>CM056052.1:216634850-217234850 GCA_029574335.1 Rana kukunoris
ATGGGTGTGTTGCTGGTGGATGATGGCAGTGCTACTGCTGGTGGGGGGTGTTATTGGTGGATGGTGAGGGGCGCATGATGGGGCATTATATGTGAGGGGCACATGATGGGGGCATTATATGTATGTGAAACCATATTCGCTCAGCCCTGATAGGAAATTTCTGTGGGTGGAACAAGAGCTCAGCCTATCAGGGCTGAGCGAATATTGGCTCACTGCTCTAATAGACTGAGCGCTAATCTATGTGATTGGCTGGCAGTGCCGAAAGAAGAATGGAGAAGAGTGAGTGTGTGTATGTGACTGCAGCCAGGGTCATAGGGACTGTCCTGGAGAGTGAACATTAGGGGCGGCAGGGGCGCAATCTGTGACATTTTGGTCCAATACTTGATGCGGCCCAGCCTCACCCAGCTTATACCTCCAGTGGCCCCCAGATAATTTGAGTTTGAGACCCCTGCTCTAAAGCCTCGTACACACGCTCGGTTTACTCGGCAAGAAACTGCTGGCAGAGCTTTCTTGCCGAGTAAACCGTGCGTGTGTACGAGGCTTTCAAGTTTCTCGTCAAGAAAACTGCCCAAAATCTCGACGAGAAAATGGAGAACCTTCCCTCTATTTTCTTGTCGTAAATTCCCGGCAGTGTTTTCCTGCTGAAAAACCCGAGCGTCTGTATACTTGCCTGTCACCGTGAAAACCTGTGCACGCTCCAAATGACTTGACGCATGCGCGGTAGCTTTCTAGGCATAGGTAGGGTGCAACAAGATGGAGGCGACGGCATCGAATGTGATGAGCGCATGCTCGTCATAAGCGATGACGTCACTGTGTTCTTGCCATTCAAAAGAACTGTGGTTCTTTTGAATGGAGTGTCTGTACACCCAGGCAGCAAGAGATTCTTACCAAGAATCTCGTCAGGAACAACAACGTTGTTTTCCTGACGAGATTCAGGCCCGTGTGTACAGCGCTTGAGTGCAAGAAATTGAGACTCCCATGTATATCCTGACACTAGGTGCTTCAGCTGATTGCCATAAGTATGGCTGACATAGCAGAGAAGATTCGGCAGAAAATGTCTACAACTTGTTTCCGTGGAGTTGAACAGATCGGTACTTTTAGACTTTGGCAAAGCACGTACAATAGCAAAAATTGTTATTTTAATTATGCAATCAGTAGAATTAACATAATAAATTCACTGTTTAGCAGTTGTACAGTTCTTTGATGTACAGCATAGCATAGATCAGTTAATTTTCAAATAGTGCGGTCACGTGCCTCAAGAAGTCTGCAAATTATGTTATCTAGGACAGATTTAAAAAATCTAGTTGAGGACTTTTAATTGGGAATTTACAGATGGTTTTAGCTGAACATTCTTTGCATTTATGAAATAACACTAAGATTGGACGTGATTGGACGAAATCTGTACAATATTTAACACCTTGCTCCTCTTATAAAAACTTGGAGAAAGGTGAATACATAGTTGATAGTGGACCCAAACTTAAAAAAGTGAAGACTTGCTAAGTTCTTGGGGAAATGTTGATTGTGCTAAAAAATCTACCTGTGTCTTTAAAAAATAAAATAAAAATTTGTCTTAAATTCTGCTAGAAAATGGTTCACTTACTGGCATCCTGGTCATATGGAAGAGCAAAGCCTTAGTCTTCTAATGTGGTTGCCTCTACACGAAGACGAAATGAAAACCTTTGAACAATCAACTTTACAAATTACCATTACTATGTAATTTGAGCACTTACCTAATTTATCCAATCGGAAAGGCCCCAAACACTACATAATTATTAATAGATCTGAAGCAGAATATACAGATTGTTATGTGTGTGGTGAGTTTAAGTCATGTTGGGTTAGTAATGGGGAAATGATCATGCAATACTGGTGACCAGTCCTTTGAGCCCTGCTTGCCTTTTCTGAGTACAGGTTACCAGAGTTCAATTTCTCTTTATTTTTTACAGGTATTTTGTATAGCGCCGTCAATTTACACAAGCTTTACATACATATAATATTCATTCACATCAGTCCCTGCCCTCAAGGAGCTTACAATCTGAGGTCCCTCATTTAGATTCATACATACTAGGGCCAATTTAGACTGGAGCCAATTAACATACCAGCATGTCTTTGGAGTGTGGCAGGAAACCCATGCAGGCACAGGGAGCACATGCAAACTCCAGCGGCCTTAGTGCTGCTATGCGGAAGTGCTAACCACTTAGCCACTGCGAGGGTTTCAGTTATTATTTTGATATGAATTGAAATGTAAAGACATAAAAGTACAATCAATTTAAGAATAGCAATTTTATGTACTTGTATAGGGTCCTTTTTTTTCAGTAGAAGTCACATTATCTATACCTGTGCTGGATTGATGGTTCCACTACACAGATGTCTAAGCAGTGGCTGCACTAGAATCTGTGATTGATTGCTTCCTTTGGAACAAATTACAGTGAGTCTGACTTTGTTTTATGGATTGCACAGACTGGTTCTAGATGTTAACACGTGCTCATTTTTTTTTCATCTTTTGGAGACTGAGACTAGGTATTACAATCTAAAGCTTGCGATCGATTGTAAGAGATTAAGGATGAATTTCTGTTGTATAGTACCATGATTGAGAAGCTATTTGTTCATTTGTCTCGACAGTCGACAGTCAAGCAAATACCTTGGCATAGTGGCCTTGTTGCTTTTTTGAAAGGCACAATTTGACCGCTACATCATTTTTCTACTGGCCTGAAAATATCTATCACCCCCCCCCCCTTTTTTTTTATGTAGTATTTAAAAGGGTCTGTTCATTCAAAACCTATGTTTGAGTTTTTGATAGATGTAGAGTCAAACTAACTATTTTTGGGGGCCTCCTGTGGTCGGATCGCAGTTCCTTGCAATGCAAATGCACACATACTACAAAAAAAAATGAGTGTGTCCAAATCTACCTATAATGGCTTTGAGACACAGATGAGTGAACCAGTACTCAAGGTTGGGCATTGAAAAGACCATTTATTTTTTCCAAGTATCAATTTTTATTGGTGAAAAATAAACGGTGTAAGGTCAAAATGCCAGGGACACAACAAGAATGTCAGTGCAGAACACAGTCCCGTGCAAGGGGGTGGGCACACCGTCTCCACCCCGCGTGGGATCAGAAAGGGATCAGGCCAAAGGCCGGCTCTTGTGGATGCTGGGGGGATGGAAAGGCAGGCAGCATGGCCATTTACTAAATAACAAGCAGGGTAGTGTGGGAGGGACCAGTCCCCCCCCCCCCCCACCGTTCCTACCCAACCCCCCAGCACGGTAATCCCCGGCATTCTTAAGACGACATGGCTGTAAGTGCAAACATAGTCAAACAGAGTAAAGGAAAGAAAAGGAAGAGGATAGTATAGAGAGGGAAAAGGAAAGAACCACAAGAGGGTAATTGTCTCTACGTTACCGCCTCCGCCCCCGGGGCGTCCTCCCACCGCTGCCACTCCCTCCAGACCTCATTATGGTCGTCCAGACCATCGCGCATCCTGGCCGTCATCCTCTCCATCAGTTCTACATCTTTCACCCTAGCATAGAGAGCTTCCTGAGATGGGGGTGTGTTTTTTTTCCAATTGAGGGCTATTATGCAGCGAGCTGCAGTCAAAATGTGCCTAAGTAATTTTATATACGGCTTCGGTAGTCTAGGCTGAGATATGCCCAGCAGGAATAATTTGGGGGACAGGGGGATCGGTGTCTCAAAAAGACGGGTAAGCAGTTGTTGTGTAGAATGCCAGAATGGGGTGATAAGAGGGCATATCCAATAGATGTGGAAGAGGGAGCCCCTGTCCTGATGACAGCGCCAGCAACGGTCAGAGACCGAGGGGTATATTTTGTGCAGAACATCCGGGGTTTGGTACCAAAAAAAAGAGAACCTTATACGTGTTTTCCTTGTACACATGGAGCTTTTGGCCGCCTGTCTCCAGACAGCCTGCCAGGCCTCCAGCGGCATCTCTTCCCCCAGCTCCCTCTCCCACCTCAGCATGTATTTATTTTTTCCCCGCACTGGTATATCATACTCGTTCAATATCCGGTATATGTCCGAGATCAGTCCCCTACGGTGGCGACCCTGAAAAGACCATTTAAAGTGTCCCTTTGTTCATGGTCAACATTATTTGAAAGTGGTTTTGTCTCTTCCAGATGTTTTGTTAAACTAATATCCTACTTGCAAAGAAATGAAGGGTCTATCATTTTTATCATAGATCTATTTTAAATGATAGAGACAGAATATCAACCAAAAACCCCCCAAAAAAGCAAATAACACAAATGCTATAAATTTAAGTTGCAGTTCAGTGAGTACAATAAGTATTTGATCCCCAAGCAAAACGTTTTATAACTTAGTACTTGGTGGAGAAAACCCTTGTTGGCTAGCACAAAGGTAAGATGTAGTTGGTGACTAGGTTTGCACACATCTCAGGAGGGATTTTGGTCCACTCTTCTTTACAGTTCTTCTCTAAATCCTTAACCACTTCAGCCCCGGAAGGATTTACCCCCTTAACCACTTCCCGACCGCCCACCGCAGGTATACGTCGGCACTTTGAAGATGGATATCTCGGTAACGGCAGCAGCTGCTGCCACAACCGAGATATCCATCTCTTCTGTGGGCGGTCGGGTAAACGATAATGGCGGTCTCCACGGCGGAATCGCCGCGAGATCGCCGTTATCGGTGGCGGGCGAGCGTCCCCCCCCCCCCCATCCCGCTGCGCTCCCGCGCCCTCCGCCGCTTACCGGAGCCGTCGGTAGCGGCGGAGGCGATCGGGTGCGCTCGTCTGTTCAGCGGGGATGCGAGTGAGGGAAAAAAATTCCCTCGTCCATCCCCGTAGCTCTGCCGGGGCGGAAGTGACGTCAAACGTCAGTTCCAAACAGCGTCTTAAAGAGACATTTTTTTTTAAATGTCATTTGAAAAATGACATTTAAATTTTTTTTTTTTTTTGCATTTTAGCCTAAATATGAGATCTGAGGTCTTTTTGACCCCAGATCTCATATTTAAGAGGACCTGTCATGCTTTTTTCTATTACAAAGGATGTTTACATTCCTTGTAATAGAAATAAAAGTGATCATTTTTTATTTTTTTTTATTTTAGTGTTAAAAATTGGTAAAATAAATACAAATAAATACGAAAACAAAAAAAATTTTTTTTTAAATCACCCCTTTACGACGAGCTCGCGCGCAGAAGCGAACGCATACGCGAGTAGCGCCCGCATATGAAAACGGTGTTCAAACCACACAAGTGAGGTATCGCCGCGATCGTTAGAGCGAGAGCAATAATTCTAGCCCTAGACCTCCTCTGTATCTCAAAAAATGCAACCTGTAGAATTTTTTTAAACATCGCCTATCAAGATTTTTAAGGGTAAAAGTTTGACGCCATGCCACGAGCGGGCGCAATTTTTAAGCGTGACATGTTGGGTATCATTTTACTCGGCGTAACATTATCTTTCACAATATGTAAAAAAATTGGGCCAAATTTATTGTTGTCCTTATTTTTTTTAATTTAAAAAAGTGAATTTTTTCCAAAAAAAGTGCGCTTGTAAGACCGCTTGCGCAAATACCGGTGTAACAAAAAAAGTATATTGCAATGACTGCCATTTTTATTCTCTAGAGTGTTAGAAAAAAATATATATCATGTTTGGGGGTTTTAAGTAATTTTATAGCAAAAAAAAATGTTTTAGTCTCGTAAACACCGAATCTGAAAAACAAGCCCGGGGCTAAAGTGGTTAATGACCAGGCCATTTTTTGCCATATAGCACTGCGTCGCTTTAACTGGCAATTGCTTGGTCATGCAACCTTGTACCCAAACAAAATGTATCTCCTTCCCCCCCCCCCCCCCCCCACAAATAGAACTTTCTTTTGGCGGTATTTGCTCCCCTCTGTGTTTTTTTTATTTTTTGCGCTATAAACAAAAAAAGTGTTATATGCCGATTAATATGGTAATGTACGAAAATTCTTGTACAACAAAGGCTTTTGTTTGTTTCTGATCATGCACAATCCTTTTTTTGTATCTCATATGAAAATCGTCTGAAAACATTCAACAAAAATAGTTCACATACAATTTTTTGGGGGGGAGTTTGTCCCTTTTGGAAATTGAATTAGATGTCGAAAGTTGTGTACACACTTTAGAAAATTGAACGATCGTCCCTCATATTTTCTTATAGTGTGTACCCTACTTTACATCTCTTGTTTCCTTTTAGAGCCAGCTTACACTGTTTCCTTTTAATGCTGGCGTTCCGATGCACTAAAACACATGTACTGTATCGTGTTTTTTATAATAAAGACAGCAACTGTGCCCATCTTAGCACTGCAATGCAGTATGTGTCGGCATAAACATACATGTCCTTTTTCCTCCTAATGCTGTGGAAGGCCCGTAGAAGTAAGACATCACATCAAAATTCATATAGAATGCGTTTTTAATGCGCTCACAGATATTGACAATCTTTGGTTAATAGCTGTTAACGCCATCCGGTTCAAACTTTAAACTCAAAAACATGTTAAAAACTTGTATCAATCAGCATTACAATGTGTGTCAACACACAAAGAAATACACTTTGATGCAAGCCAATATACCTGCCCAATGTTATAAAAAAAAAAACACATATGCATAGCCACAGATCTAAATGGTCTGTTAGGCACATAAAGCCACAAAGTCATAGCTGTAATTTTATATATTTATTGCAGGTACTTGTATAGCGCCGGCAATTCATGTAGCGCTTTACATGTATATTGTACATTCACATCTGTCATTTTTAAATGCATTCTATTCTATACTGTCCAGCGCATTGTGTTGAGAATTGGCAAATGATTAAAGTGGCTAATAAAGCTCCATGGTCGATTGTCATTGGTCTTGTGATGTCAGTTGCGTGCTTCCATGGCAACGTTACAGGCATGAGGGTGAGTGCTTTTACGCAGGGAATTGCACACATTTCTCTGTGCTTTCATGCTGTGGCTATAGTGGGTGCTGGAAATCTGGCCCGAAGACCACAGGATCAAAAGGCAGCAGACATTATTGAGCAGGGTCATGCTAAGTAGGTATTTCAAGTACAGTCATCCATTGTCCTGGCATGCGGATTTAGCAAGTGAAAGCAGACATCTGTTCAGATTCCAGGATGGGGGAACTGTGTTCAACTTTAAAGCTTGTTTTAGAGCCCGCAATGTCCTCGGATCACCCGAGCTGTCTGCACTAATTGTCTTTTTGTGTAAGAAAAGTAAAGAATACTATAAAAAAAATGCCAGTGTTCCTTTTTATTATACTGTATGTACTGTATTGGCGTTTGATGCACCAGTGACTTGACCTTCAGCAGCCTGTTGCGTAAAGTGCTAAGAAAGTTAAAGGGTCACTAAAGGAAAACATTTTTTTGCTGAAATGACTGTTTACAGGGTATAGAGACATAAAAGTTAACTGATTCCTTTTAAAAATGATTAAAAATAGATAAAAATCAATCATATAATGTGCCTGCAGGTTAGTTTCACTTTTAAACTGGCTTCATGTTTCTGTGAAGTAGTGAATGACACAGAACAAAAACAAACAAACCCAGGGCAGTGTTTTGTTTTTAAAATTAATCTGATTGGTTCTGGGAAGTTTTAGACACAGTAATGACAGCTTAGACCACAGAGAGAAAGCTCCCAGTACTGTGGTTATAAGGAAACTGACAAGCAGGAAGTGCGGAGATCAGAGCAGAATTACAGCAACATCAAAGCAAAAAACGAACAATGAGGACATAAAACCAGTACTGCAGTAAGGTAAAGGAAGCTATTCAGCTAAAAAAAAATTTCCTTTAGTGATCCTTTAAGAAATAAAAATGTAAGCTTATGCTTCATTGCACCGTATTATAGTTACATTGCACATGGGAATCAAAAAGTCTGAAAACGTTCTCTGATATACAGTATATAGGGTTTTGGGATTAGAAATCCCAGTCTACAAACTTGGATAGGGTGCTTGCTCACAGCCCCGTCAAAGATGGAATGTATCATCTCCAAGGTAAGAGGTAATTTTTTAAGTACAAATGTAGCATCAAATTCTTATTGGAATGTTCGGTAATTTTGGAGCTCTTCCGTAAAGAATGCTGTCTGCAGCACAAATCACAGCCTGGTATGTAAGGCTGTACCACTAAACGTGTGTGTGTGTGTGTGTGTGTGTGTGTATATATATATATATAATTCTAGACAGCATTGGTTTTTTTCTTGCGAATATAATCTCATTGCTTAGTGCTAAACCTACAACCATAAAAAAGACTCTCAATAAATGCTGTATTACATGCTGTCCATACTCATTCACTATGGGATTTGTTTTCTGTATTGTGCAAATCCTCATTTTGATCATGTCCCCAATACGGTTTGAGGTCCTGCAGATCATTGGTGACAGCTTCTGTACATGGTCAGTTTTCTTTTCCAATAATTTTTATTGAAAATAAATTTAGATAAACAATACAAGTACTAAGTTGTACGGATTAATATCAAACAACAGTGTTGCGTTAAAGTGCAGGTCCGCCCTCCGCTGCAAAAATTAAAAGGCAGCGGTACACATACTGCAGCTGCTGGCCTTTAATAATAGGACACTTACCTGTCCAGGAGTCCAGCGATGTTGGCACCGCAGCCAATGTTTCTGTCAGCTGTCGGGTGCTGCACGCCGCCATTGCGGGTAAGGGAACTGGGCAGTGTAGCCTTTCGGCTTCACGCCAGGGACCCTAATGCGCATGTGCAATGCTCTGCTCCTCTCTGCTCCTCTCTCTAATGCCTTGTACACACGGTCGGACTTTTGGCCATGCAAAAGTCCGCTGTGAGTCTGTCGGATGTCTGATAGAAAGAAAGAGAACAGGTTCTCTATCTAAGGTCCGTGAGACTTCCGACAAAAAAAGTCTGATGGAGGCCGGACTTTCCGAGAAAAAGGCCCGTCTGACTTTTTTTCTCTGGAAAATTCGGCCGCGTGTACGAGGCATTACTGGCCCGGTGGCGGAGAATGTAGGAGGGAGCCCCAGCAATCACATTAAAGGCCGCAGCCCGGACTCCCGGAAGTGTTTTTAGAATGCCTGTGAAAGACAGGCATCCACTCCCCCCTTCCCCTTAAAGGTGCCAAAGCAGGCAAATTAGGCACTTTTGGGTGGGACTTTAGGAAATCACAGTCTTCGTGATCTAATTATACCGCGACTAAATAATATTAGAGTGACTTTCCACAACCAACTCTGCCCAGAGAGGTAAGATGGAGATGTGCAAAAGGTGTGGTGGTTGGGGTTGTCCATTTACTTATAGGTATTGTAAAGATGATACTGGCATATGTGGTAATTCAGAACTATTTTACATATATTATTCTTAAAAGAAATAAAGGGAATACTATAAAACAAGATTCTGTAACCAAAAATAAAAAATGACCAATGCTAAACTGAGTAACACCATGCTTCCATGATTAGACTAGGCTAAAGGTAGCCCTGTAGCAGGGTTACCAACCGTCAGTAGATTTACTGACAGTTTGTAAAAATCTGTGTTTTTTTTTATATGTATGTATGTATGTATGTGTGTGTGTGTGTGTGTAAAACTACAGGAACTCCACCCAGCGGCCGCAATTTTATTGCAGCGTAGAACCGAAGGCGTACGAACACGTAAGCCAGTCGGATTGAAGCGCAAAGCCGTCTTTTCATGGTTTGAGGATTCAAACTAGTGAAAAAAACGCACGTAATTCGAAAGTACTCCGGTCTAACACTAGTTAGACAGGAGTTACGGCTCTGTGAATCTGGCCCTATGTGTGTATGTGTGTATGTGTGTATGTGTGTATGTGTGTATGTGTGTATGTGTGTATGTGTGGTTATGTGTGTGTGTGTGTGATATATATATATATATATATATATATATATATATATATATATTTTTATGTGTGTGTGTGTGTAATATATATATATATATGTATAATATAATATATATAATATATAATATATATATATATATATATATATTATATATATATATTTTGTCTGTAAATATCAAGGGCTGTTATTTTGCCTCGCTGTGTTGACTTTTTTTGTTTAAACCAGACAAATTACCTGTTATGGGCATTGTCAGCATTTTCATATTGTGTTTTATGCTGTTTAAATATTGGTTCTTAGTTTTATTAGTTATGTAATTTTTTAGGTTGCCAGCAATTTTTTTGGATTTGTCAGTAAATTGTTCATGTTGTGTCAGTAAAAAAATGCTGCGTGAGGTTGGCAATCCTGCAGCCCACATCAAAGCGTTCATAAGAAGTCAATATAGAAGTTAGAGGAAAGTTGAATAAAGATGAGAGAGAAGAGAGGAGAGATTTTCAGCCAATCACTGTGTTCCAGACCGCCCCCCCCCCCCCATCCCACCCACCATGGGGACAGAAGGTATCTAATCCAGGGGTTCCAGACCATTTTCAATATGAAGTTGCTTTTTCCTGAAGGGTGCTAGCCAATGTTTCATTAATCATGATCCAGGAGATTGTGTTGTTGGCTAATGCTATGTTAATCACAGGAGATTTCCATTTTCACACTATGGTAACTTTGGCTGCTAGGGGAAAAAAGCTGGAGTTCTGAGATGTTTGGGTAAATCACTCGATAGATCCAAAAATAATGTTGTCTTAATGATTTTGGGAATATTCAGCCTGGTTAGCAATTATACCAAATTAAATATTCTTGTCCAAAACCGTTCTACTTTTGGGCAGATCCAAGACTTATAGAACATATTGCCCTCCTGACCACACCCCTTGAAGCAAAGGGGGCGGTACATCAAGGTATTTTTTGGCTAACCATCCTGGAACGAGATGCCATCAAGGCAATACTTTGTCATCCAGGGAAGTTTTGAGAATTTTCTTTGTCCATCATAGTCGACCACCAGGACCAAACATCCTCTTCTATAGTCTCCCCCAGGTATGTCTCCAAGCTAGTTTACATGCTCAGTTTTCAGAGAGTTTCAATGCAGAGCATTTCCTCCCTATTACATGTGTGCGTATACACAGTGGCAATTTACCAATCCCTCCCTACTTCCTACATGTCCACTAACCAGCTAATATGGGGGTGGGATATTACATCCTAATTGATGGAGGCTTCACCTCCTGTTATTCTAAGACTCAGGCTGGAGAGGTGTGACACAGCCTGTGACTGGCAGAAATTCACCCACATCATGTTATTGAAATCAAAACTTTTATTATTTTTGGCAAATATATATTTGTATGAAAATGTAATTTAAAGCAGTTTATTGATATTAATTTATTTTTTTACTCTGTATCCCAAAGGCTGCTTATTTTTAACATGTGACAAGCAGCAGAGGACTAAAAGCTCCTCCTGCTTATGTTTCCCTGCAGACAGGCTGGGAAAGAGCTGGGTCATATAACACCTGTATATTAGAAAAAAAAGGTACTTGGTCCCCGCTTCGGCAGGACATATACTAAAATCGGAAAGTTACAGAGAAGATTAACGCAAGAATGACACGCAAATTCATGAAGCGTCCCATAAAAAATAAAATAAAAAAAAGATACTTGGATTTTATTTATTTTTTTCATTTTTTTTTATAATTACAGTGCCATCATTCATATTCAGAAAGAGAAGAGATGTATGTAAATTTAACAGTGTGTGTTTAGTATCACTTTAGAAATGATTTATAGGCTTGTTATGTGTAATGAAAGATTACAGACTGCCATTTCCCAGGAGAACATATATATTTTTTTTTTCTAAAGCCTTGCCATAAAAATGTCCTTATAGTTTTAGTTAGCTAACTTTCCCATAATGAAATTTGTGTTGCATCATGCAGGTAACTGGATCCTGGAGAAATTTGTGCCGGGATGCCTGTCCTCTTCCTGTCTTTGAATTTCCAGTGCTGCAGTCACAGGATTCTCCACCCCATTCACAGATTGTCACATTCAATAAAAGAACACCTGTAAATGGAGGAGCCCCGGGGCAGGTCCCCATCAGGAATTGCTTCATAGCAGCTTCACAGAAGATGTGTATATATGTATCTCTCCAGTGCTAGAGATTGAGAGACAGGAAGAGGATGGGACATCCCTACAAAGAAGATTTATTTAGGTTCCAGCTGTCTGCATGATGTGGGACATAGTTCATCTTTGGTAAGTTAGCTCACTAAAGCTATATATATAAAGCTATATATAAAGCTAAAGCGTTAATAAATGGGCTGTGTCAGAATGTAGCAATATTTATTCTTTAATCTGAGTCAGCCACTTAATAAGCCTATCCTGCTCCTCCAATGCCCATTGCTCAACTGGGCACTGGGGGGCAGAGCAGAGAGCCAGTGACTGACAGTCACCGGCTCTCTGCTCACGGACCACTGAGAACTCAGCCATGAGTGGTCTTTAGATCGCTCAGTTCTCAGTCTTAGAGCCAGCAGGGTAAGTAAAAAATAAATAAAAAATCCTTCTTTTTTAAATGCGTGTTAAAAAGAGTAATAGCATATCATTTACAGATTTGTCTAAAATATCTTAAAGAACATCCCTGGAAACCATAAAGTGCATTGCAGACACTCTTTAGGATTGTTTCTTGCCTTCGCACAACAAATGTCAATCCCTGGGACAGATTCACATACCTATATACACTCTGTGCATGTTCAACTCCTGGACCCCACAGCACCACTGGTTTCCAGGACGCTGTTGGCTGCATAGCTGGTTGCTAGGATGCTGTCGTCTGTGTAGCCAGTAATGTCCTAGCAATCAGTAATACAGTGTAGATGTCAGTGTCCTAGCAATTAGAGATGGTATGGGGGGTAGAGGGTGACATGCAAAGATGTATACACACTATGGCCCCACTCTGAAAACTAGCTCATCTCTGTACACCAACATAGTTTTGTCCTCATTACCTCCAGTTTTCTTATCTATGAACTTGAGGTAATTCTTTTGAACTTGGTGCAACAAAAGTGAGCCATTGTAAAGGGGTGCAAAAAAAAACTGTCCGAATTAGTTGTGCATGTCAGAACTCAAAAATCTTTTTTATAAAGTAGATGCAGAACAGTTTAAAAGGACCAAACTGACAAGTTTTACAACTGCTTTACTGAATTGTCCTTGTGACAGCACAAGGTCCTGCCACTGTGAAAATGGCTGTAGAAAGGATGCAGGGTTCAGAGTGCGGGGCTCTGAAGTATCGATTGTGAGCAGAGAATTATTTATTTTTTTTTTTTACATCTTTCTATGGATTTTGGTATTCCCAGACTGGGCTTAAGTGTTTTGGGAGGGAAGAAATCTCCAAACCAGTGTCCGGGTTAGTACAGTCCTGGGGGGGGAGGAGGATAATGTGAAGGGGGCAGAGGACAGTACTGGGGGGAAGGAGGATAATGTGAAGGGGTAGAGGACAGTACTGGGGGGAAGAAGGATAATGTGAAGGGGGCAGAGGACAGTACTAGGGGAAGGAGGATAATGTGAAGGGGGCAGAGGACAGTACTGGGGGGAAGGAGGATAATGTGAAGGGGTAGAGGACAGTACTGGGGGGAAGAAGGATAATGTGAAGGGGGCAGAGGACAGTACTGGGGGGAAGGAGGATAATGTGAAGGGGTAGAGGACAGTACTAGGGGAAGGAGGATAATGTGAAGGGGGCAGAGGACAGTACTGGGGGAAAGAAGGATAATGTGAAGGGGGCAGAGGACAGAACTGGGGGGAAGGAGGATAATGTGAAGGGGGGCAGAGGACAGTACTGGGGGGAAGAAGGATAATGTGAAGGGGGCAGAGGACAGTACTGGGGGGAAGGAGGATAATGTGAAGGGGCAGAGGACAGTACTAGGGGAAGGAGGATAATGTGAAGGGGGCAGAGGACAGTACTGGGGGAAAGAAGGATAATGTGAAGGGGGCAGAGGACAGAACTGGGGGGAAGGAGGATAATGTGAAGGGGGCAGAGGACAGTACTGGGGGGGGAAGGGAGGATAATGTGAAGGGGGCAGAGGACAGTACAGGGGGGAAGGAGGATAATGTGAAGGGGGCAGAGGACAGTACTGGGGGGAAGGAGGATAATGTGAAGGGGTAGAGGACGGTACTGGGGGGAAGGAGGATAATGTGAAGGGGGCAGAGGACAGTACTGGGGGTAAGAAGGATAATGTGAAGGGGGCAGAGGACAGTACAGGGGGGGGAGGAGGATAATGTGAAGGGGGCAGAGGACAGTACTGGGGGGAAGGAGGATAATGTGAAGGGGGCAGAGGACAGTACTGGGGGTAAGAAGGATAATGTGAAGGGGCAGAGGACAGTACTGGGGGGAAGGAGGATAATGTGAAGGGGTAGAGGACAGTACTAGGGGAAGGAGGATAATGTGAAGGGGGCAGAGGACAGTACTGGGGAAAGAAGGATAATGTGAAGGGGCAGAGGACAGAACTGGGGGGAAGGAGGATAATGTGAAGGGGGCAGAGGACAGTACTGGGGGGAAGAAGGATAATGTGAAGGGGGCAGAGGACAGTACTGGGGGGAAGGAGGATAATGTGAAGGGGCAGAGGACAGTACTAGGGAAGGAGGATAATGTGAAGGGGGCAGAGGACAGTACTGGGGGAAAGAAGGATAATGTGAAGGGGGCAGAGGACAGAACTGGGGGGAAGGAGGATAATGTGAAGGGGGCAGAGGACAGTACTGGGGGGGAAGGGAGGATAATGTGAAGGGGGCAGAGGGACAGTACAGGGGGGAAGGAGGATAATGTGAAGGGGGCAGAGGACAGTACTGGGGGGAAGGAGGATAATGTGAAGGGGTAGAGGACGGTACTGGGGGGAAGGAGGATAATGTGAAGGGGCAGAGGACAGTACTGGGGGTAAGAAGGATAATGTGAAGGGGGCAGAGGACAGTACAGGGGGGGGGAGGAGGATAATGTGAAGGGGGCAGAGGACAGTACTGGGGGAAGGAGGATAATGTGAAGGGGGCAGAGGACAGTACTGGGGGTAAGAAGGATAATGTGAAGGGGGCAGAGGACAGTACAGGGGGGGGGAAGGAGGATAATGTGAAGGGGGTAGAGGACAGTACTGGTGGGAAGGAGGATAATGTGAAGGGGCAGAGGACAGTACTGGGGGAAAAAAAAGGATAATGTGAAGGGGGCAGAGGACAGAACTGGGGGGAAGGAGGATAATGTGAAGGGGGCAGAGGACAGACTGGGGGGAAGGAGGATAATGTGAAGGGGGCACAGAGGACAGATACTGGGGGAAGGGGGCAGAGGACAGTACAGGGGGGAAGGAGGATAATGTGAAGGGGGCACGAGGACAGTACTGGGGGAGGGGAAGGGAGGATAATGTGAAGGGGGCAAGAGGACAGTACAGGGGGGAATGGAGGATAATGTGAAGGGGGCAGAGGACAGTACTGGGGGGGTGGAGGGATAGAAATGTGAAGTGGGGCAGAGGACAGTACTGGGGGGAAAGAGAGGATAATGTGAAGGGGGCAGAGGACAGTTACTGGGGGGAAGGAGGATAATGTGAAGGGGGGGCAGAAGGACAGTACTGGGGGGGGGAAGGAGGATAATGTGAAGGGGGCAGAGGACCAGTACTGGGGGGTGAAGGAGGATAATGTGAAGGGGGCAGAGGACAGTACTGGGGGTGGTGAAGAGGATAATGGTGAAGGGGGCAGAGGACAGTACTGGGGGGGGGAAGGAGGATAATGTGAAGGGGGCAGCAGAGGACAGTACTGGGGGGAAGGAGGATAATGTCTGAAGGGGGCAGAGGAGGACAGTACTGGGCAGGGGAAGGAGGGTGAAGGAGGGATAAATGTGAAGGAGGGCAGAGGACAGGTACTGGGGGGAAGGAGGAATAATGTGAAGGGGGCAGGGAGAGGACAGTACTGGGGGGGGGGAAGGAGGGATAATGTGAAGGGGGCAGAGGACAGTACTGGGAGGGGGGGAAGGAGGATAATGTGAAGGGGGCAGAGGACAGTACTGGGGGGAAGGAGGATAATGTGAAGGGGGGAGGAGCTGAAGGAGAGGAAATAACGGGGTAGAAGTGAGGGGAGGACATAAGTAGGGGGGAGGACAACTGGGGGGGGGGGAGGATAATGTGAAAGAGGCAGGACAGAGGACAGTACTCTGAAGGGGGGGGCAGAGGGTACTGGACAGGGAAACTGGGGGGAAGAGGATAATGTGAAGGGGGCAGAGGACAGTACTGGGGGGGGGGGAGAGGAGGATTGGAAGGGGGAGGGGGGGATAAGGAAGGGGGCAGGGACAGACTGGGGGGAGGGAATAATGTGAAGGGGGGGCATGAGGGTACTGGGGGGGGGGGAGAAGGAGGATAAGTGAAGGACAGGTGGGGGGGGAGGATGGAGGATGGAGGGGGGGGGGGCAGGGGGGGGGGGAAGGAGGATAATGTGAAGGGGGCAAAGGACAGTACTGGGGGGAAGGAGGCTAATGTGAAGGGGCAGAGGACAGTACTGGGGGGAATGATGATTTGAAGGGGGACTGTAAAAAAAATGGGGGTGCGTGATGTAATGTGAAAGGGGTTCAGTACACTGATGAAACTACTATAAAGGGAAAACCATGGTGTGACGTGGGAGACTGTGATGTGTAGAAGACTAAAGACACTGATGTAAGAACGTGATATAGGAGGCACTGTGAATTTTTATTAAGTACCCCTGCTCTATATAAATGCTGAAATTATTAGTAGTGGATGTGACCAAATTGGTCCTTATGGATCAGTTCATTTTTGTGGGCTTCTAATCTCACATCCATTTACTGCATTCTTATAAGTTTAGTGGTTGGATCTATTTAACCAGACACATACCAGCCAGCTAGTCATATTTGACAGCCAGGCACATGACTGTTTGTTTTTCTTCTGCTGCACAAAAAGAAGAAAAAAAAAAAATCACATAATGTAATTAACTGGTTTGTCCGCTTACCTCTTATATTATATACAATATCTCACAAAAGTAAATATTTTATTATCTTTTCATGTGACAACACTAAAGAAATTAAATTTTGCTACAATGTAAAGTACTGAGTGTACAGCTTGTAATTTGCTGTCCCCTCAAAATAACTCAACACACAGCCATTAATGTCTAAACCACTGGCAACAAAAGTGAGTATAACCCTAAAGCCGGCCACGGCTACACGGTTTGAATTTGATACGATTTTCGAAAGAAAATTGGTACAAAAGAATTTTCGTACGAATTTCGCACCGTTAGTGGGCTGCAGCAACAGCCGATTTTCGTGCGGCAAACAAATTTGAGGAATCGGACATGTTGGAAATTTTTTGGAAAACAAACGATTTTCTAATCAATGATGGGAGAATCGTGCGAGAAATGTAATAAAAAAAAATGCACATGTGCAAGAAAAGAAAATTCCTGGAAAGAAAAGAATATTCCCGGCCAGGAAAATTATTTTCTGTAGCAACATGAAGGCTTGATTGGCTGAATTTCGAAAATCAACAAACTTTCTGACTTTGAAAAGAAAATTTGTTTGAAATTCAACAGTGTATGGCCTGCTTAAGTGAAAATGTCCAAATTGGACCCAATTAGCCATTTCCCTCCCCGGTATCATGTGACTCGTTGGTGTTACAAGGTCTCAGGTGTGAATAGGGAGCAGGTGTGTAAAATTTGGTATTATTGCTCTCACTTTCTCATACTGGTCACTTAAAGTTAATCATGGCACCTCATGACAAAGAACTCTGAGGATTTGAAAAAATATACTGTGAAGGGGGTGGGGCATCCTCAAACGAAAGGTGGAGGAGCACAAGGTCTCTAACACCTGCCAGCTCCATGATGTCATCATGGAGGAGTGAAAGAGGACTCCAGTGGAAACCTTTGAAGCTCTGGTGAACTCCATTCCCAAGAGGGTTAAAGCGGAGCTCCACCCTGATATTTTTTTTAAATCTAAAAAAAAAAAAAATCAAATGGGAAAAAAAAAAAAAAAAAAATACTCACCATAAATAGGCTGTTGCTATGCGGAAGTCCCGAATCTGCCCTGATGATCCGCGGTGTGGTTTTCTTCCTCCTCCTCTTCTCGGTGTCTTCTTGTGAATGGGCCGCGCTGCATTCTGGGAACTGTGTGTATCCCAGAAAGCAGCCGAACCATTCACAAAGCGCCGCGTCGCTCGCACATGCGCAGTAGGAAACGGGCAGTGAAGCCGCACGGCTTCACTGCCTGTTTCCCTGACTGTGGATGGCGGTGCCGGGATCGAGGATCGGCATCGGCCGGGGCCGTCAGCGCGGGCACCTAGGACAGGTAAGTGTCCTTATTCAAAGTCAGCAGCTACACTGTTAGTAGCTGCCGACTTAAAAAAAAATAAAAAAATGCGGGTGGAGCTCCGCTTTAAGGCAGTGCAGGAAAGTAATGGTGGCCACACAAAATATTGACATTTTGGGCCCAATTTGGACATTTTCACTTGGATGTGTACTTACTTTTGTTGCCAGCGGTTTAGATATTATTGGCTGTGTGTTGAGTTATTTTGAGGGGGCAGCAAATTTACACTGTTATACAAGCTGTACGCTCACTTCTAAAAGGAGTCTTTTTACATACAATATTTTATGTTGGAAATGCTTCATTATAGTATTTTTATTCCTTGTACTAAATAATCATTGGGTAGCGTTTCATTTTCCTTTGAATTCTGGTATCCTGGCTTCCGTATGAGCAAATGTTAGTGTTTGGCGCCTGCATAGTTGTCTGTTGTTTTCTCCTCTGTAAAAGCTCCTTCTTAATGTATGTTTCACTACATAAATGACAGCCTCAAACTCATTCTTCCTTTCATTTGCTTGCTCCCCTCCAGTTCTCATAGCTTGATGCACAAAAAAATAAGTAGTAACATTAGTAATTTTCTTGACTGAGAATACTTTTTTGCAGCCTTCCCAAGTTTCATGTGAAGTCATGCAAGCTGAGCTATAATCAACATCTTCTCCACTTGAGTGGCTTCTGAAGATTGGAAGATAATTGCAGTCTGCATTTTATACTTGCTAGGCAGTCGGCAGGGCTGAGTCTATTGAACCTTTTCTGCTCGTGTATTTCAGGATGTCTGCACTCAGTGAAGTATCTAAACTATTTATGATTCTAATGTGATCGACAAAGTTGCCAAATAGCCAGGAGTGTAAAGAAAGCCCTATATATCAACAGTGCAGATATGTGAAAGCCAAATTCCTGTCCAAATAAAATCATTTGTTCTGTATTAAAGGGAAAGTTTATCAGGGGAAATTTTTGAAAACTGGAGCAGCCAGAATCTGGAGCAAATGTGCATGACAATGAGTCAGCTTCTATCTCTAGCTTGTTCACTTAAAGTGATACTAAAGATAATAGAAGCTTGCTATAGGGGTAGCCAAGCCAAATCTCTGTGTGTCCATTCAGACACAGAGCTGTGGCCAGCCCCCTTTCTTTCCTCATTGGATGACTGATTTAGATTGACAGCAGCAGGAGCCAATGCGCCACACTGCTGTCTCAGCCAATGGGGCATACCTGAGACATACCTGCAACATCGCTGGATCTAGATGAAGCTCAGGTAAGTATTGGGGGGCTGGGAGTGGCTGCTGCACACAGAAGAATGCATTAAGATAAAAAAAAAACTTACTTTTAGCTATGGAAATGAAAGACAGAAGCTGATTGGTTGCCATGCACACCTGCTCCAGATTCCGTCTTCTCCAGTTCTTATGCCGCGTACACACGATCACTTTTTCTGATGAAAAAAATGACATTTTTAAAAATGTCATTTAAAATGATCGTGTGTGGGCAAAATGTAATTTTATGTCTTCTGAAAAACGACCAAAAAAAATTCGAACATGCTCGAATTTTTTATGTCATTTTTAAAAATGTCATTTTTTGTGTCATAAAAAATTATTGTGTGTGGGCAAAACGACGTAAAAAATGACGTTTTAAACCCGCACATGCCCAGAAGCAAGTTAGGAGACGGGAGGTAAAACTACCATTCATAATGGAGTAAGCACATTCATCACGCTGTAACAGACAAAAAAGCAGGAATCGTCTTTTACTAACAAGTAACCAGCTAAAAGCAGCCTCAAGGCAAATGGAACTTCCCCTTTAGAGTGCCATCACTTTGTTCATCATTTTCCCAAAATTATGGTGTGTAGGCAACGTCATTTTTGAAAATGAAGGTTGAAAAATGTCGTTTTTTTTTCATGAAGAAAAATTACATTTTTTTTTATCACAAAAAGTGATCGTGTGTACGAGGCATTACACATCTCCCTGTTGAATTTTCATCGTGGACATATTTTAAGCTATTACAGTTTTTTTTTTTTTTAGACAGATTTATTTCTGTTAATGTACATATAAAAGTTTTGATACTTCCATAAGTTTCCTCAGTTCCAGCAGGTGAATCTCCACTAGGGTTGTCCCGATACCACTTTTTTAGGACCGAGTACAAGTGCCGATACCGAATACCGATACTTTTTTTTAAATGTGTCCCCAAATGCAGCCAGGTCCCCCCCACAGATGCAGCCATGTCCCCCCCCCCCACAGATGCAGCCATGTCCCCCCCCCACAGATGCAGCCATGTCGTCGTCCCCCCACAGATGCAGCCATGTCCCCCCCCCCCCCACAGATGCAGCCATGTCGTCCCCCCCACAGATGCAGCCATGTCGTCCCCCCCCACAGATGCAGCCATGTCGTCCCCCCCCACAGATGCAGCCATGTCGTCGTCCCCACAGATGCAGCCATGTCGTCGTCCCCACAGATGCAGCCATGTCGTCCCGTCCCCACAGATGCAGCCATGTCGTCGTCGTCCCCACAGATGCAGCCATGTCGTCCCCCCCCCCACAGATGCAGCCATGTCGTCCCCCCCCACAGATGCAGCCATGTCGTTCCTTCCCACAGATGCAGCCATGTCGTCCCCCCCACAGATGCAGCCATGTCCCCCCCCCCCCACAGATGCAGCCATGCCCCCCCCCCCCCCCACAGATGCAGCCATGCCGTCCCCCCCCCCCCACAGATGCAGCCATGCCGTCCCCCCCCACAGATGCAGCCATGTCGTCCCCCCCCACAGATGCAGCCATGTCGTCGTCCCCCCCACAGATGCAGCCATGTCCCCCCCCACAGATGCAGCCATGTCGTCGTCCCCCCCCCACAGATGCAGCCATGTCCCCCCCCCCACAGATGCAGCCATGTCCGTCCCCCCCCCCACAGATGCAGCCATGTCCGTCCCCCCCCCACAGATGCAGCCATGTCCCCCCCCCCCACAGATGCAGCCATGTCCCCCCCCCCCACAGATGCAGCCATGTCCCCCCCCCCCCACAGATGCAGCCATGCCCCCCCCCCCCCACAGATGCAGCCATGTCCCGTCCCCCACAGATGCAGCCATGTCCCCGTCCCCCCACAGATGCAGCCATGTCCCCCCCCCCCACAGATGCAGCCATGTCCCCCCCCACAGCGTTAGTATTGGATCTGGCATCGGGGGCATTTGTACTCCCGCAAATGCTCAGTATCGGTCCCGATACCGATACTGGTACCGGGACAACCCTAATCTCCACCCTTTGGTGTTTCTGGTATAGATGACTTGGGCTCTGGGCTCTGTTCTTGGACACCAACAGACCTTTTGTTGAGCAGCTCCTGGATAGTGTTGAGCAGAATATGCCATATTCGATTTTGCGATATATCTCGAATATATAGTCGAATATTCGAGATATATTCGCTAAATACGAATATTCGTGATATTTTTTGGAAATTAAATTATTGCGAATTTTCGCTATTGCGAATTTTCGCTATTGCGAATGCGAATTGCGAATGCGAATGCAAAATTTCGAGAAATGCGGAATGGAGCACTTTGGCTCAGAATATTCGTGATATATTACAATACAAAATAATTGCGAATATTCGAGAAATGCGGAATGGAGCACTCTGGCTCAGAATATTCGTGATATATTACAATACAAAATAATTGCGAATATTCGAGAAATGCGGAAGGAGCACTCTGATTGGCTCAGAATATTCGTGATATATTACAATACACAATAATTGCGAATATTCGAGAAATGCGGAAGGAGCACTCTGATTGGCTCAGAATATTCGTGATATATTACAATATAAAATAATTGCGAATATTTGAGAAATGCGGAATGGAGCACTCTGATTGGCTCAGAATATTCGTGATATATTACAATACAAAATAATTGCGAAATTTCGAGAAATGCGGAATGGAGCACTCTGATTGGTTCAGAATATTTGCGCGATATCGCTATTGCCGAATAATCGCTCTAATCATACCAGCAATGCTTTTAGACATCGATGGGGATCTCTAGGATGTGATCTGTTCTAAAAAAAAAATTGAAAACATTCGAATATTCGAAATAGCGAATATTCGCCGCGATATTCGTGTTATTCGCGAATACTCGAATATGCAATATTCGTAGCGAATATTCGCAATGCGAATATTCGTGAGCAACACTACTCCTGGAGGGCAGCCCTGGCCAGTGAGCCTCTGGTTCTCAGACACCACAGCTGGAGTAATGAGTTTGTTGTTGGGAACTTTTTTACACAACTTGTCATAAGTGGCTTTGTCAAAGAGCACAAGATTGTTCAACTTGTCCCTCACTTTTCCCTTTGACCACTTCTTCTTTTTGGCCTAATGACTGGGTCCTTATAATTCTTGGCAGACTTGCCAGCATCCTTCTTTTTCTTGTCGTCTTTAGGTGGTGGCATGCTGCTGCTGTCTCAAAGATGTCGGACAGAAAGAGATTTTTTTTTTTTTTATAGTATTAGCATCATTTTATATTGGGCTGATACTTGACATGTGCATCTAATAAAATAACTGAAAAGACAATACAATTTGAGACAATAAGTGAAATCCCCTGCAGATCAGGTGGTTAGGGAGAGAAAAGACAAGCAGTTGAGTTGTGGTTTTACCACCCATCTAAATGAGAATATGCAGCCTGTACAAGGTTGTACACATGCTGTGGCCACAATGCTTTGCTCTACAGCAAAAATGATACACCATGTCATGTTTGGTGGGCAGTCCCCAAGTGAATGGAGTCATGCTGCAACTACAAGCCAAATGCTTGACTTGTGGCTGCTGCACAGTATTTACAACCCCAGTTCCAAAAAGTTGGAGCACTGTGTAAAATCTACATGAAAACAGAATTCAATGATCTATGAATCTCTTTTTTTTTTATTCACAGAAAAAAGGAAAACGCATCAAATTTTTAAACTGAGAAAATTTATAATTTTATTAGGTACTTTTGAAGTTGATGGCAAAAATAAGTCTCCAAAAAGTTCAGAGAGGCCAACAAAAAGCTGTCGGATTGCAACTCCAGTTCCAAAAATGTTGGAGCAGGGTCATGCATTGCCTCTTCTTTTAACGGCACTCTGTAAATGTCTGGGAACTAAGGAGACCAGTTGCTGGAGTTTAGGGAGAGGAATGTTGTCCCAGTCTTGCTTGAGCATATGTTGCTCTAAAAACTTGGATATATCTTTTATCACTGCTGGTGCTTTTCCATATGTGCTAGCTATGATGGGTTTTACTTCCACTATCTTTCCCTGCAAATGTAAAGCATAATGGGCATCGCATAGTAGCCCATTATGTGACACTTCCCTGCAGGAGAAGCCTGCCATGTCACTGTCTTCCACGCTGGCAGCGAGCATCCATTCTTCACCCCTCTTCTTCCGGGGGCCGCAAACTCCAGCTCTGTGACTGGCCGGAGTCGCATGACGTCACGCCCGTGAATGCGCCCGGGAGCCGCCTTTTAACGGCATGTCCCCAGCTTGAAACGGCACATCGTGCATGCGCCGTTGAAGGTATCGCTCGGGGAAATTGCAAATACCTCCAAGACCATGTAGATTTCGGAGATATTGCAAGCACCTACAGGTAAGCCTTAATCTAGGCTTACCTGTAGCTGTAAGTTGTCCCTGAGGGTTTACTTCTTCTTTAAGGCCGGATTCACACCTATGCGAATTGGTCGCGGCTTAAACCGCATATAATACGCAGAACATTTCTAAATGCATTGTTTTCAATGAGTAAATATGCCATTTACTGGCCCGTTCCCTTTCTTAATGAACATCGTAAGTGATCGGTAGAGTGGGTTTGAGCTTTGGGGTGCACACCCTAATGCTAAAGGCTGTGCACACCTATGGGTGCGGCTCAGGTGCGAGTTCAGTCCCATTATCTTCTATAGGTACGCAGCTGATTCGCAGATGTGTTCATTTCTCTCCAGGAATTTCTGTCATTCAGCTGAATACACTTCTCCCCCACTCTCCTCTCACCCGGAACTTCTCCCAAGTCTCAGAATTCGCAGCTACTGTAAAACATTGCTAATCTTCTGAACACTTCCCTTATCTATCTGCAGAGATAAAATTTGCACCGCACAAGTGTGATTCAGGCCTAAAGGCTAGGTTTTAATAGTAGGGTCCCACACTGCCATCCTCCTTTCCTACAACATCAGGAACCAGCTATTTATTTTTCAGTTCCCAATGATGTGGCACTGGGTCCACCCTCCAGTGTGTCCCTGCTCCTGCTGGGGGATATGTGACGGGTATATTCCAAGAGGCTGCAGGAGCAGGGACACTTCCTCCTTGCCTAGGTGAGAATGGAAGAAGGTGGGCTGGAGTAAAAAAAAAGTCCCAAAAAATGTATAAATAAAATAATTGTGTCAGTAAAAACCATGACATTTTAAATGGTGAAGGGGATTGTAGGGAGGAAATTCCATTTTGGAAGTGAAGGTCAACTAAATATAAAGGCTCAGTTGAGCTGTAAGGTTACTGTGTTCAGAGGATATGATTCATCTTTCTCTGTAACATTGTGTGTTTTTTTCTTTTGAACTCGGGTGTGATGATAATGGTAAGAACGTTATCAGTTTTTCTAGCTAGTCTTTGTCTACATGTATAGGCTACTAAAGTGACTCAGTATCTGTGCCAAGGTACCAGGCCAATCCCTAGAGCTATGACATTTTATTGGCTTTGTTGGAGGTATGAAGAGGAGTAAATGCATCGGAGAGGTGATATTGAGGCTTGTACGGGGAGTTTATGGCTTTGTTATTACTTTTTCAGGTCTTGAGACTTTGACTTCCAGCAATGCCTGTAAATGGATTTCAAAGTCCACATGGCAGTGGCACTATGCAGCCTTATCTGGACATCATCACTAAAACTTTGCCACGTGAATACAATTATTACTTGCAGGAACAACACTGCAGTGTTTGAGGAAAATGGCAGTTACGTAATTACTTAGGGATGTGTTTATTAAGAAGTTTGCAGAGCTTATTGGCCTGTAAAGCTATATTCTCCTCCAAGCTGAATGGTGTTCTTTATACACAATTGAGTGAATTAGGAAAATACTGCATAATGCCCACTAGATGGAGATGGAGTATCTTTTTTTTTTTTTTTTTTTCTCTGATCCTCTGCTCCATCTAGTGGCCGTAATGTACTTTGTTTGATTTATTCTGCTTTATATGAATAATAACATTAATTTTAATTAGAAATTTGACTGACATTCATTTTTGCCCCTGTTTGCGCAGAATCAATTTAAATGCATTGTTTTAAAATAAATACACCCCTTAGTTTATCTAAACCAGAATGAAAGAATTCCATTAAATTGCTGCTCCCCAGCTATTAGGTGTGGTAGCTGCATTATTTTTCAGCCCCATATAACTTACTTTTTATGTAGTGATCCTGTCAGTAACACACTTCTGTCCTTGCTCACTATCACAGGAAGTTTGTTAGGACTACAGAACACCCTTCCCCACATCTATATGAGATAGAGGGGAACGTTTCTGTAGTCCTAACACATCCACGCTGGATTTCGAGTATTTTTTCCTTTTATGCGCAAACGTATTTAACGGATGCTTTCAATGATTTGTTTAACAGACCGAAAAAGAGTTAATAAGAGAAGTTTGTTATTAGGGTTTGCATTTACAGTTTTATGTAAGTGATTAAAAAACATCTAATTTTTTTATTTTTTATTTGTTTTCTTGTTACATGTTTGTAGTTGTTTGCAGCCCATTCACTGTCCATCACCATTTCTAAGTGTGTTGTTAAAAAAAAAAAAAAAAATTAAAAAAAGATATGGACTTTGAGCTGATTGTGCACTTTTTTTTATTTTAAATCTATTTAAAGTGGACCTGAACTCAAAAAGAGCGATGTCCGCAAGCCTGGACCTCCCATCGCTGGAGCAGGGCACACTGGTAGGTAAGTGTGCCAATCATAACTGTTCATTATGGCAAGAGACATCCCTCAACCCCCACCCATCCGTTTTTAGGTTCTGCTTAAACTAGAACTATAGACAAAACATTATTTTTCATTTTGGATGAAGTAAGGGAGGGTTATAACCCCTGAAAGATTTTTGTTTACCATCTATGTCCCTTTGCAGAGATTTCTCATTACTTCCTGTCCCATAGCCAAACAGGAAGTGAGAGGAAATCCCTGCAAATTCAGGGAATTCTTTAGGGACCCACAGGTCATCAGAACTCGTCACCCCATTGGAAGGCTTTTCTTTTACTTTTGCTTTCAGTGATAATAGTAAACCGGACAAGTGGAAGGAGTGAATCTCCTTAAAGTGGATGTTAACCCACTCTCATCCTTTCTAAACTACTGCCATAGTGCTTATCTATAAGAATATATATGCCTCCTGCATGTATCCTTACCTGTCAAATGTCTCCCCTCTGTCTGTTATAAGAACTGAAAAACTGCAGATTCTGTGGGTGGATCTGTTGTCTGGAGCTCGGTGGGTGGATTTGTGATGTCAGTAGACTCCCAGCCCTCCTCTACACTCACCTTGTCAACATGCATTTTGTCTTATGTATTATTTACACTGAATTCTGCTATGATCACGAACATCCAGTCAAAATCCAGAAAAGTAACCACATGACTTCAGAAAAAGAGTGGGGGGTGGGAATTAAAAAATAATGCCGGTCTCCGGGCTAGTGCATGAGATATGTAAATAACCTGTCACTCACAGCAAGGGGGTGGAACGAGCCAAGGTTTTTCTCTGTTAGTCCGTTTTATCTCGCTGAACAATAAGAGGATTGCTCAGAGCTGGATTAACTCTTTGTGGAAAGACTGGGCACAGATGATAGGAAATCTTTTACTCTACATTGTGACAGCAAAAAAAATAAAAATACATTTGGGTTTACATCCACTTTAAGGGGGGCACAGACAGCAATAAACACCTGACAGGTGTTCTAATCAATCTCCACTCTATCCAAAACTGAAAAAAAAAAAATTGCCTGTAGTTATACTTTAGCGTTCTGCCACGTCACCAATCCAGGAAGTAAAATACTTCCATGCATGCGTCGAATCCATTCGACGCATGCGGGAGATTTATGTCCGCTGGTTAGGCGTACTAACCAGCGGACATATCCGACAGACAGGTTTCCAGCAGGCAAATTTCAAAGCATGCTCAGCGGACCAGTTTCAGCGGACATGTTCGATCGCGTGTACGCGGCCTTAGAGTCCCGATGAGACTGGCGTCCGAAGAGGAAAGGTGCATGCTTGGGAAAAGTAGTCTGGTGAGCCGCGCACAGGCAGAGCAGTACACAGGTGCTCTCCTTACAATTCTCATTAAGCCATGGGACCTCCTCTCCTCACTTCCAGCCTGAATAAAAGGGGGAAAGTGGGGACATGCAAGCGTGGAGCCGCACACACAGGCTCCTGATGATGAGATGAATAGGAGAGAGAGAGCGTTGCAGAGGAGACAGCAAGAGAATGGGGAAGAGACCCAGTTCTAGTGCCCTGTCTCTCTGGTCTGCCCCCAGTGTTGTTAATATTTAATTTTGTAACTTGATTCTGCATAAAAATTTTAACAGTGTCATTCTATGAGATAATCTACGAGGACGTGTTTACGGGTGCAATTAGGCGATTAGGCAATTAGGCGCAGGGCTGTGTATGAATTAGGTGGGGCAACTGGTGGCGAGTAACTCTTGAGTTAGCCTGCCTAGTAGCTCAGGACTTGAAATTTTGAGCCCTGTGTAAACTATGCCATTCCATGCTTTTTAATGCAGGAAAAAAAGCACTGCACTACATGTGGTATGAACAGGCCCTAAATATTATTATTATTTTTTTTTATTGGAATTTTTTTTTTTTAATTGCACGAGAATGGAAAACAAAGGTGTGAACCTAGCCTAAAAATTATTTGTTTTTACCAATCAACTACAGTATAGTTGTAAAGTGTGAGACTGCATGTGTGGTATGCAGTAAGAACTCTGGGGTTGATTTATTAAACTAGAGAGTGCAAATTCTGGTGCAGCCATGCATGGTAGCCATTTGGCTTCTAACTATAGCTTGTTGAATTAAAGTGGTTGTAAAGGCACAAGTTTTTTTTACCTTAATGCATTCTGTGTCCAGCAGTGTTTTGTACGAAAGAATCGGCTGTCTGGAGCTCCCCTCTTCATTTGGCTGAGACAGCAGTGCAGCGCCATCGGCTCCCACTGCTGTCAATAAAAGTCGGTGAGCCAATAAGGAGAGAAAGGGGACGGGCCATGGCTCCGTGTCTAAGGCCTCGTACACACGAGGGGATATGTCCGCCGAAAACAGTCCGATGGACCGTTTCAGCAGACATCTCCGATCGTGTGTATGGGCTAGCGGACAGATTTGTCCACCCGACAGATTTCAAAGCATGCTTTGAAATCTATCCGGTGGGAATCTGTCCGCCCGACATGTCTGCTGGTTAGTACACTTACCGGCAGACATGTCGTCCCGCACCGCCGCCGCGCCGCCGCCGAATGGATTCGGCGCATGCGCGGAAGTGTTTTACTTCCTGGTGCGGTGACGTGGCGGCGTCAACGTCACCGCCGCGTCACCGACACGTCACCGCGCCGTCCTCCGGCGGGGAATTTGATCCGATGGTGTGTACACGCCATCGGATCAAACTCCAGATCGGACATATCCGATGGAAATGGTCCGCGGACCGTTTTCATCGGATATGTCCGATCGTGTGTACGAGGCCTAAGTGGTCACACAGAGCTGTGGCTTGGCTTGGGTGCCACCACAGCAAGCTGCTTGTTCAACAGGAGAGGAGGACCCAAGAAGTGGAGGGTCTGGGCTGCTCTGTGCAAATCCATTGCACAGAGCAGGTAGGTATGACAGGTTTGTTATTTTTAATGGGGGAAAAAAAGACGAGACTTTAGTATCATTTTAAGCTTTGACAATAAAAACTGGAGGCTGATTGGTTTCTATGCAGAGCTGTACCAGATTTTGCACTCTCCAGTTTTAGTGAATCAATCCCACTGTGTTCTGAGTCTGGCATAAAAGGAAAGCTTTTGTTTTTTTATTTCTTTGTCCTTATCTAAATTTAGATTTATGTAGAGCGAACATCTGTCTGAGGAAGAGTATTAAATAAACACAATTCTGCCACTGTACCAGCCAAAATGTTTCTTCATCCTGTGTATGCGATTGGGGATTTTATATACTAGCACAATTAATTTAGAGAGCAATGTAATGTTCTGCGAATGAGGAATTGTATGCTCCAGTGACTGTTACAGAAAAGTATAAAAGAATATTTTAAATGCGTCTTTCTAGCATGGTTATGACGTCTATGTACTGTCCTAATAAAGCACATTTTTTCCACTCTCTCTTTATATTTCTATATATTATGGAAATTCCAAGGGTGAGGTGTACATCGTTCATACAAAGCGCAAAATTAGGCTCACTTCTGCATAGAAAGCAATGAGGTAATAAAACCTGGAAGCTCATTGGTTTCTGTGCAGAAGTGAGTCTGACTTTGCACTTTCCAGCGATAGTAAATAAACCCCATTGTGTACTTAAAAGTGGGGTATGTCTGTATATATATATATATATATTTTTCAGGTGAATAGCACTCTGTGTACAGCAGCTACAAACACTAGATCCATTTTTTTTTATATGTATTATCACTTCAAGCGCGAGTATGTGTGTGTACACAGATAGATAGATAGATATTGTTTTCCTGGTAGATGTAAAATCACATGTGTTCGTTTTACACCTGCCAACATTCAATCTGATCCTGTCTGCTAAAAACAAATTCTTTGTCTGATCTGATGGCAGTCGGGTGTAAACAGACAGGTGGTCAGTTTACTTCCAACTGCACATAGAGGAAAGCAGGCTCTGTCTGTGTCTGCTCTGCATAAGTGGAACAGATGCAGACCAATCATCTGCCTGATCAGAGGAAAGATTCCCTCGCTGAGCATCATAGGCGTGCGCACAGCCCAGGCACACCCTAATCACCCCATGCACATTAGTGTTATCGCTCTGTGTAGCAACGGGAACATGGGAAAGATCTCCCTTCTATTGGCTCTGCCATAAGAGAAGTGTTTATGCTCTTCTCTTTCACTGTGCCAGCAGTGTGCCGGGGTCATATATATGATGATATAGGATTTATACTGCGCCAAATATGCCCCCTTAGGAGCACGTCTAGGCGTAGATACAATCACATGCATCTGTGTTTGAGCTTAAGGGTGCACACCCTAATCCATTAGGTTGCGCACACCTATGCTGAGCAGGCAGACTCCAACAGAGCCTGCCCCATATGGAAGGGGTCTTACAGAGTTTTAGTATGGCGGAGAGAGCCCTGGGTAAATAAGCAGACCTTGCATTTTTATTAGGTGCAAGGTCCCCTTTAAGCCCTGGTGCATACTGATGCAATGCGGGAAATGCAGTGTTTCCTGTGTGTTTCTGGCACTGCATAGTAAGTGCAATGTGTTCATTGGGTCTGCTGCAGGTGTCAATTAAAAGTCAACGACGCCCCAAAACGGCTTGCATAATGCATGCTTTTTGCCTGAAGTGGATCATATTGGTATGAACACCCATGCGATTTGGTTTCAGTGGGAACAAAAATGCTGGCCACACCTTTTTCATGCAAATGCATTGTGACTTAAAGTGGCTTTGAGAGGAGAGTCGCACAGAATCACATATGGCTTGTACAGGAATGGACTGAGCCCAGATTCACACTGGGTACGATTTTCTTTGATTTGAGATGCGATTTCACATGTGAAATCGCATCTCAATTCGGCGGCAATTATCGGCAATGACACCATCCTAATCGGTGCGACACCGCATCTGCGGCGCTGTACCGATTTCAAAAAGTAGTTCCTGCACTACTTTTTGCGATTTAGGCAGAAACCAGCACAGATGTCTCTTAAATCGTGGCCGAAATCGGGACTGCCAGCAGGAGTGAAATCGTGCGAGTTCAGCTGAACTTGCACGGCTTTACTCCCACAGCCCAGTGTGAACCTGGGCTGAAAGTGGCTTTGAGAGGAGAGTCACCAGGGCATACATCAGTAACTTCAAAAAGGGAACAGTCTCATCAAAAATACTTTAACTGGAATAAACATGACTTCAAATGTATTGTATTCACCTAAAAACACATAGGGCCAGATTCAGGTAGATGGGCGCTTCTTTACTTTCTCATTTACGTTACTCCGCCGACACTTTCGGCGCAAGTACTGTTATTCACATAGCAGTTGCGCGTACACTTGCGCCAGAGTAACGATAATGCGCTGGCGTAACCCGACGCAAGTGGAAATGGGTGTGATCATATGTAAATGATGGGCGGAGCCCAGCGCAGAGGCTTACGTTCAGCGCATCATCCACGGAGCATGCGCAGTAAGTGAGGCTTCACTCGGCCCCCTTGTGCGCATGCTCACAACTTCCGTTGGCACCACTTCACGGGAAACGTCAGCGCAATGCGTTCCGTTGGGCGTTTAAATGCGCCCGTAGATGCGCCATTCCGGCACTAAAGTATATCCTGTTCCCCCTCCCCGCAGTGAAGTTACTTTTGTTCTGAGATGGCTGCTCCTGTTCCCCGCAAACACACAGGAGAAAGCTGAACTCTAAAGGCCAGGAGCTGTCAGCCGTCATCTCGGCTATGGAGACCTATGATGTCTTCCTCCATGGCTGTAAAAGTTGACAGACAAGCATGGACAGAGGTGTTGTCCTGCAAGTGGGGGTGCTCAGCTAGCTCTTATCGTCGGTAACGCTGCTGTAGCTGCCCTCCTGCTGACCTGTGGCCGTCTGGAGTAAAGATAAAGCAGCTATTTGTAGAAATAACTTTGCGCCGGACGGACGAGATACGCACGGCGCATGTAGCCGGCGTATGGTGCTAATCCGTTCGCGAATCGGGAAATCTCCCTCATTTGCATATTTGCAGGGGAAATCAATAGGCGCGACTGATGCGCCAAGCGAAATTATGCGCTGACGAGACTCTGGCGTCGGAAAGTTAAGCCGATCGGAAATGGCCCGTTTTCTGTCGCATCTAGTTTGGTGGGTACGGCCACATAGAAACGACGGCGCATAATCACAGTTACGCGGCGCATATCGAATTACTCCAGCGCAAGTCTTGCTGAATCTGGCCCATAGACTTTTTAATGCAGGGCAAATTTGCATATTTTCCATGTGTGCTTGCATGGGTTTCCTCCAGGTAATCCTTTTTATTTCCACCCTGTTCCACAAACATGCTGGTAGGTTGCTTGGCTCCTGTCTAAATTGTCCCTAGTATAATTGTGTATGCACGTGAGATAGGGTCATTGGATTGTAAGCTCTTTGAGGACAGGGACTGATGTGAATGTACAGTATGCCTAAACTATCAGCTCTATATAAATGCCTGTAAAAAAGCCCATTTAATAATATTTTAAGTGGTAAAGGCACAAGGATTTTTACCTTCAGGCATTCTATGCATGGTGGTAAAAAAAAAAAAAAACACCTGTGTGCATCAGCCCCCCTAATACTTACCTGAGCCCCATCTTGATCCAGCGATGTCCGGGAGAGGCAAGGTTCTCCAGGGATTCGCACTCATGATTGTCCTTTGGCAGGCGCAGAGCCATTGGCTGTTAATCACAGCCAGTAAGCCAATCAGGAGATGAAGGGGGCAGAGCTGAGCCGCACATCCATGTGTGAATGGACACACAGAGGAGCGGCTTAGCTCGAGAGCAAGAAGCTTGCTATGGGGGCACCCGGCAGAAGGAAGGGGCCAGGTGCACCAGGGTGGGATCAGAGAAGAGGAGGACCCGGACTTCTCTGTACAAAACCAAAAAAACAAGACTTTAATATTGCCTTAAGTAACAGGAACAGGAACTTGGCTTCTTATATATTATTGTGCATTTGGTAATTGTAACAATTCCTTGCAATGACTACAGAGTTTCTTCCTTCTTTTTTATTTTGAGTATCACTACCCCCTTTTGTATGTCACAGCACCAACTTTTGAATTCCCCTAATTTAAAAATGAATTGTGTATGATTTAAAGGTTAAAGTCACAGTAAACCACATAGCAAAACGATCTTGGCTACAGAGGTATAGGTAGCTGAGATCCATATGCACATTTTGACTCTTTATGTAAATGTCCAGTTTCCCTGCCACTCCTGTGCTTGGCAGGCTTCCCTGCTGATCAGCCAGGCAGCCCTTCACATTAAGGGTCCTTTCACACGGAACGGAACGTTTTTCGGTCCGCTCCGTGTGTCCGTCGGCTCACCGGGGGATCCCCGCTGAGCTGTCAGGCGGGCAGGGACCGCCCTGTCTCTCCTCCGCTCTCCCCTATGGGGAGTCGGATGGAAACGGACCGTCTGTCCGTTTGCATCCGTTCCGTTTGGCCGGATAGAAGAAAAATAGGACATTCTTCCGTCTGAAAAAACGGATGCGGATCTTGCGGACGTTAGCGGATGCATCATCCGCTAACGGATCTGCTCCCATAGGGGTTCATTACAAGTCCGTAAACGGACTTGTAATAAACGGACGAGCGAAGCGGACATGTGAAAGGGGCCTAAAGCTGCATTCACACCTGAGCATAGCGTCTTTGAGCGTTTTTCCAGTGTTTGTGTTTTAATGGGCGTCTTTTTTTATTGACCATTAAATAAAAATATCAATTGTTTCTAGGTTTTTAAAGAGTTTGTAACCCCATTTGTCCAAGTCTTTGCCAAATCCTCTATTAGAGGCTGGCATAGTACACTGTGTAAAGCATTTTTAAAAACGAGCAGTGTAAATACTGATTTTTCAGCTGACTTCTGGCCGGTTACCTGACTCGCGAACACTTTCCAGCTCCAATGGAAGGCTTCTGCAGGAGGGAACGTGATCTCCCTCTAACATCAGCCACAGAGATCACGTGGCCACTCGGCTCCACCCGCCGAAGCCTTGTCTCATAGCTGTAAAGCGGTTGCGAGTCACGTGACCGGCCATTAAGACAGCTGAAAATCGGTATTTACACTGCACGCTTTTTAATTGTGGTATGCCAGCCTCTAATAGAGGGGCTGACGGTGACGATTGTTTTTTTTTTTTTTTTTTTTTTTTTCTTCTCAATAACAGCTGAGAGGCAGGAAGGAGGGGGAAGAGAGAAGATCTGAGAGCAGGCAGCGTATGATGGAGCGACGTACTCTGACCAGTGTTCATAGCTCAGCAGCCATGATTTTCATTAGGGTTGTCCGATGCCACTTTTTTAGGACCGAGTACAAGTACCGATACTTTTTTTCAAGTAGTCGCCGATACCGAATACTGATACTTTTTTTTAAATGTGTCCCCCGACATATGCAGCCATGTCCCCCGACATATGCAGCCATGTCCCCCGACATATGCAGCCATGTCCCCCGACATATGCAGCCATGTCCCCCGACATATGCAGCCATGTCCCCCGACATATGCAGCCATGTCCCCCGACATATGCAGCCATGTCCCTCCAGCCATGTCCCCCCACATATGCAGCCATGTCCCTCCAGCCATGTCCCCCCACATATGCAGCCATGTCCCTCCAGCCATGTCCTTCCAGCCAGGGATGTATTTAGGTTTTGTGCTGCCCTAGGCCTGACTAAACTTGTGCACCCCCTAATTTAAATATGACCCACCCCTTCCTGTAAATGCCACACCCCTTGAAATTTTCAAGTGGGGACAGTAGTTCTGATGGCCTGGGGGGGAGGGGCAATGGGTTCCCTTAATTTGCATAGATTTCCTCTCACTTCCTGTTTGGCTATGGGACAGGAAGTAAAATCTCTGCAATGGGACAGGGATGGTAAAAAATTTGAAGCGACCACCCTCCCCCCCCCCCCCCCCCCCCCTACAGTTGCAGACTGCCAACCACCCACATACTGGAAGCAGTGCGGACGATTTATGGGGGCGCTAAACTAATTTGCCTAACAGTGTAGTGCAAGCCGGCGGGAACACTGTCCGTGCTGCCCTAGGCCTGGGCCTTGTTGGCCTAGGCCAGGATACAGCATTCCCTCCAGCCATGTCCCCCATACCTAGCCGCCGCAGCCGCACGGAGAACATCACAGCATTCATTTGAATAGCTGTTTTGCCTGCGCGTATAGACACTACCTCTTGCTCGGGATTGGACAGATCACGATCACCCATCCAATCCCGAGCAGTGGGGAGTGTCTATACACAGCGGGAACACTACAGCTATTCAAATGAAAGCTGTGATGTTCCCGCACGCTGTTTAACCCATGCGGCGTGGCTTTCGATGCGGCGGCGCGCGGGGGAAGTATTCTATTTAGGCATCGGGGGTATTTGCGGTAGTACAAGTACTCCCGCAAATACTCGTTATCGGTCCCGATACCGATACTGGTATCGGTATCGGGACAACCCTAATTTTCATAGTCAGTATAGCGAGGTCAAACAGGAAGTGGCAGGTTCAGGAAGTTTTTTTTTTTTTTTTATTCCATAAAAAGTTTGAGAGATAAATGAACAGTACAACTTACATAAACGCGGGGTACAGGTACGAAATTTGACTTGTGAGTACACGGCCTATGGTAATGAATGAAATAAATATATATATATATATATATATATATATATATATATATATATATATATATATATATATATATATATATATATATATATATATAAAAAGCATACAGTGATCGAAAATAAGCATCCAAGGGTAACCCATCAGGCCCGGGGTCAATGCCCGGAATTTGCTACCAGATAGGCACCAGCTTTACCATTGACCGTAGGAGACTCTCCTCGGATCGTCTCAGCCTATTATTTCCAGTATTTGATTTGAGGAAGAAGTGAGTAAGCGTAGGCAAGAGGAGATGAAGAGAGAGAGAAAGAGAAAAAAAAAGGGGGGGAGGGTAAGGGAAGGTAGAGGGAGGGGGGGGGAAACAGGATTAAGGGGGGGCATCGGCAGTCCCCCCCAGAAGGCCATCCCTAACACGTCAGCACAGCTAAATACAAAGTCCAGCCTGACCTTGGTCTGGACGTGGTTCAAGCGCTATAGGCTTGAAAAAGGTGAGTCGTTTTTTTACAGTTTAGAGGCGAGCGGATTACACAGCACAAGCACTATGCAGTGTAATCTGCTTTAAGGGACCAGGATGTGTATTTTTTTTTTTGGGGGGGGGGGCAACAAATGCTTTTAGCTTATTAGTTTATGTATTGCCATTTATTTATTATTATTTTTTAATGTGTTACTACTACTAATAAAAACAAGCAAATCTGCCCAATTTGAGCTACAAAATAAGCTCCAGAACTTTTTTGAGATTCAGGCTTTTGGCTTCAGGCGACTTGGAGTGGAGCTGTGAACCAACTTCATAGAGAATAATTGTTTTTTTCTCCTCCAGCGTTTTGCAGCTTCAATCTACAAAAACGCTGCTTTGTGAATGGGGTCTAAAGCACAAACAACAAGGTATGGGAGTGGGAAAAGCATATCTTCACTTTTACTGGATATATTAAACCTTCTCTATAGCTTGCCTACCTATAGCTCAAAATTAGTTTTCACTGAAAGGCTCATTCCCATCAATGCAGTGATGTGCAATATCTTGCGTTAAGACAGTCCATTCATTTGAATAGGCTGCCCAAAATGCCAAAACTGGTAACATTTATGCCAGTGCATGGCATTGCACATCAGTGCATTGTCACACTTCTGTTGACAAGGTGTCATTCAGAATGTATGGCACTCCATTGCACAATCGCATTTAGTGTGCACATTACCGCAAAGCAATAGTGTAAATGAGCCCTTAGGATAAATTCTGCTTAAACGGGTATTCCTTATGTGCTCTCAGGTACTACAGCAATTTCATTAAACCGAAGCCTCCCTGCGTCATTAGGACAGGATAGGATGATTTCTCATCTTCAGACTAATAATTGGCGAGTACAGATGTAAGACTTGATTAAATACTGTATATAGGTATTCTAAATCTTTATTGGTAACCTTGAAAAGGCTATCTTATCACTTCCGTTCTTGCTCACAGACACTGCATATGCCAAGCTGCTTACCTTGCGGCTGTGAAATGTTCTGTCATATGTGCCTGTGTCTGACATAGTGCTAATTACTTTTATTGACCCATTCCACACTCTGTCGGCCACCTCAATATCGTTGCTTTGATGGAGGACACAGTGAATACACTTGAATTCCCACAAAGGCTATATAAAAGGCAAAAATAAATGGTTGTTACATGGCTCCAATCATCCTTATTAATTGATAAAAATGATCAGTTAGCAATAAAAAAAAAATCATAATTATGTATTTAGAGTATTTCTCCAATCTGAAAGGTCAAATTAAAGTGTCTCTAAAGCTTAAACATTTTTTTTTTTTTTTTTTTTTTACCTTTAGTGCATTTCCTCTGCTGTGAGGCATATCCTGTGACCAAGAAATGGGGTATTGCCATCTTCTTCTTTTTTTGTTGTTTTTGTTTTGTTTTTTTGTCTCTGTGACAATGGTCTTCAGGACAAATGGAGGCCATGTAACCTCCCCAGCGAGGGCACAATAAAAAAAGGTCTTGTATATACTTGAGTATAAGCTGACCCGAGTATAAGTTAAGGTACCTAATTTTACCCCAAAAAACTGGGAAAACGTATTGCATCAAGTATAAGGGTGAGAATGCAGCAGCCACTGTAAGTGGAAAAGAGGGTCAACAATGCCCATTTGCACGCTTCGCTTGTGCCCATTGCAGCTTCACTTGTGCCCATTGCAGCCTCGCTTGTGCCGATTGCAGCCTCGCTTGTGCCGATTGCAGCTTCACTTGTGCCCATTGCCACCTCACTGTGCCCAACCTCACTGTGCCCATTGCAGCCTCCCTGTGCCAGAGTCAGTGTACCTGAAATTTTTACAGGCTGCGGGCGTCCATTCATTGTTTAAAAGTCGGATCTCCTCTTGCTCCCTTTCCGTGATAGGCGTTTCCCAGCAGCCTATCACTGACGTCTGCTCATCCTCTGACTCAGTTTCTCAGCAGACGCTGTGTTCAGTGTGCCACCAATCATGGGCGTTCTCTTGTCCGAGGATGAAAAGACATACGTGATTGGCGGAACACTGAACACAGTGTCTGCTGGGAAACGGAGTCTGAGGATGAGAGGATGTCCGTGATAGGCTGAACAGTGTCTGCTGGGAAATGCCTATCACTTAGGGGACCAGGGAGAAGCCGTGACTTTTAAGCAATGGATGCTTGCAGCCCTTCAGGTACACTGACTTGAGTATAAGCCGATGGGTGTATTTTTAGCCCTAAAAAAATGGGCTGACAAACTCGGCTTATACTCAAGTATATACGGTACATTTACTTTACATGTGGGTTTGGCTACATAATGCAGTCACTGTGCAAAGAATAAAACGTTGTCTCTGTTTTTTGTTTTGTTTTGTTTTGTGTGTGTGCATGTGCAATTTAGGTATTGCAGACAGGCACTAAAAAACAAGCATATGTCGACATTGACAGAGTGGCAGGTGTCATGTACAGCCGCCTGTACAAATCAGTGACTGTATGCTGGTAACTGCACATCTAAGTGTTTACAGGGGGAGGGATGTGCATCACTACATATACACAGCTAATGTCCAGGGGTGCTCATCTGTCATCTATCCCTGTATGCGATTAAACGCTTGGGTGTGCCACAGCCTGTCATTGATTTTTACAGGTGGCTGTACGCAAATCCCTGCAACATACAGGTTGCTTTATCTGTTTCTAACAGCAGGTGATCACTGGATGTCCACATACACTGAACAGACACAACCAATATTTGCCCATGGGACTTTAAATTAGGCATTATCCAAAAGTCCTAATGTCATGGGGAGCAGAAATATGTGTCGTGTCACAGTAAGCCCAGTACCCACACAGTTAGAATCACTCCCTAGGACACACTAAACCCCTTTCTCGCTCCCTGGTGGTTAACCCCTTCCCTACCAGTGCCATTTACACAGTAATCGGTGCATTTTTATTGCACTGATCGCTGTATAAATGACAATGAGTTGCAAAATCGCATTAAAAGTGTCCAATGTGTCCGCCATAATGTCGCAGTCACAATAAAAATCGCTAATAGCTGCCATTACTAGTAAAAAAAAAAAAAAATGCCATAAATCCATCCCCTTTTTTGTAGACACTTTAACCTTTGTGCAAACTAATCAATATATGCTTATTGCGATTTTATTTTTTATTTTTTTTGTTACCAAAAATATGTAGAAGAATACGTATCGGCCTAAACTGAGGGAAAAAAATCGTTCTTCTTTTTTATATATATTTTTGGGGGATATTTATTATAGCAAAAAGTTAAATACAGCTTTTTTTTTAAAAATGTACGCTATTTTTTTGCTTATAGCGCAAAAAATAAAAATCAAAGAAATTTGCTGGATTTTTCCTCAGAATATCACGTAATCTCAGATGTGAATGAGGCCTAACACAGCTTCTGCCATGGCAAACATGAGATCTGTGTGCAGGCAAAGCTACCGATTGCCTTTGGCCACGTTTCTTGGCTGTTTGGGTGCCATCGGCCAGAAGGTGCCTGGGGCTTTTGACAGCTCAGTTTTACAAATGGATTTTTTTAGCAGTGCACAGGGGGGGGTGGGGGGGGGGTGACTAAAATTGATCAGATTTACAGAGCGTTCAGATCCACTTTAATTTAAAGATTATACATGTAAAGAAAAATCAATTACCATTTCTAGTACTTTATACGAGAGTGCGCTAATCTAATTAAGATTATATTGTGATGAGCAGTGTGGGATATTTTTCCACTGACAGTAATCCTCCTTTGCTACTTATAGTATTATGTGTTGTAGAGATGTAATGACAGAAGCAAGTAGCTCCCTTTTTGATTTTCTATGCCTTAGTAGGGTAAATGGTGTCCCTTTTATTGTAGCTGAGAATTGCAATTTCCTGCTCCATGTTCTGCACCCAGAACCTTCTCTTCTTTTGTCTTGTGCCTGGGACATTCAGCCGACTGCTTTATTGTAAAATTGATGTGCTGTGTGTTTTTCACACAACGCTGCTACCGATACTGGAAAAAAAAAAAATGAAATTTGTAAGGAGCAAGAAATTTCTGAACAAGCAGTAATGTGTGACTTGATACTGGCAGAGCTCGTGTTCCCAAGAGAGGTGATCCTGAAAATCTGTCCGAAATTCTAAGCAGTTTCTTGTGTTTGACCATACTTTTCAATAATTTAATTTACTGTAAAATCAGCATTTTGTGCAAAGAAGAGCGTGCTATCCATTTGTGTGTGTGCAAGCTGTAAAGGGAATACTGCCATGGATTAACATCAGACTTGTCAATAGCTTCAAGCATTTTTTTTGTGGAATTATTTAGTGTCCAATAATTTAGAAAGCTGACTTAAGCTGCAGCGGCTTATCCCAGTGCCATAGTTTATACAGTAGTAATCAAAAGGGACATTTGTGCAAGGAAGGACACTCGCAGGTTTAAAATATTCATGCCACGCTGGTTTCTCCTGCTCTAGATGTGGCCCTCTGTACCAAATCAGTCGCATTAAAGGGGATTAAAAAAAAAAACTAAAAACTTTATTAAAGTATAGTCATTTTATGATACGTAAACTGACATATTTCTGCACACTGATATGTTATAGCACCTAGCTTGAGAAAAGAAGCTTGTCAGAGTTATAATTGGGTTCATATTCTTTAGTACAAATTGCTTTAAAGCAGAATTCCAGGCTTATATAAAAGACACAAATTAAAGTGGTTCTGTAATAATTAATTCACAATTATTAATTATTAAATGCAGTAGTGTCATTATCTAAATCTGACTTTGTATAAGCCTCTTGCAGTCCCTGTACAGCAAAGCTTAGAATGGAATAGGGAGAGGCGGTCAGGTGGGCAGGAGTGGTCATGTACTAAAAAAAGTAATCTTTATCTCGGTAAAGGCTAAGTTCACCTTTTAAAGTAGTAATTAATGCATGTGTTTTGGAGAAAAAAAATTGATTTTTATTTTATTTATTTTTTCTCAGGAATCTGCAGAGCTTTGCATCTGTGATCAGTGGATGCAAATGTCAGGCTCCTGCAGAATTTTCCTACAGCGCTAGGGCTGTACCTCTGCAGAGCTGTAGGAAGATTAAATGGACTATGAGCATGCTCATCAGCATCATACGTTGAAAGTACAAGTCTGTGTGCTGTGATTACAGGCGGGACTTGTAGTTCTTTCATGCACAGATCCCTTTGAATAAATCACTTGACTGTCCAGGCAGGAACCTGCATCGTTTTTAAATTATGACAGCACGTGAAGGGAAAAGAACCCCTGCCCACTGTAACAATTGGAAAACCCAGGAAAAAAAGTGGGAAGCATGTAAGTTGTTTAAACAACCTAAATGCATGTATCTCTCCAAGACTATACTAAATGTACCTAAGGCTTGTTTTTCACAGAGCGAACAGGTGCAGGACTCAATTGGGCACCTCCTCTGACCGATGAACTGCATCAAACGGCTGGTGTGGCCAAATTTCCAAATGGCTGTCCACATCTCGCTTGCACCCCTCCTCGTCTCTGACCTCTGTCCCACTCTCTCCCGTCCCCCCCCCCCCACGCTCATCTCCCTCCACAGAACTCATCTGTCCACACCAAAAGCTTCCTTGCATCTCACCTACACGGTCCACCTCTCACTTGAAAGAGAAATCATTGGTTGGCACCTGGGCACAGATGGGAATCACAGTGCAGCCTATCATATGATGCCCCACCCCACACTGCATCTGCATCCCCATCTCCCTCGTCTCCACTGTAAGTGCAGGGCAGGTATCTGTGAGAACCACCAAGAAGAAAGCTGCCCTTGACCGTCGTGCGTGAGGAGTTTTGCCACGTTCTGGCTGAAAAAAGCTCTGGGTGCCAAGGCCACATGAAATGGTCTTGTGGTCCTGAGACCCACTGACCGTGTGTTGGACACATGTGCTTTAAAAGTAACCATGTTGACCCTTATCCCTCATACACACGACAGGTTTTCCCGGCAGGAAAACTGCAATATGAGCTTTTGGCCGGGAATCCTGGGCGTGTTCTCCTTTTTCCTGTCAGTTTTTCTATGGGAAAAAAACTGCGATGGAGCATACACATGCCCAAGATTCTTGGCCAGAGCTCTCACTGCAGTTTTCCAGATGGGAAAACCTCTCGTGTGTACAGGGGGGAAGTTACCAAGCAAGTTCTCGGTTTTCTTCTCTGGATTCCTGGCGGACTTTTTGACGCAGGGGAATCCCGTACGTGTGTACTAGGCATTAGTCAAGTATTTGAAACGATGACGAGGAAAGCCATCCAGTGAGGAACTACCATTTGAGGAGCTCACGTGGCTGAGTGACAAGTGGGTCCTGCTGCAGGACTTGTCTCCTATATATGCAGAAGCTTTTTTGCTACTTATGAATATACTGATTTGGAGGGACTGTTACTTTTTGGGTAATCCATTTGTCCCTTTTTTCTCCTCAGACATGTCTCTTAGGCAAAATGTATAAACCCTCAAAGAAGTGCTGTCAAGCATCCCAGAAGAGATTTATAAATGTTATCATAAGGTATAGTGATCCACAAAGCACTGATTTAGTTTAAATGATTATACTTTCAAAGAGATTTAACTCTACATGTTTTTTGTGATGAAAGGTTTTCCTCTTTGTGATCGCAGAAAGTTGGGCACTGTGGTCCTTGACATCAGTCCATTTATCACTGACACATGTAGTGTATAGCTGCTTCCGTTGTATGGATGGATTAGTGGCCGGCAGCTTCAGTAGCACCCTCAGTGTTGTAGATGGTAATCTGTCTAACAGCACACAGGTTTGATGTATGTCATCTTTTTGATGTTTCTGCTTTTTTCGGATGACATTCATACTGGATTAAAATGGATTGTTGGGCCGTGTCACACTAGTGATTCTGCTGCTAGTGACACTTTGCAGCAGAATCATTGAGGTGCCGCTGCCATCTTCCACAATGAATGTCTTTTATTTGCTGGCTGAAATGCTGAAAAGCCAAACCAATAGCAGGAGAGCAGCTATGGAATAAAGTCTCTTTGGTTTGGGAACACCGCAAAGAGTTGTTGAGCTGTGTCTTTTTGTTGCCAACGCCATACAAAATTTACGTTTTCTGTAGGAGCAGGTGAGTTGCACTAATGGTCATCCTCTTATATTTGTTTTAGTGATTACATCTTCCAGCAACAGCTTAGGTCTCCAGAATGCCCCACAAACCCACAACAAAGGTGTCGCTTTCCTGAAGCTAGACACCCAATACAATTTACGAGAGACACTGCCACCAACTTAAAGGGGTGTTCCAGCCTGTTTTTAAGTTTATTAAAAGTCAGCAGCTACAAAAAGTGTAGCTGCTGGCTTTTAATAAAAAGACGCTTACCTGCTCCACCATTCCAGCGACGCGCCGGCCGGGTCTCCACTCCTCGCCCCCCCTCGCCTGCGTCTTTTATTCCTAGTGTGGGCACCCAGCAGTGACAGCTTTCGGCTTCAAGGCCGGGCACCCATTGCGCATGCACGAGCGGCGTGGCGCCGTCCAATTGGACAGGCGATCGCCTACAGGGAGGGGCTGCAATAAGGCGATTAAGATAGTCGCCTTACCAGCCCCTCGGCGGAAGGAGGAAGTGGGAGCCCCCACTCCCCCCCCAAAAAAAATTACATGCCAAATGTGGCATGTAAGGGGGCAAGGAGTGGATTAAGCGGAAGTTCCATTTTTGGGTGGAACTCCGCTTTAATAGAGAAGTATGGCTTTTTTTTTTGGATAACAGACGTTTTAAACGTGGGTTACTACCTGTGAAGTTAAATCGTTCAGGAGCAGTTGTAAAGACGTCCTGTGTATATGAAGGCTAAATCATACTTGCGTAGGTGGATGCAGCATCGGTCCTCCACCGGCTCTATGCCTAAAAACTGAGCAATCGAACACTGCTGGTCGATCAGTGAGAAGAGAGCCGGTTTCCTGCCGAGAAAGGTCCCCCGATGGATAATGCCCGCCCTGTACTGCTCAGGCGCAGTACGGAGCACAACGGAGCCACTGAAAATCGTCGAAAATGAACACCTGTGAATCCGCTGTACACGCGCCTGCGCATTGAGCACGACATTGTGTCACACGCTGCCGCACGCTCCCAATGCTCGTGCAACTCTGCAAGGGGCAGATGTATTACTATTATATTGTGTAAGGGGCGGATGGCATCTCTGTCCATCGATTTAAAATACGGCCTCTTCTGTAGCCATCCGCCCCTTAAACGCTTCTCAATAACACATCTGCCTCATTGTGTTGGTTAAAAAGGTCCTGCAAACTCGCCCATCAACATTGCAAAACCCGCTCCCTTCAGTTGTTTAAACTTGCCCTGTCATCCGCCCCTTACACAATATAACAGTAATACACCCGCCCTTTCAGAGTTGCACGAGCATCGGCACCTTGTGGCACAATGTCGTGCTCATTGCGCAGACGCCGTGTGAGACACCGCTGAGCTCTGATGAAGAGGCCCCAGACGCCTCGAAACGCGTCAGCCAGCAGCAACATACTTCCAGTCCCCCCATTGTGGAGTGTGGTCTGAGGGGAACATACCTCATTGCCTGTTGACAAGCCTGTTTTGTTACGTCTTTTGTGAGTAGTTTTTAATATTTTTATTCAATAAATTGTCAAGCGGTAATACACTAGGCTGGTGCGCCTTTCTTTTCTTTCTCTATTTCCTACAGGTCATTCACAGCTGTTCAACTTCGGCGGCTCCGTTGTACTCCGTACTGCACACACACTGAGCCTGCACAGTACAGGGCAGGAATTATCCGCCGGGGGGACCTTTCTTGGCAGAACACTGGGACTGTCAGTCACCTCCCTCTATTGAGTATTTAAGTTGCCTACTTGCAGTGTTGTTCGTATTCATACATTTATTTTTTATTTGCAATGTGCTTTTAAGGTGGTTGTATAGGCAGAAGTTTTTTTTTTATCTAAATGCAAAGAATGCATTTAGATAGAAGTTTTTTTTATGTGCAGCAGTCCCCCTAATACTTGCATGAGCCCCATCTCGATCCAGCGATGTCCACAAGTGCCTCAGCTGTCTGGGACTCTTCCTCCTGATTGGCTTAGACTTTTTTTTGCCAGTGTCATGCACATTTTACAGGCTCCTGCTTTAATCTGCTGTACCGCTGTCACAAGCCAGGACCCACGCTGCCATCTCTTCCTGGCCCATTGATGAAGCATGCCAGGGGTGGACAAAAATATAATAATAAAACAAAGTAAATATTGGTGTTTTAGATTGGGGAGGGGGGAGTGGAGCAGTGATGCCTAATTGCATCTGGTGGGCAAAGGTCTGCTTTCCGCATTGATAACCAATGCAATAAAAACATTTTCCAAGCCCTTTTGTTTTAGTTTTGGATAGAGCAGGGGGAAGGGTTAGACCCCCTGTAAGGTTGGTTGTATTATTATGGACAACAAACAGTGAGAAGAAATCTTTGCTGGCTGGGGTTTTAACTGTTACCTTCATCCAAAACAAAAATAAATGATGAGGGTTATTTACCAAGAAATATATTTTAGCCATTCCACAGTGTGAAAACTTTGAATGAAGTGAAATCACACGGTTTTAAGACTAAGAAACTACAAAGTAATGTTGTTGCTGTCTGGGATAAAGTGAGTGTCACCGAGGACAGCAGTAAACTGTTGAAGGCCGATAACTTCTAGCAAGTGCATTCTGTAAGTAGATCACAGCAAATATATCCATTATGTACCAGGTAAACATGCCAGTCAAGCAATGAATTTCCTGTTAAAACAATTTTCTGTTTCTGTCGGGGAATTATACTGACATTCTGTTGTCCAGATAAAATTCCCAAGCTAACATTACTGCAGCCTGTCGCAACCCCCCGCGCGTAACCTCTTAAACATTCAATAGCACATAAAAAAATGATTGGTCTGCACCCTAGTAATCAAAATAATTTGAAATGAAAATACAAATGTCATCAATGACTAACGCCAATTTCATTTCTCATGCTAGAGGTTGTTTCTAGAGATAAACAGGCACAGAATACGCTGCGTTGATTCATAATGCATACTTTTCTTTATGGATCTGGGCACAGTTGTATGTTATGTTATGCTCCTGCCACCAATCATCCTTGGTTTATATGACACGGGCAGCTGCTGTTGCCTAGAGTTCACTGTTGCTTGGAAGCAGGCTCCTGCATCTTCAGTTTGTAGGCATCAAGAGTTTTGTCCTGTGTTCTAGAAACAAATGACACTAGGAGGCAGGATTTGCCTGTTTCCTAGCAACCAGGGATGCTAGGCACCAGGAGCTGTCTGTATCCTTGAATACAAGGCGGCTGGAGCCACCTGAATCTTGGTGACCTTGGGTGAGAGACAGCAGAAGCTACTTGTGTTCTCACAACCAAGGATGCTAGGATGAAGGGGGTCAACTATTATCTTCAGTTGTTAGGATGCAGGCAGCTCCTGCCTCTTATCATCCTCGGTTTATAGGGCACAGGCAGCTACTGTTGCCTAGAGTCCACTGTTGCTAGGAAGCAGGCTCCTGCATCTTCAGTTTGTAGGCATCGAGAGTTACCTGTGTCCTAGAAACGAAGGACACTAGGAGGCAGGATCTGCCTGCATCCTAGCAACCAGGGAAACTAGGCATCAGGAGCTGTCTGTATTCTAGAATCCAAGGATGCAAGGAGGCAGGAGCCACCTGCATCTTGGCAACTTGGGTGATAGGCAGCAGAAGAACTTGTGTTCTCGCAACCACAGATGCTAGGCGTCAGGAGCTGTCTGTATCCCAGAATCCGAGGATGCCAGGATTCAGGAGCCACTTGCACCTTGGCAACCTTGGGTGATAGGCAGCAGAAGCACTCGTGTTCTCGCAACCACGGATGCTAGGCGTCAGGAGCTGTCTGTATCTCCAAATCCGAGGATGCCAGGATTCAGGAGCCACCTGCACCTTGGCAACCTTGGGTGATAGGCAGCAGAAGCACTCGTGTTCTCGCAACCACGGATGCTAGGCGTCAGAAGCTGTCTGTATCACAGAATCCAAGGAGGCAGGAGCCACCTGCATCTTGGCAACCTTGGGTGATTGGCTGCGGAAGAACTTGTGTTTTTGCAACCACGAATGCTAGGCGTCGGAAGCTGTCTGTATCCTAGAATCCAAGGAGGCAGGAGGAGTCTGCATTTTGGCAACCTTGGGTAATGGGCAGCAGAAGAACTTGTGTTTTTGCAACCACGGATGCTAGGCGTCGGGAGCTGTCTGTATCCCAGAATCCGAGGATGCAAGGAAGCAGGAGCCACCTGCATCTTGGCAACTTTGGGTGATAGGCAGTAGAAGCTACTCGTGTTCTCGCAACCAAGGATGCTAGGCAGCAGAAGTCACCTGCATCCTCATTTGCATTGTGGGCTGTGCAAACAATTACATGCATACAGTTTAGGGATAAGATTTTACTGGCAGCAAAATCTTATGTAAAATCATACAGCCATGGGCTTGAGCCCTAAAAGAATATTTTGGTGAAAGGTCCTGAAATGGGAGGTATATTTTCGTCAACCACCAAAATGCATTTGACCCTGAAAGGATAAACAGGACGTGTTCTTGGATCCTAGATGTCATCAGTAGGGTTGAGTTCTGAATTCTAGAATAGAGAACACTTTTCATAAAGCGCGCTGAAAGAATGGAATTTTGTACCCTCTTGGGATTTATACGCAGCTGTATCTTTTCTCCATTTGTCATGCCAATTTATCTCCGCAATTTTTGTTTTACCTTTTATTAGGAAATACAGCTATAACCTTGCTCTCTGTAATGTTATGCTCTCTCAAGCAGCAATGCTTAAACTGCAGAGTCAGTCAACCTTCAGCATCAGCAATTGTGGTTTTGAATGGAGTAGAAGTAATGTTCCCTTTGTTTCCTAAGGACGTATTATGACACCAGTAGCAGAGTAAATGAGAGCCCAGGCAAAGGGAGCATCTGGAAGAGCAGTGTGAAATGACTTCCAGCAACATTACACACACTTGGCTAAGTCAGGGACAGTTGTCTGGTTCCAAGCTGTGTCATGTGACTTGTCATCCAGACGGTCAGAGTCAGACGCAACAAAAGTTAGTGAACTTTCAATGCATATGTACTACTTTCTCTATAATGTAAATTTCAAGTAGGAATTAGATAGTGATTTATTTATGTGAGCTTTCATTTTTCTTCTATTTTTATTCTGTTGTTCTGTTATTCTTCAAGCATTGCTTGACTGCAGTGCAATGATGGCGTTCCACCTGTGTTCCTTATGACATGTTTGCAACACAAAGCAGCATCCTGACCGTGTGGATGATCTGGTCATTTGATGACCTTCATCTCTTCTCACTACTGTTTCTTTCTCGTACATCACGGGACACAGAGCGGCATATTCATTACTATGTGGGTTATATGGAGTACCTTCAGGTGTGGACACTGGCAATCTTCAAACAGGAAGTCCCCTCCCTATATAACCCCCTCCCCTAGAGGGAGTCCCTCAGTTTTTTCGCCAGTGTCTTAGGTGTTGGTCACGGAATAGCTTTGCTCCACATCCTTTGGGATTAAGGGCGGGCTAACCGGATCTGTCCAAGGAGCCTCAGTGCCAAAGTGGACAGTACCCGGGCCCCAAACCGTGGGGTTTTGCCTATAATGCTCCTCTTTGGAGGGCTGGACCCTGGGCCCAGGACTTGGAGTTTGCAAAAACCATAAGGTTCCTGTTTTGCCAGGGTGCTATATAGGTCCAGGACAGTGGGTACCTTCATAGGACCCCAGGGCCTGAAGGTCTACTACGCTACCCACGGAGATGGGAGAAGACTGGATCAGTTTGCTGGTCAAACATCCTGCAGCATGGAGCAGGTAAGGGGGAGCCTGCGGGACTTGGTTCGACAGCAGGCTCCCCGGGGTAACCTAAAAGGGGGGATAGCCTGAGTATGCTCTGCATGGGCAACTGTGATCACTATGTCTTAGAGACAGGATGACACCCTTTCTCCCCCCATTACTAGGCCCCCCTGTCTAAAGTGTGTTGCTAGCTAACCTGCTGTTTCTTCCTAGAGGCTAGTAAAGGATCCTTAGGGGCCTTAAAAGAGTCCTACCTGGCCGGGAGTTTTTGAATCTGCCGCCGTTTCTGCGCCATGGATCTCCAGCAGCGCGGCTCCTCCATGTTCTTCCTGTTTCCGGGTACGCGCGCGCGCGCGTGCACGCGCGCGTCTTATTGACGAATTTTCGCGCCATCCGGACAGGAGGGCGGGGGGGGGGGTGGGCCTGCGGCGTCATACAGGCGCGCCCTTCTGCTGTTATAGACAGCAGGCCTTGTACAGGGCTCAGTCTGTGGCTGATTGTTTCAAGAGAGGACGCAGGGCGGCAGAACAGTGACTCCCGGTGGCGGAAAAGGGGTAGTACATGTGGACTTTGTCCCAATGTCTATTGTTAAGCCAAAGAATCCCCCTTATTTGACAGCAGGTTGGAGGCTGGCAAACTTAAGTTAGGGGCATTATGTATGGTCATAGAAAATATATAATTATTTAAAAAAAAAAAAAAAAAAAAAAAAAAAAAAAAAAAGACCAACATACAGGCCCATCAGTTTGTGGGGACACTAGTGATCTACTTTCCCCTAAACTCTGGAATTGTACTCCTGGCCACTACAGTCTGTTGTGTGGGCGGAGTCCCTCGATTTTTTATTATGGCTTCCAAGGGTTCGGGGTCAAAGGGTACAAAAAAGACCAAAAAACAAAAGGGTTCCCTTTCTGATTCTGATATGCCGATTCTTTCCCCGCAGCTTATTAATTTAAGAAGCGCCTTGGATGAGCCATTAGGGGGATCTGGTGCGGAGGCTGGCCCGGATCAGCCCAGCCCTGTGTTTATCACAGAGGAGATGCTAGCCGTATCCCTAGGGGGGCTAGAAGAGAGAATAGCAGCATTGATTGCTAGAGCTATTCCTGGTAAGAAACGGGTTAGATCCCCATCACCAGGCAGTGTATCCTCAGATGCTGAGATTCTCTCTCCGGAGGAATTAGAATCACAGGAGGATCAACTGGACCTGAACCAAGAGGGTTCAGGGATTGAGGGGTCTACCTCTGAGGAACCATTTTCAGACTCCCAGACAGAAAGACTGTGGGTACAGTCTTTGACGGACATGGTCCGCTCGGCATTTAGCTTGCCATTACCAGAACCTCAGGTTCCTCCGGTATCCTCTCTGGGCTCTTTGAGAGCCCCGTTAAGCAACGCAGTTTTTCCGGTCCATCCTCTCTTGGAGGAATTGATCTTTCGGGATTGGGTACGGCCGGACAGGGTTTTTCTGCCACCGAAAAGATTTGCGGTCATTTATCCCATGGAGGAAAAATTCTCCAAGAGATGGAAGCTCCCAGTAGTGGATGCAGCCATCTCATGTGTGAATAAATCACTAACTTGCCCGGTGGAAAATATACATATGTTTAGAGATCCGGTTGATAAAAGATTAGAAACACTTTTAAAAGCATCCTTTGCTACGGCAGGAGCAGTGGTGCAGCCAGCGGTAGCTGCAATTGGAGTTTGTCAGGCATTAAAAGACCAGACAAAAGAGATGTTAAAAGACATGCCTACCCAACAAGCAGAAGAGTTTGCTGACATTCCCAGAGTTCTGTGTTTTGCGGTAGATGCTATAAAAGATTCCATCCAGCAGGCTTCTCGTTTATCACTATGTTTGGTACACATGAGAAGGCTCTTATGGTTGAAGAACTGGGCGGCAGAACCCCCATGCAAAAAGCTTCTGGCAGGATTTCCCTTCCATGGAGGGCGACTCTAATTCCAGGCAGTATCGACGGCCGCCTGCGCGATCCAACGGTAACAGTAGATCGCAGGGACAAACCCCTGGGGGTAAGAAGCCGTGGTATCGCAAGCCGTCAAAGGCAGCCCCTAAGTCTGCCTTATGAAGGGGCGCCCCCACTCTCACGGGTGGGGGGAAGGCTTCGTCTCTTCTCAGAAGTTTGGGAAGCCAAGATCCCCGACAAATGGGTCCGGGCATCTGTAACCACAGGTTACAGACTGGAATTTCTAAGGTATCCTCCGCCTCATTTTCAAGAATCAAGGCTACCAAGGGATCCAGCAAGGAAGGCCTCAATGCTGGCAGCCTTGGATCACCTGCTTTGCCAGGACGTAATTTTAGAAGTGCCAGCCCAAGAGCAAGGCCTAGGTTTCTATTCCAATCTCTTTGACATACCAAAGCCCAACGGCGATGTCAGGCCAATCTTGGACCTAAAGAGGTTAAACGGTTATCTAAGGGTGCGGTCCTTCCGGATGGAATCCATCCGGTCAGCAGCCGCCGCGCTTCAGAAGAACGATTTTCTGGCCTCCATAGACATAAAAGATGCTTACCTTCATGTACCAATCTGTCAGTCGCATCAAAGGTTTTTACGCTTCGCGGTCGGGCAGCGACACTTCCAATTCAGGGCGCTCCCTTTCGGGCTGGCCACGGCCCCCCGGGTATTCACGAAGATCCTAGCCCCAGTTCTGGCCAATTTAAGAATCCAAGGAGTCACAGTCCTAGCATACTTGGACGACCTTTTAATTATAGATCATTCACGGACGGGTCTGCAGAAGGCAGTAAACCTCACGGTTCGGTACCTCGAAGAATTCGGCTGGGTCCTAAACCAGGGAAAGTCAGCATTCCAGCCTACAAAGCAGTTGGAATACCTCGGCATGAGGTTAGACACGGAACGTCAAAAGGTGTTCCTGCCCCTTGTAAAGATCAAGGCGATCAAGGGGTTGGTTCGGTTGGTTATAAACAAGAGAAGACCAACTATTCGCCTGTGTATGCGATTACTAGGCAAGCTAGTGGCCACATTCGAGGCAGTACCTTACGCTCAGATCCACACTCGCGTCCTACAGGCAGCCATTTTAGCAGCCTGGGGCAAGAGGGCACATGCCTTAGAGTCCCCTTTGACGCTATCATCAAGGGTCCGACAAAGCCTGGCCTGGTGGTTGAACCCTCAGAACCTTCTAAAGGGAAGATCCTTCAGCCCTGTTGTCTGGAAGGTAGTTACCACAGACGCCAGCCTGGCAGGCTGGGGGGCGGTCTTCGAGGGGTTCTCCCGCCAGGGAACTTGGGTGAAAGCAGAGAGGCAGCTCTCCATCAATATCTTGGAAATCAGAGCGGCTCGCCTAGCCCTGTTGGCGTGGACCTCCAGATTAAAGGGGTTCCCGGTGAGAATCCAGTCAGACAATGCCACGGCGGTGGCATACATAAACCACAAAGGGGGAACCAGGAGCCAGGCCGCTCAAAGGGAAGTGAACTTGATTTTTCAATGGGCAGAGGCTCATGTACCCTGCATTTCAGCGATATTCATTCCAGGAGTGGACAACCTGCAGGCAGACTTCTTAAGTCGCCAGAGTCTGTTGCCAGGGGAGTGGTCTCTGCATCCCCAGGTCTTTCAGACAATCTGCCAGAGGTGGGGAACGCCAGACGTAGATATAATGGCATCCAGGTTCAACAAGAAACTAGACAGGTTCGTGTCGCGAGCGAGGGATCCTATGGCCTGCGGAACCGATGCGTTGGTGTGCCCTTGGCATCAATTCAAACTTCTATATGCATTCCCTCCACTACAGTTACTCCCCCGCCTGTTGCGCAGGATCAGAGTGGAGCACAAGCCAGTCATTCTAATAGCTCCAGCTTGGCCCCGGAGGGCTTGGTACTCGCTAGTCCTGAATATGGCAGTGGGAGACCCTTGGACTCTTCCTCTACAACCAGACCTACTCTCACAAGGTCCGATCCTCCACCCTACATTACAACGTCTAAATTTGACGGCCTGGAGGCTGAATCCCTGATTCTCAGGGGTAGGGGTCTGTCTAGGCAGGTAATCCCTACCCTGATTAAGGCTAGAAAGCCGGTCTCCAGGGTAATTTATTACAGGGTGTGGAGGAATTATATAGGCTGGTGTGAATCCAAAAGATGGAATTGCCGCAAATATACTATTGATAGGGTGTTAAGTGTTCTCCAGCTAGGAGTGGATAAAGGCCTGGCACTAAGCACAATCAAAGGACAGATCTCAGCTCTGTCAGTGTGGTTTCAGAGGCCGCTGGCCACCCACTCGCTGGTAAAGACCTTCTTACAGGGGGTCTTGCGTATTAATCCTCCTGTCAAGTCACCAGTTTGTCCTTGGGACTTAAATCTTGTCCTGTCCACTCTACAGAAACAGCCTTTTGAGCCTCTGGCTGAGATTCCTTTACTCTTACTGACAAGAAAATTGGTTTTCTTGGTCGCCATAGTTTCGGCCAGGAGAGTGTCAGAATTAGCAGCCTTATCGTGTAAGGAACCATATCTTGTTCTGCATAAGGACAGGGCAGTTCTCCGGCCCCATCCTTCCTTTCTACCAAAGGTTATATCCAAATTTCACTTAAACCAGGATTTGGTACTTCCATCCTTCTTTCCAAAACCTACATCTAGAAAGGAGGGGTTGCTGCATACCTTGGATATTGTCCGGGCCATGAAGGCCTATCTTAAAGCTACAGAAAAGATCCGGAAAACAGATGTGTTATTCGTTCTACCAGATGGCCCCAAGAAGGGGCAGGCAGCTGCAAAATCCACCATCTCAAGATGGATTAGACAATTAATCATTCAAGCCTACGGGTTGAAGAGGTTGCCTCCTCCGTTGTCGGTAAAGGCCCATTCTACCAGGGCCATGGGCGCCTCTTGGGCAGCACATCATCAGATCTCTATGGCTCAGATATGCAAGGCAGCAACGTGGTCATCAGTCCACACGTTTACAAGGTTTTATCAACTAGACGTGAGAAGGAATGCGGATTCTGCCTTTGGACAGGCAGTACTACAGGCTGCAGTTTGAAATCCTCGGGATCAGAAACACCCTTGGTTATAAAAAAAAAAAAAAAAAAAAAAGTTTTTTCTTGACTAAGTTGGAATTATTATGATTTGAGTTTATCTCTAAATTGAATCCTTCTTTGGAAGATGTCTCCCTCCCCTCATTAAAGCATTGCTTTCGGACATCCCACATAGTAATGAATATGCCGCTCTGTGTCCCGTGATGTACGAGAAAGAAAAAGGGATTTTTAAATACAGCTTACCTGTAAAATCCTTTTCTTGGAGTACATCACGGGACACAGAGCTCCCACCCCTCTTTTGGGTGACCATTTTGGGAGGCATACTGCTTGCTACAAAACTGAGGGACTCCCTCTAGGGGAGGGGGTTATATAGGGAGGGGACTTCCTGTTTGAAGATTGCCAGTGTCCACACCTGAAGGTACTCCATATAACCCACATAGTAATGAATATGCCGCTCTGTGTCCCGTGATGTACTCCAAGAAAAGGATTTTACAGGTAAGCTGTATTTAAAAATCCCTTTTTTCCTTGCACTAAACACACACAACAAAAAGATAATCAGAGATAACCTCTACAATTTTTTTTTATGGCACCTCTAGCAGAAAAATCTTTCCATACAGCATAGTCAATGACTTGCCTGCCCTCTCCTGTAAGTGTTTGTTCTTAAACATAATGGGTAGGTCCAATTTTGGCGCACCCAGGGTTTTGGGGTTAATAGGGGGCTGCCCAAAAGACATTGAGAGGTACATGCAGGCTTTGGTGGGTATTTCCCTAATATTCCTTTTGTACCTTTTTATAGATGTTATTGTATGAATGGATCTGCTCAGACCCCTCTGAAACCAGAAGTGACATTCGGATTTATCCCGTGCAGAGGAGATTGAGGCACAGACCTTTCTTCTGTAACCCCCCCCCCCCCCCCAGAAGAAAGATCATAGGTCCTTCAGTTTATAGTCCATATAAAAAGATTATAGCAATGTGATCAGGTTATATAACCATAAAATGTCCATCCCCAAGGGGATTAGAAGCAAAATCCAGCAGGAGCTACAGAGTATAAAAGAGAAGAAAGGCGCCACCATTGCCAGGAATGTGCACGCCATTGCCAGGAATGTAAAGAACAAAGCGAAATGGGGTTCACCGCTCCAGGGAGATCCCGAATGCAACCACGGGTAGGCCCAGGTAAATATGGGTGCTGGCAATGCACTAGGCTATGGAAAATAGCAGGAAACGGATGGACGGCCGCACACTAAAGAACTCTTGAGTTGTCTTTGTTGAAGAAACATGAGCAAACACCGCAAATGCACAGTAAAGAATCATATACAGCCTTTGGTGTGCGGCCGTCCATCCGTTTCCTGCTATTTTCCATTGCCAGGAATGCGCTCGCCATTGCCAGGAATGCACTCACGAGCGCCAAAGATTAATTACAGGAGAGTCTCCTGTTTACACAGCGGACTCTTTAATAAAAAGTCCTGCCTCTTATAATGGATAGAACAGTCGTCCAATGGCAGCGCAGGACTCTCTATTACAGAGGCCACCCGTAAATGTGAAATTCTTGCTTGTCCCCCCTCCTCACTGTCCCGTTCCAAGGTATATACATCTTTTGTGGCCCCAGGGCTGGGAGATCCTCGGGGGCCGCGAAAGCTATATATTTCGAAATAACCCAGCGGACCGTTCAAAACCGGCCTGCGGGCCAGACTTTGGACATGCCTGGTTTATGTGGACAGCTTTACCCCGAATGCCTACATACTTTTAATCCTCAACCATGTAAGTTGCTAAATGTTGTACCTTCATTAAATGTAACCATATTGCTACACTTATGCCGCGTACACACGGTCGTTTTTTGCGATGAAAAAAAACGACGTTTTTTAAAACGTCATTTAAATTGATCGTGTGTGGGCAAAACGTCGTTTTTTGTCTTAAAAAAAACGACCAAAAAAAAATTCCAACATGCTTGAATTTTTTGTGTCGTTTTTCAAAACGTCGTTTTTTGTTTCACAAAAAGTCACCGTGTGTAGCAAAAACGTCTTTTAAAACGACGTTTTTCAACCCGCGCATGCCCAGAAGCTAGTTATAAAGCGAGCTTCAATGGAAAAGAGTGGTGAACGTAACCTTGCTTTTTGTGAAAAAACGATGGTGTGTATGCAAAATTGTCTTTGAAAAGTGACGTTTCAAAAACGTCGTTTTTTACTTCACAGAAAACGTCGTTTTTTTTCATCACAAAAAATGATCGTGTGTACGCGGCATTAGAGGTGCCTCTCTTCTCTTTTATACTCCGTTGTGACATGACGCTACTTGTATATCAAGACATTACTTGTATATCAAGGCAAACTGTATTTAAACATTTTGCTTGTCTTGCAAAACACTCTCAAACAAAATTACTCTTACTGTATACAGATCTTTCTTACACAGGTAAGTCAGAATAGGTGTCAGAAGATGGGAAGTGAGAACTTTTAGGTTTAGTTAGGTGGTCCCTGGAATTTCACTTTTAGGCTCCATGCACACTTATGGCCCATATACACGATCCGAATATCGGACGAAAACGATCGTCCGATGATGGATCGTACGATTTTTGGATCATGTGTACACTACTTTCGAGAGCCGATCACGACCGTTCATCCGATATTTTTCGATCGGACAAGCGCAAAAATTTTCCTCGTACGATGTCGGATCGTGCGATTTTCGTTTAGTCAGTACAGCCGTCATCCGACAATACAATACAAATACATTACAACACGTGACATCACTTCCGATCTTTTTTTTCTGTCGTACGAGAATTTTCTTGAGTTTAATAACCTATTTTATTTTACTACGATCCATCGGCCGATATTCGGATCGTGTGTATGGGCCATTAAGCTGATAAAAGCTATAAAAAACGGCAATAGCTTTGCAGGGAGCCTTGCAACGTTTTTTAGCGTTTTTGCAATAGCTTTAATCAGCGTTTTACAGTGTAGCTTTTATCAGCTTGGTTTTATTTTATTTTTTGTACTTTTTTTTTTCTTAAATGGATAAAAAAAAGCGTGAAAAAACGCTGGCGCCTGTGTTTTTGGGTGTTTTTCCCCGCCAAAAAACAGCACTTTGAACGCAAATTTCTGGCGTTCAGAAAAAAAACAATAAACTCCAAAGCTCATTAACACTGAAAAACGCCCAGGTGTGCATGGGCACATAGGCTAACATAGAGTTCAGTTTATTGGCTTTAAAAAAAAAAGCCAAAACGCCAATAAACTGCAGTATATCAGCTTCAGTGTGCATGGAGCCTAAATATAATCTGTCTTGAGAATTATATAGGCTGCCATGGCTGACGTCCCAATTTAAGAATGTTGGTTCCCTAGTTGTTTTGCTTTTTGGCTTTAATGTTTTCCAAAGCACTAACCTGGAACAGGTGTTACTATTATTTATGACACTTTTTTACAGCATGCATGTTCTGGGTCTGTGAAAATGATTAAAGCCAGAGGTAACAGGCCTTTTCAGAAGGTGGCCAGCAATTGCAGTCCCACTTCACTCTCCTTCTCCAATCTCATAAGTGTATTTTTTTATTTTTCAAATTGATTTTTAAAACTGCACATATGTCCAGAGTGTAGTGTTTTGCACGATAAATACCATAAATAGAAAAACACAGTAAAGGCTTTAGTCAGAAAGAAACACGTATAAAATACCATACCTTATATTATAAGCTCCTTGAGGGCAGGGACTGGTATAAATGTGTCATATATGGAAAGCGATGTGTAAATTGACAGCGCTATATAAGTGACTGTAATAAATTAAATACATTTCACAAAACCCAAAAGAAAACAGGCCCTGCTCAGAATAGACACATTTGTGCCAGTAGAACCATTTTTGGAGGAAGTTATCACGGATGCCTCTCTCCGTGGCCACCAGATCCTCCATTTCATAAATTTTAGTGACTCTTTTTAACCAAATCGGCTATGGAAGGTGCCTGCGTCTGTTTTCAAAAGAAGGGTATGCAACTCTTTGCTGCGGTGATCAGTAATGACAAGATTGAACAAATTTGTGCCTTGTTGGAGAAGAGGTGGTGATGCAGGAGGAAAGCAGGGTCCCTCGGCAAAACATAGGGAATTTTTGGTAATTATTATTATACAGGATTTCTATAGCGCCAACAGTTTGCGCAGCGCTTTAAATACAATGCACGTCCGTCCCGTATGACTGTAGATGGTGGCAGGACCAGAAGACATGGAGGAGTGAGCCAGTCTCCTCTCCACACCTCCAGCATAAGTCTGTGCATTGAGGGAACATCTTATGAATCTTGACAGGTGTATGGTACCAGCGCGCCAACACCTTGAAATTTGTATTCCTGGTGTTTAGCAGGGACAGACTATTTGTAAGAGCGCAGGAGATTTCTCCCAACCTGTTTGTCTGAAAAGCCCAATCCCAAGTCACTTTCCCACTTCGAAATATATGGTGGTCTAAAGGTCATAGACCCTGGGACTAAAGGTTGGGTTTTCAATAATAGGGGTGAGCGGTAAAGGTTTTGGAGCAATATGTGAGGACCTGAAAACCTTAGCACAGATCCGCCAAGTCTCACCCACTGTAGGGTGATAGAGAACCGAGGTAGGTAAGCCAAAATGGCACCACGGTAAGGAATCCAAAGGTAATGGCGCCAGTGTCTTCTTTATTTGTACCCACTGTTTGAGGGGGCAATGGCGATGCCAGTCCATCACCCTCATCATATGGCATGCTACATGGTAGAGGGTGACATCTGGTAGAGCCATTCCTCCAAAAAACTTGGATGCAGCATCATTTGACTGAGATGAGGGGGCTTCTGGGCCCAAAGGAATTGGACAAAAGCTTGATTTACCGCTTACCAGAAGGAGCCCGGAACGTGGACCGGAAGGGCCTCAAGTGGATAACGTAAACGTGGCATGACATTCATCTTAATGATACTGCAGCATCCGAACCAAGAAAACAAGCTGTTTTTACATGTCAATAGATCTTTTTTGATTGATCTCATTTATTTACTAGCTTCCCCTTCCCAACAGGAGATGCTTAACGCTGAATTTTAGCAAAAAACATAACAAAAGGAACTAATCGCATAACCTGTACAGTAAGATGTCTCACATTGTACAAGCAAGATGCATCTTGGTGAAAACTTCACTGCCGAATACCGCCGCAATTTCGACGGTATAGCACCTCCCGCCCCAGTGTGAAAGGGGCCTTAATACTGTGTTTTTCCTTTTTGCAAGTTTCATGACATATAATGGTGAAATAAAATTGTAATGGTAAAGACGTTTACATCTTTTTTTTTTTTAAATGAACATGTATCCCACAGTTTAATTTAGTCACTCTATAATACCCCAGTGTGCTTCCTGTTCTTCTTTTGTAGGTGTCAAATAGCTGTGAGAACATATTTCCACCAATTATGCTAATTTATTCTAGGAGAATCTGAATCCTAATTACATTTATTCTTAGAACATTGAAATAAACTTTCCAATTTGTATTCTCAGTTGCAATAGCTAGGGCTGATTGGGATGCTAGAATATATCCTGCAGCCTTAATGCTTAGGGAAAAGCCTCATTATGGCTTTGTATGGAGCACAGCTATATAAAGGCGTCCATACACGTGGAGGTTTTATCCTTCCTCTTAATCATTCAAAATGTATATCCACTGTTTAGTACATGGTGGGTAATATCCAGCTACTGCCTGCAGGACAGCACAAGGCTGACCTTTCAGTTTTTCTCTGTTCTACTAGAAGAGACGTATAACAAATAAGACCGGATTTTCCAACCCACTAGACCTCTTGCGGCACAGATTTCTGTGCTGTCTCCTGCGGTTATTAGTACAATTATATGTGCCATTTATTTGAGACTGTCTCACGGTTGCTTCAGAGTTGTTAGCGATGTGCTGCATTCTTTTCCTAAGTGTACTTAATTAACATTGTTTTGTCAGTTGTAGCAATCTATTCGGGTAGAACTGAAGTCAAACATTTTTTTCATTATTTTGTATATAAAGCAAGGGAGGGTTCTAAACCTGTTGAGTCTTGTAATAAAGAAAGAACACAAATAGCTAGCAGGCAGCCTATGCCTACATTAAACTAATTTTATATATTTTTTTCTGAATACAAGCTTAAATAGGTTTAAGGCCTCAGGCCCACAGGCATTTTAAAAAACGAGCTGTAAAGCTAGTACCAACGTCAGGAAAAAGCGGCGTTAAAAACGCGATTTTTATCAGCGTTTTGCATTGGCATCAATGTTAACTTTTAGCCTTGTTTCTCTGTCTCTATTAAAAATCAAATGGTTTCTTATTGGAGCTCATTGATTTGAATAAAGCCGCACCAGAAGTTGGATCAAGATGATCCGACTTGTGTGCTGAGAATCTTGAAGGGGAACTCCACCAAAATGTAAAAAAAAAAAATTGTGTGAGGCCCCCCTCAAGGTGATACCAGACCCTTCGGTTTGGTATGGATCTTAAGGGGAACCCCCCCAAGATCCATACCAATCACTTATCTGAGCATGCAGCCCAAAAGGTCAGGAAGAGGAGGTGAGTGAGCTCTTCATTCACCACTCTCCTGGACAATACCAGGCCACATGCCCTCAGCACCCACACCAAAGCTCCTTTTTCGCATGTTGATGAGGATAAGGGCCTCTTCCCGAAACCCTTGCCATTGGTTGTCGTGGTCTGCGGGCTGGGGCCCCCAGATCCCCGGCCCCTTAACCTAGGTGAATGAGTATGGGGTACATAGTACCCTTACCCATTAACCTAAGAAAAAAAAAGTGTCAAAAATAAATACACTACACAGGTTTTTAAAGTATTTTATTAAGGCAGCTCCGGGTCTTCTGCCGACGTCTTCTCTCTCTTCTGCCGACGTCTTCTCTCTCTTCTGCCGACGTCTTCTCTCTCTTCTGCCGACGTCTTCTCTCTCTTCTGCCGACCTCTTCTCTCTCTTCTGCCGACCTCTTCTCTCTCTTCTGCCGACCTCTTCTCTCTCTTCTGCCGACCTCTTCTCTCTCTTCTGCCGACCTCTTCTCTCTCTTCTGCCGACCTCTTCTCTCTCTTCTGCCGACCTCTTCTCTCTCTTCTGCCGACGTCTTCTCCCTCTGACGGTCCTCCCCTCTCCCTGTGTTCTTGCTCTTTTGCCAGGTCTTCTCCGCTGTCTTCTCACTCTTTTGCCATGAGATTTAAATCTGCCAGTTTTGTGTTTAGACTTGCCAGTTTTAGGTTCAATATGACTTCCCCATTACCTCCACGTATTTTTTGGCTTGTCAGACCTTACTATCGTCAAACAGGTTTTATCCTCTTGCAGTTGCACTGAAGTCTTTTAGTCTTGCATTTCTGATTTTAGTTGAATCCTTCCAGGCTGTGTCATTACTCCAGTAGAGTAATAATCGTCCGTTCTTCTTATGGAGAAGGCCTTCAGGCTAACCAAGCATTGGTATTAAAAGGGAGCAACTGACATGTATACCTGTGGTGGTTGCTCCATTCAGCAGGAGAATCTGATTTGCTGATTTGGAGCTGAACGCATGTCATTTTTGCGACATCAGTGCCCGTTCATTTTTTTTTCGTTTTGCATTTTGACAGCGAACGTTGGCGAATTTATAATTTTTCTGTGAGCCAGATGTAAACAGACTTGTGTTCATTTAAATCGGGCTACCTCCCTTCTGTCACTTTTTTAGATTTAGAAAAACGTTAAAGGGTGCAGTCTTTGTTCATTCTATTATTCTGGACCTGGACAGACTCAGTAGAAAATCGAAATGGATGCACATAAGTTTACATTTGCCTGCCCATAGACTTGTATGAATCTTCTGATGAGGCCTGCCTGAAAAACCGACAGGTGGACCTGATTGAAAAGCCTGTGTCAAAGTGGCCCTACTCGTCACTTATCCTATATTACCAAAAGTATTGGGACGCCTGCCTTTACACACACATGAACTTTAATGACTTGCCAGGGCAGATGGATTCCAGGAAGTGAATGCTATCCAAATCATTTTATTTTACGCAAGATGGCCATGGCCCAAAAATGCTAAATTGTAAATGGTTTCTCAATCCCGCGTCTGCCACTTTTTTTGCTAGACAACTTGCCCTGTTAAAGGAAGTTGAAAAATAACGGACTTACTGGCCAGATCACCAGGTGAAAAAAAAATGCAGTCACCGCATCTAATAATTGGTAAGCTGCAATTTGATAAATTTTTGTTTTTGGATATTGTACTGCTTTAATGCCATAGATAAAGTATTTAGAAATGTGCTGCATCCACACCCCTTTTAAGTCGGCAGTAAACCAAACTTTAATTTTGAAAATCAAACCCTTGGAAAATCAAAAATAAAGCAGTGTGCAGCACAATACTTGCTGAGATGTATATTCCTAATTTAAAACTAAGCTTTTATATTTATATATATATATATATATATATATTTTTTTTTTTAATAAAAAGACCTACATTGTGTTCTGGTAATAAATAGCTTTTGCTTTATCTTATTTTACCCAGGGGAAAGTAACTTGAATTATAACTACATAGAAAAGATGAACTCTTCCAGGAAATCCTGTAGCCCTTGCTGTGCCTGCTGCTCAGTATACATACGCCATGGTATTACCAAGGCTTATGTTGTATTTATTTCTCATATATAAACTCTCTCCTCTGGGTGAGGCTCAGCAGCTCAGCTTTGTCTCTGTTCACCAAATTAATACATCCAATTCTTATTGCAATGTGTAACTTTCAGTATAGTTATTTTCCATTTTGGCATACATAGTATAGTCTATATACATGCAAAAAAACAAATACAGTATGTATCTAATTTTGGGTCATGTTTTCTTACACGTCTATTTGGTTCCATGTGTGTTTCTATAGAATGAAAAAGTATTAATACCCCTTGAAATGTTCCACTTTTTTCTCATGTTACCCTCTGCACCACCATACGCGCATGGCGAGCGGGGTTGGCGGTGGAGAAATACAGATCTAATGAAATCTCACCGAACGCTCTGCTTTTGGCTGAATCCGACTAGACCTACTGTATACAAAATGCCGGATCCGTATGTATGGACCAAATATGGCATCAAACTTATATCTCATATAACGGAGAACAATACTTTGATCCCCTTGTCCCGACTCTCACAGACTCATAATATACCAAATCATTATGTCTTTCGGTACCTGCAACTTTTTACATGCGTTTAATGCCCAATTCCCACATTCCTCCTGCATGGTGGTTCAGTCAGGGTTGGAGAAGACACTTAGTTCCAGATGTGCTGAAAGACCAACATTTTGCCTGCATGAACATCTGATATTTGTGTCTCTCCATCCCATAGATAAGCTCTGGTCTTGTTGGCAAAGAGAGATCCCTGCGCTGGACAACAATGTTTGTGATTTCCACTTTAGCTCCCTAGTTTCATTGCGAGACAGGCTTGTGCAGTTTAAAATGGTACACAGAGCTTACTTTACACCTCATAGGCTTCATAAAATGAAACCCGAGCTCTCCACAGAATGCTGGAGGTGTGGTGTCTCCCCAGGAGACTTTACACATATTTTCTGGGCTTGTCCTAAGATCCAGCAATATTGGACTGAGGTGCTGGATCTGATTGGCCTGGTCGCCCTCATTACAGTGCCAATGACGATGGAGGTGTGCCTTTTGGGCCTGATAGAGACGCTGGTGCCGACTGTTGCAGGGAGAACTTTGATATAGCTATGCATTGGAAGAAACCCACAATGCCTTCTCTGGCTCAATGGAAGCGTCTCGTAAACGAAAGCCTTCCCCTGTATTAAGATACATATGAAAATAGAGGGTGCCCCTTGAAATATAACAAAATCTGGCGTACGTGGTTAGCGGAACCTACGACAGATTGATTGTCAGGTGAAGAAGTTACGGAGTAGTTTGTAGGTACTCTGCCAAAGCTGGGTAAAGGAGGATTGTCATTTGGAAATGGTTGTTTCTGGTGATGGAGGAGATGTCTGACGTACTGGATATCAAACTGTGTCCCGAGTATCCATGTAGTTGCCATGAATTGTTCAGATTACATGCTAAAAATACGGAGACTTGTTGAGCACTATCTGACATGCTGTTTATGTACCTGTTGTGTTTTTACCCCCTTTTTTTTGTTTTGTTTTGTCGTTTATTGTTCAAAAATGCAATAAAAAAATAGATTTATCAAAAAAAAAAAAAAGTTGAACTCCAAAAATAAAACAACTCCGCCCTTGTATTGGGCCACCCGTGCCCAAACTCCACCCTAGTATGCCTTATACCTGTACCCGTAGACGTAACAAACATTTAACCTTTGCAGTGAAGTTGGGGGTGGCACTGCAAGGGTGGATTCCATCTCATTGCTGGAGTTCACCTTAAAAACCCATTATACCCTTTGACCAGTTTATGCCTGTGTGAGCGCTATGTTTACCCACATGCGAAATGTTGCGTGATTCCCTGTGGAGGCAGTCCAATTCCTGTCAATTGGGATGGCGCGCCTGCCGGACACGGCTCCCAATTTGGCACCTTTGTGGCTATGTGGCCCTAAACACACACACTGTTCTCGGGGCATACATCCACAGGGATTTCAAATTGGGAGCAGCAGCCAATTAAGACGGATGGAACTGCATGCACAGGGATGCATGTAAGAGAACACATGGAGCTAAACACGTTCCTCTCATGGGCTTACGCTGTAGTACACCCATGTGCAGAAGGCCTTAAAACCCCTCAAAAAACTTTTATATTTTTTTAATTATTTTTATAGCCTTACTTATTGACTATATTGTATTTATCCAATATGGCAACATTTCATTGATATTTCCCAATTTTTTCCTTAAAATATTTAGAAAATGAAAATTCACTCATCACTATGAACAATACCACGCTGTTCTTGCTTTCGTTCTTTTTTTATTAATGAGCCATATGTTCACTCTTGAGGTTTCGTTTGCTACATGTTCACCAACTTGAGCTTTTGTTTGCCAGGCAATCGGCTACATTGATTCTGTCTGCTAGCAATACTAATTTGCCCATTCTTTTTTATTTTTATGAGGAACTTGCTTAGAGATTCATTTCACATAGATCGCTTTTAAAGTGCAAATTTACTTAAAAGTGAAAGTACCACTAATTTTCTTTTTTTTGGGGGGGGACCGTGTAATTTTTTTCTGACAAGTTCCCACTACTGCAATTCTCGCCTTGGGGAGGATTGCTAAAGTTAAGCCGCCCATTCTTGACCCCCCTGGGACACGTCACACGAGGCTGCAAGACCAATCAGTCACAAGCGGCTTACAAAGCCAAGTTGGCTGCATCAGGAATCCAAAACCTTTTGAACAGGCCCGGTTGAAGGCAGTGCAGAATACCTGACCTGGTGAGTGTCTGTTTCCTAAGACTACTTTCACACTGGAATGCCCAGCCATTAGCGCTAAAGTGCAGTTTGTCCTTGCTGCGCTTTAGCGCAGTTTTAGCAGTGCTTTTCAGCCTCTAGTGGAGAAGTTTTTACCCCTTTCAAATAACTTTCACCATTGCAATGGGCAGGTTGTTTTGGGAGCATTATTTACAGCGCTCCCAAACTGCCCCAAAAATGCCGCTTGCAGGATTTTTAATAACGTCCCACAAGCGCACCACCCCAGTGTGAAATGACAAATTGCAAAGAATGGGAGGTGCTTTTCAGCGGCTAAAAGCGCCTCAGTGTGACAGTAGCCTAAAAGTCAGCAGCTGCAGTATTTGTAGCTGCTGGCTTTTAAAGCGGTAGTAAACCACTGGGTGTTTGCCTTTAAGGTTTAAAAAACAAAAAACAATGTCATAATGTGCTAGTATGCAAGCCGCATCTTTGCAGTGCTGTAGGAGCAGTGTTTACACAGGTTTTAACCCTTTTTAAGGCCCACTGCTAGCGGCCGAAGAGTGCAGAAGAAAAGTTGGTAATACGCCCCCAACGCCTCAGTTTGAAAATAGCCTTAGAGATTTTACTCCCTAATCCAGTGGTTCTTAACCTGGGTTCAATCGAACCTCAGGGGTTCGGTGAGTCAGTCTCAGGGGTTCGGCAGAGATCAAGACACACACCTATACACCTACACAGGGCCAGTACAAGGCAGGGGCGGACAAGGCTAGAGAGGCAAGGACTAGTCTCGAGGAGCCTGCTCTAGTAGAATTGAAACCAAGCAGACAGTGTGCTAAAAAAGACTACTGAACTTGTTTAAAAAAGTAAGTAGTAGAACCTGTTAGGAGAATATAATTAAATAGCTAGATTGTGGGGGCAGGAGGCTGACTGAGATGAGGTGAGGTGACCAGCACTTTATTAATATAAAATGGCAGATAAAAAAAAATGTTTTTGTGTTATGTTATATAGAGCCTTCTCAAACTAGCAAAAAAATATATATATAAAATTGCAGCCTCACTATGCCATCACATGCAGCCTCTGTGCCATCAGTTGTCGCCACTGTGCCCATCACACACAGCCACTGTGCCCATCACACGCAGCCACTGTGCCATCAATTACCGCCAGTTTGCCCCATCAATTGCTGCCAGTGTGCCCATCAATTGCCACCGGTGTGCTGCCAGTTTGCCCAATCAACTGCAGCCACTGTGCCCATCACACACAGCCACTGTGCAACACACGCAGCCACTGTGCCATCAATTGCCGCCAGTGTGCTGCCAGTTTTACTTAAATATATACCTATCTTTTGAATTTGAAAAAAAAAATATTTTATTTTTCCAATTAACCACTTGACCACTTCCTAACCAGACCAATTTTCAGCTTTCGGTGCTCTCACAATTTGAATGACAATTACTCAGTCATACAACATTGTACCCATTTGACATTTTTGTCCTTTTTTTCACACAAATAGAGCTTTCTTTTTGTGGTATTTGATCACCTCTGGGTTTTTTATTTTTTGCGCTATAAAAGAAAAACGACTGAAAATTCTGTAAAAAAAACAAACAAAAAAAAACTTGTTTCTAGGGAGCTGTGGTGGCTCAACGTGATTGGCACTGCGCTGACAAGCCATTCACCTCTGCAGCCAAGGGTTCGGATCCCGGTCTCGGCTACATGTGAATTGAGTTTGGTGGTCTCAGCCCGGCTCCCGGTGGGTGTGCTATGCAAGGTACGCCTGTGCTCAGTACACCCACCCCCCCTCCACAAAAACCACCACACTTGCACGCACACGAAATTGGTTTAAAACACACGCACTTTGGCCATGCGGTCTCCTAAAATAAAGAGAGGCGAAGGACCTACGGGGCTGGCTGGGTGGGCTAGGCCCCCTCACTCCCTCATAGGGGGAGTCCCTCTGCCCCATTGGGGTCCCGTTGGGCCCCAGTTGGGCTCCCAAGAGGAGCAGGTAGGGCGGGGTGAGTGGGAGGCCCCCCTTCACACCCGCCATTGCCACCAGGGGCATGGAGAAGGATGGCGATTGCCTCCGGGGGGAGGGTCTGCCTACTCCCAACTCCTGCAGTCCGGCTCCTCTCTCTCGAGTTCACGCACAAAAAATACACTTTAAAAAATAAATAAAATAAAAAAAAAACTTGTTTCTGTCATATTAGCAGGTTATTTCTCACACACAGCATATGCATACCACAAATTACACCCCAAAACACATTCTGCTATTCCTCCCGAGTATGGCGATACCACATGTGTGGGACTTTTACACAGCGTGGCCACATACAGAGGCCCAACATGCAGGGAGCGCCATCAGGCGTTCTGGAACACCCAGACCAATTCTGACATTTCTCTCCTACATGGAAAATCATCATTTATTTGCTAGAAAATTACATAGAACCCCAAAACATTATATATGCTTTTTTAGCAAAGACCCTAGAGAATACAATGGCGGCCGTTACAACTTTTTATCTCGCACGGTATTTTCGCAGAAATTTATTGAACGCGTGTTTTAAAAAAAAAAAATGTTTTGTGCTTAAAACAAAACAGTAAAGTTAGCCCAATTTTTTTTCATAATGTGAAAGATGAAGTTACGCAGAGTAAATAGATACCCAACATGTCACACTTCAAAATTGCGCACACTCGTGGAATGGCGCCAAAGTTCGCTACTTAAAAATCTCCATAGGCGGTATTGCAGAGTATTGGGGTATTGCAAAGTATCATGCAGGGTATTGCCGAGTATTGGGATATTGCCGAGTATTGGGGTATTGCCGAGTACTGGGGTATTGCCGGGTACTGGGGTATTGCCGGGTACTGGGGTATTGCCGGGTACTGGGGTATTGCCGGGTACTGGGGTATTGCCGGGTACTGGGGGATTGCAGGGTACTGGGGGATTGCAGAGCTGGGATGGATTGAGGGATGGCTGGATCTGTGACTGCATTTGTCACAGATCCAGCCACAGCTCAGCTGCTGACACCCCGCTCCCCCCCCTCTCCTTGCACACTGTACCGAACGGTACAGAGAGGAGACTCAGGAGAGGGAGGAACCTGCGTCATCAAATGACGCCGGTTTGTTTACAAGTGATCGCGCCGTCGGCGTCAATTTACCGTGATCCGTGATGCGCCGGGTCTTCTAGACCCGGCGAGCACGGACACTTCCGCGAGCGCGTCCCAGGGGACGCGCAATCGCGTAAGTGAAGGACGACGTCCCAGGATAACTCCACCGCGCCGTAGCAGTAAAATGCCTATGGCGCGGTGGGAAAGTGGTTAAGAAGGGTTCGGTGAATACGCATTTGAAACTGGTGGGGTTCAGTACTTCCAACAAAGTTAAGAACCGATGCCCTAATCATATAGTTGGTTATTTATATTTACCACTGCATAGAAAGCCAACTAATCAATTATGAAACTAATCATTAGTTGCAGCCCTACTTACCTTTTGGCTGCTTTTAGACTGATGCGCTGCAGTGCAGCACAGCTTACCTACGTGTTGGAGTGGGTAAGCTGTGCTTTCCCATAGAGTTATACTGTGTCTCCAGCATGCTGCATCTTTGGTGCGCTTTCAGAAAGTGCACCAAAACTCAGGACATAATATAACTTTATGGTAAAGCCCGGGCTAACCCTCACCCAACACATAGGTAAGCTGTGCTGCACCTGCAGTGGGTTCAAACCGCACCGCATCAGTCTGAAAGCAGTCTTTTTCTTGTGACCAGCACCCAAAACAATATAGTAGTTACACAATATAATACAATACAAAGGCTTTCACCATAATACATAATTATGACATTTCCAGGGTATTGAAAGCCCATAATAGAAGATAAAGCAAGGTGAAATCATATTTATGTCTAAGCTTTTCACCTGCAGAAGTGTATGTTCACTTTTATCTGTATATACTGTAAGTATGTATGATATCAGTGTATATCTATCTATCTATCTATGTGTGTGTGTATGTATATATATATATATATATATATATATATATATATATAATATGTGTATGTATGTATATATAAAAAAATATAAAACAGGTTGCTAAGTGGTTAAAAGCCTGGCCCTTTAGTAAAATGGTGATCTATTTCTTGATTATTGATGTGCACAGTGCTGTGTCTGAATTTCTGTTGGTAGGTTTCTGAACATACACCAGGGTCATTAGTATTATCTCTGCAAAGAATAGGTAAAACATAACTCAAAGGGTCCATACCTTTCTCTCTAATGAAGCACTATATTGTCACGTTTTCAGTTTGCTTCTTTTTGTATTGATCGTCTATTAGAAATGACTAAGGTGCCGAACTCTTCACACTTATTGACTGGAAGTAGTCTAATGACCTCCATACACTTGTGCTGCTAATATTGACTTGCTGCAGTGGTTGGTTTCAAGTCTTCCCATGTTTGATAGGGCGTGGCCTAAATCCCTGTAAACGTGTAAAAAGGTTTTCTGGTACAGCATTCCTATATTTCATTCGTATTGTGATTATTTGTGTTGCCTTCATTGTTGACTGTATTACCACGTATTTTTCGCACCTGACCATAAGACTAGGTTTTAGAGGCGGGAAACAAGAAAAAAATATTCTGAACCAAATGGTGTGCAAAAATATTTACCAGTGCCCATGAAATGCAACCTGACCTGTGCCATACAATGCAACCTGACCTGTGCCATACAATGCAACCTGACCTGTGCCATACAATGCAACCTGACCTGTGCCATACAATGCAACCTGACCTGTGCCATACAATGCAACCTGACCTGTGCCATACAATAGCAGCCTGTCTGTGCCATACAATAGCAGCCTGTCTGTGCCATACAATAGCAGCCTGCCTGTGCCATACAATGCAGCCTTGCCTGTGCTTGGCGAGGGCATCATCACATCCGACACAGCAGCCTGAGCCGGCGGCAGGCTCAGGATGACAGGATCGCCTGGTGCTCATGGGAGATGGCCGCCCGGTATTCTAATGTGGTGGCAGCAGTCCTGGTCAGTATTCACTCCATAAAACGCACAGGCATTTCCCCCCATTTTTTGGGGGGAAAGAGGTGCGTCCTATAGAGCGAAAAATACAGTAATTGTCTTTCATCTGTACCTGTATGATAAGGAAAAAATTAACAAACTGAAATACTTTTTTATTTTTTGTACAAATATTGCATTTTCCATGTACCAACAATGAAAAAACATTCTCATTGGTGCTGCACCAAATCACATTAAATCATAGCACATTTACTGTTACAGGGTGGCAGCGCTGTGCAGGATTACGTGTAAATATATGTGATCCTGCACTTCTGGGTATCGGGTACAAGTGTGTGCTGCCGGCGGCTCACTCCTGCTGTGATTTTAAAGCGGAGCTCCACCCAGGAAAACAACATTTTCCCAAAAACCTGAAAAAAATACTCACCCGAAGTACCTGTTGCTATGCGGAAGTCCGTAATCTGCCTCTTCCACTCCGGTGCCTTTTCTTCTTGTCCTTCTCCTTGTGAATGGGGCGCGCTGCTTTCTGGGAACTGTGTGTGTTCTCAGAGAGCAGCGCGCCCATTCACAAGCCAGCGTGAGACTCACGCAGGCGCAGTAGGAAATGGGCAGTGAAGCCGTACGGCTTCACTGCCTGTTTACCATAGTGTGGATGGCGGCACGGGACCCGGAGCGATCGTGGGACCGGCATCGGGGGGCCCATCAGCGCGGGCAAGTAGGACAAGGTAAGTGTCCTTATTTAAAGTCAGCAGCTACACTGTTAGTAGCTGCTGACTTTAAAAAAAAAAAATCGCGGCTGGAGCTCCGCTTTAAGCAACGGGAGCTGATCAGCGGGGTCTTGCAGACCCGATGTCCGCCGGCACCCATTGATCGTTTTGTACATAGGCAGAACAGCAGTCTGCCTATGTAAACAAGGCAGATTGCCATTCTGTTAGTACAGAAGGCATAGATCCTGTGTTCGTATAAAGCAAGGACACCAATCCATGCCTTCCACTAGTCCCCCACTACACTGAATCACCAGCTAGGCACACATTTAATCATTTGATCGCCCCTGATGTTAACGCCTTCCCAGCCAGTGTCATTGGTACAATGTCACTGGTCCCCAAAAAAGTGTCAGGTGTCCAACTTTTCCAGCCGCAGTATCACTGTCCCGCTATAAGTCCTAATGGTTGTCCCATGGACAGATTCTCCCACCTGAGCTGTGGATCTCTGCAGATCCTCCAGTGTTACCATGGACCTCCTTGGCTTCTTCTCTGATTTATGCTCTTTTTGCCCAGCCCGTCAGTTTAGGTGGACGGCCATGTCTTGGTAGGTTTGCAGTTGTGCCATACGCTTTCCATTTTCAGATGATGGATTGAACAATGCCCAGTGAGATGTTCAAAGCTTGGAATATTTGTGCTATACTATTTCATATATATTCAGTAGATTTGTTTCAAAGGGTATGAATACTTTTTTCAAGGTACATACACATACTAGGGCCAGTTTGGACAGGATCTAAATACCCTGCCAGCATGTCTTTTGACTATCGCAAGCTAGTAAGCTAGTGAAAGGGTCCAGTGGACACCTTGGCTGTTCAGTCAAAGCAAGGAAAAAGTTTTAATAAATGCACAAAGATTAAAAATTCACTTTACTAGAAATAATCAACTTGTTTTTCACTCCTCTTATTCATTAAACTCAATAAAGAAAAAGTCAGCTGGGAGAGGATAGCCAGCACTGTTATTGCGTTGCTTAGTCAGTGCATTGGGTACCATTAAGAATTAATAGCACCTCAGCAAAAAAGATGTATGTTTTTGTGTACCACATGAAAATGTATGATTTTGTTTGAGTTCTGAATCGCAGAAGTGTGAACAGAGCCTAATAAATGCCTAAATGCTTTATTTTATGTTTCCTACAAAGCAATTCCCGGTCTCTTTAGTATATTGCATGTATCCATAGAGAAGGGTGTTACTTTGGCCTCCTTATTGTTCCACAGCCCCATCATCTCTTTCTGCTGTTCAGATTCTCCTACTATTGAAGACATTTACTCCATGAAATAAATCACCCCTTCCTTGATATGCTAATGTTCTATGCCTTTTTTGTGCTAGGCCCTCTGGTGTCTTGCTGGGAGGCAGACAGGAAGTAGAGAACCAAGAAAGCCTTGTTTATTCCAGACTGTGACTTAGATATGGGAAAATCAATTTAGAGAAAGGAAAACAGAATAACAATGGAGATGTCTGGAGAAGAACCCTCTGAAAGGCTTTCCACATGAAATTTGTGATAGAAACGAATATAAGCCACTTTAGTGCATAGGACAAGGCATTAAGGAAATGTTCTGCATGGTAACATTTAATGGCAGAATGAACTTGAAAATATTCTGTCTGTTTGGCATATACTGTGACCACTAAATGTCAAGGTCTACAGAATATTTCTAAAATCCTGTATCTGAATGGATACTATATCACAAATTTAGGGACTTTTTTACTGCCATCTAGTGGGGAAAATGTAAAGATTTTGAAGGCGAGCCATTTTGTTTGCTTGAAGGAAAGTTGTTTGAAAAATATGCAGGATTCTTGTGCCCTGTAAATCCTAAAATACAAAAATGCACTACTGCTATCTAAGAATTCAGCATCAGTCAACCTTTTCTCAGCTGTCCACACAGTCTTATGTCTGGAGGAGAGCTGTTGGCCGGGCATCCTGTCCGTGTATGTATGCTTCTCGCATTTTTTCCGACAGGAAAGCTGCCCAAAAACCGCCGGACATTTGCCCAGCGTTTTTTGGCAGTTTTCCTATGGGAAAAACTGCAAGGAGCATTCACACACACGGCCGGGATTCCCGACTAAAGCTTCATCGCACTTTTCCTGTTGGGAAAGACTGAAGGGGAAAGACTGAACCGAGCAGGTTTTCGGTTTCCCCTCGGGATTTCCGACGGGAACTTTTCCCGTCGGAAATTCTGCACGTGTTTAAAGGGTATGATTCTTGGCACGCTCCTGTGTGGACCGTTTTATTTTTTAAAATTTATTTAATCCTCTCCCTTTTTCCCCTCTCTTTCTCCTCTCCTTTTTCCCCCTCTCTTTCTCCTCTCCATTTTCCCCCTCTCTTTCTCCTCTCCTTTTTCCCCCTCTCTTGCTCTTCTTTTTTTCCCCCTCTCTTGCTCCTCTCCTTTTTCCCCCTCTCTTGCTCCTCTCCTTTTTCCCCCTCTCTTGCTCCTCCTCTTTTTTCCCCCTCTCTTTCTCCTCTCCTTTTCCCCCTCTCCTTTTCCCCCTCTCTTTCTCCTCTCCTTTTTTCCCCCTCTCTTTCTCCTCTCCTTTTTCCCCCTCTCTTTCTCCTCTCCTTTTTTCCCCTCTCTTTCTCCTCTCCTTTTTCCCCCTCTCTTTCTCCTCTCCTTTTTCCCCCTCTCTTTCTCCTCTCCATTTTCCCCCTCTCTTTCTCCTCTCTTTTTTCCCCCTCTCTTGCTCTTCTTTTTTCCCCCTCTCTTGCTCTCCTTTTTCCCCCTATCTTGCTCCTCTCCTTTTCCCCCTCTCTTGCTCCTCCCCTTTTTCCCCCCTCTCTTTCTCCTCTCCTTTTCCCCCTCTCTTTCTCCTCTCCTTTTCCCCCTCTCTTTCTCCTCTCCTTTTCCCCCTCTCTTTCTCCTCTCCTTTTTTCCCCCTCTTTCTCCTCTCCTTTTTTCCCCCTCTCTTTCTCCTCTCCTTTTTTCCCCCTCTCTTTCTCCTCTCCCTTTTCCCCCTCTCTTTCTCCTCTCCCTTTTCCCCCTCTCTTTCTCCTCTCCTTTTCCCCCCTCTCTTTTTCTTTTCTCCTTTATCCCCCCTCTCTTTCTTTTCTCCTTTATCCCCCCTCTCTTTTCTCCTTTTCCCCCCCTTTCTTTTTCTTTTCTCCTTTATCCCCCCTCTCTTTCTTTTCTCCTTTATCCCCCCTCTCTTTTCTCCTTTCCCCCCCCCTTTCTTTCTCCTCTCCTTTTTCACCCTCTCTTGCTCCTCTCCTTTTTCACCCTCTCTTGCTCCTCTCCTTTTTCCCCCCTCTCTTTCTCCTCTCCTTTTCCCCCCCTCTCTTTCTCCTCTCCTTTTTCCCCCCTCTCTTTCTCCTCTCCTTTTCCCCCCTCTCTTTCTCCTCTCCCTTTTCCCCCTTTCTTTCTCTTCTCCTTTTCCCCCTTTCTTTCTCTTCTCCTTTTCCCCCTTTCTTTCTCTTCTCCTTTCCCCCCCTTTCTTTCTCTTCTCCTTTCCCCCCCTTTCTTTCTCCTCTCCTTTCCCCCCTTTCTTTCTGCTCTCCTTTTTCACCTTTCTTTCTGCTCTCCTTTTTCACCTCTTTCTCCCCTCTCCTTTTTCACCTCTCTTTCTCCCCTCTCCTTTTTCACCTCTCTTTCTCCCCTCTCCTTTTTCACCTCTCTTCTCTTCTCCCCTCTCCTTTTTTCACCTCTCTTCTCTTCTCCCCTCTCCTTTTTCACCTCTCTTCTCTTCTCCCCCTCTCATTTTTCACCTCTCTTCTCTCCCCCCCCCCTCTCATTTTTCACCTCTCATCTCTTCCCCCCTCTCCTTTTTCACCTCTCTTCTCTTCCCCCCTCTCCTTTTTCACCTCTCTTCTCTTCCCCCCTCTCCTTTTTCACCTCTCTTCTCTTCCCCCCTCTCCTTTTTCACCTCTCTTCTCTTCCCCCCTCTCCTTTTTCACCTCTCCTCTCTTCCCCCCACCCACCTGTCTGTTGCTCCCTTAACATGCTTAACGTTATTATGGATATTCAAGAACAAAAAGACAGAATAGATCATTAGCAATTACATGTGATTAGCTGCAGCTGGCAACCCGTATAAAAACAATAGCGGGCTTTCCGCAACTAACCGTGGCTGCTCTCATGTATTCACTGATGGTGCGATTACCTGCAAATGATCATCCCTGGATACAGACAGTCCACACCCAATTTGTTGCATGTCTTCTGTAGTTTCTGGTCATCTCCTGTAGTATGTCTGTAGTCTCTGACTCTTTCCAGTTGCATGGCTGTAGCCTTTGACCATTTTCCTTATGGATGACTATAGTCTCTCTCTGACCATCTCCTGTTGCATGTCTGTAATCGTTCACCGCCTCCTATAGCATGTCAGTCTTTTGCCAGATCCTGTAGCATATCTGTAGTTTATGACCATCTCCTGTTGCATGTCTGTATTCTTTTGACCATCTAGTGTAGCAGGTCTGTAGTGTTTAACCATCTCTTGCACCTTGTCTGTAGTCTCTGACCATCTCTTGTACAGTGTCTGTAGTCTTTGACCACCTCCTGTAGCATGCCTTTGGTCTCTGACATTCTCCTGCTGCATGTCTACAGTCTCTGGCCATCTCCTGTAGCATGTATGTAGTGTCTTACCATCTTTTGCCTGTGTCTGTAGTCTCAGACCATCTTTGGTGGCATGTCTGTAGTCTTTGACCACTTCCTGTAGCATGTCTGTAGCCTACTGGCCACCTCCTGTTGCACATCTGTATTCTTTGACCATCTCCTGTTGCATGTCTGTATTCTTTGACCATCTCCTGTTGCATGTCTGTATTCTTTGACCATCTCCTGTTGCATGTCTGTATTCTTTGACCATCTCCTGTTGCATGTCTGTATTCTTTGACCATCTCCTGTTGCACGTCTGTATTCTTTGACCATCTCCTGTTACATGTCTGTATTCTTTGACCATCTCCTGTTACATGTCTGTATTCTTTGACCATCTCCTGTTGCATGTCTGTATTCTTTGACCATCTCCTGTTGCATGTCTGTATTCTTTGATCACCTCCTGTAGCATGCCTGTAATCTCTGATCATTTTCTATCACATGTCTGTAGTCTCTTATGTTGCATGTCTATAGTCTCTGGCCCTCTCCTGTTGAAGTCTCGGATAGCTTTCTGTAGCATTACATTGCTGAGTAGCGTGCGGCCCCCGTTGGTGACATTAAGGGCTGCACTTGAAGCCCCCTTATCAAGAAAGATGACCACCGCCACTTTAGCAGCCAGCCATGTGGTCAGTGCTAGTTTAGAAGTTTCTAGTTCCTGGCTGTAAATGTTTTTACAACTATAAATTTGTAAGCACAAAAATTCATGCAGATCGGAATGTATGACTTTACTGACTTCATGCTGATTCCAGTTCTAGAACCGTGCCTAATAGTGAAGCTGAAAGACAGGTATGATAACTTGCTAAAAAAAAAATGTGCTATGGCAATGAAAATAAGTTCTAATTTTAATCCACCATGAATGTAAAGGGAAGAAGCAGCAGAAATGTGCTGCTGTTAAACCTATACTGTATATTGTTTTGTGTTCTACATACAATCTATTAAACCTTGTCCTAGGTCGAAGTTTATCTACTATGAAGTGTGATGCTGAGTTTGGTGCCATGTTGGTCCATAACTGTTGGAGTAGAGCATGTATGCCCTCTAGTGGTGGCTTTATAAACCTGCACGTACATACAGTATATATCAGAATATTGAATGAATAGTATATATTTTGTTTGCAAAGACCTTAATCCTCTCTTGGCTATAAACCTTTATTAAAATCCTTTTCATCAACTATCTATTATTATTTCATATATATTATTATGGGTCTAAAGCCAATATGACTTTATATCATGCCACTTTATATACAGAACAATGTTGGACATATTTTGCATCCCTGCGATCTCAAAAGAAATACAATGTATGCAAAAAAAAAAGCCTCCAATATTCTCAAGCGCAGTAGTATGTTTGGTTCGAGCAGGTAACTACAAAATACAGATTACAACTACAGGATTGAAAAACATGTAAGAAACTAATACAATGACAATATATAAAATAAAAATTCTTTAAAATGGTAATACACACTAAGGCCCCATGCACACGAGACGCAAATGCAAACACATCTAAACACACGTTTTCAAAGGCAAAAACCGTTTTTTTTTTAAACGAGGGTAAACTCAACTGCCTAAAAACGGCAATAAACGAGATTGTGTACATGGACAAATAGGATAACATTGAATGTGTTCAGGGGCAGTTGAAAAAAATGTCCAAATGCCTCTGAACTCGAGTTTACCAGCGTCTCGTGTGCATGGGGCCTAAGCGATGTGCACTACAACACACATTGATCCCCCCCCGGCGTCTGTTTAAATATCTATAAATGCCCTGGAGGTTGAAAGGAATGGCGCTCACGTGACCAAATTTCAGTTTAGTACAATTTTGCATGACCGCGCAATTGTCATTCACAGTGTGACAGCGCTTAAATCTGAATATTGACCTGGGTGGGAAGGGGGGTAAAAGTTCCTGGTATTATTGAGGAGCTGTGGTGGCTCAACGTGATTGGCACTGCGCTGACAAGCCGTTCACCTCTGCAGCCGAGGGTTCGGATCCCGGTCTCGGCTACATGTGAATTGAGTTTGGTGGTCTCAGCCCGGCTCCCGGTGGGTGTGCTATGCAAGGTACGCCTGTGCTTAGTACGCCCACCTCCCCCCCCACAAAAACCACCACACTTGCACGCACACAAAATTGGTTAATACGCACGCACTTTGGCCATGCGGTCTCCTAAAGAGAGGCGAAGGACCTACGGGGCTGGCTTGGTGGGTCGGGCCCCCTCACTCCCTCATAGGGGGGAGTCCCTCTGCCCCGATGGGGTCCTGTTGGGCCCCAGTTGGGCTCCCAAGTGGAGCAGGTAGGGCGGGGTGAGTGGGAGGCCCCCCCTCACACCCGCCATTGCCACCAGGGGCATGGAGAAGGATGGCGATTGCCTCCGGGGGGAGGGTCTGCCTACTCCCAACTCCTGCAGTCCGGCTCCTCTCTCTCGAGTTCACGCACAAAATACACTTTAGAAAAAAAAAAAAAAAGTTCCAGTGGTTAAGTGGTTAAAGCAATGAGCCACATTACACCAGCACATTTATTATTTTGCCCCATTTGCACTGAGCAAATGTACTGCGTTTTTAACTGGGTTAATTGCTGTGCATTTTTAGATCGTACCATATGTGCATTTTACCGCAGCCACAAAACGCACATCGATACAACAAAGTTCATGCAGGCTGCATTTTCAGAAACTTGCTGCTCTACAGAACAGAGAACATCAAACGGCCTGATTGATTTGTATGACGTTTCTAGGAGGCGACACATTTCTGGCGGCATGTACATTGTTGGAAGCCTTACAGCAAATTTCTGAAAAACCCTGCAACATTTTCATTGTTGCTACAAACACATTCATCTACATTTGCGACACTTTTATTATACATGTCACTATAAGTGACGCAGTGACGCCTTCATTTAGGAAATATTGCCATATCCGTGATCCAGAAAGTGGAGGTAAATTGATTGTGCCACACGTGTAATTATTGTGTCACATCTTTGAGACAATTATGTGACACTTCACAGGAGACATGCTTGGAACAGTTCTGTCAGTGTTGTGACAGATTCAAATACAACTTATAGACACATATACTGCGAGATAGATTTCTAAAAAGTATCTCAATCCTCTCCTCTCCTTGAATTTCAGGGTATCTTGCAGTTTCCCTAAGGCATGTTAAACATGGGCTTCAGCTTGTATGTGGACAGCAAGCTTTGTTGAAGCTTTTAAAGTACCATTCAATTCCAGTTTGTAACTTCTGAACACAGATCCTAATTGGAGTGCTGATTGCCACTTTAAACAAGGCTTTAGAACTAGTTGAAGCTTTTTGAAAGCCTGCTAGCAGCTTGGTTTACCCTTTTGCTGCCAGGTCCATACAACTGCAGCCACCAGGATTGTGTGTAAAAAACTCACAGGCAGATGCATTCGGGTGGCTGTGCTGCCACCCGTTTGCCTCCACACCCCGGTACCCGCACCCCCGCCATGTATTCTGGGCTCCGCTTGCCCATCGGCGAGCCCGGGACCGAAGTTGCGAGTGCCAGCGGGGGGAAGAGCAGACACATGTCCGCTCTCCTTCCCTTCTTGCTGTAACGCAGAAAGCTATGTCTATGACGTCACTTCCGGGTCAGCCTCTGAGTGTCCCTGGCTAGCATAGCCAGGAAGGGATGTGTTGCAAGGTGTTCTGCATTGCAATACATTTAGTGGAGCCCACAGTAGACATTTTTTTTAGACCCTGCATGTCTCATTAAAGAGAACATGTGACCTAAAAATCAACACATGATGAAACCCCCCCGCCCCCCTAAAAAAAATGTTAAGGCCCCCCACTCCCACAGGTGCGAACATTAACGCACATGTCGGGGGAGCATACGCATTAAAACGTTGATTGCGATGGACGTTACACATCGCCACGCACGCCGGAGGGTAGAGAAATCATTCAGGCACAATATCTCTTTAACACTAAACTGATAGGGGGGGGGTTTAAAGTGTCGCCTATAGAAAATATAGACTATTGAAGTTTTGTCTCCATTTCACAGACACACACAAATGTAAGTTTTGATATGTTGGGTATCTATTTACTCAAAAATTAGTGTGTTTTTACAGAAAATTTGCAGTAATATCAAGTGACATAAAAAATTGGAACTACCACTATTGTATAGAGTATCTGCTCTTAGAAATGATATGTTTGGGGGGTTTTATGTACAGGTGAAACTCGAAAAAGAATATTGTGCAAAAGTTAATTTATTTCACTAATGCAACTTAAAAGGTGAAACTAATATATAAGATAGACTCATTACATGCAAAGCAATATAGTTCAAGCCATGATTTGTCATAATTGTGATGATTATGGCTTACAGCTCATGAAAATCCCAAATCCACAATCTCAGAAAATTTGAATATTTCATGCAATCAACAAATAAGGATTGTACATAGAACAATATCGGAACCCCTGAAAAGTATAAGCATGCATATGTACTCAGTACTTGGTTTGGGCCCCTTTTGCAGCAATTACTGATTCAATGTGGCATGGCATGGAAGGTATCAGCCTGTGGCACTGCTGAGGTGTTATGGAAGACCAGGATGCTTCAATAGCGGCCTTCAGCTCTTCTGCATTGTTTGGTCTCATGTCTCATCTTTCTCTTGGCAATGCCCCATAGATTCTCTATGGGGTTCAGGTCAGGCGAGTTTGCTGGCCAATCAAACACAGTAATCCCACGGTCATTGAACCAGGTTTTGGTGCCTTTTTGCAGTGTGGGCAGGTGCCAAGTCCTGCTGAAAAATGAAGTCGGCATCCCCATAGAGCTCGTCTGCGGAAGGAAGCATGAAGTGCTCCAAAATCTCCTGGTAGATGGCTGTGTTGACCCTGGACTTAATGAAGCCCAGTGGACCAACACCAGCAGATGACGTGGCTCCCCAAATCAACAGACTGTGGAAACTTCACACTGGACTTCAAGCATCTTGCAGTTTGTGCTTCTCCATATTCTGGGTCCTTGGTTTCCAAATGAGATGCAAAATTTGCTCTCATCAGAAAGAGGACTTTGGACCACTAAGCAGCAGACCAGGTCTGTTATTCTTCAGCCCAGGTAAGACGCTTCTGATGTTTGTTGTATCAAGAGGAATGTGACATTTGAAGCCCATGTCCAGGATCCGTCTGTGTGTGGTGGCTCTTGATGCACTGACTCCAGCCTCAGTCCACTCCTTGTGAAAGTCCCCAACACTTTTGAATGGCCTTTTCCTGACAATCCTCTCCAGGCTGCGGTCATCCCTGCTGCTTGTGCACCTTTTTCTTCCACACTTTTCCCTTCCACATAACTGTCTATTAATGTGCTTTGATACAGCACTTTGGGAACATCCAACTTCTTTTGCAATTACCCTTTGAGGCTTTCCCTCCTTATGGAGGGTGTAAATGATAGTTTTCTGCACAACTGTCAGGTCAGCAGTCTTTCCCATCATTGTGATTCCTACTGAACCAGACTGAGAGACCATTTAAAGGCGCAGGAACCCTTTGCAGGTGTTATGGCTTAATTAGCTAATTAGAGTGGGACATTTTGAGCCTAGAATATTGCACCTTTTCACAATATTCTTATTTTCTGAGATTGTGGATTTGGGGTTTCCATGAGCTGTAAGCCATAATCATCACAATTATGACATCACAGCTTGAACTATCTTTCTTTGCATGTAATGAGTCTATCTCGTATATTAGTTTCACCTTTTATGTTGCATTAGTGAAATAAATGAACTTTTGCACGATACTCACATTTTTTGAGTTTCACCTGTAATCTTCAGGCCTAAAAGTATTTTTTAAACGTATGCAAAAATGGCTCTGGCAGTGAAAAGGTTAAAGTGACAGCCAGCAAGATGTGTATAATAACTTGCTGTCCGCACTGCTCTTTTGAAAGCTGTGAGCGTAGGCTGTGTAATGCTGCTGGCAACTATTGACTTAAGCTTAATGCAGTCAATTCATGGCACTAGGGGTGTCGGGACATGTATATGTCCAACCAAGTACTGTGTATAGAGTACATACACATGGAGCTACGCACATTTTATTAAGCCTGGTACACACTATGAGTATTAAAAAAAAAAAAACGTTGGCTCTGGTTGGAGCCGATGTACTAACAGTCCATTGTTAGTACATCAATCTACCCCGCTGAGCTGTTGTGTTCTGATAGGACAAAGGCCCCTACACCAAAACACACTCGGCATTCTGCCATTGGCCGTAAGCACTAATCGGGAGTTGTCGGCTGCTGGTTTTCCAGAATGTTTGTCCGACAGAAGCGGTAAGACCGTCTGCCATACACACTGGGCCAATGTCTGCTGTTTTTATTGAAGCGCCTGATGTCGCCCAGCATTCGGCCCGTGTGTACGGGGATTTATAGACAAGTAACTGAATTACTGGGCTCCAGAAATTACTATACGGCCCGCAATAAGTATCTGAACTCTTAAGTGAATGTTTTTATACAAAATACATTACACAAGGGAAGCTTCTTTATAAATATCGTATTTAGACTGTATTCAAATGCAAAGCTTTGACATGCTTAAATAACGGCATTTTTCTGTTCAAAGAATTCTCCTTTTCAAGCACAATGGGTAATACCAGATTTACATAGACAGCTGATCCTAATTAGTCTACTAATAGGCCTGAAAGCAAATAATATCAGGACATCTTAATTAAACAATTACTATCGCTATTCAATGTAACTGCCTTGGGGGACTTGTAACTACAACTTTCCTAGTTCCATCATAAAAGGCTTTTGTATTAAAACATGTTATGTTGTGCCCTCTAGTGGAAAAAGTTGAAAATGCAAATGACTTCCCTTTTCCTGTTGTAGCATCCCTTTCTTATTCACTAATATTTATTTGAATTTTCTTTTTCAGGTACTTATATAGAGCCGTCAATTTACGCAGCGCTTTACATATACATTGTTCATTCACATCAGTCCCTGCCCTCAATGAGCTTACAATTTAAGGTCCCCAACTCACATTCATACATACACATACTAGGGCCAAGTTAGACAGGATCCAATTAACTTGCCATTCCAGATTTATTTATATTCAGTGATTTTGCAAGGCTGCACTTAAAAAATAACAAATGTCAGTTTGTTTGGCTTGTCCTATCTCAGTAGGTGACATGTCTGGGTTTTTTGTCATCCTAGCCACGTTTATCTAGAAGTTCCAGTTATGGCTTTTGATGTCAAAAATATCGTTATAAAAATGTGATCTGTTGCATCAGGGATTTAATTAGCATAGGTTCATGTTTTCATCTAGACATCTGCAAATTGGCAAAAAAAAAGAAAATCAAGAACTGCCACACTTAAATCAACGTAAGCTCCTCCAGGCATTCCTGCTTCTCTAATTACTATATTATTTTATTAGACTAATCTAAAAAAAACATGGAAATGCTAACATGAATAATAAGATTAACGTTTAAATAGCAGTAGTCCACCTTCTCTCCATGTACATTCCAAAAGCAGGTCAGCAATAGAACAGCATTCTGTGTTCTCAGCAGTCCCTGTAGGAGATTCTAATAACCATAGCTAGCTTTAGCATGCTGCCGTTTTGCACATAATAACATGGTGTAGAAAGCAATATTTCATAGCAACAAACCATATATTACTTTTTATTACACTGACTGGTAGCTCTGGGACATCTTTCTCTCTCCATCATTATTTTAAATGATTCTTTTAACACGGAGCCTCAGTGGCATACAGTAACCCTCAGTAGTGTGCCCATATATAGATAATGTAAGGATGGTAATTCCTGTATTTACACTCAGTGGTCATTGTATTAGGAGCACGTGTGCACATTAATGTAAATGGAAAATTAAAATGGATCTATATTCCAAAAAAACAAATCGCGCCTAGTGAGTAGTAGCTCTGTGGAAAAAATGCCTTGTTAATAAATGGGGCTGTCCTTTTTTTTTCTCTGAATATTCACAATTCGTAACCACTTGAGCTCTGGAAGATTTTACCCCCTGCCTTTTTGACCAGGCCATTTTATGATATTTATTTAGCATTGCACGGACATGTATCACTGTACCCAAACAAAAGTTATATAATTTTTTTCCCCACAAATATAGCTTTTTTTGGTGGTATTTGGTCAACCCTGTTTTTTTTTTTTGTTTTTGTTTTTTTGCGATATTAAGAAAAATAAATAAAAAAAAACGATATTTTTAACGTTCTGCTACAAAACCTATCCATGCCTAATAATAAAATACAAAAATAAAAACAATAAGTGTATATTGATTGGTTTGTGTGAAAGTTATGTATTCTACTAACTATGGTACTTATACTGGTGATTTTATTTTATAATACACTACAAATGGCGGTGATCCGTGACTTATATTGGGACTGTGATAGTGCAGCAGGCAATCTGACACTGGGGGAACTGACTAACTGCTACTGACATCACCAGTGACATTAATACATTGATCAGTGATAATTAGACATGTGCAAACTGGAATATTTTGTTTCGTTTTTTTCGTTTTCGTTTGGAAAATACATTTATTTAGTTACTCCCGAATATCGTTTTGATTTATTTAGTTTTTCGTTGGGGAATAGCTTTTGTCTGAAAATCCCATAATACTTGGTTTCTGTCGAATGGTCAAAAGAATATTCGACGGAACGTCGAATCTTTTTGGTTGCTGGTGAGTAAACAAACGAATATTCAACGGAACGTCGAATCTTTACGTCTCATAAATCGAAATCTATTCTCTGTAATGTCGAATCTATTATTTCTATAATATCGAATCTTTTCTCTATGATGTGGAATATTTTCCCTATAATGTCGAATCTCTCTATATCGAATTTTTACCGCAATGAAAACGAAAATAAAGCATTTTTTATGTCGGATCTTTCGGTTTTCGTTTCTTGCACTTTCGTTATCTTTTGTTAAAACGATAACGAAAAAAACAGATTTTCGAAACGAAAACGAATGCACATGTCTAGTGATAATACTATACACTCACTGTACTAATGACACTGGCTGGGAAGGGCTAACATCTAGAGAGATCAAGGGGTTAAATGTGTGTCTAACCATATGTAATTTGTGCAAATTAAGCTGTTTTTACTACCAGATCGGTTTCTCATCCCTGCTTCGTACAAAAAAAAAAAAACGAGAGATTGCTCTTTCTGTAATGAGCTCTGTGTTGATTGTCAACAGAGAGGTCAGGGCTCTTATAGTACACAGCCAATCAGCCGGTTCCTGCAGTGAATCATTGGTTGTCAGGCTCCCGCTGTTAACAATCACAGTGGGTGTCGGCGGAGGGAGTGCACGTGCATACGCACCCAAACCCCGACATTGGCAGCAATGTACGGGTACATCACTTTGCCTACAGCGACAGTACGTTGCGGGCAGGAAATGGTTAAGGAAGACCACAGCTTCTGAGATGAGGGCATCTATTAACCACTTGAGGCCCGCGCTACCCTCGGATGACGGCAACAGCGCGGGCCTGAATAGCCAACATGCCGTCATTTGACGGCATGTCATTCTGGCGTTCCCAGCGCGCGCTGTAGAGCGCGCTGCGGGGAAGCCCTGTGTTGTCCGTGTCCCTTGGACACGGCCAATCACAGATCGCGGCAAACGGCCAATCAGAGCGGCCGTTTGCGATGCCATCTGTGGGCGAATGAGAGATGATCTCTCATAGATCATCTCTCATTGCCGGCTCACACAGAGACAATGCCCTGTCTCTGGAGGGGAGGAGCCCGATCTGTGTTCCTTCCTACATAGGGACACAGATCGGTCACCCCCCCCGTCACCCCCCCCCTCCCCCTACAGTTAGAACACACCTAGCATACACATTTAACCCCTTCCTCACCCCCTAGTGTTAACCCCTTCAATGCCAGTCACATTTATACTGTAATTAGTGCATATTTATAGCACTGATCGCAGAATAAATGTGAATGGCGCCAAAAATGTGTCAAAAGTGTCCGATGTGTCCGCCATAACGTCGCAGTACCAATAAAAATCGCAGATCGCCGCCATTTCTAGTAAAAAAAAAAATAATAAAAAATAATAATTCTCTCCCCTATTTTGTAAGCGATATAACTTTTGCGCAAACTAGTCGCTTATTGCGATTTTTTTTTTTTTTTTTTTTTTTTTACCAAAAATATGTAGAAGAATACGTATCGCCCTAAACTGAGAAAAAAAAATGTGTTATTTTTTTTAATTGGGATATTTATTATAGCAACAAGTAAAAAATATTGTATTTTTCTTCAAAATTGTCGCTCTTTTTTGTTTATAGCGCAAAAAATAAAAATCGCACAGGCGATCAAATACCACCAAAAGAAAGCTCTACTTGTGGGGAAAAAAGGACGTAAATTTTGTTTGGGAGCCACGTCGCACGACCGCGCAATTGTCAGTTAAAGCGACGCAGTGCCGGAAGCTGAAATTTTACCTGGGCAGGAGGGGGGTGTAAGTGCCCAGTATGCAAGTGGTTAATACACAGCATGTAAAACCTTTTAAGAGGGGCATACAGCAGCGGAAGACCACTCCAGTCAGATAAAAACAGAAAATCATGTATATGTAGAATGGATGACTGTAGACTGGACACCATCTGAAGGGCCTGGCTGCCTGCAAAATTTTATGATATCCCAGTCTATTTATTGCTTTTAGTATCTATGTTATGACTTCCACCTCTCCCGTATCGCTCCCTGGGGTTCTTTCTACTACTTGTGTGGCAAAGTATTCTAAGAAACTGCTTTTCTTCTATTAAGTACTGTAATTGGATGATCATATTTATGGTATACTTCATTTCTCTCATTTTCTATTCTCCGTTTTTAAACTTCCGCCTAAAGAACCTTCTTAAGAACCTATTTTTCCTGCCTGTTTGGCATGCCCAGGCCATGCTTTTTGAGGGATCTTAGTGAAGATTAGCTGCTAAATACCTCTGTGAATCCATGTTTTGCTATGACCAAATTCAGCTGCGCCTAGAGCATCGGTGTCCTTCCTGGGCCACCCTAGAAGAAGAGGAATAGTCTTGGGCCACACATAAAATACACCAACAATAAGGAAGGCTGATGAGCAGATAAAGTCGGGCAGATCACTGATATAGATAATGGGCCAGATTCAGGTACATCTGCGCATTATTGGACCGGCGTAGCGCACCGCCTTTACGTTAGACTTGCGCAATGTAGCCGCGCAATCACCCTATTCTCGTCGCTTTTACGCAAAAAATTGCGCATGCGTAACGTTATTTTAGAGGCGTAAGGCGGAATAATACAAATTGGGAAGGACGTGGGCGTATTACATTGAAATGAGTAGTGACCCCATGCAAATGAAGGGCCGGCCGGCTCGCGCTTGAAGCAGACCATGGTCAGCACCTCTGTGCGCATGCTCACAACTCGGGAACGGCGCAATCAGTGAAATTGGAAGTGGACTAGGGCAACTTAGTGAACTACGCAGACAGCATAAATAGACAGACACAAACGCACTTCCTTTGCAAAAGTACATCCCTTTGTATCCCTTCCTATACAGCAAGGTGCTTTTGTTTATTAGCGTTTGTTTGTTTGTTTGTGACGTGTCTTTGAGATATTTGGGGACTGTTTTGCAAAGTGATTTTTGTCTTTTATGTGTTTTCTTTGTTATTTTGTTTAAATTATATTTTTGCTCGTCATTTATTTTATTTTTTTGGTTCTGTTTGTGTATGATTTTGGAATGTGGGGGTGATATTCCTGCCGGAAAAGGGGTGTCGCCCTCATTTGTGTTGGAGAAGTGAAACCCAGGTCCGTGTGAGTGGTGTATGAATGTACAGTGACATAATTGGAGCCGTGGCATGGCGTTGCTGCTCACAAGTCCTGCATGGTGGGCTTGTGCCAATCCAATGTGATGAGGATGTGGGGTGTGTGTGCTACAGACCACAGTGGTGTGCATGCATGCATTCTCATTGTGCCATGATTAATGTGTGTGTTTAACGTGCAAAGATGCCCAATGTGAGCTGGCATGAGATGGGGTCATGAGATGGGGTCCCAGTGCATATGCAGAGTCACCTTGAAGGGAAAAGACAGGAGGGTGTTAGTAGTGCATGTGCCCCTTGTGATGTGTGCATCATGGGGGGGGCCAGTCATGCCTGCCACCCATGTCACTCACCAACCAGCCAGCTGTCCCCATACATGTTCTGTTCGAAATCTGTGGGGATGGGGCTCTGATTGTATATGTAGCTGTCATGGGTGTCATGGGTGGTGTCATGTGTTGGGCTGCTGATGTCCTCCTGCAAGGTTGTGGTAATTCCATGATGGCATGAGGGGTGAATCTATAGATGCGATACACCTCAGAATCACTCATGCCATAGATGTCTATGCATGTGTGATATATCAAGTGAAGAGTGAGGGGCTTGTATCAGATAAGAATATTGTATTAGATTAGATTAAATGGTAAAGTTTATATAAGCAAAAAAAAAGTTAAAAAATAAAAAAAAATCCCGTGCCCTCCTCAGTGCCCTCCTCCTTCTCTGCTCATCTAAAGTCAGTAGTATAGCTATGCGCGACGATGCCCCTGGCATGTTGGCATACAGATTGTTGTGCAACACGTGTGACTGCTGAGCTCCTCACTAACAGTGTTGCTTTATCTGACATGTAGACGATTTTTCTTTTTTTAGACCAGCTTTTATATGCTCTAATTTTAGACCGGACATTTTGCTGTTGCGCACACTGCGTAGCCTGGGCTGCCCCAACGTTCTTTTGTGGATCCCCGTAAGTCCCTCATTAGCATATTTGACTAGCAAATCAATGGTTTGTCTAGCGCAGTTTTGCGCGGACGGATGCGCCTGTCTAACGAAATCACGCTGGACAAAAAAAATAGATTTCTTGCGTATCTCGTTTTGGGGATGCCGTGCATCGAAACGCACGCGCACAATTAGACTTACGCCGCGCATCTCCTGTTACGCCGGCGTAATCACTCTGTGAATCTGGCCCAATGTACCTATCTCCGTGATAAACCCCTTTCTTTTTTTTTCTTTTTTTTTTTCTTGTAAAAGAGGGCACCATAAAACTAGTGCAATGTTTTTTGATAAACTAACACATCAATATTTCGTTTGATGGATGTAGTAGCAATTTTCAAGGTGCTCATCAGATATTTTGTCTCCATGTGCATCATCCTTGACAATATTGTGTTTACCCAAAATTAAGACCGGGTCTTTTATTAATTTTGGCTACAAAAAACACATTAGGTGTCCTGTCTCCTCTCCCCCTCCCTCCCTGTCGGCTAAGGAGTCAGCATTATGAAAATCCTGTAATCTCAAAAATAAACCCTAGTCCTTGTAAAATCATGTAATCCGTGCTGTAAAAGGATTATTTAATGTCCAGTGTGTGTCTTTATTTAACATTATTGTGGAAAATACCTTTATTTACAGCTGGACGCTCACGTGACCCACGCTAGTCTAATTTGCTGCTCCGAGCATTGCAGAGGGAGGGGCTGGGATCGCCGCTGTCGCCCCCGCTTTGAGCACTACAGGCCGCTGACGTCAACCGGGAGGGGAGGAGAAGGAGCACTCTAGTGGGTCACATGAGTAACCCACGCTGTAAATAAGCTATGTTCCACAATAATGTTGCATAAAGAAACACTGGACGTTATATAATTATGTTACAGCATGAATTACATGATTTTACAAGGACTTTGACTAGGGCTTATATTGCAGTCATCCTAAAAAATCACGATGGATCTTATTTTTGGCTGAAAACGGTAATCGCTGATGACATGAATAAGGCGTGATTATGGGATTTTTTTTTCGGGTAAGGTAAAATGCATAAAAGTTCAGTAAAGAGACGTTATCAAAATTTTCTTTGGCCGCATATGTTCACCAAGTGTAATTGCATTTTTACAAGAAATTCCAAACAAAAAAATCTAGATTTTTTTAAGGAAGTTTACGATTTTGTGTTTGGCCGCATTCATAGCTGCCTGGGGCTGCAGGTTGGATACCCCTGGTCTAGAGTGTATTCAGCAAAGACAGTCTCTTCCAGCGCTAAGGGGTTTTCAAAAGAGAAGGGCAACAGAGACATCGGTATCTCAGGACTGGGTAGATGCTGCCTTAAGATGGGGTAATCCGATAGATACTACAAAAAATGCAAGGCACTCACACCTAGTGCCTTACCAATGACATTTAATAAATAATAACTCACAAAAAGCAATTCAATTGAGCCAAAAAAAAAAAAACACAATATGGAATAACACAATATGTTGCCATATACCATTACAAGGTATAAGCTAACTATACCATTACAAGGTATAAGCTAACATGTTTCGGGGGCACACCCTCTTTCCTCAGAGCTGGGCTCGAGGAAGGGGGTGTGCCCTAGGATCTATTCAGTTGACACAAGCAACATCTTTGTGCACCCTGGGAACATGTAGCTTTTATTTATGCAGCTTGACACAAGTGCATCTAGACATAAGAGAAGTGGATCTAGGAAGAATATTGTTATTTTATTTTATATTTCCCAGATCAGTTTCGTCTTCATAAATGCAGGAGGCCATGTGCAAAAGACCAAACAAAGAATTTAGGATGTTCTGAAAGTACAATTTGGTCCTATTTATTACTGGATATACTGTATGTATCTAATAAAGTAGCCATTGAGTATTATTATTCAGTGCTCTACAGTGTACATAGAAACACTGACTGCCAGGACATGTCAGTTAAAATGGAATGACTTTGCTGCAGTCCCAGAAACACAGTAGAACCGATCTGCACTAGAGCTGAACGATTTACTCTTTAAAAGATTGTGATCTCGATTCAACCCCCAAAACGATCTTAATCCAACATTTCCATGATTCATGTAACACGTGCAGAGCAGTTCCTGGCTCAAAGCTGTCAAAGAAAACAGCTGGCAATATTTATCAACAACATTGCTCAGTGCTGAAAGAGATAAAAATAAACATTGGGGGTTATGTACAAAAGGCAAATCCACTTTGCACTTCAAGTGCACTTGAAAATGCAGTTGCTGTAGATCTAAGGGGATAAGCTGAAACCATCATCCAATCATGTAGAAGCTAAAATGCTGCTTTTTATTTTCCTTGCATGTCCCCCCCCCCCCCCTCAGATCTACAGCGACTGCACTTCCAAGTGCACTTGTAGTGCAAAGTGGATTTGTCTTTCATAAATAACCCCCTACTGTATCTTTCTGTTTATTTAGAGATCAAAGGGATGAACGCCAGTCTGTAAATTATGTCAGTTTAAAAGCAACCTTGTAAAGGGGGGGGGGTGTGTGTATGTATTACATTTTTCCTCTGTTCAACCCCCTCATTAAAGTGGTGTTCCGCCCCAAAAAATGTAATATATTAAGAACCAGCAGCTACACATAATGCAGCTGCTGGCTTTTAATAAATAGACACTTGCCTGTCCTGAAGTCTAGTGAGGTCGGCACCCACAGCTGACGTTTCTATCAGCTGGGTGCTGCTGCCATTGCGGGTAAGGGTGTAGCCGGCAATGTAGCCTTTTGGCTTCACGCCAGGAACCCTTACTGCGCATGCGCAAGGCCTGCGCCTCTCTCCTACTGGCCCGTTGGTTGGGGGAGGAGGAGGTGGGAGCTCCACGCTGATGTCACAGGCCACGTCCTCCCTTCCCCTGTAAGGTGCCAATTGTGGCACCGGAGGGGCGGAGGAATACCATATGCGAAGTTCCACTTTTGGAATTTTTTTATTTTATTTACTTCTATTTTTTAAACTATTCTTATTTTAAACTTTTTTTTTTTTTGTGTGTTTGCTTTGTTCATTATTATTTTTACACCTTTAACATATATTTACATGTTTCACATTGAAAAAAGCGCACAATATTTTTTTTTTTATTTAATTTGTAAAATAACTTTTTCATGCTTTGATTGCTGACAGCTGAAGTATAAACAAAAAGTTGCGGTAGGTATCAGCGAGTACTAAAAAAAAGACCCCAATTTAACTTAATGGTACATTTTTATTTTTTTATTTTTCATTACATTTCTTTTAAATTTGAAGCAAAAAGTATTATGTCTCATGTTATTGCCACTTCATTTGATAACCTAATTGTTTAGGGCTTGTAAATCTTTAACATAAAAAAAGTTCTTCGAATCGTAATCTTTATTCCAAGCAAAAAAGCAAAAAAAATTGTGATTCTCATTTTATCCAGAATCATGCAGCTCTAGTCGGCAAAAGAAAAAAAAAAACTGTATAGTAATGTTTTTAGAAGAGAAGAACACTAGAAAAGCTGAAGGAAAAGCACATGAACACAGCGAGAACATAAAAATGCCCTGGTGGGAATTGGCTCCATTATCCAAGTGCTGTAGAACTGCATTGCCAAGTAAAAAGCAATCATGTTGTGGTCACTATGGTTTTCTTTTTCATAGCTGCCATTTGAACTTGATTAAAGCAAAACGATTTGGTTTATAAGTTCCACATGTATAAAGAATAATGTTATAGGTGTCCTCTCCCTCCTGTCTGCCTCTACAAGTGGAGTCCTACCTTATCAAACTCCGCCAGGCTCAGTCTGATCATGCCTAGGCTATACTTTTACTGTCTGGCCAGTTTCCATAACTGGATTGTTTTTGAATTTCTTATGACTTCTATCACTAAATACGTCATAGATTGGTCTTCTAATGCAAGCTAAATGCAAGCATAGCAGATATAGAAAACATGTTTAAAGAAATGGAGCCATTAGCTTCATTCACTTCTAATGCACTTAGGTTATTTTTACATTGATTGATTTTTCGGTTTCATTTTTTTTTTTTTTTCGGTTTGTAAATGGTGTTTAAAAGCATAGTGTGTCTAGAAAGAAATGACCCACATTGATCTGATAGAACTACAGTACTTCTGCTCATAGTTGTTTCAAAGAGAAAGTACCAAGTTTAATTCAGCACTGCCACCCGCTTTGCTTCGTTAGCTAATTAGATCTACCAAAGTCCAGATCTGATACCCAAACGACATTCCCGGTGTCTGCCGATCCCTTGAGTATTTCTTAAATTTACATTCTAATCTATCAACCATCAGAACGTTTTTCAGCCTCATTATTCGTATTTTAATCGACGTTCATTTGCACTTCAGGATTGCTTTTTGCAACCTTGTTAGTAGGCTTTTGTGGCAGCTATATTGGATTCACTGACTTTGATTTAGCTACTACTGCATTCTAGCACAACAGATTTTCATGACTAATCCCCAAAACTAAGCTGCAGAACATAAATGGATTTATACTGTCAGTCCCAATAGTTCTGATTAATGCAGGATGGCCATGATTTTTGGACCCTGAAAAGAACAGAGCTTAACTTTTGGAGGAAATCTGGATATGTGTCCTTAAAGGGAAAGTAAAGTGTGTTTTCTGTGAGCCATTTTTTTTCAAGTGGTGCAAGTTCTGCTTTTTAGGTGGCCCCTGTTCCCTTTTTTGAAAGGGTAACACAACATTGAACAAAATACCTGTGGGGGGCTAAAAATACATAATAAACCTACCTTGCCTGGTTGCAGATGGTGATGTCAGCTTCTGATGAGATCTCAGGGAATTTAAATCTGACTAGAAGATGCTTTCAGCACAGTGTTGAGGCCTCTATATTCCCCAGAACTCACTGGAAGAATGGTGTCGCCCTCACTTGGGTATTGCATGAAGAATGCCCTGCAAAAAGTAAGGAGCTTAGTTTTGGAAGAGGCTGAGAGCAATCAAAGGGAATTTGTTTTAGTAGAGTATACATCCTTGAATATAATTTTTTCAACCGGAGTTTAGGGTCACTTTAACTGCCTAAAGACCATCCTACAAACGGATACAACAGTTTGACGGCCCTTAAAAGCAAAATCTCATACCTGTACACGATTTCTCAGCTCTGGGGCATGTATTCGCGCCATGGGAGCTAATCAGTGGGTCTAGCGGGTGTGATGGCCACTCGTGATCGTTCACAGGAGAGGCAGAACAGCGGTCTGCCTATGTAAACAAGGCAGACCGCTGTTCTGTGAGGAAGGAAAATGTAGCTCTTGTGTTTCTGCTAAGCAGAAGCACAGATCTCTGTTTTCCTTCAGTCACAGCATTTCCCCCCACAGTAAGAAAGCATGCCCTTGGACAGTGTTTTTCAACTCCAGTCCTCAAGGCACACCAACAGGTCAAGTTTTCAGGATTTCCCTCAGATGAAATGGCTGTGGTGATTACTAAGGCAGTGAAACTGATCAAATCACCTGTGCAAAATAATGGAAAGCCTGAAAACATGACCTGTTGGTGTGCCTTGAGGACTGGAGTTGAAAAACACTGCCCTAGGAGCACACTTAACCCTTTGATCGCCCATGTTAACCCCTTCCCTGCCAGTGTCATTTATACAGTGACGTGCATTTTTGTAGCACTGATAACTATTGGTGTCGCTGGTCTCCAAAAAGTGTCACTTAGTGTCAGATTTGTCTGCCGCAATGTCGCAGTCCCACTAAAATTCGCTGATCGCCGCCATTGCTAGTAAAAATAATAAAAAAATAAAAAGCTCATAAATTTATGCCATAGCTTGTAGATGCTAAAACTTTTGCGGAAACCAAACAATATATGCTTATTTTTTTGATTTTTTTTTTTAATTGGACGTGTTTTATAGCAGAAATTATTATTACTGTATTATAAAAAAAAGAGGTGATAAAATACTACCAAAAGAAAGCTCTATTTGTGGGGGAAAAGGACAGCAATTTTATTTGGGTACATTGTCACGCGACCGCGCAATTGTCCGTTTGATCAACGCAGTGCAGTATTGCTAAAAATGTTCTGATCAGGAAGTGTGTAAAACCTTCCGGAGCTGAAGTGGTGAAAGAAGTTTTGAATATGCCATCAATTTTTACATGTTTGCTTCTCGCAGTTCTCCCTTCTCCCAGCAGTTACTGTGCAAAAAATGGAAATGTAATACTTGAGATTATGCTGCCTGTTGACATAAGATATCACCCACATAGGGAGTTAATTATAGCTTATTTGCTAAAGAAGTAAAGGCTGTTCCCTTTGCAAAATGAATTTTCAATTGGCGTAGTGAATGTGATGAAGCTGTGCGGACTTCAGTCACGTGAGAGCTAACTTTTTTTTCCCTTAGGCCTCGTACACACGAGCAGACAGATTTGTTCAAATCTGTCTGTCCGACAGATTTGAACAAATCTGTCTGCTGGGATTTTGGTTTGCTCGCGTGTACACACGAGCAAACCAAAATCCCCGCCAGCAGACGGCGCGCTGACGTGTCGGTGACGTAGCGGTGACGTTGACGCCGCCACGTCACCGCACCAGGAAGTAAAACACTTCCGCGCATGCGCCGAATCCATTCGGCGGCGGTGCGGGACGACATGTCTGCTGGTAAGTGTACTAACCAGCAGACATGTCGGGCGGACGGATTCCCACCCGATAGATTTCAAAGCATGCTTTGAAATCTGTCGGGTGGCCAAATCCGTCGGCTCGGCCGTACACAAGATCGAATCTGTCTGCTGAAACGGTCCAGCAGACCGTTTCCAGCGGACAGATTTGATCGTGTGTACGAGGCCTAAGACATGACTGGGTATTTTTTACAAAGTTCATTTTTACTTGGCTTTGCCTTATTTACGAAGCTAAGTGAAAATTTGCTTTGTAAAGTGAACATTCTCTATTTCCAAGTAAATCAACCTCCTTGTTTACAGTGAGTCAGCTGAATCATTGATTTTCACTTTTAGAAGGAGCAGTAAAGCACATCTATTATGCAGCATTATTAAGTAGGGAACATGTCCTGCACATTCAATGAGCAAATAAGCCTGGCCTCATGTACATTGTATAATTACAAACTACTCTACTATACATATCTTTCAAAAAAACATGAATGCATATTAGGATTATTTACTGTACATTTTTTACCTTTTATATCTAAAAAATAAATACATAAATTATTAAACTGTGATTTATTTTTGTTTCAAAATGGATTTTTATTGAAAGCTTTTAAGAATGCATGGTACTGCGTTGCACTATTGCACTTAACATGTGGTGTTGCACATTGTGGTAATGCGTGTGTTATTGCAAATACATGGTATGAACATCCCGAATAGATTCCAAATACCTGTTCCCAAAACAATTAGAGTTTTGCCCTCTCTGCTAATCTAATTGCCACATGTTGAGTGATCTGAACTTCTCTAAGTCAGACTTATTCAGTAAACAAGTACAAGTAGTACTCCTTACAGTAGTAAGCATTTTTATTTTATTTTTACCAATATGGCTTTATTAAAATTGCATTGATTGTGTACATTGAATTAGTCTGCTATATTCTTTGCATCTTAAACCTAAGTCTCCATTGGACCTCCACCAGCCAAACAATACTACCCATTGACACGTTTGCACATTTTTTGCTTAATTTATTATTGGGGTGCAAGCATTGCTGTACGTGGTCTTCCACTGCATATCAGTCCAAAATGCCCATTGGCTCACCAAACAACACAGCTGACCTTTTTTTCCACTGCTCACCAAACACAGCTGACCCTGTTTTTTTTTTACAATGCAGGGCAGGTATTTACTGGTGTAAGTCGTGTGCGTGGATGTGCATTGGCAGTCCATTTGAAATAAATGGCCACACCCCGTTAAATGTGATGCAAAGTGGGTATGTGTGATGCAAGTTACAATGTGCGTGTTATAGCACATAAGTAAGTGTGAGCAGGGATTTCAATTCTAACTGGAGATTCACTTTGATTTTAATCCACATATGGCGTGGGCAAGGGGCACATGTAATGGTGTATTTTCCTGTTTTGTGTCGTTGCTGTAGCTCTAAGTCATCTGCTGTCTGTTTTTTGGTTAATAAGGTTAACTGTCCACTTCTAATTTGATGTGTTTTTTTCCTTGTATAGTGAGCCCTAAAACGTATTATACAGTGGGGTAAATTTTCTACAGGAGAAAAGAGATTTAAGATGTAGATGTAAAATCTCCTAGTAAATCATCCCTAAAAATGTAAGGTAATTGTAATGGTTTTATCGCCCTGTTGCAAAAACACAGTTGAGTACTGTCCATGATACTTTGCACTAACAGTGACATTTTCAGGAATTATGCTTGCCCTAAAAATGTAACTGTTTAGTGTAATTGGGGAAAAAACAAGTATCACAGACTGTACTCAACCCCCCTGTCTAATATAATGAGTGAACATAAGTGTTTTTTTTTTTTTTTTTTATCAGTGTGTGTGTTTTGTATTTGGCACCATGCTTTATAATAACGTCTACTTTTTTTCATTTCTTTACAGGCATGGTCCAGAAACTCGACCAGAAGTTGCCTGTAGCAAATGAGTACTTGCTGCTTTCTGGTGGTGTTCGGGAAGGAGTTGTAGACTTGGATCTTGATGAATTGAATGTTTATGCTCGTGGAACCGATTATGACATGGATTTTACCCTTCTTGTGCCAGCTTTAAAGCTTCATGACCGAAACCAACCAGTCACACTTGATATGCGTCACTCTGCCCTGTGTCACTCATGGCTTAGCCTTCGATTGTTTGATGAAGGGACAATCACAAAGTGGAAAGACTGTTGTACAATTGTTGATCATATCAATGGCGCCACTAACTATTTCTTCTCCCCTACAAAAGTTGCTGACTGGTTTCACGAGTCAATCAGCATCGTTCTGTCTGAAATTCAGAAGAAACCTCAGAGAGGAATGCCCAAGGTGGAGAAGGTAGAAAAGAATGGCACTATTATATCCATCATTTTAGGTGTTGGCAGCAGTCGCATGCTGTACGATATTGTTCCTGTGGTCTCGTTCAAAGGGTGGCCAGCTGTAGCACAGAGCTGGCTAATGGAAAACCACTTTTGGGATGGCAAGATTACAGAGGAAGAAGTCATTAGCGGGTTTTATTTAGTGCCAGCTTGCTCCTATAAGGGTAAGAAAGATAATGAATGGAGATTGTCATTTGCCAGAAGCGAGGTGCAGCTGAAGAAGTGCATTTCCAGTAGCTTAATGCAAGCCTATCAAGCTTGTAAAGCCATAATCATAAAGCTTTTATCAAGACCAAAAGCTATCAGTCCATACCATCTGCGTAGTATGATGCTGTGGGCTTGTGATAGACTCCCAGCTAATTACTTAGCTCAGGAAGATTATGCAGCCCATTTCCTTTTGGGACTTATTGATGATCTGCAGCATTGCTTAGTAAACAAAATGTGCCCCAACTACTTTATTCCTCAATGCAATATGCTAGAGCACCTTTCAGAGGATACAGTGATTTTACATGCTAGAAAGCTGTCTTCTGTGAGATCAGACCCTACAGAACACCTTCGGACAGCCATTGAACATGTCAAGGCTGCCAACCGACTCACCCTGGATCTCCAGAGGAGAGGAAGCACCACTAGCATACCATCCCCACAGTCTGATGGAGGAGACAATAACCAACCGGACGATCGGTTAGCCAAAAAATTGCAACAGCTAGTAACTGAAAACCCAGGAAAGTCTATCTCTGTCTTCATCAACCCTGACGATGTTACCAGGCCTCATTTTAGGATTGATGACAAGTTTTTCTGAGAATGTCCGATGCATTCATTAAGACTTCATGTGTAATCTGTGTGATGTCTTGTTTTTACATATCCAGCTTAGATTGGATCTGTCAAGAACAATATGAAATTTTTAATCCTGTTTGTGCAGGACTTTGCAAAATTTGAAACAGTATATTACTATTTCATATGCTGCTTTGATCATTTTTTTTTTTTTTTTTTTTAGGTTTTAAGGGAGAACATGAGCCTTAATGACCATTTTATGTTTGCTATTGTGTCTATTTAATTGATATACATGTTGAAAATTCAGATATATGTTTTGGAAATAAATTAATTCGATTGGGCTTCCATTGTTTTAAGTATACATGTACCAACAACTTTGGCTATTAAGCTGGGTCTATTTACATTTCCCATTGTGCCAAGTAAATTTCTTAAGAGTTGTGGGTCATCAGTCACGTCAAGACACACTCGCTTGGCACAATAAACTAGCTTGTCAGCAAATGTTGTTCTTACAAAACTTTTTAAGCATATTAAATAATTAAGAGCAATCGTGATGTCCTAAGTGCAATATAATACAGCAACCAAAGGTATTTACTGAAAATTGTAAAGATATCACTTTGAACATTTATAGGAAACTTTTTGTGCTCATTCACACTTGCCCACACAGAAATCAAGTCTTTTTTCTGTACAGGCTTGTGTTCATACTGTACAGACAGTAGTGGGCAGTTGCCTTGCTTTTGTAAAATCTTAGTCCGGCCATAGATGCTCAATGGCAGACAGTGTTGACAGAGGAATCCCTACCATAGAGCCATTGTCTTCTCCTGATGGGGGCAGCCGTCTCTTTTGGGAGAACAATGATTATTGCTAGCGGCTTTAACAGTTCATGTAATGTAAAATCTTCTAGGCTGGTTGTACCCAAGTTGATCACTCAATTTATTTAGTGATCAACTTGGGTACATTCAGCCTGTCCATACATGGTTCAAGATTCGAATCGTCTATGGTCGGCTTAAGGGGTGGGTTACCTTTGTAAACCCCTGTTTTTTTTTCAATTGTTTGCTGTGGTACATAGAACGGCACGGATGGTTGGAGATTTGGTGGGATGTGGAAAATTGCAGACATGCTGTATTTTCCACACCTCTGTGCTTCATTGTAGCATTAACAGGGCATAAAGAAAACAATTGTTTTTGGTTTGTCCTTGTGGTGACCTCCATTTTTCAGATTTAGAAAAACGCTGCTCTCCACGCAAGTGTGGACAAACCCCCTGCTGAGGAAAATATACAGGTTGATATTGTGTGACCTCTTCTTCTGATATTGTGTGACCTCTCCTTTTGAAAAGGATAGTTATCTGGGTCTCATGTTGACTTCAGTGATTTTGTGTTACGCTCCCAAAACAAGCAAATTAGGAGTTCTGACTTGCATGCTTGTTCAAGGAAATAAAACATATTACTACAGCTAGTTAGTAGAATTGTCAGAGGACAGGTGTGCTAGCATCCATTTTCTCTAATAGGCTTCCTCTAAGCTACACTGCCTATTTTGGTTAACAAAAAAGTTGATGAGTAAAAACAATACTCATGTTATATTCTTGTGCTGCTGTGATATTAAAGAGGTGGTTCACCCTAAATATAAGCCCTCCCATGTGATCCAGCATACTGGCGTCAGCGCCAGTATGCTGTTTTTTTTTTTTTTTTTTAATCCATCACTTACTGTATTATGGTGTATTTTAATCTCTTACCCCCGTGGTGGACGGCGCCAGTATAGCGCGTCACATCTTACGAAAATACCCGATGAGGACTCGGGTAATCTCGGCGAAAATGCGGCGCCTGCGCACAGACCTAGGAGCTGACTGCGCAGGCGCCGTATTTCTCCGAGTCCTACGGCTATGGCGCGTCACGCCCTCCGAAAAACTCCGAAATAGGACTCGGAGAAATACGGCGCCTGCGCAGTCAGCTCCTAGGTCTGTGCGCAGGCGCCGCATTTTCGCTGAGATTACCCGAGTCCTTATCAGGTATTTTCGTAAGATGTGACGCGCTATACTAGAGCCGTCCACCGCGGGGGATAGAAATTAAAATACACCATAATACAGTAAGTGATGGATTTAAATGAAAAAAAACAGCATACTGGCGCTGACGCCAGTATGCTGGATCACATGGGAGAGCTTATATATAGGGTGAACCTCCGCTTTGAAGCCCCATACACACTATCAGTTTTCCTGACGGTTTTCTCTTCAGGTTTACCAAAACCATGTAGTACAAGGGACGGCCTGATTGCATGCAAATTGAAACTCTTGAGGTTTGACCTCATATTAGATGGTTTTGGTAAACCTGAAGAGAAAACCATCAGGAAAACTGATAGTGTGTATGGGGCTTAAGAATGCTAAACCAATCGCACCTCCTTAGCATGTCTCTGTGCAGTGAAGCGTTGCTTCGATACCGGTGCTAATACTGAGCATTTGAACAAGCACTTGTACGCATGCAAATGTTTCCGAATCACACTGATCTGCAGTTTTATAGTTGCATGGAAGTAGCACAATTTCAATGCCACACCGATGTGAACCAGGGCTTACAGTTCGTTATAATTATAAAGAAACTGTAATCATTTTTCAGGTATCGGTGAGTACCTAATCGGCACTCCAACTTGGTTTTAAAAAAATGATATTGGTGCACCCCTATTGCAGTATGCGGATATGTAAATTTGGCAGCTCTAGAGCATGTTAGGAACATGAATAGGAAATCCAGACCAATGTTTTGGGACAGAAAGTGGCACTAGCAACATTGGCATGCAAATGAGTTGACAAGGTATATTATTCTTTTAAATGATCCTATAGCAAGGCCTTCTTAAAGGGGTTGTAAAGGTTTGTTTTTTATTTTATAAATAGGTTCCTTTAAGCTAGTGCATTGTTGGGTCACTTACCTTTTCTTTAAATTTCCCTTCTAAACTTTTTTTTTCTTTGTCTGAATTTCTCACTTCCTGTTTCTCCTCAGTAAGCTTTCCACCATTATCCGAGCCGTGGAAAGTCAGTCAGAACAGCTTATTGAACACCTTACTGAGGAGAAACAGGAAGTGAGAAATTCAGACAAAGAAAACAAAGAAAAAAAACATTTAGAAGGGAAATTGAAGGAAACGGTAAGTGAACCAACAATGCACTAGCTTAAAGGAACCAATTTAGTAAATAAAAAACGAACAACCCTATTAAGGTAGGTCAGATCAGTGAAGCTGAATTTCTGTTTGGTTGCTGTCCGTTGATGCACTTTGCACATTACTCTTTGTCTTTTTGAATAAGCCCATTTCTGTTATTTTAGAAAATACTCTAAAGTTGGGTATATACTGTATACATTCACTTTCTCTGTAAAGTTCAAAACAAGCTCCATCACTTGAGGAAACCATTGAGTAAACCATCTCAGATCATGTATTACTGAACTGATCGTACTTTGAATTCAAAGATTTCATTCCAAAGATTGCTTTAGTCTTAAAATGATTCACCCGTCTCTATTCTAGGTACAGTCTCACTTGTGTGGGAAGATATAAAAATGTTATATTTGAAATGCTAGAAGTTTTCTGACAAGATTCCACTAACATTTTGTTCTGCTGAAATGTATAGCTTGTGCAGTCTGCTTTCTTTACTGGAAGAATGTCATTCACCATGTGCTGTGTAATGTTCTGCTAAGGTTGTCGTATTTTTCTTGCCAGTTCTGGGGAAGATATAAGCAGTAATGGCTTACAAGAAATTCTTCTAAAGTGGCATTTCATTTTCGGTGGACGGCAGTGACTGGCAGCACACATTTGCTTCTAAAACTCTTGAGAACTTTAGTGGTTAGATCTCCCTTCTGGAGTTTACATCTCTGCCCCTTTAAATACACAAGGCCATTATGAAAGCAATCAACTGTATGCCACTTATCCTGCTGCATTGTCAGTAATGAAAAATGAACCTTCCAGCAATGAAGAGGAGACAAATTAACCTGCTGCCAGCTTCTAAAATCTCAGTTTTATCTAGACAAATGCGTTAAAAATATACCTGTCTAACCTTCTTTCTTTTTTTTTTTGGGGAGGCTAACTTGGTGTTTTTATTTTCTGAGCTGTAGTAGCATCATTGAGCTTAACGTGCATGTCAGGACAAAATAAAAATATGCAGTACATCTCTGCACTTTTTATCCACCCTGTGAATACAGAAAAATACCTGTTGATCTGCAAAAATTGCACCCCGCTCTCAATTTCCAATTGTTGGCTGACAACACAAAGCCTTTTTGTGGATAGAATGGTGTCATCCCTACCCACTGTCTTTTCCAAACTCCCAAATCACAGCCATTGTTTTCTTGTCCACAGTATAGAGACTACTTTACTTGTAGTCAAGATAAGAACCTGATGGGGTAAATAGTCTCTTGTGAGATAATGAGCACAGGACAGCTACAAATTTTCTGACAAGATTCACACATTTTTTAACTTGTAAAGCTGATATTATTAATAATAGAGGATTTATATGGCGCCGACAGTTTACACAGCGCTTTACAACATTAAAGCGTTTGTAAGCTCTAACGAGCAGGGCTCTCTAAGAGAGAACAACATTCTTTCAATGGTATATTTAACCGACCAAAGGAGAGCAATTAAAGTGGTTCTAAAGGATAGCATTTTTTTTTTTTTTACCCAAGCTAAAAATAAAAATTATACTTACCTGCTCTGTGCAATGGTACTGCAAATAGCGGGCCCAAACCTCCTCTTCTGGTGCTCTCTGCTGCTCCTCTTCTGTGTTTGCCCCTATAGCAAGCAGTTTGCTATAGGGTCAGATGTGCAGGCTTGCTCCCAAGCTAGGCTGTGTATGTCTATAGACATGCACAGCGCAACTTGACCCCACCACCTGCTTTGCTCACATGATTTTATTGACAGCAACAGAAGTAATTCGGGATAGGAACATTTTGGCCACAGGAAAACGCAAATCGCAGCTTTGCATTTTTGCAGCGTTTTGCCATGGTCTGGGTAGGCTAGTGTACATGTAGCCTAAAAGCGGATGTAAACCCTCCATACACCCAGTGAAGTGAACAGCCTCAGATGATACACAGGGATTAACTAAATCTCCCTACTTAGGTTGTATATGTATATCTGATGTATTCACATTTATATACTGTTTAGAAAGTTCAGATCATGTTAGGAGTTTTTCTCTTCCTGATTAACAGTGTGCTGTCTGGGCATACAGCCAAGATAGATAACATTGCTGATTGGAGGAAAGGCACACACCTCCTCTCATCATTGGCAGAGACTCTCAGAGCTGTTTTGTAATAGGAGCTGCCCTCTGCTAATCTATTTTAGCAACCTCATTTGACAAAAGATTCAGGCTGCTTTTGTCTAAAAAGTCAAAAAATATGTCAGGAGTTCTCAGGCTGATAACATAGGAACCGTTCAGAAGAGAGCTATAAGACTTGGCTCATTGAAAATAGATAAAATACTGCAGATATACGTGCCCAGCTCAAATTTCATTAATCAGGTTTACATCCACTTTAAATCTGCTTGGGAAGTTTCAATGTGATTGGTGAAACTACAGGAATAGGAAGTTGTTGACGGCACTCTTTGGAAACTACACCCCCACTCCTTCAAGGTGTTCACTGAAGATTAAATCTAAACTGCAACCAAAACCTTTTTTAATAGTTAGCTTATAGAAAGGCTGCAATCTCTATCAACTTTTTATTACTGTATGTCAAGGGGACTTCTTCCTTTCTGTCTCCTTGTGGTGACTGACAGGGAACAAAGGAAAAAACCTCCCCCAAAAAGTACAGACGGCAGAATAAAAACATATTTTCTAGAAGAGAGAGGAAGGTTATGGGCCTATGCCAAGATTTCATTGCTGCCTGTGCCCCCGTTGTAAAGATTTTCACTCACTTCCTGTCTATGGTGTTGGAAATAAAATCTCTTTTACAGGGGAAACATGATTTAAAACCTGACAGAATCGCTAACCTCCACAAACACTCCTAAAAAAGTTTGGGCTGCAGCTCAACTTGAAAGTAAATCTAGTTAACTTTGATTTTAGCACAGCTGTGGTGTTTGCGCAATTGCATTAGTAACTTGCTGATTGCTTTCACTTTGCTGCCAGGAATTGCTGTTTAACATTTTCATCTTCTCCGAGTGTATGGTGAAGCTGCTGATTATTCTGAAACCATGCATAATCATTTTTTGTTTTCTAATCTGTCTTGTCTGTTTTCTAATAATTCATCTCTGGTGCTAGTGGTTTTCTAAGCCAATGATAACAAACCCATTTAGGATTTAGTCTAATTCATTTAAAACAAGCAGTTTTACGCTTTTTATTTGTTTCATTACGATGAATAAACTTGGTAGCAAAGACATGTGGCATATTTAGCCCACAGCAAACAATCTTCTTTGTTCTCCCCATGTAGGTTAGAAGTTGAAGTTCACATGGGCAGCCGCTCCACTTTTTTATATTGCAGGCTTTCAAAGTCATCCTATTGTGTATAGCTAATGTCGGTGGGAAAACGATAAATAAAAGTGGAATTATAGGCAAGATAAAAATGGCATTCAGTGTGTACTGTATGGTGCAGTCTGTCTATAGCACTAGCATAGCATTTGTCTTTCTGATTCCCCATAACCTATTTTCTTTTACCTGTTGATCCTTTCAGTAGGTCTATTATTTTTTCACTTCCTTTCACAGCTGTCCAGCACAATTTTGTCACAAACTTTAGTTGAAACAAACCATTTGCATCTTATAGACCTATATGGTTTAACCTTTTTTCCAAAAAAAAAAAACTTGACACTCGTTCCTCTCCTCCGCCACCATGATACCCGAGTGACTTCCAGGTATCACGACTCCGGCGCTGTAATTGGCCAGAGCCGCTATGTTGTCACTCCCACACCTTTATTAATGGAACGCTCAGTGCGCCTGCGCCGTAGAAATTGGTGCAGTCTTTAAAGCAAATATCTCCTAAACCGTGTAGGTTTAGGAGATATTTGTTGCACCTAGAGGTAAGCCTTAATCTAGGCTTACCTGTAGGTTAAAGTGGTCTGTAAGGGTTTACAACCACTTTAAATGAAATTAGCCTTTATTTTTAATTTTTTACTTACCTAAAGTCTATTTAAAACATGTCCATCTTGTCCTACAGAGTGACAACACAGCTGTGTTTCGCTGCAGAAAAGCAGCGTGGTCATAACAGGAAGTGGACAAATTATATATCTAATGGTAGTGTCAACAAGTAACTTAAAGTAACTTAGTAAAAACTTGTGTTAATCCTGGTGACAGACTACATCATATATGTCAGTGTTTTAGTTTGCCCACAGTTACACTTTTAAGATGAATTGCAGGCATAGTTACATTGCTCCATCTTGTACCAGTGTAACTATGTATATTAGCGTTGTGCAGATACCGGTATTGGTGCGGATACAAAACATTTGCATGAGTGATTGTACTGCAAATGCTCAGATACTGATACCTTCAAACTCAATTCACATAGGTGTGGGCCGGTTTGCAGTGCGGTTTCATTCAGCGGTTCAGGTGCGATTCCAATTTGTATTGTATACGATTAGAAATCAAACCTGAACCAGACTGAAATTGCACAAGACTACTTTTAAAATTGCACTGCAGCTGGCCGCATATATGTGGACTGGCAGTAAAAACTCACTGAAACATGTATGAAAACTGATGTAAACGCATGTCTCTCCGTGTGGTTTTCCCATCTGCTTTTATGCATGTATGCTGTAAATGAGCTCTTAAAAAACTGTCACATGACATAAAGGGCATCAGTAATTGGTATTAGTGAGTACTTGAGAAAAAGTATCGGTACTCGGTCTTAAAAAAAACAAAAAAACTGGTATCTGTGCATCCCTAATGTATATACCATACCCGGCTGATGCCCCTAGAAGCTGAAAAGCACTGAAGTAGATATCACTACTCCTGTGATCTAAACTTGTTTCCGGGTCCTGTGATGAGCGTCCGGCCGATGCATTGTGAATACGGGAGGCCATCTGCTCAACACAGGCACCATTCAGAGAATGCTTTGCATTCTCTAAATGAATGCAAAGCATTCTCTGATTGCGTGCGGTAGAGAGAAGGGCTGGTGATGTTATGCTCTCTATATTCTCCAATCAGAGAATGCTTTGCATTCATGTAGAAAATGCAAAGCATTATGTGAATGGCACCTGTGCTGAGCAGCCAATCTCCTGCGTTCAGTTCCTGGCCAAACAACATGGGTTTACTGTAGTGTTGTACTGTTTAAGTAGTTGTGTATACGTCAGTGATTTCCAGCTGACGAGGGCAAAGGTTAGGTATGGTATACTGTATACATGATTACATTAGTACAGTGTTTCTCAACTCAAGTCCTCAAGGCCCCCCAACAGGTCAGGTTTTCAGGATTTCCATTATTTTGCACAGGTGATTTGATCACTTTTACTGCCTCAGTAATTCCCACAGCCTTTTCATCTGAGGGGAATCTTGAAAACATGACCTGTTGGGGGGTGCTTGAGGACTGGATTTGAGAAACACTGCATTAGTAGAAGCTGGACCAATTTAACTATGTAAAATTAAACCAGGCTTGCCTAGCAATGCCTACTTGTGAAGATCTCCCACTGACAAACTCCTTTATCAGTCTCTTCTTGTTCTTGTTCCTGATCCTGCTCTAACTAATAATGTGCTGACAAATGCCAGCTAACGTCGGGGGGATGTTGCATAAAGGTAACAGCTTGAGCAGAAACAGAGCCTGAATTTACAGGAATGGATGTATAGAGTGGGGCTTCAGTGATATAAATCTTATACCTGTTGTACCACTTACCTTGACCCTTAGATTATTTCGCTGTTCAATGTATGCTTTTTAGGTTTTAATTATAGGAAAATAAAGAAACAAAAGCCAGAAAAAAAAATGCAGGCACCATATCTAAACTACAACATATTACATTTTTGTTTTTGATTTAGATACACTTTTAACATGGTATTAAACCCAAAGTAAACATTTTGTTATATTGCAGCTTACCAATTATTAGTTGTGATGGCTGCATGTGTTTTCTTTTGTCTGGCTATCTGGCCAGTAAGTCTATATTGTTTTATACAGTGAAAGATGTCCTGGAAATGTAACAGTTATGCCCCGTACACACGATCTGGCTTTCATCGGAGTAAAATAGAACATGTCCTATATCTAAATTTCGATGGAATTCATCGGAATTTCTCTGACGGGGCATACACACAGTTGGAATTTCCGATGGAAAAATTCAGTCAGTCTGACTTTTTCCATCGAAAAATCCGATCGTGTTTACGGGGCTTTAGAGTGTTGAGACAAACCATTTACCACTGACAGGGGTGCTTAATTGATCAGGTTTTGTTCATTCATCTAAAACCTTTATCCCAAAATAAAAAACTGTTGCTGTGATTTGCAGTAACCACAAATCTATATTTGTTAGTACATATATCACTCCCCTCCCCCAAGATAACAAATGCTGCTGTCTGCTGTGTCTCCTATACTCTTTACTCCAGAGTTGCGTCTCACTAATACTGATGGTGTGTTAATGGTCAGATCACCAGGGAAAAAAAATGAATGCAGCCATCACACCTAAGGATGGGTAAGCTGCAGTATAATCATTTTTTAATACCGCTTTAATGTTTTATGACCCTTTATGAACATTTTACATACTGGGCCAAACTGTCAAGCACAGATAAAAGGTGTCTAAATTAGGATTATAAGAAGCTCTAACCTTTCTGATAAGCCTTTCCATCTTCCCAGGCTGTGTTATGACTGGTGCAGAAAGCTGTACCTTCACTTACATGGGGAGCAGCTCAATGAGTTGTTCTTTCTGGCTACAGGAAAAGGAAATGGAAGTTCATGCATGACCCAGATATTTCCATGCCTAGATTCTTAAAACACACTTGATTCATGGTACAGGTCACTGAAATATAAATATTTCCTGTAGAGTGTAACTTGATGGCAGCTGAAGGACCTTGGTGGGTCCACTAGACATCTATCCAAATAGCTAAAGAAGTCTGCTAAACACGTTTGTGTCCTAAACTTTCCACATAATATAGCACTCATAGACTTCCAGAAATGTAATACCCATTCTACGTATACTGTGCTTGCAGTCACCACAATTTAGTGGAGGTTGGCACAGAAACCACATTCTCTATGTAAGGTACTAAAGAACCTCCCTGCCATTGAAGAATCCGAGATAGATGTTAATTGGTTATATTTATCAATTTAACTAGAATTTTATTTAAAAACAATAGTCAGCTTTTCCATTAGACTGGAAAAGTTTCCTACTCTTGTTCTGGACAAAGGTTAAGGTCACTTTTACCAAAAAAAATAAAATAATAATAAATGCTAATTTTTTTGCAGGTAAAAAAATATGCATTTATTTTTATTTTTTGTTAGGGACCTGTAAAGCATTTCACCTGTAGTCAGCAGATCATAGGTGTAATGCCATGGTCCTGCAGACTATCTGTGTAGCTGTCTTCTCACACCTCCGGCAGGCAGTTAAACTGTGCTAGGAAGCTCACTGAACTACCAGGAGCAATCAACAGCACACTGGTAGTTTATTGAGAACTACAAACCGACAGCTGCAAAGGCAGCTGGGACTTGTTGTTTTCCCATTCACAGAAGACTGTGAATGAATGACATGGCCAGGCAGACAGAGCTCCGCACGGATGCTTTTTTTCTCATCTTGTGACAGCTGGCAGGGGCAGAAGATCCCCTGCTAGCTACTAAATTGGGGACTTGTGTGCGGGGGCGGTCAGTCCATTTGCAAAATGTTACACCCTAAACATGTAACATGTTACAAAAGGTGGACTTATCCTTTAATTTGCAAAGTCTCTAGAATTGCTATACCTTTGCAAGAAGTATGGATGGAAAAGCTGGACTTTAAAATGTTGTCCTCCCACTATTGTCTGTCAGCATTTGTTATTGGTCCCTTTCTCTTCATTGGGGAATTGTTTGCCACAAACCAAAAAGGCAGTATGTGCTGGAATAGGAGGAGGTCACCAGAGGTTCTTCACAGTGCCAGATCTTCAAGAGTACAGAACAAGATTCTACACTCAGCCTTCATTCTCCTCCATCCAAGATGGTGTGGGTGTCTTCTTTAAACATGGCTTTGACAGAGGAGAAAGTATACTAAATGATTTTTTAACCATTACCACATGCATTATTTGCACTAACGTTAGTTATGTCTTTTGTTGTTTCTAATTTCTCTCCTCCACTATGAAAATGTGCTAACTTTTTTTCTGATGTAGAATAAGGATATTTTCTTTTACTGGTCCTGGTTCTCCTTTAAATATGATGTAGCGCATTTGATCCTGCTGAAATTAACTGATTTTTCCCAATTGTGTATAACATGCGTGTATAATATGTCACCATTTGAACATGAAAACATATGTCATTGTATCTGTGCTGCTATCAGACTCGAGATGTATAATTGATATGCATTTTTCTCATGCAAATTAAACATGAAAACCTACCTTTTTGTTCATATTTGTGTTTTTGTGTAAACTGCACTAATTAATATGGATTTAGTAACTAAAACACTTAAATATGTTTAACTGCTTCCAGTCAGGCCAATAGACAAATCCCCACTGAACAGGAGCTCTCTCATTCTGGGTGAACATATGAGGTCCACCCAGTATCTCGCCCCACAGGCCACACTGAGGTGCAATCTATCTCCTGTGACCACATGACAATTGTACACAATGAATGGCTTTCATAGTGGAGAAGAGACCTCACTCGTATCCATACCAAGCAGGAGAGAGGACCAGATCACCTCCGCCGCTACCGATGGCTCTGGTAAGTAACGGAGGGTACAGGAGTGGAGGGCCCCTCTCCCGCCGCTGATAATGGTGATGTTGCAGTGAATCCACCGCAGAGACCACTATTAGTAAACCTGACCGCCGCCTGAAGAGATGAATACCTGGGTTATGGCAGCCAGCTGCTGCCAAACAGAGATATCCCTCTTCAAAGTGCCATTGTAAACAGTAAAAAAGAGAGGACAGACCATATTGGTCCTATTAAGAATGAGGAAGGACATCTAGTTACAAAGGATGCGGGAGATGGCGAAGGTATTGAATTTATTTTTCCCATCAGTCTTCAAGAGGGAATCGGGGAGCTTCAATCACCAAAACTGCAATATTTATCCTTATGACATGTCACAGGAAGCACCTCCATGGTTAATAAGGCCAGCATTTAAATTAGACTTGGAAAACTTAACATTAATAAATCACCAGGACTTGCATCTGAGGGTACATGGGGAACGCAGTCAAGTAATTGCCAGACCATTGTTCCCAATTTATACTGACAGTCTAATGACTGGAATGGTACCAGCTGATTGTAGAAAAGCCAATATAGCATCAATATTTAAAAAGGGACAAAAATACATCCCTGGGAATTACAGACCAGTTAGCCTAACATCAATAGTATGCAAGCTCTTGGAGGGGATGATGAGGGACTATATACAAGATTTTAGTAATGAGAATGGTATCATTAGCAGTAATCAGCCTGGATTCATGAAGAATCATTCTTGCCAAACCAATTAACTTTCTATGAGGAGGTGAGTTGCCATGTAGATAAAGGAAGGCCTGTAGACGTGGTATATCTGGATTTTGCTAAATCATTTGACACAGTTTCCCATAAATGTTTACTGTACAAAATGAGGCTCCGTTGGCATGGACCATAGGGTGAGTACATGGATTGAAAACTGGCTACAAGGGTGAGTTCAGAGGGTGGTGATAAATGGGCAGTACTTGGAATGGTCAGGGGTGGGTAGTGGGGTCCACCAGGGTTCTGTGCTAGGATCATTACTATTTAATTTGTTCATAAACGACCTGGATGGGGTAAACAGTTCAATCTCTGTATTTGCAGACAATACTAAGCTGCAGGCACCATCCCGGTATAACCTCTTAAAGCCGAGGTCGCATATATGCATACGCTCGGCGGAGAGGAGTTAAACTACGTAGAGGGTTCTTTACTGTAAGATCGGCAAGGATGTGGAATTTTCTTCCACAGGCGGTGGTGTCAGCGGGGAGCATCAATAGTTTCAAAAAACTATTAGATAGACACCTGAACAACCACAACATACAATATATATACAATGTAATACTGACATATAATCGCACACACATTTTTGACTTTATGAACTTGTGTCCTTTTTCCATCTTGCTATATAACTATGTAATTTCATTTGGGTACAGTGTTGCGTGACCATGGTAATGCCATTCAAAGTGTGACAGCTCTGAAAGCTGAAAATTGGCATGGGCAGGAAGGGGGGTGAAAGTGTCCAGTATTGAAATGGTTAAACTAAATAAACCAGACTAAGGCTACATTCACACTTCTGCTTTGCAGTAACATGCGCAAAACCATACACTTTCCCACAAAGTACAGAAAGAAATGCGCTGCCCTTTTGTCAAATGCATAGCAGTGCCGCTAATTCTTAATGGCACCCCCACACATCTGCAAATGCGCAAAATGCATTTCCGTGCAGCACAATTTCAAAAAAAGGCCAGGGATTTCTTTTGAACATTTCTTGCGCATAGAGAAGTTCAGTGAAATAAATGGGCTGCTCTATGCGTTACGCGTGGAACTGCATGCACGCCCTGATGGCGTGAATGGAGATTAAAGACCAAAGTAAGTTGCAGTTCTAGGAAATGGTTCTAGAAAAAAAAAAGTTATAGTTCTAATAATCATGGCTCTGAATGTTTGTACCAAAAATGTGAATCAACTATAATATTCAGGAAGGAGTACATGAAATGCCCGCATCAGGCTAATACAGTTGTTTTCTAGAGAACTTCATCACAATATACATCCGGAGCCAGAAGATTTTTCCGCATGACCATTTTTTTCCCCTAGAAGGCAGTGAATATATTAAATTGTCACTTTTCTAAGTAATTGAAAATAGCATCATGTTGTTTTTCTAATCAGAAAAAAAGTGTAATAATTTTGCTTCACAGGTTGATTTTTCATTTGCTTTCACACCAGTCACATACGCTCTTATTGTTTTACAGTTGGGTCCACCAACATTCTGAATAACTGAAATAGTGGAGTGCTTTTATCCCAGAAAAGAATTGGTGTTTGTTACTAAACTGCCAGTTCATTGATACCATGATGGAGGGATTTTAATTTTGTTATCACCCTGACATCATCAGCTGCTTAGGTTAATAGGATTACATTATAGTATTGATTTGAACTTCATTAATCAAGTGTGCATTCTGGAAGCGTATGAAACCTAGTTATATAACCGTTGGTAAGCATATGTAAGAATAGTGATAACAATGTGTTTCGTAAAGTAAGACCTTATTACTTACATAAAAGCTTTCACTGCATTTGTGATTGGTCAGACATAGTCCAGTTATGAACTCACTACACTGCAGTTCTGACTGGACCATGTCTGACTGTAATTGTTCTGACTGGACCATGTCTGACTGTAATTGGTCAGACATGATCCAGTCAAGAATTCACTGCCATGAACTCTAACTAGCAGCTTTACATACATTTTTTGCTCACAGTATATACTTTCATTTTATAACATCAGCATTATAGTAGAAATACAAACATGTTATTTTGGACAATCCAGCATAAGCTTACTTGATAACTCTCCTTTCATGTTGTTGTGAGTGCTTCCTGTCTGCTGGATATTCACAACTTCCTGTATTCCCAGCATACTTTGCAGGTTCTCCTCCTGCTGTTCAAATTCAGATTCTAAGGACTACATATTCCATGGTACATTGATATAGCAATTCCTGTACTGACCCCACCTTCTGAAATTCCTCCTCTGTAGTTCAAAAGACAGGTTTGTGAATTCTGTGACACAGCAAAGCCCATACCTCACAACTTTTTGAGATGGGAATAAGGGACACCTAATAACAAAAGTATGTGGGCATAGGACGCACCCCTGTCATGCCCCTTTAACCACTTAAGGACCGCCTAATGCCGGCTGGGCAAACCAACGTATATGTACGTTGCCCTTTAAGCCCAGCCGCGGGTCGCCGACGCGCTCCTGCGGCCCGGTCCGAAGCTGCGGGACCCGCGGATCCAATCGCCACTGGAGTGCAGCGATCGATCCCTGGAGTAAAGAGAAGTGTACCGCTCCATAAAACAAATAATCCCCGTTGCGTCCGTCCCAATCAAACCAAGAGGGTGCTGGCTGTGCACAATTAGCATGGGATGAAGGAAAAAATCCTGGATCGCCGCACGCCCTGGAGCTGAAGAACGGGGAGAGCCTTGTGTAAACATGGTTTCACTGTGGAGGCTGCATCGATCGTGTCATCCCTGTTATAGGGCGGACACAATCGATGATGTCAGACCTACAGCCACACCCCCCTACAGTTGTAAACACGTATTAGGTCACACTTAACCCCTACAGCCCCCCCTGTGGTTAACTCCCAAACTGCAACTGTCATTTCCACAGAAAACAATGCAATTTAAATGCATTTTTTGCTGTGAAAATGACAATGGTCCCAAAAATGTGTCAAAATTGTCCGAAGTATCCGCCATAATGTCGCAGTCACGAAAAAAAATCGCTGATTGCCGCTATTACTAGTAAAAAAATAAATAATAAAAATGCAATAAAACCATTCCCTATTTTGTAAACGCTATAAATTTTGCGCAAACCAACTGATAAACGCTTATTGCGATTTTTTTTTTTTTTTTTTACCAAAAATAGGTAGAAGAATACGTATCTGCCTAAACTAAGGAAAAAAAATATTTTTTATATATTTTTGAGGGATATTTATTATAGCAAAAAGTAAAAAACATTGCATTTTTTTCAAAATTGTCGCTCTATTTTTGTTTATACCACAAAAAATAAAAACCGTAGAGGTGATCAAATACCACCAAAAAAAAGCTCTATTTGTGGGAAAAAAAGGACGCCAATTTTGTTTGGGAGCCACAACGCATGACCGCGCAATTGTCAGTTAAAGCGACGCAGTGCCGAATCGCAAAAAGGGGCCTGGTCCTTTAGCTGCATTTTGGTCCGGGTCTTAAGTGGTTAACCACTTAAGACCCGGACCAATACGCTGGTAAATGACCCAAGGTGTTTTTGCGATTCGGCACAGCTTTGCTTTAACAGACAATTGCGCGGTCGTGCGACGTGGCTCCCAAACAAAATTTGCGTCCTTTTCTTCCCACAAATAGAGCTTTCTTTTGGTGGTATTTGATCACCTCTGCGATTTTTATTTTTTGCGCTATATACAAAAATAGAGCGACATTTTTGAAAAAAAAACACTATTTTTTACTTTTTGTTAAAAAAAAAATCAAACTAAATTTTAGTCAAACATTTAGGCCAAAATTTATTTAGCCACATGTCTTTAGTAAAAAAAAAAATCGCAATAAAAAAAAATAGCTACCTAGCGGGAACAGCGACACTAATACAGCGATCAGAAAAATGATCGCTTAGTGATGCTGGCAATAGGGAGTGAAAGGGTTAACTAGGGCGGTGATCAGGGGGTTAAAACTTTATTAGGGGGGGTGGGGGGGCTACCCTGGACCTAACACTAACTGTTTTTTACACTGCCTGTCACACTGACACTAAATGCAGTGATTAGATCACTGCATTCAGTGACACTGTGACAGGGGGGGTGGGGGGGGGGCGATCACAAGGGGTTAATGTGCCTATGTGAGTGTGTGTCAGTGTTGTGTTGGTGCACACTTACTTGTGATGTCTTCTCTCATCAGCAGCGCTGGGAAACACCGCTGCGATGAGAGATTACTTCATTTCCTCCTTCCTGTGTAAACACAGGAGGAGGAAGTGACAGGAGCTGGGAGCGCGCGCATTGGCTGGGAGCGATCGCGGGGGGGCGGGTAAACGCCGACATCCGCCCGCTCATCCCAGATCGCTCCCGGAGCCAGGGGGACCCCCGCACGCCGCGGAGGGGGTCCCGATGGGACCCCAGAACCGCACTTAGGCGGGGACGTAAATTTACGCCCTTGTGCCTGTACGTGCCATTCTGTGGCCGTATATGTGCGTGCGGGGGTCCTTAAGTGGTTAAAGAAGACTTTTATAAAAAAAGTATTTGTTAAACCCACAACAAATCCATTATACTGGCTTTTGAGTTTTACAAATGCAGTAATTTAGAAATTGGATGAAAGATCAGACCAAAAGGTGCAATAAATGTGTCACAGAATTCAAGTGTACAAGCTTCAAGATCATTCAGAAAAAAAGACTAGAAATAGTTTAAATACAATGTAGAAATGAATACATGATTTTACATTTTAACTGTAAATTTTGATTTTTAAGGTGGTGTAAGGCCACTTAAAGCGGAGGTCTACCTACATTTTTATTTTTAAAAGCCAGCAGCTACAAATACTGCAGCTGCTGGCTTTTAAAAAATGCCCGCAATGTTGGCAGCCGAGGCCGAGTAATGGCTCGTCTCTCGAATGCCCCCACTGCCATCCCCGGTGAGGGAATCAAGAAGTGAAGCATTGCGGTTTCACTGCACGGTTCCCTACTGCGCATGCGGCGCGGCCCGTTCTCATTGGTCCCCTCTCTCTCCTGGGACCAGTGCATTTCCCAGGAGACAGAGGGGGGGGGGAGTGGCGTAACTCCCACGGGAGTCTATGCCCGGAAGGTATCTGCACCCCCCTCCCCCTCAAAGGTGCCAAATATGACACCGGAGGGGTTACGAAAAACAGAAGTTCCATTTTTGGGTGGAACTCTGCTTTAAGCAGCAGGCCTTTTTTTGACCATCTTTGTAAAAATCTGTATTTTTTGCTAGAAAATTACTTAGATTTCCCCAAACATTCTATATATTTTTTTAGCAGAGACCCTAGATAATAAATGTACATAATAAAATACTGCAGACCCTAACTCTGAAATTTAAAGAGTCCCCTCAGTGGAAGCACATGTATGCTGATGGATAGATGAAGGGCAGATGACTGGAGGCAGGGAGCAGGAACACCCTTAACACCCAGCACATTGCACAATGGCAGCAACCAACCAGTGCTCCTTGCTGTGAAGACCAGTCATAGGCAGGGGCAGTGACTGTTGTTTTTTTGTATTGTTGTCATTGTGGTCAGGCAACACACTAGCACCTTTGCTGCCATTGTGCAATATGCTAGGTGTTTAGTGTGTTCCTGCTCCTTTTAAGGAGGGTTGGGCTCCCTCCAGTCATCTGCTCTTCATCTATCCATCAGCATACATGTGCTTCCACTGAGGAGACTGTTTAAATTTTAGAGTTCGTGTCTGCAGTGCAACTAAACCCCTGTTTTTAACGCACTGTTAGTTGGTTGCTAATTGGTTGGTAAGTTGAGCTTGGAAATTCTGTGTGTTTTTTGACATGCGTTTGCCCCTTCCAATGCTCCTTGCTGTTAAGACCAGTCATAGGTAGGGGTAGTGGCTGTTGTTTTTTCTTTATGGAAGAGTGGCAAGAAGAAAGTCATTGTTGAAAGAAAGCCATAAGAAGTCCTGTTTGTAGTTTGCGAGAAGTCATGTGGGGGACACAGCAAACATGTGGAAGAAGGTGATCTGGTCAGATGAGACCAAAATTGAACTCTTTTGCCTAAAAGCAATAGCTATGTTTTGTGGAAAACTTAACACTGCATATAACCCTAAACACACCATCCCCACCGTGAAACATGGTGGTGCATCATGATATTGTGGGGTTGCTTTTCTTTAGCAGGGACAGGGAAGCTGGTTAGAGTTGATAGGAAGATGGATAGAGCCAAATACAGGGCAATTTTAGAGGAAAACCTGTTGGAGTCTGCAAAAGACTGGAGCTCGAGGTACATCTTCCAGCAAGACAACGGCCCTAAACATACAGCCTGAGCTACAATGAAATGGATTATCTCAAAGCATATTCATGTGTTAGAATGGCCCAGTCCTAAATTGAATTGGGAATCTGTGGCAAGACTTGAAAATTGCTGTCTATGGATGGTCTCCATCTATTCTGACAGAGCTTGAGCTAATTTGCTAAGGCCGCGTACACACGATCAAATCTATCTGCTGGAAACGGTCGGCCCGACCGTCCCAGTAGACAGATTCAATCGTGTGTACGGGCGAGCCGACAGATTTGGCCAGCCGACAGATTGGAAAGCATGCTTTCCAATCTGTCGGCTGGGAACCCGTCCGCCCGACATGTCTGCTGGTTAGTACCATTTAAAGACTAAGGGGCAGATTCAGGTAGAAGTTACGCGACTTATCTCTAACTTCTAACCTACGCCAGCGTATCAGTTTTCTGTATTCAGAAAACAATATACGCCGGGATTGAGTTAAGATACGAGCAGCGTAATTGTATTTCGCCGTTGTATCTTAACTGCAATTTTAAAATGGCCGCTAGGGGCGTTCCCGCTGATTTATGCCGAGAATATGTAAATCAGCGAGATAGTGAGTGAGTGAAAAACTTATAGAGCGCTACACTTGGGAACTGAATCGCCTCTGGGCGCTGTTTCCATTCCTTTGATAAAGGAAGGCTCTACCTTCAGAAGAGATGAGTTTTAATCATTCTCCTGAAGGCCAAGTGGTCGGACTCCAGACGGATGGTGGTTGGTAGTGCATTCCACAGTCGCGGTCCTTGGACAGCAAATCTCCGATCTCCTTTGGATTTGTATTTGTATTTGAGATACGCCAATTCACGAACGTACGCCCGCCCGACGCAGTGACTTTACGCCGTTTCTGTAAGGGGTTTCCCGGCGTAAAGATAAAGCACCAAAAAGCAGGCGCATCCTATGTTAAGTATGGACGACGTGACCGCGTCGAATTTGAAACATTTTACGTTGTTTTGCGTAAGCCGATTTAGAATGGGGCTGGGTGTAAGTTACGTTCACGTCGAAAACAATGCATCGTAGTGTCATAATTTGGAGCAAAACTATTACACAGAGCAAGTATAGCATGTTATTTGATTTTATTTTTTAAAATAAACATTTAATATCACTTTAAGTGCAATGGTAATTTTATTGTAATCATGTATAATATTTTGGTTCCATCAGGATTCACATACAAAGCATATCCTATAGCAACTCAACCAAATTAATTGTGCTTATTATTTGACTACATGTCATTTGGTGACTATATTGAGGGAAATAATTATTTGATCCCTTGCAGATTGTGTAATTTTTCCCACTTACAAAGAAATGAAGGGTCTGTAATTGTTATCATACAGTGAGGGAAAAAGTATTTGATCCCCTCCTGATTTTGTATGTTTTCTTACTGAAAAAGAACTGATCAGTCTATAATTTTAATACAGAAGACTTTACTGTTTGTTTCACCTTTCTTCTCTGATTTCTCAATGTGAAGGTCTGTACTCACCATGCCAGAAATTTCAATAGAAAACACTTCTATTTATTATAAAAAGTGAAATTCTGCCTGAAAAAGTGAACTTGGCATTTAACCAGCTGGCTTGTCCTTTAGCAACTCCTTGGCAGATAGAGGGGATAGCTGTAATTTAGCAAAGAGACACAAGAGGGCGCATTTAAGTACAGCAAGTTAAATCATTTACTGGTAAAATATAAAAGTAGCCACTCACATGCAACAGAGTTTAAAAAGCATGGCATGTTTTAATAAGCTGTCATCTCTGGAACCTAGGCTGATCAGCAGACTCCTGCAAACCCCCCCAGCGTCTGATGTCACGGATAACAGGTCCTACACTATGAGATTTTCTTCTGCGATTCTAATGCTCGCTATTCTGATTTCCACTGCTCCAGATCTCTCCTTTTCTTTCTGGGTTTCAGAGATGAGAGCTTTTTAATACATTGCATGCTCTTTTAAACTCTTTTTTTTTTTTTTCACAAGAAAGCTCTTTTAAACTCTACTACATGTGAGTGGCTAATTTTACACAACTTATATGGAGAATGAGGCAACCGCAGCACATTATATTACCTGTCCAGTTCCTGCCTGGTACTAGAAGGCCTACATTTAGGAGGGGGGAGTTGTGTGAAGAAGGCACCTACACTAAGATTGGAGTTTTTTTTGTGTGGAAGGCTCTGGAAAGGAAAGAGGGTTGTGCGGACAAGGCCCTGTACTAGGCTAGTGAGGTGTGTGGAGGAGCCCCTGTACCACGAGAGGGACTGTGCGGAGGAGGCCCTGGACTAATAGACTAAGCAAGTGGGGTGTGTGGAGGAGACCCTGGAATAGGCAAGGGGGTGAACAGAGGAGAAGATTCTGCACTAAAAGTGGGTGTGTGAATACAGTTCCTATACTAGCAGTGGGGATGCCTGGAAGCCCTAAACTAGAAAATAGGGTGTGCAAAGTAGTTCCAGTGCTAGGAGAGTGGGTGTAGGCAGAAAGTAGTAGAACCTGGGAGGGGCGTTTACGAGAACTGATCGACCGTATTTTCCCCCGAGCAGCTGCTAAATGCTGGTGGGAGAGAAAGAAGGAGAAGTTGGCTTTCAGCAGCTTCAGGAATTAAATTCAGCCAATTGGTTCTAGTACCGTAAATGCCGTTCCCACCACCCCTTCTGTCCAGGTGTGACATGCCACACCCACTGAGCATTGGGAACCACAGTCCAGTCTGAATAATTTGTCTGAGTTTTAGGTGGACTGAAACTTGTATACATGGATTAATCCTGCATGGTCAGAGATATGTAATCCCTCACTCTCTCCAGAAATACTACTTGACACAGCTCCATCAAGGTCTTCCTGGCATTCGTTCCACTAAGTGAAGGGCACGTGAAACCATGTTTTGACCCACTATTTACACTTACATTGAAAGAGATATTTCCAGATCTGCCCCTGCAATGTTCTACGAGAGAACCAGATGAGAGAACCTTTAACTCTTCACCAATGCCTGACAGACCATGGTCTATCACAGCAGCTGACATATTTGAGTGGTCAAACAAGGATTACCTGGTTGGTAGACTAGATTTGTACTCTGGCTTGTCAGAATTTAATGCCCTCTCAAACACTTCCAGTAACACAGTGATGAGGACCTTAAAGCGGATATTCTCTATACATGGATTTCCCTGTTGTTGTGGAAATTTAATGAAGATGTATTTAATATGTATTGTCATAGTGTCACCCATTGTTGGTTCTCCCTCAGCCCGCTCTAGAGAGCTGACTGGGGCAGACTGACGCTGGTTGGGATACACTTCCTGAATGAATGAATGAATGAATGAATGAAAAACATATATAGCGCAGCACATGCGAACTAAATCGCCTCTGTTCTTGATATCAAAAGAGATGAGTCTTGATCTTTCTCCTGAAGGCTAAATGGTTTTACTTCAACCGAATGCTGATTGGTAAAGCGTTCCATAGTCTGGGACCTTGGAGCGCGAATCTTCTTTCTCCTTTGGACTTGTAAATGGCTTTCGGTATCTGGAGCAGATTTTGGTTGGTGGATCGCAGAACGCGATTGGGGTTGTGAGCGTTTATTTGTTCGCATAGGTAATGGGGAGCATTCCCATGGATGCATTTATGCGTTAGACAGTGCTTTAAAAGTAATTCTGTCTTTTACTGATAACCAATGAAGGGCTCTCAGTGAAGGTGAGATTGATTCCCAGGGTTTTTTCCCAGTCTGAAGTCTGGCGGCCATATTTTGCACGACTTGCAGACGAGCGATTTGGTACTTTGGGATTTAGAGGTAAAGAGCATTTGCATAGTCCAGTCTGGAGTCTACAATTGTTCCCACCACGACCGCTATGTCTTCTTTGGGAATAAAAGGAATAACCCTGCGTAGTAGGCGCAGCAGATGGTGAGATCTGCTGGCTACTGACCCTATTTGTGCATCCATTGTCATGTAGGTGTCGAAGATGACCCTGAGACTTTTGACTTTGGTGCTAGGGGTGGTGATTTGGCCCAGAATGGGCGGGGGTGTCCAAGTTGTTGCCGGTTGATTCGTATGCTTGGCATGAAACAGAAGAAGTTCTGTTTTCGCTCCGCTGAGTTTAAGATAACTCTTTGTCATCCAGTTTTCTATCAAAGAGAGACATTTCTCTAGACTGAGATGATGATCCTTTTTGTTGCAAATGCGGAAATACAGTTGCGTGTCGTCTGCATATGAGTGGTAAAGCAGTTTTTGGCTGCTGATGATTTCAAAGAGAGGGCGAAGATAGATGTTAAACAGCACCGGCGACAGAGGGGATCCTTGAGGGACTCCGCACGACACCGTGCGTTTTTCAGAAATGAAAGGTCCCAATTTCACTATTTATGATCGGTTTTCCAAAAAAGAGGAGAACCAAGATAAATCACTTTCGGCGACTCTGGCTACTTCAGCTAGTCGAGTCAGTAATAGTTTGTGGTCTACAGTGTCGAAAGCTGCGCTTAGGTCCAACAGAACCAGAAGACAAGATTCTCCTTCGTCTGCGGCCTCGAGAGCGTCGTCCCATATTTTGAGCAATGCTGTTTCCGTTTTTTGTGGCATAGATAGAGATGGGTTCCAGAGTGAACTTTGCTGATTGTGGTGAATTTCTATGGGTATTGTGTGAATAATTGCTGGGGGGGTTGAGGGGGATATTGTTTTGCTGAATGCTTTCCCGGATTCTCTTAATTTTATTAATGAAGTAATCCGATAATTCATTGCAAAATTCTTGGGTGTCCGAATTGGGGGCTTCAAGACATCCTGGATTTATGGTCTGAGTGACCAGCTTGAAGAGTTTGCGGGGGCAGTTTAGGGCGCTGTTGATAGCCTTGGAAAAGTAATTTTTCTTGGCTTTGAAGATCTCTTTGTGGTAATTTCTTGTTATTACCTTGTAGATGGTGAGGTTTTCCTCTGAAGAACTTATTTTCCAGGCTGCTTCCGCTCTTCTGCGCTCTTGCTTCAGTAATGACAGCTGGTTGTTAAACCAGCTGGAGTTGTTTTTCCGGATGCTGGTTTTACGTCTTGGCGCTATTAAGTCAGCTGACAGTAATAGGGCTGTGTTTATGGCCTCCAGTGTTTCTGCGGCCGTTTGATGTGGTTGAATTGTTTTTATTTTTTTCCCTAATGTGGGTTTGAAGAGTTCCGAATGGAGCTTCTTCTGACATCTAGTCCAGTGTGTTGTCACTGGTTTTGATGTTTTTGTTAAGGGGGGGATTTTGGAAATTATGAATTTAATTGCATGGTGATCTGTCCATGGCAACGGTTCATTTTCCAAAATGTTTATTTCCAGATCTTGTCTGAAAATAAGATCGAGTGCGTGACCTGAAGCATGTGTGGGCCCACATACTAATTGCTGTAGCCCTAATCCTTCCAGGTGGTCAATACAGGCGTCGGCCACCGGATCTTGTGAGGAGTTGGCCCAGAGGTTGAAATCCCCGAGCAGCAAGAGGTGTTTGCAGTTAACCACTTAAGACCCGGACCAAAATGCAGGTAAAGGACCTTGCCCCTTTTTGCGATTCGGCACTGCGTCGTTTTAACTGACAATTGCGCGGTCGTGCGACGTGGCTCCCAAACAAAATTGGCGTCCTTTTTTCCCCACAAATAGAGCTTTCTTTTGGTGGTATTTGATCACCTCTGCGTTTTTTATTTTTTGCGCTATAAACAAAAATAGAGCGACAATTTAAAAAAAAATTCAATATTTTTTACTTTTTGCTATAATAAATATCCCCCAAAAATATATAAAAAAACATTTTTTTTCCTCAGTTTAGGCCGATATGTATTCTTCTACATATTTTTGGTAAAAAAAAATCGCAAAAAGCGTTTATCGGTTGGTTTTTACAAAATTTATAGCGTTTACAAAATAAGGGATAGTTTTATTGCATTTTTATAAAAATAATTTTTTTACTACTAATAGCGGCGATCAGCGATTTTTTTCGTGACTGCGACATTATGGCAGACACTTCGGACAATTTTGAGACATTTTTGGGACAATTGTCATTTTCACAGCAAAAAATGCATTTAAATTGCATTGTTTACTGTGGAAATGACAGTTGCAGTTTGGGAGTTAACCACAGGGGGCGCTGTGAATTTGAGTGTTCCCTGTGTGTGTGTCTACAACTGTAGGGGGGTGTGGCTGTAGGTGTGACGTCAGATCGCGTCCCCCTATTACAGGGATGATGCGATCGATGCTGCGGCCACAGAGAAGCACGGGGAAGCCGTGTTTACACACGGCTCTCCCCGTTCTTCAGCTCCAGGGACGGATCGCCGCACTGCAGCGGCGATCGGGTCCGCGAATCCCGCGGTCCCGGTCCTGGAGCTTCGGACCGGGTCACGGGAGCGCGCCGCGGGCACGCGCCCGTGACCCACGGCTGGGTACTAAAATCAACGTATATATACGTTGATGTGCCCAGCCGTGCCATTCTGCCAATGTAAATGTGCAGTAGGCGGTCCTTAAGTGGTTAAGGGTGTAAGTGGAGATAAACTCAGTCAATGATGGTAGAAGCTGCGATTTTGGGCCGGGTGGTCTATAGCAGAGTAGAATACGGATGGTCTCCTGGGGATTTGTTTGCAGTTGCAGAGTGAGGGTTTCCATGAATGGAAGGGGGTTTGAAGGACTGGTTTAGTGAGCGCAAGGTAATTCTTGTGGATCACCGCCAGGCCTCCTCCTCTTTGCCCCACTCTGTTTTCGGTTATAATACGATAGTTTTCTGGCACCAGTTCGCCTACAATGGTGTTACAGTCGGCTGTGAGCCAGCTATCTGTAAAAAAGAGGCAGTCTAAATCATATTGTAGAATGAAATCATAGATTTCTAGTCTGTGTTTTACTGCCGATCTTGTGTTGATCAAAGCACATGATATGTGCTTAGGCTGGGGTAAATGGCTGAAATTTTTGACAGTCGATCGTCGATCGATTCTCAATAGTTGCTCAATTCTTAGGGCTTTTTTGGTGATGGCTGGTAGTATTGCGGCGAATCGCCTCAGACCCCAAATGGTTTCTGCAGAATATTGCAGATTAACAATGGTTGCCAAACAGCGGGGGGGGGGGGGTTCAAGGGCGATGGAGGGAAGATTAGCTAAATCTTCTCTCCAGCTTGGTCCAGAGGAAGGCAAAAAAAACCCTAGCTGTGCTGTGCCAATATGCTGCAGCAGGGAAAAAAAATTCTTCCTGACCCCTTGAGAGGCGATCGGACGAAACCCTGGAACAAGTGCTGTTTGGGTGGTGAAGGGGGGAGTGGGGATGAGAGGTACCCTCATTGCTGGGTATACCAAGATGGCCGCCGATCAAGGAGCAGGACCCAGGCTGGCGGCTGTCAGCTGGGTGGATCGGTGATGCCGGGGAAGGCTGAAATTGGTGACCGGTAAAAAGGATGGTGTCCTTCTGAGGTAGGGGTTTTTTTTTGGGCAATTTGGTGGGGATTGCCACCGCGAATCTCCACAGGCTGGCGCGGATGTCTAAAAAGACCACCAAAAGACAGCAGCGCAGGAGATGGTCCGCGTTCCAATGCTGTATCAAGTGCAGCCATAGGGGGCTGAGAACCCTGACTGGCTGATCTATCCCTGGGGAGAGCCGACTCGTTTGAGAGCGTCCTGCTCTCACTATCCCTGGGTTGAGCAGACTAAGTGAGAGCGACCTGCTGCACCGCTAGACTGCTGTATAGGCAAGACAGGAGGTGAAATCACTCAACTCTGCCGATAAAAGGTTTAATGTGAGCAGACGCCACCTGATCCAGCCGTGTACTGCGGGTCACACCTGGTTTGGAGAAGGGTGTTTGTAGAGTGGGGGTGTCAGCTGGCGAAAGGGCCCCTGTGTCATACACAGATATTCGTCTTCCGGGTGCGTCCACTCTGCAAACGCATTGTCAGTTTAGCTGGTGTGCGCTCCTGTCATCTCTCGGTACCTGATCAACACTGTTTTGTGATTTGAGCATACACCTGCAGATAAGCTCCCCTCATCAGGAACTGTGTTCATTGGTTATTGTATTATTATTGTGTCCTATTAATGTTATATTATTACTGTATCATATTGTTATTGTATTATTACTGTATCCCTGTCGGAAGGGCTTATGTGCTGCCAAATCCATTTATGGGCATTTACTGTGTCAAGCCCACATGCTATGACATCACTTCCTATGGTCACATGCTGTGATCTCCTCCAATCAGCTGTGGTCTGTGAAGTCTTTTGTGCTAATAAATAGACTCCCTGTGTGCGTCGCCAGGCAGTCTGGTGAGGATGGTGAACTGAGAACAAGCTGGGGTCAATGGTCTGTTATTGAATGAATGGAAGAGGATGAATGGTGAGTGAACCTTTTAGCTTAAAGATGGATTATTTCACTAAGATGAAGTGTGTGCTTATTAGCACAAGGCAGGATGCATATTTATATAGATGTGTGAGGACCTCATTTGACAATTCTTTTGCTTTCCCCATGACTCAGAAACCAGAAACATCAGTGCAGCACTGGAAAAAGATGCAAGGGTTTGTCAGGAGTCCAGAAACTCATTGACCTTTTATATACATACACACACCAATTACAAGCAAATAGATAACAGGTGAGGATAGTTACCCTTAATATCAATTCAACCCCTTTTGTGTCAACTTGTGTGCATGTTATCAGGCCAAAATCACAAGGGTATGTAAACTTTTGATCAAGGTCATTTGAGTAGTTTCTGTTGCCATTATGATTTAAAAAAAGTAAACACAGTTGATTGATAATAAATGGCTTCAGCCACTGCGGTCCTTGTCATGCTCCGATGGTGACTATCGGAGGAGCCAGCTAACCCGGCATTCACTCTAGAAGCTGCGCTGCTCAGTTCCCATTCTGAGCTGCGTAATCTTATGCAACGAGGACCTAGGTCTAATCCTAATATTACGCCCTCGATGAGGACTACCCTGAAGGTATGGGAGGTTGTCCGAACCAAGGTTCAGAAGCCCAATGGCTGGTCTCCGCATACTCTGTTGTGGGGGAAACCGCGGCTGGCGCACTTCCACTCTATCCCTGATCCTGTGCTGTGGGCCCGATTTGAGGTTAAGACGCTTGAGGGTGTAGTTTAGTTGGGCAAACTCCTTACCTTTGATGAGTTGAAGCAGAGGAGGGGACTGCCGAACCAGATGTTTTTTAAGTACCTCCAGCTGCACCATGCCTTCAGGTCTCAGTTCCCTGGACTATTGGTGCTGGGGACTACGGGGGTCGAACGCCTGCTGGGTGCGGAGGACGAGACTAATCCCTTGTCTGCCCTGTACTCTCTTTTGGTGGGTTTGGACACCTCCAAGGTCTCTCAGCTGTTTTTGGTTTGGCAGGCGGATATCCCAACGCTGGCTGATGATGAGTGGGAGGACGGGATACAGCAGTATCTCTCCCTTGTGGTTTCTGCCAGGGATATGTTTATTTAGGTCAAATTTTTACATAGAGCTTATTTCTCCCCCCAGCGCCTGGCTAAAATATATCCGCAACAAAGTCCTGTCTGTCCCCGATGTGGTGAGGAGGAGGGATCTTTTTTTACATGTTTTTTGGTCCTGTCCTGTGATACAATCTTTCTGGCAGGGGGTAATGTCTGTCATTAGATCTGTCAGTAAGTTAAGCTTGCCCTGTGACCCTTTCCCATTGCTTTTGGGGATAGTTGATACGCTAAATGGTGCTCACTCCAAGAAACTCTTTGTTTTTTATGCAGACTTTTATGCTAGGAAGACAATCTTGTTACGGTGGAAAGGGGACTCTCCCCCCTCGGTACAGCAGTGGAGATTTTTAATTAATTCCTCTGTATTAACTCACGTATCTGGGTCCTAATTGCCCGGGGAAGTTTGATAAGGTCTGGGCGGCATGGGTGCGTCAGGAGCAACTGGAGTTGGCTTAGGTGGGTGGAGTGTCGGGAGTGCCTAGTTGTCCTTTATTAATGTGATTGACTGAGATGGGAGCCATGTGGGGACTCTAGGGTGCAGCTCTGGCCATGACTCTCCCTGTGTTGGGCGCTGTGAGGCCTGTCCCCCCCCCCCCCCGCATCCCTCCCTTTCCCCTCTGTGTTGCGCTCTCTGGTGCAGCGGTGGGGGTCTTCCCTTTTGCCCTGGCATGGGAACTCATTTTCATTTCTTCTACCACCTACCTGTTACTTGTACAATTCCCAATCCGCATACTCCCTGTAGCGGGGGATTATGGTACTCACAAGTATTACTGCCCAATTGACTTCTGATTTTAATTATATGCTTTTGTACCACTTGTTTATTGTTTTCTTGCGATTATATCTTTGCATGGATAATCATCTCAATGTGTTAAATGTATGAGATCTTATGTACTCACTGCTACTGTTATTAATGCTTTATGTATTACCATTGCCTGGTGACTTTTCTTTGTTTTTGTTGTACATAAATTAAAAAAAAAAATGTTAAAAAAAAAAAAATGGCTTCAGCCAAAAACACTAACCATGAATGAAAGTAATGTTTTGTTTTATGATTCATATTCTCTAAAAATTGCAAAGAAATCATAAATTATTCCAGGGTATGTAAACTTATTAGTACAACTGTATATAGTGGACTAAGGACCCTCCTGGTAATCTCTCCTTGTGATCCCTCTAGTGATACATCCTACAATTATATGTGCTTTTCCCACTGCCTAGCCACATTGTTTGCTCATTTTGCACACCAAATCTGTTTCATCTGTGATGTTGGTCAACACTGTAACCCCAATGTTGTACTCTCCCAATAGATTATTTTTTCCTAGGTGCATTATTTTACATTTCAAAACATTGATCTGCATTTTCCACTGCTTTGACCAATTTTTTCTGCAATGTCAAATCATGTTCCATGTTACAGACACCTCCAGGGATATCAACCCTATTGCACACCTTTGTGTCATCAGCAAAAATACATACCTTACCTACCAACCAGTGGCGGCCCGCCCATATGGGCGCATGGGCGCCGCCCCCCTCCTGCAGTCACAAAAAAAAAAAAAAAAAAAGGGCCCTTTAAGAACTTTTATTCGGCTAAAATGTCATTTTGACATTTTAGCCGAAGTTCTGGTGGCCGTCTATAGAGGGCGCTGCAGCACCACCCCCTCTCGCAAATAACACACGTTCAATGCAATGCATTGAACGTGTGTTATTCTTGCCAGCTGCCTGGTCTATTCATATAACCGGACATGGGTCGCCGGTTACCTGAATAGTGGCAGCTGGTTGGCTGAGGGGAACTGCCTATCAAAGCCAGCGGCTCTGATAGGCTTTTCCAGTACCGCCCTCCGGCTCTAGGAAGTCTATGCTCGGAGCGCAGGCAATCTGCGGTCCTTGCATTAGACTGACAGCCGTTTCAGCCAATCAGGTTCCCGGATTCTGGTTATCAGGAACCTGATTGGCTAAAACTTCTCCACGGCGGCAGAAGACATCGAGGGAGGACATGGAAGCATCAGGTAAGTGTTTTTTTTAACAGGGAAAGGGGCATCATGGGGCACAGTGGCATCATGGGGCACAGTGGCAGCATGGGGCACAGTGGCAGCATGGGGCACAGTAGTGACAAAGGGCACAGAGGCGACAATGAGCACAGTGGCATGGGGCACAGTGGTGACACTTGATGGCACAGAGGCGACAATGAGCACAGTGGCATGGGGCACAGTGGTGACACTTGATGGCACAGTGACTCCATATGATGGCATGGCACAGTGGTGACAATTGATGGCACAGTGACTGCATTTGATGGCATGGCACAGTGGTGACAATTGATGGCACAGTGACTGCATTTGATGGCATGGCACAATGGTGACAATTGATGGCACAGTGGTGGCGTTTGATGGCATGGCACAGTGGTGACTATTGATGGCACAGTGGTGGCGTTTGATGGCATGGCACAGTGGTGACAATTGATGGCACAGTGGTGGTGTTTGATGGCATGGCACAGTGGTGACAATTGATGGCACAGTGGCTGCATTTGGTGGCATGGCACAGTGGTGACAATTGATGGCACAGTTGCTGTGTTGCATGGCACAGTGGTGACAATTGATGGCACAGTGACTGCATTTGATGGCATGGCACAGTGGTGACAATTGATGGGCACAGTGGTGGCGTTTGATGGCATGGCACAGTGGTGACAATTGATGGCACAGTGGTGGCGTTTGATGGCATGGCACAGTGGTGACAATTGATGGCACAGTGGTGGCGTTTGATGGCATGGCACAGTGGTGACAATTGATGGCACAGTGGTGGCGTTTGGCATGGCACAGTGGTGACAATTGATGGCACAGTGGCTGCATTTGGTGGCATGGCACAGTGGTGACAATTGATGGCACAGTTGCTGTGTTGCATGGCACAGTGGTGACAATTGATGGCACAGTGGCTGTGTTTGATGGCATGGCACAGTGGTAACAATTGATGGCACAGTGGTGGCGTTTGATGGTATGGCACAGTGGTGACAATTGATGGCACAGTGGTGGCGTTTGATGGCATGGCACAGTGGTGACAATTGATGGCACAGTGGTGGCGTTTGATGGCATGGCACAGTGGTGACAATTGATGGCACAGTGGCTGCATTTGGTGGCATGGCACAGTGGTGACAATTGATGGCACAGTTTCTGTGTTGCATGGCACAGTGGTGACAATTGATGGCACAGTTGCTGTGTTGCATGGCACAGTGGTGACAATTGATGGCACAGTGGCTGCATTTGGTGGCATGGCATAGTGGTGACAATTGATGGCACAGTTGCTGTGTTGCATAGCACAGTGGCTGCATTTGATGGCATGGCATAGTGGTGACATGGCACAGTGGTGACAATTGATGGCACAGTGACTGCATATGATGGCATGGCACAGTGGTGACAATTGATGGCACATTGACTGCATTTGATGGCATGGCACAGTGGTGACAATTGATGGTCACAGTAGCTGCGTTTGATGGCATGGCACAGTGGTGACAATTGATGGCACAGTGGTGGCGTTTGATGGCATGGCACAGTGGTGGCGTTTGATGGCACAGTGACTGCATATGATGGCATGGCACAGTGGTGACAATTGATGGCACAGTGACTGCATTTGATGGCATGGCACAGTAGTGACAATTGATGGCACAGTGACTGCATTGGATGGCATGGCACAGTGGTGACAATTGATGGGCACAGTAACTGTTTGATGGCATGGCACAGTGGTGACAATTGATGGCACAGTGGTGGCGTTTGATGGCATGGCACTGTTGTGACAATTGATGGCACAGTGGTGGCGTTTGATGGCATGGCACAGTGGTGACAATTGATGGCACAGTGGCTGCATTTGGTGGCATGGCACAGTGGTGACAATTAATGGCACAGTTGCTGTGTTTGATGGCATGGCACAGTGGTGACAATTGATGGCACAGTGGCTGCATTTGGTGGCATGGCACAGTGGTGACAATTGATGGCACAGTTGCTGTGTTTGATGGCATGGCACAGTGGTGACAATTGATGGCACAGTTGCTGTGTTTGATGGCATGGCACAGTGGTGACAATTGATGGCACAGTGGCTGCATTTGGTGGCATGGCACAGTGGTGACAATTGATGGGCACAGTAACTGTGTTTGATGGGCACAGTAACTGTGTTTGATGGCATGGCACAGTGGTGACAATTGATGGCACAGTGGTGGCGTTTGATGGCATGGCACTGTGGTGACAATTGATGGCACAGTGGTGGCGTTTGATGGCAAGGCACAGTGGTGACAATTGATGGCACAATGGCTGCATTTGGTGGCATGGCACAGTGGTGACAATTGATGGCACAGTTGCTGTGTTGCATGGCACAGTGGCTGCATTTGATGGGCACAGTGAGGCTGCAATATTTTTTTTTTTCGTTTGCGCCCCCCCAAAAATTTTGAGCACCAGCCGCCACTGCTACCAACCCTTTAAATTGGAAGCACAGCCTAAAACTAAAATCTTTAACCACATTCTAAGACTACTCCTATCTAACCCTGTAAAGCAAAAATCGCAATACATACCTTTTCTGAAGCTGATCCGGTCTGGTCTTCAGCAGCTGAACTATATGCAGGAGACAGCCGATAACGGCTGGGAAGTGGCGTCACCCATAGAGTTACTATGGGGCTTCCATTGTCAGCTGCCTCTTCTGCACACTCTCGGTTTTTGCTTTACAGGGTTAGATTGGTTAGTCTTATGCCCCGCACACACGGTGGGAATTTCCGCCAAGAAAAGTCCGATGTGAGCTTTTGGTCTGAAATTCCGACTGTGTGTAGGTTCCATTGTACTTTTCCTGACGGAATTTCCGCTAACAAAAATTGTAGAGGAGGTTCTCACATTTTCCGACACGCAAAATTCCGATGCATGTTCGGAAACAATTCAATGCATGCTCGGAAGTATTGAACTTCATTTTCTCAGCTCGTCGTAGTGTTGTACGTCACCGCGTTCTTGACGATCGAAAGTTCAGAGAACTTTTGTGTGACTGTGTGTATGCAAGCCAAACTTGAGCAGAATTCCGTCGGAAAAACCATCCGTGTGGCCATTAGAATGTGTCTGTAAGTAGATTTAGAACTTTAATTACTTTAATTATATCATATACATATACAGTACATTAAATAGAACAGGACCTATTACAAAGCCTTGTGGTACACCACTAGTGACTGGTCTCTGTTCTGAATGAACCCCATTTACAATCACACACTGATATCTATTTTTCATTCAACCACTGAACTATGTAAGGGTCTAGTCCAGGGGTGGCCAACCAGTGGTCCGGGGGCCACATTTGGCCCACGGAGTCCTCTGATGTGGCCCACGACCTCCTGTTCTAGAATGGCGGGTTGGCAAGCCCAGATCGCAGGTTGCCCACCCGCCATACCACAGCATCAGTGTTGTGAATGAAGCTGGTGGTAGAGGAAGAAAGCAGCTGTGTAGCAGAGCCCCACAAGCCGATGCTTCCTCTACAGCACTGGCTTTTGCCACAGGCGGAGTCTATGGCAAAGTTCAGCTAGCCCACAGGATAGACACAGGTGCCCTACACTGCACTCATGGTGTGGGTAAACCACAGCACATCAGTCTTAGGCCCTTTTCACACGATCAGCCTGACCAAATGAGACCCTCAATTCACCTCTATAGAGCGACAGATGTCCATTTACGCCCACCTACCTCCAATCCGAAAAACAGAAGGGAATTCGTCCCCTTCCATCTGAGCAGGTCCGAGGGCCTATAGAGTAACTGTAACCTGTCACCCCTCCGCTCTACTCATTGTGGCCCGTGACTGGTTACCAAGTTGCTTAAGTGGCCCTCGCTCTTCAAAAGGTTGGTCACCCCTGGTCTAGTCCTAGCTTGTACAACTTTTTTTATAGGATCATTATGTGGAACTGTATCAAATGCTTGGCTGAACTCAATATAGGCTATGCCCATAGCACCACCCTGGTCCAAAACATTAGTGATATAGTCAGATAGTTCAATTAGATTAGTCTGACAATGATCCTTCTTTTCATGAGTGATTAGATTGACTTGACTACAACAGATGTTAAATTCACTGGCCTGTCATTGCCAGCAAGGAGAAAGGTTAAGCGCCAACTAAGTGTAGAAATTTAAATACATTTCATATTGCTAAATTGTACACTGCTTTACAGGGTTAGATAGGTAAGTCTTAGAATGTGTCTGTCAGTAGATTTAGAGTTAGTTTTAGGCTGAACTTCTACTTTAAGTAATTATTCTACAAATACCTTTTTGTTCCCCTGCTCTCCATTCCTCTACCGTCCTCCTTTTTAATTTGGACAGTGCATACCCAGTCAGTCTAGGATCAGCATCACCGCGGTAAATTCGCTATGACAGTATAGTTCCAGCACTCAGTAGATTAAACTTTACTATTGATCACTGCTGCACTTGAGGTGGCCTTGCTACTGTTTTTGCTGATCGGAATGCCAAATGTCATCTTATGCCTAGTCCTTTCTGTTAATCACTTTGTATGCTAAATTGTGTTATTACTATTCTTAATCCATTTTATGTTTGCCGAGTTACCAACCATATTGGGTAACACTATTTTAAGTTTGTCCTTACTACCTGGTTTGGTGCCTGTTTTCTTTGATGTAGCTACTGGGTACTAAGTATTACTTTCTTTGATTTCCTGTGATATTGTATGTTTGTACACTTAACCTGATGTGTTAGAGGGACTGAGGTTTTTGGAGAAGGTTGAGACAAAGTACAGAAGACCCATTCTAATCAGCAGCTCCTATGGGTGTAATGCTACACTACCCTTCTTGTGGATAGGCTACTGGCTGTCTGGCAGTCGCAGGTAGTAACTTGTTCTGTTAGTCGAGGCAGGGCGTCATCCCGACTTCCAAGTCTGGATCCGCCAGCTGCCTTAAATGATGGCAGTCTCAGCGAGCCGCTGAGATGGCCACTTCCCGGCCCCTCCACACCTCAGCATGACCGTAAGCAGCACTCTGCTCGGGGAGGAGTGAGAACCGAGCTATCAGCGGTGCTTGATGGCTCAGTTCTCAGTGCAGAGCTCCCGGAGGACAGATGCAGCATCGGTCTGATGCTCCATCCACTGAGGTAAGTATGACTAGAAAAAAAAAAACATACTTCTCTTTTAACTATGACTTTTTGCAGTAAATCTGCAGAAATATAGTCAGACAATTCAGAAGTACATCAAGTTACAAATTTCCATTATTAAATGTGTTATCCATATCATTATTTCTCTGTAATAACTGCCTACTCTGGAAAACATTGTGCACTCACACTATATAAATGATAGTTTAATTTTCCACATAGCATCGTTTTATACATTAACATTAATACTAAATATTAATGATGAATATCCTGGCTGTGAAAACTGCCTGTGTTCTGTAAATAACAAAAAAGAATTCTGGACAAAAGGACAATAAAAATAATTGCTTGGTTTTACTAAGGAAAGGAAAAACACAAACAATATTTTTTTTTTTTCCGGTGTTGCCATATGTTATATGGTGCAGTAAGTATGGTGCACACGTTGGGCTTATTTTGCAATGTACCAGCTGTCCAAGGGCTGTGTGTTAGGTTTCATATCAGGCTAGCAGCAGACAACAGTTCAGGTGTGCTAATATGCCTATAGTTCAATAACAAGAGCACATACCATGAGCAGGTCTTGAGAAGCAGGTCAGCGCTGGGACTTGTAGTTCACCACGGATGCAGGGTTGAGACGAGCGGGACAGCTGGCACTTGTAGTTCACTTCTGAAGTAGGTGTTGTGATGAGCAGGAAAGCTGGAACTTGTAGTTCACCGCAGGTGTGGATGTTGGTGGTGTTGCTGGTGCTAGTAGTGCACCGCTGCAATGGATGTTGCTTAAAGGAGTCAGGCCAAGCGTGGTCTAGGCAAGCTGAGTCATACACGGATAGATCAGAGTTCGAAAGGTACCAAATCGGAAGCCACAAGCAGGGTCAAACAAGCCGGGTCATACACAAAGTTTACAGATTAACAGGTCAGGCTGGATCACACAAGACAAGCAGAGTAACTCTATCACGAGCACTGATTGGGTGAAAACACAGGTGTTTTAAAGGAGAGCTGGCCAATCAGTGTTTCCCAGCCAAGGCTGTGTCAGGTGAGTGTGCTGGGTCCTAGAGGGATCCAGTACTGACAGTATCCCCCCCTTCTCGAGGGGTTGCTCCTGCACCCCCAGGCTTACTTGGATATCGAAGATGGAACTTCTTCTTAAGGCGATCAGCATGGAGATCGCGAGCTGGGATCCAGGATCGATCCTCTGGGCCAAAACCTTTCCAATGAACTAGATATTGTAAGGAATTGCCACTTCATATTCCTGGCTATCCGACACATCTACAGGTTCTGGTTCATTTACTTGGAGACTAGAGTGAACAGGTTTCAACAAAGAAACATGGAAGACATTAGGAATGCGCATGGAGTTTTAATCTATAGGACACAGGATTAACAATCTCCGAAATTTCATAGGGCCGATGAATTTTGGGCCAAGTTTTTTGGATGGAACATGCAGGGACAGATTCTTGGATGATAGCCACACTTTGTCACCAACTTTATATCCAGGGGCCTTTGAGAGCCTCTTATCAGCCGATTTCTTAAAAGACTGCACCGAACGAGAAATAGCACGATTGACGTCAGACCAGATTTTGGAGAAATTTTCAATCGTGGTGTTGGCATCTGGAACATCAGAGGGTGGAAGATCAAAGGAGCACACACGAGGATGCAACCCGTAAACACAGAAGAAGGGAGAGGTCCCTGTAGAAGAGCTGGCACAATTATTAAAGGCAAACTCTGCCCATGGAAGGATGTTGACCCATTCCACCTCATCATTGGCCATCAGACAACGTACCATCTTCTCTAGAGTCTGATTAGTTCTTTCTGTTTTGCCATTTGTCTCGGGATGATAGGCTGAAGAATATGATAACTTAATCCCTAGCTGAGAACAAAGGGCCTTCCAAAACTGGGCTATAAACTGAGAGCCACGGTCTGAGACAATGTTAATTGGTGCCCCATGGAGCCTGAAAACATGTTTAATGAATAAAGATGCCAGATCTCTAGCAGACGGCAGTTTCGGAAGTGGAACAAAGTGGGCCATCTTACTGAACCTGTCTACCACCACCCAGATCGTGGAACATCCCTGGGACGGAGGCAAGTCAGTGATAAAGTCCATAGATAAATGGGTCCAGGGACAAGTAGGTATTGGTAGAGGACGTAGAAGACCGGAGGGCTTAGAGGTACTGCCCTTGCTTCTGGCACAAACCTCACAAGCCTGGACAAAGGCTAACACATCCTGCCTAATCGATGGCCACCAGAGGTTGCGAGAGATAATCTCATAAGTTTGTCTAAACCCTGGATGCGCTGCAGGCTTTGACGCATGTACCTGCTGCAAAACCTGAAAACGAAGAGCCAAAGGCACAGAAAGCATACCAGAGGGAGTGGAAGGGGGGGGGGCTTCAGCCTGTGCAGGTAACAAGGCCTCAGAGATGTCAGTCTGGGTGAAAGCCAAAATCCTGTCCTCAGAGATAATGGATTGTGGAGGAAGCGGAGGTGGGGATTCTGATAAAAAACTGCGAGACAAGGCATCGGCCTTAACATTTTTTGGCCCTGGTAAATAAGAAATTGTAAAGTCAAATCTGGAGAAGAACAATGACCACCTGGCCTGACGTGAGTTCAGTCTTTTAGCAGAACGGATGTATTCAAGGTTTTTGTGGTCAGTCAGAACTATGAATGGATAGCGAGCTCCCTCCAGCCAATGTCTCCATTCCTCCAAAGCTAGCTTTATGGCTAACAGTTCTCTGTTGCCTATATCATAATTGCGCTCTGCTGGGGAATATTTACGGGACAGGAAGGTGCAGGGGTGGATGGCAGCAGTTACAGGGTCCTTTTGTGACAGAAGCGCCCCCACCCCTACTTCGGATGCATCTACCTCCACAATAAAAGGCAGCTCAGGAACAGGATGGCGTAGAATTGGTGCAGAGGTAAAGGCTTTCTTCAACTGAGTGAAGGCTGTCTGGGCTTCAGTAGTCCATTTAAACTTAGCCTGAGACTTCCTGGTGAGAGAGGTGATGGGATGTGCAATGGTGGCAAAATTCTTAATGAATTTCCGATAGAAATTTGCAAAGCCCAGGAAGCGCTGAACTGCTTTCAGGTCTGAAGGTGATGCCCAGTCTAAGATGGCTTGAATCTTGGCTGGATCCATGGTTAGGCCTGTGTCAGAGATTAGGTAGCCCAGGAAAGGTACTTGTTTGACATGAAATTAACATTTTTCAGGCTTAACAAAAAGGGAATGAGCCTTTAATCGGGCCAACACTGAGCGGACGTGCCTCTGATGCGTTTCAAGATTGGGAGAATATATCAAAATATCATCCAAGTATACAAGCATAAAGCGACCCAACAGATCACGGAAAATGTCATTCATAAAATTTTGAAAGACAGCTGGTGCATTCCTGAGACCGAAAGGCATGACAAGACATTCGTAGTGGCCATCCTTGGTGTTAAAGGCCGTCTTCCACTCATCTCCTTCACGGATGCGCACTAGATTATAGGCTCCCCTTAGGTCTAGTTTGGAGAAAATCTTTGCTCCCTGGATTTGGGAGAACAACTCTGTGATGAGAAGGAGAGGGTACCGATTGGGAACGGTTATTTTATTTAGACCTCTGTAGTCAACACAAAGTCTTAGACCCCCGTCCTTCTTTGGGACAAAGAAGCAACCTGCGCCTGCGGGAGAAGTAGAGGGACGGATGAAACTTTTAGCTAGGTTTTCCTAGATGTATTCTTGCAAAGCAAGGTTCTCTGGTTCGGACAATGGAAAGACTCTCCCTCCCGGAGGTGTAGTGTCAGGCAAAAAGTCAATGGGACAGTCATAACTGCGATGAGGTGGTAAGGTGTCAGCACTCCCTTTAGAAAACACATCCTGAAAGTCCTTATAACAAAGCGGAATCTGTTCCATTCCCACTTGACAAGTAGCAAGTCGAACAGGGTGCTGGATGCAACTTTCTTTACACTGATTGGACCAAGCCAGAATATTTCCTGTTCGCCAGTCAATTACAGGATTGTGCTTCTGAAGCCAAGGAAGGCCTAGGATCAAAGGAGTGGATGGGGAGTCAATGACAAGACATGAAATCTTCTCCCAGTGCAGGGCCCCCAATTGTAACTGGAAGGGATTGGTGGACTGAAGCACAAGGTCTTGTGAGAGAGGCCGGTTATCCACAGAAATTAGGCGGACTGGGCAATCTAGCGTATGAGTTTCCGGGGACAAGGAGGTAATCAGTCTTATCAATAAAATTCTCAGCAGCTCCAGAATCTACCAAGGCCAGCAGTTCATGAGTCCCTGTCCCAAAGTGAATAACACTGGGTAGAAGTATACGACTGTCCCCCTGGGGAGATGAAAGCAGACCTAAGGTGACCTCCCCATAATCACCTAGGTCCTGGAGTTTCCCGGACGTGTAGGGCAGGAACGGAGCATGTGACCCCTGAGGCCACAATACAGGCAAAGTCCCATATTACGCCGGCGTGTGTGTTCCTGGGCAGATAGCCAGGTGGAGCCTAACTGCATAGGTTCTTCCACTGAACTGGCACTGGAGGTTGGATGGTCAGGTGATAAGGGAGGTATACAGTTTGCCACAGCCATATTTTTTTCTCGCCCCCTCTCTCGCTGACGGCGATCAATTCTAATGGCTAGACACATAGCTTCCTCCAGTGAGGCTGGATAGGAGAAGTTGACCAGAGCATCCTTAATTGCATCTGAAAGACCTATTCTGAACTGGCTGCGGAGAGCTGCATCATTCCAGCAAGATTCTGGGGCCCACCTGCGAAACTCTGAGCAGTACCTTTCAGCTGTGGTGGTTCCTTGCTTTAAGTTACGCAGGGTTGATTCTGCAGTAGCCATACGATCTGGATCATCGTACAGCAATCCAAGGGCTTCAAAGAAGGCATCTACAGTTAGCAGGGCTGGATGGTTTGGTTCAATGTTAAAGGTCCAAGCCTGGGGGTCACCCTGAAGCAGAGAGATAATGATCTGAACTCTCTGTGTTTCAGAGCCAGAAGAGGATGGCCTTAATTTGAAATATAATTTGCAGCTGTTTTTAAAGTTGCAGAATCCCTTACGGTCACCAGAAAAACGGTCAGGCAAAGGAATTTTCGGTTCAGATAAAGTTTTTGTAACAGTTGTAGTAGGGGATTGTACCTTGGTGAGCTCTGTGGCCATTTGCTGAACTTGATGGGATGAACGGCAAAGTTCTTGTGAAAACATCTGAGCCTGCTCAGAATCCATAATGGGTTTTCCCTTTTTAAGTATGGCTCGTGATAATGTCAGGTTTCATATCAGGCTAGCAGCAGACAACAGTTCAGGTGTGCTAATATGCCTATAGTTCAATAACAAGAGCACATACCATGAGCAGGTCTTGAGAAGCAGGTCAGCGCTGGGACTTGTAGTTCACCAAGGATGCAGGGTTGAGACGAGCGGGACAGCTGGCACTTGTAGTTCACTGCTGAAGTAGGTGTTGTGATGAGCAGGAAAGCTGGAACTTGTAGTTCACCGCAGGTGTGGATGTTGGTGGTGTTGCCGGTGCTAGTAGTGCACCGCTGCAATGGATGTTCCTTAAAGGAGTCAGGCCAAGCGTGGTCTAGGCAAGCCGAGTCATACACGGATAGATCAGAGTTCGAAAGGTACCAAATCGGAAGCCACAAGCAGGGTCAAACAAGCCGGGTCATACACAAAGTTTACAGATTAACAGGTAAGGCTGGATCACACAAGACAAGCAGAGTAACTCTATCACGAGCACTGATTGGGTGAAAACACAGGTGTTTTAAAGGAGAGCTGGCCAATCAGTGTTTCCCAGCCAAGGCTGTGTCAGGTGAGTGCGCTGGGTCCTAGAGGGATCCAGTACTGACACTGTGTCACACTAGTGCATTGTGTTAATCAGCCCATTCATTTTAAGTGGGCTTCAAAATAAATCTCTAAACCATTTGTTAATGTAACTGACCACAACACACAGATCATTGGCATTTGTGCAATTTGGTGGATAGTGTTCTGGATTCTGCAAGCTAGTCCTGGGACTTCGGACACTTTCCCACACTGTCCACGTTCCAAATTATCCATATCCCAATCACCTGTTGCATATATATGGATAGGGTGAGGGCAGGGTGCACAGGTGAGAGCTAAAGATGGGTGAGGGAATGGAAGCACAGGTAAGAGCTATGGATGGGTTGGGGGGGGGGGGGGCTGAGTGCATTGGTGAGAGCTGTGGATGAGTGGAAGGGGAGGGGAGCTGGGGCTGAGTGCATTGGTGAGAGCTGTGGATGAGTGGAAGGTGGGGGAGCTGGGTGCACAGGTGAGAATTTGGGAATGGGAAAGAGAGGAGCAATAGGTGCACAGGCAAGAATTTTGGAATGGGAAAGGAGGGGGCAATAGATGCACAGGTGAGAGCTATGGAATGGGAAAGAGGGGAGCAATAGGTGCACAGGTGATAGCTTTGGAATGGCAAAGGAGGGAGCAATAGGTGCACAGGTGAGAGCTATGGAATGGGAAAGAGGGGAGCAATAGGTGCACAGACGAGAGCTTTGGAATGGCAAAGGAGGGAGCAATAGGTGCACAGGTGAGAGCTATGGAATGGGAAAGAGGGGAGCAATAGGTGCACAGGCGAGAGCTTTGGAATGGGAAAGGAGGGAGCAATAGGTGCACAGGTGAGAGCTATGGAATGGGAAATAGGGGAGCAATAGGTGTACAGGCAAGAGCTTTGGAATGGGAAAGGAGGGAGCAATAGGTGCACAGGAGAGAGCTTTGGAATGGGAAAGGAGGGAGCAATAGGTGCACAGGTGAGAGCTATGGAATGGGAAATAGGGGAGCAATAGGTGTACAGGCGAGAGCTTTGGAATGGGAAAGGAGGGAGCAATAGGTGCACAGGTGAGAGCTATGGAATGGGAAATAGGGGAGCAATAGGTGCACAGGCGAGAGCTTTGGAATGGAAAAGAAGGGAGCAATAGGTGCACATGCGAAAGCTTTGGAATAGCAAAGAAGGGAGCAATAGGTGCACAGGCGAGAGCTTTGGAATGGGAAAGAGGTGAGCAATAGGTGCAAATTTGAGAGCTATTGAATGGGAAAGAGGGGAGCAATAGATGCACAGGCAAGAGCTTTGGATGGAGGCAGGTGTAGAGATGAAAGCAGTGGATCAAGGGGGGACACAGATATCTATGGTGTAGGTCTGGGGTATGTGTACAAGTTACAGCTGTGAATGAAGGGGGAGGGGTGCAGAGGTGAAAGCTGTGGATGGGGGAGGGAGTAGAGATTAGGTGCAGAAGTGACAGTTGCATATAAAGAGGGGGAAGTGCAAAGTTGAGAGCTGTGGATGGGAAGGGGGTTGCACAGAGACATGTGTGAAACACGGTAACAATTGCAGATCTGGTGTCACTTGTGCTGTCCCTGTGTGATACATGGAATAAAGTTTGAGCATCTTCATTTAAGTGGTGTGCAGCGAACTCCTTCTATTTTACTATGTGATGGTGGCATACTAGGGTGAGCACCCACTATGAAGATCTTGGTATATGGAATACGGTCCCATTTGGAGCGGTGTTACTTTTTCTTTGGACAGATGTTCTAATGTTCTGTGGATGTAAGCTGCCTCAAATCCTATTGTGTCTTCTCCTAATCTCAGACAGACCCTATGATGTTGAGGTCAGGACTCTGTGGGGGCCAAACCATCACTTCCAGGACTCCTTGTTCTTCATTATACTGAAAATAGTTCTTAATAAAATTGGCTATTTGTTTGGGGTCATTGTCCTACTGCAGAATACATTTGGGGGCCAATCACACACCTCCGTGATTGTATGGCATGATGGATAACTATCTGCCATTATTTCTCAGCATTGAGGACTCCATTGATCCTGACCATGTTCTGATTCTGACCAAATCTCCATTTGCAGAAATGCTGCCCCAAACTTGCAAGGAATCTCCACTATACTTCACTGTTGTCTGCAGACACTCATTATTGGCCCTTCGGCAAACAAACTGCCTCCTGCTACAGTCAAATATTTCACATTCCTGAGCATCTGCTGCCATGTTTCTGCACCCCAGTTCCTATGTTTGTGTGCATAGTTGAGTCGCTTAGCCCTGTTTCCACGTCAGCAATATGGCTTTTTGAGTATGGGTATGCTTCTGAATAGAAACATTAACAGCGCTGTAAGGATTAATATAAAATTCAAAAAAGAACCTAAAAACACCCAATCTGCTATAAATGACTTGTGAGATCACATTAATAGAAAATCCCTATGACCAGCATCAATCAACAGTAATATGATATTATGAGTACACCCCCAAATAATACTTGGACAATGTCTGTGTTAAAACATATCAAGAAAGACGCCCTCTGAAGACGTGACAACCAATCACGAAAAGGGCGTGGCTACACGATCTACTCAGTCTGCATACAGAGTTACACTGCACACGGGACTCACCATCAGGAGCTGGGCTGAAAGACACCAAAGCCAGAGTGAGCTGCAAGTTATAACGTCTGATGTGCTGTTTTATATTTTCACTATCTTGTAAGCATAACTTTAGGTGTGGGGCTGCTATTTACAAATAAAGACAGTATCACACTATGTACTCTCCCTTTTCTTTTTTTTTTCATTTAAATTTAAGTTTATTATAATAAAATAAAGAGCATACAGAGTAATAAACGTAATACAATAAATGCATCAGGAAACATCGTGTTGACAATTATAGTAGTAAACAATAGATTAAATTTCTTAACTAGATTTCCCCCTCTCCTCCCCCCCCCCCCCCAATGTCCCAACTATATACCTGGTAAGTTTAACATGGGAGTGTAAACGTGTATAATCAGGAGGGATGGGAATCAGTAGAGGTAGCGACAACATTTTAGGGCTAAAATTCCCTGTTTACTAAGCAATCTATAAAACTTTTATTATAAGCTGAGATCATAAAACTAAAATATATGTAAGGAATAAATCATACCGAACCGTGGAGAGGATAGGTTTCCGGGGACATCCCCTCCCCCCGACACCCCCACCGGGAGCAATCTGTGTCGAGGAGGGGGGGCAGCCCCCCCCCACCCAGCCCCCCCTTGATGACAAAAAAATTGGATCCAAATGTTGTCCAGAGAAACATCTCTCAATCAACTCTTAACTTATAAACCTAAAAGGAGACAAGGAATTTAATACATACATCCAGTTAAACTAAATCAGCACTAGGCTGAGACATGTGGAGAATATGATATGTAATGAATATCTCCTGTTCAAGAGAAAAAATAAGAATAAAGAAAAGAGAGGGGGAGAAGGAGGAAAGAGGAAGGAGAGGAAAGGGAAAGGGAGGGTGGGCCTACCTGCCATAGGATTACATCAGTCTGAGTCCAGAGCCAAAACTAAACTTACATGTTGTGGGAGATTCCCATGTAAATCAACCAAGGTTCCCAAATTTCAGTGAACTGGGTAGAGGTATCTAACATAGAGTTAATTCTTTTTTCCTGTTCCATAATCCATGTAACCTTTCTCTTCATGTGTAAAATGGAAACAGACGGTTTCTTCCATGCAGCCGCTAAAGTGATTCTGGCGCCAGTCAGTATAAATAGAATCAGCTGTCTAATGGCCTTGGAACTCTGTGGTATTAGACCATTCAATAAGGCTATTGCAGGAGATTGATGGAGGTTACAACCGGTAACTCTCCTGATAATCTGGATAACCCTGTTCCAGAATCCCCGTATCCTAGGGCACTCCCACCAAGTATGGATCATGGTGCCTATTCCTTGACAACCTCTAAAGCATAGTGGTGAGGATGACGGATACATGGTGGCCAATTTGAATGGGACCAAGTACCATCTAGTGAAAATTTTTATATTAGCTTCAATGAGGGATGGACTCTTAAAACCCTTAAGAGATCTAGAGTAGTTTTTTTGCCAGTCCACCAAGTCCCAGTCCTCTTGAAGCTCTCTTTCCCAAGCTAGCATATGAGGTAATTTTATGTTATTTGATGCAAGAGATTTGTAGATGATAGAGATAATACCTTTCCTATTCTGAGCTTGTTCGCATTTGTGTTCATATGGGGTCAAAAGGCCAGAAATTGTTTTATCGTTCCAAAGTTTCTGAGCAAAGGTATGTATTTGGTGTAATCTGGATCTTTCAGAGGGGGGGGGGGCAAAGGTTGTCTATAAGGAATTGCTAAGGAAGAGGACCTGTGTGTTGAAAGAAACGACCAATGCGGTACACCCCCCTATCAAGCCACCATTTGAAGGAGTCCACTTCCGTTTTGGGGCAGAAAGATGGGTCGAGAAAGATACTTGACAAAGGTTTGCCTCTAGAAATTAAGAGTGGATTGCTTTTAAGTGAATCCCATAATACCAATGCTTGTGATAGTGTGGGGGATAGTATAGGGGGTCTACTTTTAGGAGCGCGCCACATGAGTTCTTCGATTGTGGATAATGGGGAAGCCTGTTCTTCTATTTCTATCCAATCTGGGCGATCATTTCTAAGGTAAACCTCCGATAATTGCGCTAACCTCGCGGATTGATAATACCATAACAAGTTTGGCACTCCTAGACCTCCCTGTTCAGGTAAGTTAAACAGACTACGAGAGGGAAGACGGGGTCCCTTTTTGTTCCAGATAAACTTGGTGATTTTACCTTGGAAGGATTTTAGATGGCTTTTTATTATCGGGATCGGAAGGGATCGAAAAAGATATAGAAGTTTCGGGTGGAGAGTCATCTTGGTAGAATTAATTCTGCCGATCCAGCCTATTTTCTGCGCTCCCCATTCGGTAAGGTCCTTCTCGAGTTTCCTATACATAGGAGGGTAATTGGCTAAGTATAAATTCTGGAAATTTGGGGTCAGGTTGATACCTAAATAGTTAGTAGACGTAGAGTCCCATTTGAAAATATATTTGTTTCTCAAGAGGGACACTGTGGGTTCTGAAAGAGAAATATTAAGGGCCCTAGATTTAGGCATGTTTACCGTGAGACCCGAGACTTTAGAGAACTCGTCTAGCAGGGAGAAAATTTCCGGAAGGGAGGAGATGGGAGAGGTCACGAAGAGTAGCAAATCATCTGCGAATAATGCGCATTTGTGTTCTTTTTTATTACAATGAACTCCCCTGATATTCGCGTTATCTCGGATGGCTATGGCCAGAGATTCAATAACAATAGCGAATATCAGAGGAGATAGAGGGCAGCCCTGTCTTGTGCCTCTTTGGATATTTATAGATTCCGAGAATATGCCATGTAACCGGATTTTAGCTTCAGGGGAGGAATAGAGAGCGGAGATGATTCCTAAAAATTTAGAACCAAACCCCCAACGATTCAAAACAGAAAACAAAAATGGCCAAGATACTGAATCAAAGGCTTTCTGGAGATCAAGTGAGAGAAGCATACCTCTTTGTCTAGTGCTTCCAGACCACCCCGAGTACATTAAAGAGATAAGATTAATAGCTCTCCTGATCTGGTCCGGGCCTTGTCTCCCTGTGATAAAACCTACTTGATCTTTGGATATGTATTGACCTAAGAAGGCAGACATCCTATTAGCTATTATTTTAGTAAGTATTTTTAGGTCGTTATTAATGAGGGATATCGGTCTATAGTTCTCTACTAGGCTATGATCTTTATCGGGTTTCGGTATTAACGAAATATAGGCCAAATTAAGTTGTTTATCTATAGGGGAGCCCTCAGTCAAATGATTGTAAAATCGTGCTAGGTAGGGTGATAGAATGATAGGAAATGTTTTGTAGTAAGACCCTGAGAATCCATCAGGGCCAGGAGCTGTGTTTAATTTTAAGTTTTTGATCACTGACATAACTTCCTCAGCTGAAATGGGTGCCTCCATCAACTCCTTGTGAACTTTTGTCAACCTGGGAAGATTCAGGCTGTTCAAATATTCACCTATTTTGTCCGATGAAAAGTTACTATCCTTAGCGTAGAGCTTGGAATAGAAGTCGTGGAAGGCCCCCATCGCCCGCCGAGGATTTAGGGTAAGGGTACCATCTGCCATTTTTATCTTAGGGATGGTTCTCGATGTAAATCTGGGAGATAGTTTGCGTGCTAGCATTGGACCTATTTTATCCTTTAAATGGTAGAACCTGGCACCTGTCCGTTTTAGATCATTTTCTGATTTTGCTGTCAGAGCTAGGTTTAAGGCCGATCTAGCAGCGTCAAGATCGTGGGTGGGAACACTGAGAGGGTCTAATTTATGTTTTCTACGTAACTCTGAGTAGGTCTCTTCCAATTTCTCTATGGTCAATTTCTTTTGTCTTCTAAGTTTGGCTGCAATTTGTATTATTTTTCCCCTAACTGTAGCTTTATGGGCAGCCCATAAGGTTTCGGGGGATATATCTTTAGTATCGTTAATTTCAAAATATTCCTTTATGGATTGTTCAATTTCTGCCATGAGAGTGGGATCTTTTAAGATCGACTGGTTAAGTGTCCAGTGAGACATTTTATGAGTTGTGTCCTCTTTTCTCAAGGTTAATAGAACCATGGAGTGGTCTGACCAAGGGACATCCTTTATAGTGGATTTAGAGGCTGCTGGGACATGATGGTTGGATATTAATATATGGTCTATGCGGGAGTACGATTTGTGAGGATTAGAATAGTGGGTGTAATCTTTAGTTTTCGGATTTAATTCTCTCCAAATATCGGTCAATCGGGATTGATGAAGCATGCGAGCTACTTGTGTGCTAATTTTGGTTGGCCTTATGAGTTTATTATTATTTGGTTTGGATTTATCTAAGCCCGAATCGAAAGCCAGGTTGGAGTCTCCTCCCATGATAATGATGCCCTCCATAAGAGGATGGAGGACCTCAAGCATCCTAAGAGAAAAACTTCTTCTGTCCCCTATTGGGGGCGTAATAGGAGACAAACGTGTATAGCTTCTCGTCAAGAGTTCCTTTTACCAAAATAAATCTGCCTTCCGGGTCTCCATATTCCTTTAGTAAATTAAAATTACAAAATTTGGATAACAAGATAGCCACTCCTTTCATCTTGTTTTCCGCGTTGGATAAATAGAATACTGGGAAGTGGGAGTGTAGGAATGAGGGGGAGTACCGCCTTGGGAAGTGTGTCTCCTGCAGGAGCACTATATCTACATGAAGCGCCTTGTATGCCTGGAGGGCTTTTCGTCTTTTAATAGGAGAGTTCAACCCCTGGGTGTTGTGTGTCACAACACGCAGGGGTTTAGTAGTGTTATTTGAGCCAGCCATGGGTCGTAAAGAGTGTTATGGACAGATTGTGTCTTGCAGACTGAGTCCATAGCTCAGAAGACACCTGTGATGGCAGGTAGGCCGGGAGGGGGGGTGGGAAGGTAAAGGGGGAAAAGAAGGGGAGAATAGATACATGGAAATAAAGGCAAAAATGGTAACAACAAAGCAAGATGTAGTATTGCAAAAGGTCAAACCATGACCCAGATTGAAGGAAGGGAAGTTTGCTCCTTCCTTCAATCAAACAGAATTTATTAGAGTAGTCCATTTAGAGGACTAACTTCCTACTTGTCAGGGCGACAAAGTGTCGCTCCAAGAAGTAGGTTGAGGCTCAGGGCCTCACCGCCAGCTGTCAGCGACAATCAAAAAGTTCATGAATTAAATTTTGAAAAACAAAGGGTTGATCCCCCAAAAATAACAATTGAAGAGATAGTACCTTCCCCCCAAAAATAAATAAATAAATAAAATAAAATAATTTTTTAATACCATAGGAAAAAATAAAAATTATAGAACCATATAGGTAAGTAGATATTGAAAAACCACAAGAGTAAATAAATAAATTATATAAGTGAGCCAGTAAATATTAACTCTTACTCTACCAGAAAACCTTATAAGTAATTTGATCAAGAATTGAGAAACAATTCATATTAAAAGAAGGCCTATTGGGGAAGAAAAAAAAAAAAAAAAAAAAATACACAACAACTTATATGAATGGGGGATGGACACCACCGGAGCTAAGATTAAATCATTTCAGTTCATGTTTAGTAGAGTTATTTTAGACTTTCCTGTGTTTGACTCTATTCCAGGGATTTGAGGTTGGACTATTGTGTGTATTTCTTTTAGCTGAGGTTTGTTGCGGTGGTAAAGTGTCCATGGCTGGTTCATGTGAAATAATTTTCAGGTCTAGTAATAGTCTTTCACCTTCTTGAAAGTTGTGTACTACGTGGAGTCTGCCGTTATAGTTGAATTTTAAGGCGAATGGGAAGGCCCATTTGTATTTATATATGTCTTTTTTCATGAGGGCAGAAAGTAGTGGTTTCATCGCTCTCCTCTTCTGAATGGTGTAGGGAGATATGTCTGAAAATATTTGAATCGTTGCACCTCTCCCTTTTCTTTTATTGCATGACCACTCATGTTAATACTCCTAATCTGCACATTGATTAAATCAACTGGTTGGAGGATCACGGGACCTTGAGCTAGGATTCAGAGGAAGGAGGACTACTGATCTTGGGAGGAGACCTCATACAATCTAGGATCCAATTAAGGAGTTCTAAAGGCGATCACTATCACTAGTACTGGTGAGTAGAACTCCTTAGGGAGATGACATAGAAAAGAACATTGGGCCAGATTCAGGTAGAGTTGCGCTGGAGTAATTCAATATGCGCCGCGTAACTGTGAAGATGCGCCGTCGTTTCTATGTGGCCATACCCACCAAACTAGATGCGACAGAAAACGGGCCATTTCCGATCGGCTTAACTTTCCGACGCCAGAGTCTCGTCAGCGCATAATTTCGCTTGGCACATCAGTCGCGCCTATTGATTTCCCCTGCAAATATGCAAATGAGGGAGATTTCCCGATTCGCGAACGGATTAGCACCATACGCCGGCTACATGCGCCGCGCATATCTCGTCCGTCCGGCGCAAAGTTATTTCTACAAATAGCTGCTTTATCTTTACTCCAGACGGCCACAGGTCAGCAGGAGAGCAGCTACAGCAGCGTTACCAACGATAAGAGCTAGCTGAGCACCCCCACTTGCAGGACAACACCTCTGTCCCTGCTTGTCTGTCAACTTTTACAGCCATGGAGGAAGACATCATAGGTCTCCATAGCCGAGATGACGGCTGACAGCTCCTGGCCTTTAGAGTTCAGCTTTCTCCTGTGTGTTTGCGGGGAACGGGAGCAGCCATCTCAGAACAAAAGTAACTTCACTGCGGGGAGGGGGAGCAGGATATACTTTAGTGCCGGAATGGCGCATCTACGGGCGCATTTAAACGCCCAACGGAACGCATTGCGATGATGTTTCCCGTGAAGTGGTGCCGACGGAAGTTGTGAGCATGCGCACAAGGGGGCCGAGTGAAGCCTCACTTACTGCGCATGCTCCGTGGATGATGCGCTGAACGTAAGCCTCTGCACTCGGCTCCGCCCATCATTTACATATGATCACACCCACTTCCACTTGCGTCGGGTTACGCCAGCGCATTATCGTTTCTCTGGCGCAAGTTTACGCGCAACTGCTATGTGAATAACAGTACTTGCGCCGAAAGTGTCGGCAGGGTAACGTAAATGAGAAACGTTACTCCAAGGTAAAGAAGCGCCCATCTACCTGAATCTGGCCCATAGAGAATACTGCAGAGCTAAACCATCACCAAGGATTTTGCTACTAATTAAAGCGGATCTCCACCCTAAAGTGAAGATCCGCTGATCCGAACACTCCCCCCCTCCGGTGTCACAATTGACACCTTTCAGGGGGGAGGGGGGTGCAGATAGACACGTATCTGCACCCACTTCCGGCCCAGCATTCACGGGCAAAAGACGGGCATTACATCACATCCCGTCTCCCGCCCGTTGTGTGCTGGGAACACTCGGCTCCCAGCACACAGCTGGAGCCAATCGCGGGCGCAGCGCGACTCGCGCATGCGCCGTAGGGAACCGGGCAGTGAAGCCGCAGCGCTTCACTTCCTGGTTCCCTCACCGTGGATGGAGGGGGAGCAGCAGGGTGATGAGCGATCGCTCATCCTCTGCTGCGGACGGCGCTGGACTCCAGGACAGGTAAGTGTCCTAATATTAAAAGTCAGCAGCTGCAGTATTTGTTGCTGCTGGCTTTTAATATTTTTGTATTTGTGAACCATCCGCTTTAAGAGACTTTCTTGATATGTTTTAACACAGACATTGTCCAAGTATTATTTGGGGGTGTACTCATAATATCATATTACTGTTGATTGATGCTGGTCATAGGGATTTTCTATCATTGTGATCTCACAAGTCATTTATAGCAAATTGGGTGTTTTTTAGGTTCTTTTTTGAATTTTATATTAACCCTTACAGCGCTGTTAATGTTTCTATTCAGAAGCATACCCATACTCATCACATTACTTTTATAATAGCTGCTTTTCTGCAAAAAACACACATAGCTCATTAGCTTTTATTTCCATAGAGCGCTAGGATCAGACGGACCCTGCGGGTGCTTTTCTGGAATTTCTTTCAATATGGCTTTTTGGCTGCAAATCTGCCAGTAAATACCTTATACAGCCCAGTTCCTGTTACTTGTCTGGTCATTAGCATAGGCTTATGACATCATGCACAGATCTCTCTTTCACTTTGATGAGAGTTTGCCAGGAAGGGGGGTGGTGAGTCATAAGTGGGCCAATGAGAGCTGCAGAGCTGGAGGTGTGTCTGTGTAAATCCATGAAGTGAACAGGCAGCAGCTCCAGCTGCCCACAGTTAAAATGGATGCAGACAGACTTAGCGGAGGGAGATTTCTGCAGCATATTTGGCAAGTACAAAATCACAGATATATAAAAAAATATGCAAAGTGGTTGGATGGAAGCTTGAGAATGGCAAAGATGTTTTTATTACAAATTATGTGAGCAGACTGCAGTTCCTCTTTAATGACTGTGTTTCAACCTACCTATAAAAATGATGATCATTAGATCCTGCTTTATATAATTGGTTAATCATACACTAATCCTACAAAGGCTTTGTGCAAGTATACAAAGTGTGCAAGTGTGCAAACTGATGCTGGTATGAAGCCAAAGGGTAGTCACACCAAATACTGATTTGATTTGTTTTTTCTTCAGTTTGCTCACTTTGCATTGTGTAGATTGATACACATAAATCATTAAAATATATACATTTTGAAAGCATTCTTACGTTATAGCTTTTCTTCACTGCCTAAAACTTTTGCACAGTACTGCACTTTTTGGATAGGCCTACTTTTTTACCACCTCACATTACTGGGACACCTTTTTTGTACATATAAGTTGAGTATTCCATTGATGTGATTGTAAACCCTTCCATATACCCAGTGAAGTGACTGACCTCAAGTGATACACAGATATTAAACAAATCCTCCTACATAGGTTGTACCTGTTTATCTGTGGCTCTCTGTCCTCTACATGCTTTCAAAGTCCAGAATTTTCACAGCTTGTGTGAGCTTCCAGAGGCAGGGGGCAGGTCTGATGTCCCACCCTACAGAGCTTTGTGTGACCTCAGAGATGAATGGAGTGAAGGGATACACTCCTTCCACACATCACACAGAAAACATGTACAGCTCAGGTTATAAATCTCAGGCTGTTTGCTGGAGCTCCGTCCCCAGTCTTCCTTCATCTCTTGGAGTTGGGAAAACCTTTCAGCAGTGAGTCATACAATTAGCAGAGAAATTACATGCAGTGACTTGGATTGAGTTAAAGGGGTAGTAAAGGTAAAAAAAATCCCTAAATAGCTTCCTTTACCTTAGTGCAGTCCTCCTTCACTTACCTCATACTTCCATTTTGCTTTTAAATGTCCTTATTTCTTCTGAGAAATCATCACTTCCTGTTCTTCTGTCTGTAACTACACACCGTAATGCAAGGCTTTCTCCCTGGTGTGAAGAACGCCTCTTGAGAAGGGAGGGGGCAAGCAGGAGTGTCCGGACGCCCTCTAACACACAGCTCCTTTCTCTATCTGCAAAGTAGAGAGTGTCCTGACTTGCCTGCTCACCCCTCCCCCCTCAAGAAGCTTTATTCACACTAGGGAGAAAGCCTTGCATTACTGTGGTGAGTTACAGACAGAAGAACTGGAAGTGAGGATTTCTCAGAAGAAATAAGGATGTTTAAAAGCAAAATGGAAGGATGAGGTAAGTGAAGGAGGACTGCACTAAGGTAAAGGGAGCTATTTAGGGAAACATTTTTGTACCTTTACAACCCCTTTAAGTATATACCATAGAACAGGGGTAGATAATCTCGGCAGTCCAGCTGTGGTAAAAACTACAAATCCCATCATGCCTCTAGGGCCGCGTACACACGAGGAGACATGTCCGATGAAACAGGTCCGATGGACAGTTTTCATCGGACATGTCTGAAGGGATATTTTGGTCTGATGTGTGCACACACCATCAGACCAAAATCCCCTCGGACCAGAACGTGGTGACGTAGAACACACCGACGTGCTCAAACGAAGAAGTTCAATGCTTCCACGAATGCGTTGAATCTATTCAACGCATGCGCGGGATTTCGGTCCGATGTTTGGGCGTACTAACCAGTGAACATGTCCTACGGACAGGTTTCCAGCGGACAAGTTTCCAAACATGTTTAGAAACTTTTGTCCGCTGGAAACCTGTCCGCTAGGCCGTACACACGATCGAACATGTCCGCGGAAACTGGTCTGCGAACCAGTTTCAGCAGACATGTCTCCTCGTGTGTACGCGGCCTTGGAGTCATGCCTGTGATTGTCAGGGTCTTGCAAAGTCTCATGGGACTTGTAGTTACAGAACAGCTGGAGGGTCGAGGTCGTCTACCCCACTATAGAAGGATATGCTTTGTTCATTTTGTCTGTCAGAGGGAATCTGTTGTATGCTGTTAGAAACGAAGAACATATGGAGCAATAACTGCAAAATACATCTCTGAATTAAATTTGTTTAATAAAAACGTGTTGAAATTAAATTTCACTTTACAAGGAAAACAAAATCACGTGCAGGGAAAATAAAAACAGAGAATTTTTTCTTGCATGTGATTAGATCAGAGCTTTTTTTCTCAGAAAATAGGTGCAGGAACTCAACCACGACCCCGTTCAGATTTCACAAACAGTAGAAGGGTCTTAAAGGGGCATTAAATACCAGGATTGCAGTAATACAGAGTGCAGAGTTCAGGGGGTTACACACAGAGTGAAGAGCTGGCACTTGTAAACACAGAAACCAGACTTCTGTGTTTACAAGTGAAACTGGTGGTGAAACTGAGTTCCCCCAAGTTCCCCCAGAAAAAAAGCCCTGGATTAGATAAGTCATCTCATTAACCAATCTCTGGGGATACAGTAAAACCTTGGTTTGAGAGTAACTTGGTTTGAGAGCATTTTGCAAGGCATGTTTTAATACATTTTGTCTTGATATACAAGTAGTGTCATGTCACAACTGATTATAAAAGAGAAGAGAAGCTCCTCTAAGTGTAGCAATATGGTTACATGAAGGTACAACATTTAGCAACATGTTGCTACACTTATTCCCCGTACACACCCGTGACGTAAAACACTACGACGAGCCTAGAAAATTAAGTTCAATGCTTCCAAGCATGCATTGAATTGTTTCCGAACATGCATGTTTTTTTTCTCCGTCGGAATTCCATATAGACGAACGGAATTTCTCTTTCTAACTCAGTCGGAAATTTCCGACGGAAAAAGTCAGGTGGGGCATACACACGATCGGAATATCCGATGAAAAAATTCTGTCTGACTTTTTCCGATTGTGTGTATGAGGCATTAGAGGCGCCTCTCTTCTCTTTTATACTCTGTATTTCCTGCTGGATTTTCCTTCCAATCCCCTTGTGGAGGCTTCCATTTGTGGATGGACAGTTTATGGTCACACAACCTATCACATTGCTATAATCTTTTTATATGGACTATAACCACTTAAGGACCCCCGCACGCACATATACGGCCACAGAATGGCTCGTACAGGCACAAGGGCGTAAATTTACGTCCCCGCCTTCGTGCGGTTCGGGGGTCCCATCGGGACCCCCTCCGCGGCGTGCGGGGGTCCCCCTGCCTCTGGGAGCGATCGCCGACGAGCGGGCGGATGTCCGTGATTTCCGCCCCCCCCCCCCGCGATCGCTCCCAGCCAATGGGAGCGCGCTCCCATCGTGTCAGTTCCTCCTCCAGGAAGGAGGAAATGATGTAATCTCTCATCGCAGCGCTGTTTCCCAGCGCTGCTGATGAGAGAAGACATCACAAGTAAGTGTGCACCAACACAACACTGACACACACTCACATAGGCACATTAACCCCTTGTGATCGCCCCCCCCCCCACCCCCCTGTCACAGTGTCACTGAATGCAGTGATCTAATCACTGCATTTAGTGTCAGTGTGACAGGCAGTGTAAAAAACAGTTAGTGTTAGGTTCAGGGTAGCCCCCCCACCCCCCCTAATAAAGTTTTAACCCCCTGATCACCGCCCTAGTTAACCCTTTCACTCCCTATTGCCAGCGTCACTAAGCGATCATTTTTCTGATCGCTGTATTAGTGTCGCTGTTCCCGCTAGGTAGCTATTTTTTTTTATTGCGATTTTTTTTTTTACTAAAGACATGTGGCTGAATTAATTTTGGCCTAAATGTTTGACTAAAATTTAGTTTATTTGATTTTTTTTATAACAAAAAGTAAAAAAATTGTGTTTTTTTTCAAAATTGTGGCTCTATTTTAGTTTATAGCGCAAAAAATTAAAATCGCAGAGGCGATCAAATACCACCGAAAGAAAGCTCTATTTGTGGGAAGAAAAGGACGCAAATTTTGTTTGGGAGCCACGTCGCACGACCGCGCAATTGTCTGTTAAAGCGACGCAGTGCCGAATCGCAAAAACACCTTGGGTCATTTACCAGCGTATTGGTCCGGGTCTTAAGTGGTTAAACAGAAGGACTTATGAATAAATGGTTACGGAACAAATTATTTGAGTTTCCATTATTTCTAAAGGGTAAATTCGCTTTGATATAGTGCTTTGGATTACAAGCATGTTTCTGGAACGAATTGTGCTCTCAATCCAAGTTTTTACTGTAATTCCCTTGCACGGGGGCAACTTCCCAGTCTAAATGAACCAGCCTCAATTTTCATAGGGATAACTAAAAAAAGTGAACCTCTGAGCAGACTGTTTTTTTTTTTTTTTTATCTCTACATTGAAAGCAATTTAAGCATTAGATATTTGCATTTTAATGAAATCTAACAAACTGCATTGTTAAAAAAAAATTATACTGTCTATATACCATCCTGAAAGGCACACCTTAAATATATATATATATATATATATATATATATATATATATATATATATATAATAGTTCCATCTATGATATTGCATGTATTTATGTATACCCATACATTGGTGTCATCTTTAATACTTTACACCTGCTGCTGCCACCAGTACAATGTGGCAAATGATGCTATTGTGTTATGTTTTTGTCTGTCTACTGGACCATCCAATTTCCTGCAGCGTATAGCAATTATACAGTATGTTATAGTTATATCTATAGTTACACATCTGCTTGTTGTTTTCCAGTAACAAGGAACCCCAGCTAATAAGGAAGGTAAACTTCAAAATGATTACGTACATCACAGCTGCACATTCATTTGGCCTCCAGCAAAAGAATATGAAGTTACAAAGCAAGGATGGCAGTAAAGCAGGTGCTCTATTTGTGTGTTTCCTCATTGTCGTACAATATACAGTACATGTGTGGAGTGAGGCCTTCTGTGTGGCAGATCAGGAGGTGACTCAGTGTTATTATACTAGGTTGTATCACCAGCAGGATGAGGGAGGGCCTAATTCCACTATATACACCTCACCGGTCACTTTATTATTAGGTACACCTGTTCAATTGCTTGGTAATACAAATAGCTAATCAGCTAATCACATGGCAGCAACGCAATGCATTGAGGCATCTAGACATGGTGAAGATGACTTGCCGAAGTTCAAACTGAGCATCAGAATGGGGAAGAAGGGGGATTTAAGTGACAAACCGTGGTATTGTTGTTGGTGCCAGCAGTGGCGGTGCGTCCATAGGGACGCAGGAGCGCCGCCCCCTCTGGCTCGCTCACAGCCAGTAAAATATACAGATTCATACACTGCTGCTGCCACCCACTATTCAGCTGACCGGACATTGATCGCCGGTCAGCTGAATAGCGGCAGCTGACTGGCTGTGGGGAAGTGCCTATCAGGGCCAGCAGCCCTGATAGGCTGTCCGAGTACGGCCCTGAGGCTTCCCGAAGCTCATCCTCGGGACGTACTGGCCATGCGTCCGAGGATAAGACTGACAGGCTTCTCAGCCAATCAGGTAACCTGATTGGCTGAAGCTTCATCGAGGGCGGGACGAGGGACATCGAGGGACGTAGAAGCCATAAAGGTAAGTGCCAGGGGGGGTACTGGGCACAGTGGCTACAAGTGGGGGCATAGTGACTATAAGTGGGGGCACAGTGCTGACAATTGGGGGGCACAGTGGCTACAAGTGGGGGCACAGTGGCTATAAGTGGGGGCACAGTGGTGACAATTGGGGGCACAGTGGCTGTGTTTGATGGCATAGTGGTGACAATTGATGGCACAGTAGCTGCGTTTGATGGCATGGCACAGTAGCTGTGTTTTGATGGCATGACACAGTGGCTGCGTTTTGATGGCACGGTGGCCTGCCTTTTGATGGCATGGCACACTGGCTGCGTTTTGATGGCACGGTGGCTGCGTTTTGATGGCATGGCACAGTGGCTGCGTTTTGATGGCACGGTGGCTGCGTTTTGATGGCACAGTGGCTGCGTTTTGATGGCACGGTGGCTGCGTTTTGATGGCATGGCACAGTGGCTGCGTTTTTATGGCACGGTGGCTGCGTTTTGATGGCATGGCACAGTGGCTGCGTTTTGATGGCACGGTGGCTGCGTTTTGATGGCACAGTGGCTGCGTTTTGATGGCAAGGCAAAGTGGCTGGGTTTTGATGGCACAGTGGTTGCGTTTTGATGGCACAGTGACTGCATTTGATGGCATTGCACAGTGGTGACAATTGATAGGTACAGTAAGGCTGCAATTGTTTTTTTTTTTTTCGTTTGCGCCCCCCCAAAAATTTGGAGCACCAGCCGCCACTGGGTGCCAGACAGGCTGCTGTGAGTGTTTTTAAAAACTGCTGATCTACTGGGGATTTTCACACACAACAATCTACAGGGTTTACAGAGAATGGTCCCAAAAAGAGAAAATATCCAGTGAGCGGCGGTTGTGTGGACGAAAACGCCTAGTTGATGTCAGAGGTCAGAAAAAAATGGGCAGAATGGTTCGAGAAGATAGAAAGGCAACAGTAACTCAAATAACCACTTGTTACAACCAAAGTAAGCAGAATACCATCTCTAAACGCACAACGCATCGACCCTTGAAGCAGATGGGCTAGAGCAACAGAAGACCATACTGGGTGCCACTGCTGTGAACAGGAAACTGAGGCTAAAATTCGCACAGGCTCACCAAAATTGGACAATAGAAGAATGGAAAATGTTCCCTGGTCTGACGAGTCTCAATTTCAGCTGCAACATTTAGATGGTAGGTTACAAATTTGGCATAAACAACATGAAAGCATGGATCCATCCTGCCTTGTATCAACGGTTCAGGCTGTGGGGTGGTGCTATATTGGTGTAGGGGGATATTTCTTGGCACACTTTGGGCCCCTTAGTACCAAATGAGCATTGTTTAAACGTCGCGACCTACCTGAGTATTGTTGCTGACCATGTCCATCTCTATCACTTTATGCTTAGTGTACCCATCCTCTGATGGCTACTTCCGGAAGGATAATGGACCATGTCACAATGCTCAAATCATCTGAAACTGGTTTCTTGAACATGACAATGAGTTCACTGTACTCCAATGGCCTCCACAGTCACCAGATCTCAATCCAATAGAGCATGTTTGGGATGTGGTGGAACGGGAGATTGAAATTATGGATGTGCAGCTGAAAAATCTGCAGAAACTGCATGACGCTATCATGTCAATATTGACCAAAATCTCTGAGGAATGTTTCCAACACCTTGAATCTATGCCATGAAGAATTAAGGCAGTTTTGAAGGCAAAAGAGGGTCCAACCCGGGACTAGCCAGCTGTACCTAATAAAGTGGCTGGTGAAAGTATCTATATTTATAATTGTAGCAAGGTCTCAGGCTTTGTCCAGGCTAATGAGGATCTCAAAGGCCAAAGATGGCTGACATCCTTTAATATGTAGTGGGTTGTGAGGCATAGTGGGTGAAAAGATGGTGAAAGTCATTGGGTGCCAGACACTTCTGAAAAAGAGGTTTTATTTCTTTTGACAGTCCTTTTTGTATTTTTGGAGGAAAGAGGATTAGGGCCAGAACACCCTTAAGTAGTTGTAGATTCAATTGGCAGACTCCGAGACTTCAATAGGAAGACAGCCGTGCAGGGAAAGGCCCCAGCAAGGCGCCACATCTGCACATGCAGGAATGCTGTCTACTTTGGAAACTGTCCTTTACCGTTCCTTACTCAAACGTAACAGTTCTTTCAGCTCCACTACAGCTGCCTCTTGTAGTTCTTCAACACTGAGCTACCGGTCTCTCACTAGACCCTCTGATTCACTGATTCTGAATCCTTTGAGCTCCTCCAATGTTTGTGGTGGTGTCCCCTCCTCAAGCTTCACCCACGCTTGGCACTCTAGGCACTCCAGTGTGGCCCCGCCCTCGGTTATAAAATTAGCTGTCAAACAGCCTGCGCGTCATTCGGCCAGGTGCCTCCGGTGCAGAAAGGATCATGCGTCGTTCCTCGCTGGAGAGCATCGCTGGAGAATGGATAATCGCTGGAATCTTTTTTTTTTTTTTAATAAAGGACTTGTCTCAAGCCGTCTCCTGTAGTTTTTAACATTTTTCACACTTTTTTTGTGAAATGGTAGGGGTACAATTTACTCCTTACCAATTCACATGGGGGGCGGAATCTGGAGTTCCCCTTTGTTAAAGGGGGCTTTCAGATTACAATAAGCCCCCCTCCCGCAGACCCCCACAACCACCGGGCAAGGGTTGTGGGGATGAGGCCCTTGTCTCCATCAACATGGGAACATCCTCCCCATGTTGAGGGCATATGGCCTGGTACGGTTCAGGAGGGGGGGCGCTGTCTTGTCCCCCCCTCTTTTCCTGTGGCCTGCCAGGTTGCATGCTCGGCTATGGGTCTGGTATGGATTTTTGGGGGGAACCCCATGCCATTTTTTTTATTTGGTGTAGGGATCCCCTTAACCACTTCAGACCCGCGCTATAGCCGAATGACTGCTACAGCGCGGGTCTGAATATCCAACATCCCTTGGACACGGCCAATCACAGATCGCGGCGAACGGCCAATCAGAGTGGCCGTTTACGATGCGATCTGTGCGGCGAATGAGAGATGATCTCCCAGATCATCTCTCATTGCCGTTTTTACACAGAGACAGCGTCCTGTCTCTGGAGAGGAGGAGACCGATCTGTGTTCCTTGTACATAGGGACACAGATCGGTCACCCCCCCCCCAGTCACCCTAGTGTTAACCCCTTCAATGCCAGTCACATTTATACAGTAATTAGTGCATATTTATAGCACTGATCGCAGTATAAATGTGAATGGCGCCAAAAATGTGTCAAAAGTGTCCGATGTGTCCGCCATAACGTCGCAGTACCAATAAAAATTGCAGATCGCCGCCATTTCTAGTAAAAAAAAAATAATAAAAAATAATAATTCTGTCCCCTATTTTGTAAGTGCTATAACTTGTGCGGAAACCAGTCGCTTATTGCGATTTTTTATTTTTTTTTACCAAAAATTTGTAGAAGAATACGTATCGCCCTAAAGTGAGAATTTTTTTTTTTTTTAAATTGGGATATTTATTATAGCAACAAGTAAAAAATATTGTATTTTTTTTCAAATTGTCGCCCTTTTTTGTTTATAGCGCAAAAAATAAAAACCGCACAGGCGATCAAATACCACCAAAAGAAAGCTCTACTTGTGGGGAAAAAAGGACGTCAATTTTTTTTTGGGAGCCACGTTGCACGCGCAATTGTCAGTTAAAGCGACACAGTGCCGGAAGCTGAAATTTCACCTGGGCAGGAGGGGGGTATATGTGCCCAGTAAGCAAGTGGTTAATATCCATACCAGACCTGAAGGGCCTGGTTATGGAATTTAGGGGGTCCCCCACACTTTTTTTTTTTTTTTTAGTTACTTTCAATGACTTTTATCTGTATTGCCGGGAACCGACAATTTATTATAGCCGCGAGTAGTTTTGAATGACTTTTTTTCCTTTAGAAATTTCATTTTGTGCAGAGACTGTTATAAACACGGGAAACATGCGCCACTTTACAGGCATACTATAAACACCCCCAGGTTTGAAATATAAAGAAATATTTCACTTTTATTGTTTCACCTTAAGCATTATTAAAATCACTGCTCCCGAATAAACGGCTGTTTTTAAAACTTTTTTTTTGCATTGATACATGTCCCCTGGGGCAGGACCCAGGTCCCCAAACACTTTTTATGACAACTTGCATATTAACCTTAAAAATTAGCACTTCTCCCATTCTCCCATAGACTTTTAAAGGGTGTTTCGCGGCTTTTCGAATTTGCTGCGAACACCCCAAATTGTTTGCTGTTCGGCGAACAGGCGAACAGCCAATGTTCGAGTCAAACTCATGTTCGACTCGAACATAAAGCTCATCCCTATGTTTAAGAGAAAATATACAAAAGCTGAATTTCTACTTGGCCTTATTGGTTTTAGAAGATGTTTCTGTAAAGCTTTGCAGAGAAAACTGGAACATCTATGTAAGTGGCCAGTGAGCAGTGGCGGTGCCGATATTAGGGGAGCACCGCCCCCTCTCTCCAGCCATCCCCTCTGTGCACTTACCTGGGCCCCAAATTTCCCTCAGCGGGGGCGCATTGTCCCTCTCTCCACGGGGTCCTGGCTCTTGATTGGATTGATAGCAGCGCAGCCATTAGCTCCTGCTGCTGTCAATCAAATCCAAAGATGCGGGCAACGGGGACGGGGGTGAATCATACATTCAGCAGCTATGGACAACGAATGAATGATTTTGAATTGTGCCCACAAGGTAACCCGGGAGAGCGATTCTCCTAGGGGGTTATCTGATGCAGGGAGGAGCCGCGAGAGCCGCAAAGGGACCCCAGAAGTCAGTGTTCAGGGCCACTCTGTGCAAAACTAACTGCACAGTGGAGCTAAGGTCTATATGGGTTTATGACAAACCTTGGTCCACTTTAAACTAGTGAGAGCATTTTTATTGTATTTTATTATTTTTAATAAACCCGCTACACCTAGATGGAGGCGCCCTCTTGTGTTTGTTTTTTACCCCTCCTAGGCCTCGTACACACGAGGGGATATGTCCGCTGAAAACGGTCCGATGGACCGTTTCAGCAGACATCTCTGATCGTGTGTATGGGCTAGCGGACAGATTTGTCCACCCGACAGATTTCAAAGCATGCTTTGAAATCTATCCGGTGGGAATCTGTCCGCCCGACATGTCTGCTGGTTAGTACACTTACCAGCAGACATGTCGTCCCGCTTCGCCGCCGCACCGCCGCCGCACCGCCGCCGAATGGATTCGGCGCATGCGCGGAAGTGTTTTACTTCCTGGTGCGGTGACGTGGCGGCGTCAACGTCACCGCCACGTCACCGCCACGTCACCGCGCCGTCCGCCGGCGGGGAATTTGATCCGATGGTGTGTACACGCCATCGGATCAAACTCCAGATCGGACATATCCGATGGAAATGGTCCGCGGACCGTTTTCATCGGATATGTCCGATCGTGTGTACGAGGCCTTAGGCCTTATTCACACATGGATCCGTTCAGGTCTGTCAGTTTTTCAGGTGGACCTGAACGGGCGCTCCATGCATGTCTATGGATCGTCAGATGTCAGCGGAGACATGTCCGTTGACATCCGACCTGATCCGATCTGCTAAAAACAAACGTATAGGGCACACGTCCCCATCCGTCCATGCAGATCGGATCGGGTAAGATCTGATGAAAACGGACATGCTGTCCGTTTTTATCAGATCGCTCCATAGAGGACAGCAGGGCTCGACAAGCTCCTCCCCGCTCAGTGAGCAGAGCGGAGCTTGTCATCCGTCGGCTCAGCGGAGATCTGCGGACTGATCTCCTGCTGAGCTGGCGGACACAGGCGGACTCCGTCGGAACGGACTGCGACGGAGTTGGCCATGTGTGAATGTAGCCTTATTTTAATACTTATCCTACTTTTGAGTAATTAATATGAACACTCCAAGGAAACCTGTCAGGAGACAAGCTGGGAGGCAACCATGGCTTAACCTTTTCTATGTAAACATTTTAGCAGACTGGCTGTCATACCAATACTATGGGATCAATACACTTAGACTCTGACCTAGAACAAGTATGTACATAAGGCCTTCTAACATCACTCTAACTCTTCTAATTTACATGAGTCCATGACCTATAAAGTTCTGAAGCCAGGGGGTTCGAATAATAACAGCCATATGGACAGAATTAATTAGGATGAGCAGTGGCAGCTTCCATATGTTTCGCATTACATAAAACATTTTTTACTTTAATACATTCCCTGCATTAAGGTAAAAAGGCCTTACCACCTCTAAAAACCACCCCCATCTCTAGTCACTTACCTGACTCCTTTCACCAGGTACAGCTTAATAGCATCATGAACAAAGTAATGCCAAACTTCAATACAGTTTCCTGCTAACAGTTTGTGCGCTTGTTCGTTGGCATGCGATGGCGTGCAAAGAACAACTTATAATCCAAAAAGGTAACAGCAAACTGTTAAAAGTTTCCTGGATAGACAAACCATAAAGATGGATGTCAAGGATGCGCCCTTCTGCAAGACAAACTGTACTTTCAGGCAAGTGCCGTCTCACCCAACCGGTTCAGGCCTTGTCCTTCTATGGCACAACGTTTGGTCGGTCAGCAGTCCCCGGTCCTCAGACAGGTCGCAGAGTTGCTGGGATCCCCGTCTGATGACTCTGTCCTTCCTTCTCAAAGCCGCTCCGCCCGGGTGTATGTAGGCCTCAACTGTGGCCTACTCCCCATGGAGACACTCCTTGCAGTGTCCTCCTGGGTTGAAGAGGCGGTCCCGAGCGAGCACGCCAAACACGTCCTCTCACTTAAATTACACTTACCGTAAAATAAGGGGAAAATCGTGGGTGCGTGATATATGCCGATAGCCGCTTCCCGCGCTCAGTTTGAACTGAGCCGCCGACATATACCGAGTGCAGTACACTCAGGTACATTAGGCAAGGCTCGGCTTCGCTCGTGCTCACGTATAAATGTCACAGAGCATGAGCACGAGCGAAGCCGAGCCTTGCCGAATGTACACGAGTGTACTGCACTCGGTATATGTCAGCGGAGGCGTTCAAACTGAGCGTGGGAAGCGGGGATTCGACTCGAGACAGCGCTGGAGAAGCCGGGAGGACACCGAAGACGGACGCCGAACCGGACAAGGCCGCCGATGGACGCCGCTCAAGACACCAAAACTGTAAGTACTAAAATGTTTTGTTTTTTTACAGGAATTTCGAGTCGACATTAGGGGTTCGCGCTATATGCGGGAGCGCTCAATACCCCGATAAATATAAATACGGTATTTTAAGTCAGAGAGTCAGATTTACTAAAGTTTAAAGAGAGCTAAAATAAGAAGAGAAATGAACTTGAATTCAGACTATTCCCTTTAAACATTCTGTTTTGAAGAAAATAGAGTTATTTCCTCACATAACAAGATACTTTAAGTGAACCTACAGGAAGTGATGGAATCTAATAGCATTTTATAATAACTCAAATAGGCAGATGGAACTTCAAAGCTCCTATAGATGAGTAAGCATGATGATGGCTTTGCTTTGGTCCTTTTGTTGGTGAATATTACACTTGGTGAACTTGGATCCAACTGGGCACATCAGAAGGAGAGTTGGTCATTGCAGCAATTGATCCCATTTAACCTCCCTGGCGGTATGATTCTTTCTGGATTTAGGTGCTGAAAGCGGTACCATTATTTGCAAGGAAATTTGGCGTATTATACTGTAGGCCTGTAATTATTAGGAATAACTCACTTAAATCTGACCAAACAAGTCTAGTAGGCATTCCGGGTATGGATTTTTTTTAAAACAAAATTATAAATTATAATATAATAAATAATTATAACAAATAATAATATAATTATAATAAAACGTATTCTATAATGTAATCAACTCAAAATCACTGAAATGTGCTCAGTTGCAGAATTGTCGCTGTCATTACTTTTATTTTTTTAAGACGAATTTCCCCACAAATCGTTATCGCTCAATTCTGCAAGTGATTATAATTTATTATCACTGTTTTCTAGCTTATCTAAAACCATTTTTGACATAAAGGGACACTTTTGGTTGCTATGGACAATCTACAGTTTGCAGGCAGAAAGAACAGTTTTTATTATGTAAAATAACATGTAGTGCACTGGGCAGACCACTAGGGACAAGGGGTGTGTGTATTTTTTTACATACAGTACTGTAATCTATAATATTACAGTATACTGTATGTAATGTGTTTGTTTACGTTTTTGAATTTGGCGCCGTTTTCCGCTCCCGTGCGTCGTAACGTCGCAGGGAACGGATATCGACGGCACACCGAGGCACTGTGTGAATTGAGCGAGCACCCGCTTGCTTACACAGTGCGGATGCATCGCTGGATCCAGGAACAAGGTAAGAAAACCCCTGACTCGGGGTTACCGATCGCAGCACAAAAATGTAACCCCGAGTCAGACTGGGGAATACAGCCAGGGAAGTTAAAGGGGAAAAGTGCTTTTGACACATAGGTCAATATATTAAGGTGAGGTGCTAGTGTATATGGTGAAGGAGCACTTTTAAAAGGGAACTGCTTTTTATGAGCACTGTTTAAATGTGCATACATACCGGGATTGGAGCATTACAGTGCCTTGCAAAAGTATTCACCCCCCATTGGCTTTTTACCTATTTTGTTACATTACAGCCTTTAGTTCAATGTTTTTTTTTAATCTGAATTATATGTGATGGATCAGAACACAATAGTCTTAGTTGATGAAGTGAAATTAGAAAAATATATACATAAAACGTATAATTAGCATGTGCGTCTGTGATCACCCTCTTTGTTATGAAGCCCAAAAAAGCTCTGGTGCAGCCAATTACCTTCAGAAGTCACATAATTAGTGAAATGATGTCCACCTGTGTGCAATCTAAGTGTCACATGATCTGTCATTATATATACCCACCTTTTTGATAGGCCTTAGAGGCTGCAACACCTAAGCAAGAGGCACCACTAACCAAACACTGCCATGAAAACCAAGGAACTCTCCAAACAAGTAAGGGACAATGTTGTTGAGAAGTACAAGTCAGAGTTAGGTTACAAATAAATATCAAAATCTTTGATGATCCCTAGGAGCACCATCAAATTTATCATAACCAATGGAAAGAACATGGCACAACAGCAAACCTGCCAGAGACGGCCGGACACCAAAACTCACGGACCGGGCAAGGAGAGCATTAATCAGAGAGGCAGCACAGAGACCTAAGGTAACCCTGGAGGAGCTGCAGAGTTCCAGAACAGAGACTGGAGTATCTGTACATAGGACGACAATAAGCCGTACGCTCCATAGAGTTGGACTTTATGGCAAAGTGGCCAGAAGAAAGCCATTACTTTCAGCAAAAAACAAAATGGCACGTTTTAAGTTTGCAAAAAGGCATGTGAGAGACTCCCAAAATTTGTGGAGGAAGGTGCTCTGGTCTGATAAGACTAAATTTTAACTTTTTGGCCATCGGGACTGGGAAATTGGTCAGAGTTGAGGGAAAGATAGATGGTGCTAAATACAGGGATATTCTTGAGCAAAACCTGTACCACTCTGTGTGTGATTTGAGGCTAGGATGGAGGTTCACCTTCCTGCAGGACAATGCCCCTAAAAACACTGCTAAAGCAACACTTGAGTGGTTTAAGGGGAAACATGTAAATGTGTTGGAATGGCCTAGTCAAAGCCTAGACCTCAATCCAATAGAAAATCTGTGGTCAGACTTAAAGATTGCTGTTTACAAGCGCAAACTATCCAACGTGAAGGAGTTGGAGCAGTTTTGCAAGGAGGAGTGGGCAAAAATCCCAGTGGTAATATGTAGCAAGCTCATAGAGACTTATCCAAAGCGACTTGGAGCTGTGATAGCTGCAAAAGGTGGCTCTACAAAGTATTTACTTTAGGGGGGTGAATAGTTATGCGCATTGACTTTTTCTGTTATTTTGTCCTATTTGTTGTTTGCTTCACAGTAAAAAAAAAACATCTTCAAATTTGTAGGCATGGTCTGTAAATTAAATGATGCAAATCCTCAAACAATCCATGTTAATTCCAGGTTGTGAAGCAACAAAACACGAAAAAGGCCAAGGGGGGTGAATACTTTTGCAAGGCACTGTGTATTTGTGTGGACTGGAGAATTGTTTTTGATGCAAAGAAAGTATTGTGTGATGAAAATTGCATATTCATGTTTGATGAGATAATTATTGTCATTATATATCAAGAACACACATGGTATTTTTCTATTTTCTATTTAGAATTTAAAAAAACAGTTTTCAGTTCTTTATGTTAGCTATATTGTTTTGCAGTACGGGGTGTCACCATCACTGTTCATACGCAATAATATGTCTATAGCATATTAAGGTAGCGCTGCATTTATTGTTTTCATGTTTATATGTTTTATCTTCCAAAAAGAAAAATGTTCAACTCTTCACAATCACGCCTTAATTATGTCATCGGTTTTCGGCAGCACCTATATTTGTGAGCAACTATTTGCACACAAAGGACAAAATTAGAACCAAAAATATCTGATGAGCATTGTGATTCATTGAGAATTTACCGTATTTATCGGGGTATAGCGCGCTCCCGCGTATAGCGCGCACCCCTAAAGTTGCCGCCATTCCTGTGGAAAAAAAGTCCATCGGCGGCTTCGGGTGTCCTCTTCATCCGGTCCGGCGTCCGTCTGCGGCTTCGGGTGTCCTCTTCGTCGGGTCCGGTGTCCTCTTCGGCGGGTCCGGTGTCCTGTTCGGCGGGTCCGGCGTCCTCGCGGCATCCTCCTCGCTTTCCCGCGCCGAGTTTCAAATACTCCGCCGGCATATACCGAGCGCAGTACACTCAGGTATAGTCGGGCAGACTCGGCTCCTCTCGCGCTGACGTCCTGGACGTACAGGACGTAAGCGCGAAAGGAGCCGAGCCTGCCCGACTATACGCGAGTGTACTGCACTCGGTATATGCAGGCGCAGTACACTCGTGAATAGTCGGGCAGGCTCGGCTACTCTCGCGCTCACGTCCTGTACGTCCAGGACGTCAGCGCGAGAGGAGCCGAGTCTGCCCGACTATACCCGAGTGTACTGCGCTCGGTATATGCCGGCGCAGTATTTGAAACTCGGCGCGGGAAAGCGGCTATTGGCGTATACCGCGCACCCACGATTTTGCCCTGATTTTCAGGGCAAAAAAGTGCGCGTATACGCCGATAAATACGGTATATCACATCCATCCAACCAGATATTAAAGCGGAGCTCCAGCCTCCCCCTCCAAAAAATAAAAGTCAGTAGCTACAAATACTGTAGCTGCTGACTTTTAATATTAGGACATTTACCGGTCCTGGGAGCCCGCAATGTCGGCTCTCGGGTGCTGCCGCTGCCATTCCTTGTAAGGGAGACGTCAGTGAAGCCTTGCGACTTCACAGCCTGTTCCCTACTGTGCATGCAAGAAACGTGCTTCGCTTTCTGAATGGCCGGCGGTGGAAGGAGGAGGGGGGGCCGAAATTCTGGGGAACCTCGCCACAGCGAAGTCTCACAGAAGTGGGGGCGGTCCCTGTCAAAAGCTCGCCCTGCCTTCCCCCAAAAGGTGCCATATATGGCAGCGGAGGGGGAAGGAAGCAAATAGGTTGAGCTTCCCCTTTTGGATGGAGCTCCACTTTAATGCGTTAGTTTGTCAAAAACAGTGTCCAATATTACAATAGTTTTATGTTACCCTCTTTTACTTTAAATATAAAAAATACCAAAAAAAGTGATTTATTACTCAGATAGACACATTGGGGGTTATTTACTAAAGGCAAATACACTTTGCACTACAAGTGCAAACTACAAGTGCTCCACGTTTGCTTTATATTTAGCATAGCATTCACTTGATGCATTGTTGTATTGCAGGGGTGCCCAACCTTTTGAAGAGCAAGGGCCACTAAAGCGAATTGGTAACCGATCGCGGGCCACATTGAGTGCTGTGGGTGGATGGCAGCCCACTCGGCTCTATAGAGCTTTCTTTCTCGTACATCACGGGACACAGAGCGGCATATTCATTACTATATGGGTTATATGGAGTACCTTCAGGTGTGGACACTGGCAATCTCAAACAGGAAGTCCCCTCCCTATATAACCCCCTCCCCTAGAGGGAGTCCCTCAGTTTTTTCACCAGTGTCTTAGGTGTTGGTCACGGAATAGCTTTGCTCCACATCCTTGGGATTAAGGGCGGGCTAACCGAATCTGTCCAAGGAGCCTCAGTGCCAAAGTGGACAGTACCCGGGCCCCAAACCGTGGGGTTTTGCCTATAATGCTCCTCTTTGGAGGGCTGGACCCTGGGCCCAGGACTTGGAGTTCGTAAAGACCATAAGTTCCTGTTTGCCAGGGTGCTATATAGGTCCAGGACAGTGGGTACCTTCATAGGACCCCAGGGCCTGAAGGTCTATTACGCTACCCACGGAGATGGGAGAAGATTGGATCGTTTTGCTAGACAAACATCCTGCAGCATGGAGCAGGTAAGAGGGGAGCCTGCGGGACTTGGTTCGACAGCAGGCTCTCCGGGGTAACCTAAAAGGGGGGTAGCCTAAGTATGCTCTGCATTGGCAACCTTGCTCACTATGTCTGAGAAGACAGGATGATCTCATTCCCCCATCACTAGGTTCCCCTGTCTAAGAAACAATTGTGTTTCCAGCTACCTGCTGCTTTCTTCCTAGGGCTAGTAAGGACCCCTATGGGGCCTTTTAGAGAGTCCTACCTGGCCGGGGGTTTGATTCTGCCGCTTGGTACTGCAGTCCTGGGTCTCCAGCAGCGCGGCTCCTCCATGTTCTTCCTGCTCCGGCATACGTGCGCGCGCGCGTGCGCGCGCACGTCTTATAGACGTTTTTCGCGCCGTTCGGAGGGGAGGGCGGGGGGGGGGCGTGCCTGCAGCGTCATCAGGGGCGCGCCTTGTGCTGTTATAGATCAGCAGGCTATAGTCAGTGCTCAGTCTGAGGCTGATCTGAAAGGGAGAGGACGCAGAACAGTGACTCCCGGTGGCGGAAGAGGGGTAGTACATGCTGGACTTGGTTCCAATGCTTTTCTGTTAAGCCAAAAAATCCCCCTTTTTGCAACAGGTTGGAGGCTGGCAAACTAAGTTTGGGGTCGCTGTATGTTTAAAAAAAAAAAAAAAAAAAAAAAGGACTTATATATTTAAAAAAAAAAAAAAAAAGAAAAGAAAACATACGGGGCCCCATCAGTTTTTGGGCATTAGTGATCTATTGTCCCCTAAACCCTAGTTGTTGTACTCCTGGCCACTACAGTCTGCTGTTGTAGGCGGAGTCCCTCGATTTTGTATTATGGCTTCCAAAGGTTCGGGGTCAAAGGGTACAAAAAAGACCAAAAAACAAAGGGGTTCCCCCTCTGATTCTGATGATATGCCGATACTTTCCCCGCAGCTTATTCCCATGAAGGTCGCCTTGGATGAGCCATTGGGGGGGTCTGGTGCTGAGGCTGGCCCAGATCAGCCCAGCCCTGTGTTTATCACAGAGGAGATGCTAGCTGTATCCCTAGGGGGGCTAGAAGAGAGATTAGCAGCGTTGATCGCTAGATCTATTCCTGGCAAGAAACGGGCTAGATCCCCATCACCAAAGGGTGTATCCTCAGATGCTGAAATTCTCTCTCCGGAGGAATTGGAATCGCAGGAGGATCAACTAGACCTGAACCAAGAGGGTTCAGGGATTGAGGGATCTACCTCTGAGGAACCATTTTCAGACTCCCAGACAGAGAGACTGTGGGTGCAGTCTTTGACGGACATGGTCCGCTCGGCATTTAATTTACTATTGCCAGAGCCTCAGGTTCCTGCGGTATCCTCTCTGGGCTCTTTGAAAGCTCCTTTAAGCAACGCAGTTTTTCCGGTCCATCCTCTCTTGGAGGAATTGATCTTTCAGGATTGGGTACGACCGGACAGGATTTTTCTGCCGCCGAAGAGATTTGCGGTCATTTACCCTATGGAGGAAAAATTCTCGAAGAGGTGGAAGCTCCCAGTGGTGGATGCAGCCATCTCATGTGTGAATAAATCACTAACTTGCCCGGTGGAAAACATACAAATGTTTAAAGATCCGGTTGATAAACGGTTAGAGACACTTTTAAAAGCATCCTTTGCTACGGCAGGAGCAGTGGTACAGCCAGCTGTGGCTGCGATTGGAGTTTGTCAGGCGTTAAAGGACCAGACAAAAGAAATGCTAAAAGACATGCCTACCCAACAGGCAGAAGAGTTTTCTGACATTCCCAGAGCTCTGTGTTTTGCGGTAGATGCTATAAAGGATTCCATCCAGCAGGCCTCTCGTTTATCACTATTTTTGGTGCACATGAGAAGGCTCTTATGGTTGAAGAACTGGGCGGCGGAGCCCCCATGCAAAAATCTTCTGGCAGGGTTTCCCTTCCATGGAGGACGACTCTTCGGAGAGGATCTGGATAAATACATTCAGACTATTTCAAGTGGCAAAAGTACCCTTTTACCAGTCAAAAATACATTCCGGGGTCCTACATTTAAAAGGCAGCTCTTTCCTGTCTCAGGGCCCTCAAATTCCAGGCAGTATCGACGGCCGCCTGCGCGATCCAACTTTAACAGTAGATCGCAGGGACAGGCCCCTGGGGGTAAGAGACCATGATATCGCAAGCCGACAAAACCAGCCCCTAAGTCTGCCTTATGAAGGGGCGCCCCCACTCTCGCGGGTGGGGGGAAGGCTTCGTTTCTTCTCAGAAGTTTGGGAAGCCAAGATCCCCGACAAATGGGTCCGGGCGTCTGTAACCACAGGCTACAGACTGGAGTTTCTAAAGTTTCCTCCGCCTCATTTTCAAGAGTCAAGGCTACCAAAGGATCCAGCAAAGAAGGCCTCGATGCTGGCAGCTTTGGACCACCTGCTTTGCCAGGACGTGATAATAGAGGTGCCAGCCCAAGAGCAGGGGCTAGGTTTCTATTCCAATCTCTTTGTCATACCAAAGCCCAACGGCGATGTCAGGCCAATCTTGGACCTAAAGAGTTTAAACGTTTACCTAAGGGTTCGTTCCTTCCGGATGGAATCCATCCGGTCAGCAGTCGCCATGCTCCAGAGGGACGATTTTCTGGCTTCCATAGACATAAAGGATGCTTACCTTCATGTACCAATCTTTCAGTCGCATCAAAGATTTTTACGCTTCGCAGTGGGGCAGCGACACTTCCAATTCAGGGCGCTCCCCTTCGGGCTAGCCACGGCCCCCCGGGTATTCACGAAGATCCTAGCCCCAGTTTTGGCCAATTTAAGGATCCAAGGGGTCACAGTCCTAGCATACTTGGACGACCTTTTAATCATAGATCACTCACGGCCGTGTCTGCAACAGGCAGTAAACCTCACGGTTCAGTACCTCGAAAGGTTCGGCTGGGTCCTAAACCAGGAAAAGTCAGCGTTCCAGCCTACAAAGCAGTTGGAATACCTCGGCATGAGGTTAGACACAGAACAGCAAAGGGTGTTCCTGCCCCTTGTAAAGATCGAGGCTATCAAGGGGTTGGTTCAGTTGGTTCTAAGCAAGAAAAAAACAACTATTCGCCTGTGTATGCGATTACTAGGCAAGCTAGTGGCCACGTTCGAGGCAGTACTATACGCTCAGATCCACACTCGCATCCTACAGGCAGCCATTCTAGCAGCCTGGGGCAAGAGAGCACATGCCTTGGAGTCTCCTTTGACGCTATCATCAAGGGTCCGACAAAGCCTGGCTTGGTGGTTGAACCCTCAGAATCCTTCAGCCCCGTTGTCTGGAAGGTAGTTACCACAGACGCCAGCCTGGCAGGCTGGGGGGCGGTCTTGGAGGGGTTCTCTCGCCAGGGAACTTGGGTGGAAGCAGAGAGGCAGCTACCCATCAATGTCTTGGAGATCAGAGCTGCTCGCCTAGCCCTCCTGGCATGGACCTCCAGATTAAAGGGGTCCCCGGTGAGAATCCAGTCAGACAATGCCACAGCGGTGGCATACATAAACCACCAAGGGGGAACCAGGAGTCAGGCCGCTCAGAGGGAGGTGAGCTTGATTTTTCAGTGGGCAGAGGTTCATGTACCCTGCATTTCGGCGATATTCATTCCCGGAGTGGACAACCTGCAGGCAGACTTCTTAAGTCGCCAGATTCTGTCGCCGGGGGAGTGGTCTCTGCACCCCCAGGTCTTTCAGACAATCTGCCAGAAGTGGGGAATGCCAGACGTAGATATAATGGCATCCAGGTTCAACAAGAAACTAGACAGGTTCGTGTCTTGAGCGAGGGACCCTATGGCCTGCGGAACCGATGCGTTGGTTTGCCCTTGGCATCAATTCAAACTTCTATATGCATTCCCTCCGCTACAGTTACTTCCGCGCCTGTTGCGCAGGATCAGAGTGGAGCACAAGCCAGTCATTCTAGTAGCTCCAGCTTGGCCCCGGAGGACATGGTACTCACTAGTCCTGAGGATGGCAGTGGGAGACCCTTGGACTCTTCCTCTACGACCAGACCTACTCTCACAAGGCCCGATCCTCCACCCTACATTACAGCGTCTAAATTTGACGGCCTGGAGGCTGAATCCCTGATTCTCAGGGGTAGAGGTCTGTCTAGGCAGGTAATTCCTACCCTGATTAGGGCTAGAAAGCCGGCCTCCAGGGTGATTTATTACAGGGTGTGGAGGAACTACGTAGGCTGGTGTGAATCCAAAAGATGGAATTCCCGCAAATATACCATTGATAGGGTGTTAGGTTTTCTCCAGCTAGGAGTGGATAAAGGCCTGGCTTTAAGCACAATCAAGGGGCAGATTTCAGCTCTGTCAGTGTGGTTTCAGAGGCCGCTGGCCACCCACTCGCTGGTAAAGACCTTCATACAGGGGGTCTTGCGTATTAATCCTCCTGTCAAGTCACCAATTTGTCCATGGGACTTAAATCTTGTCCTGTCCACTCTACAGAAACAACCCTTTGAGCCGTTGGCTGAGATTCCTTTAGTTTTACTGACAAGAAAGTTGGTATTCTTGGTCGCCATAGTTTCGGCCAGGAGAGTGTCAGAGTTGGCAGCCTTATCGTGTAAGGAGCCATATCTCATTCTACATAAGGACAGGGCAGTTCTCCGGCCCCATCCTGCCTTTCTACCAAAGGTTATATCCAATTTTCACTTGAACCAGGATTTGGTACTTCCATCCTTCTTTCCGAAACCCACATCTAGAAAGGAGGGGTTGCTGCATACCTTGGATATTGTCCGGGCCATGAAGGCCTATCTTAAAGCTACAGAAAAGATCCGGAAAACAGATGTGTTGTTCGTTCTACCAGATGGCCCCAAGAAGGGGCAGGCAGCTGCAAAATCCACCATCTCGAGATGGATTAGACAATTAATCATTCAGGCCTACGGTTTGAAGAGGTTGCCTCCTCCTTTGTCGGTAAAGGCCCATTCTACCAGGGCCATGGGCGCCTCCTGGGCAGCACACCATCAGATCTCTATGGCTCAGATATGCAAGGCGGCGACGTGGTCATCAGTCCACACGTTTACAAGGTTTTATCAACTAGACGTGAGAAGGAATGCGGATTCAGCCTTTGGGCAGGCAGTACTACAGGCTGCGGTTTAAGATCCTCGGGATCAGGGGCACCCTTGGGTGTAAAAAAAAAAAGAAAAAAAAGAAAAAAAAAAGTTTTTCTTGACTAAGTTGGATTTATTATTATTATTTGAGTATACCTCTAAATTAAATCTCTTTTGAGAAGATGTCTCCCTCCCCTCATTAAAGCATTGCTTTCGGACATCCCATATAGTAATGAATATGCCGCTCTGTGTCCCGTGATGTACGAGAAAGAAAAAGGGATTTTTAGATACAGCTTACCTGTAAAATCCTTTTCTTGGAGTACATCACGGGACACAGAGCTCCCACCCCTCTTTTGGGGAACATTTTTGGGAGGCATACTGCTTGCTACAAAACTGAGGGACTCCCTCTAGGGGAGGGGGTTATATAGGGAGGGGACTTCCTGTTTGAGATTGCCAGTGTCCACACCTGAAGGTACTCCATATAACCCATATAGTAATGAATATGCCGCTCTGTGTCTCGTGATGTACTCCAAGAAAAGGATTTTACAGGTAAGCTGTATTTAAAAATCCCTTTTTCTCTACTCTCAGCACATCAAACTCACAGGTAATAGAAGTCTATGGCTCAGTGCAGGTAATTCACAGGTGCACTTCTCTGTACCTGTGGATCAGTTTGAAAGCAGCACAGTAACCACTGCAGAACAGATATGCCCATATATACACTGTAATTTTAGTATTAAAAACGTACCTTTAATACAGTATTCTATTCTATGTCATTCCATCCCAGAGCAGGAGGTTGTGGGCCACATCAGAGGGCTTTGCGGGCCATGTGTGGCCCCCGGGCCACTGGTTGGGCACACCTGTTGTATTGCTTCCATGCTTGGATGCTTGTTCTTTTGTTAACCAGTACCATTTCATTTTTTTTTTTCTTTTTCTTTTTTTACTTTGCTATGTTTTGTTTGTTCATTTTGTTTTTTATTTATTTATTTTATTAGTTTTTTGTGTTTTTTTTTTTACGACTTAATACGTGCAGAGCACGCAAGGAAAGTTCGCTGCTCTATTTGATGGCACTTATATTTTTACTTGAAAGACTAATAAAAACCATTGAAACAAAACTACAAGTGCAAAGTGCACTTGAAATTGCACTGAAAGGGGGGGGCGTACCCGACTGCCGAGCTGCATGGACGTCTGATCTCCCAGCTCCCGCACCAACCGGAGATTCGAGCACCAGCAACGCTACTCCGCACCACAAAATATGCACCATTCCAACCAGCATACACTGGGGAACCCGGACGGGTCATCCCGCAAAAGGAAAGACTACCGCCAGCCGCGGAAATTGACGGATCTTGGTCCCATGACCAAGGTGGCGCCCGCGACCGCTCGCCGCGAGGGGAGAAGGCATACACTGACCTGTCTGGGGATGAGGATTCATCTGTCCCCTCACGCTCCTTTCCTCCTGATCCACCGGCGCTCTCTGGTACAGCCTCCAATACCGCCAGCCCTGCCAAAGCGCGGATGCGCTTGGATCCCAGCTCACAGGCACCTGAGGTAAGGCCTACCCTGGACAGTCTCCCCTCACTAGCGTCCGGACCGTCCCCCATAGCTGCTTTCCCCACCACCAATCAACCAGTAGTTGACACCATGTTAAAGGACATGCTGATCACGCTGCACAGCTCCATCCACAATGACATTTCATCTATGCTATCAGCGTTTAAATCTGAGATGGGCCTTGTGAACAATAAAATAGGCCGCATTGAGCACCAAATGAGCGCTATGACAGTTACAGTTAATGACTTAGTTGATGCCCATGACCACACCAGGGAGGAACAACGATGGGTACAGGCCAAGATGGCTGATCTCGAAGACCGATCGAGACGCAATAATGTTAAGATACGTGGCATACCTGAAACGATCGTTCCCGCCGATCTCAACACTTATGCTAGGAAAATGATATCTCTGCTCCTGCCTGACCTCCCTCCTGTTGAGACGGTCATTGACCGTATTCACCAGCTGACGAAACCTTCCCACCTACCGCCCGAAGTGCCCCGAGACACCCTCATGAGGGTACACTTCTACCACGCCAAAGACATGCTCATGGCCAAATCCAGGCGTTTGGGTCAACTACCCGCGCCGTATGCAAAATTACAACTATTTGCAGATATCTCACAATATACCCGCCAACAGAGAAGACAACTCCAGACCATCACAAAACCATTGAATAACCACAAGATCCCTTATCAATGGGGATTCCCGACCAAACTCATGGTTACCAAAAATGGGGTGAAGCACAACATCCACTCAGTGGAGGAAGGCATCCAGCTCCTCAGAAAATGGCACATCATCCCTGGGAACAACCCACCACCCCAGGCACAAATCCCTGATGAAACGCACCCCACCGACATGGATTCTTACCCCAGTGCAAGTGTGTGACCCTGCGGTTAGTATTCCTCTACTATTACTACTACAAAGCACTCCGGTTGGTGCCTGCTCGTTGCAGTTAACCCACAAACTTTCACCCCGTAAGCTGTCAGCAATCTTGACATACTGCTGACATTGGTGCCCCTGCTGCGCCCAGCTTTCCATTGTTCTGAATAAGTTGCTGTTGACTGTTACTTTTATCCCCTTGTTTTTGTCTCCCCACTTGTCCCCTCCCCCTTCCACCTGGATCCCAGAGAACATCAACACTCTGAGAAGACTTACCACCCTGGACAGCGGAATCACCTCTCACCTTCTACCCCCTTGAACTGATTGACTACCTTCAACGAACTGTGAGTACCTCTATCTACATACCCACTACACTGCTCTTGCCGAGATGCCTAAATTCCTCACCTTGAATGCTAAGGGACTGAACCACCCGGTTAAACGTGTGTCACTGTGGAAAACTGCTCGCGCATACCACTGTGACATCCTATGTGTGCAAGAAACACACTTTGAATCCTCTGCAGAACCGACTTGTACCAATAAGCACTTTCCGAATATATTCAAAGCCTCTGGTCCGGAAAAGAAAAATGGGGTCTTAATCGCCATCAAAGACACAGTACAGTTCACTCTCCACGATAGCATGACAGACGTCGATGGCAGATATTTAGCGTTGGATTGCTCCATTAACAATGTCAGACACACCGTCGTGACGGTGTACGCCCCTAACAAACGACAGATCAGCTTCTTGTCCAAACGAATGAAAAAAATCAACCGCTTCAGGCAAGGTCACCTTATACTATGTGGAGATTTTAATATAGTGCCTGATAACTCGATTGATACTTCCTCCCACTCGGGCAGAACAACCTCACCCATGGGACCTTTCATACGATCTCATGATCTTTATGATGTGTGGAGGTCCCACCATACTACCGAAAGGGACTACTCTTACTTCTCTCCTCGGCATAATTCCTACACGAGGATTGACTATTTCTTGGTGGACAAATGGCTCCTCCCCAAGGTCTCAGCATCCGACATCTCCTCCATCACGTGGTCCGACCACGCACCTGTCACTATCTCCCTGAATGACTCCTCCCCCTCTTCTCGATCAAGGGTTTGGAGAGCCAATGCCTCTCTCATCCACTCCCCAATTCATTCTGAATATATCTGGGAACACCTAACCGAGTTTTTCACCCTAAATGCTGACTCTGTGACTAGTCATAATGTATTGTGGAATGCCCATAAAGCATTTGTTCGACGACTCTTTATTCAACTGGGGGCTAGGGAGAGGAGGATGAGATCACAGCGTTTAGAAACCCTTACCTCAGATATAAAAGTATTGGAAACTCAAAATCAATCAGCTCCTAGTAATATTACAAAACGTAAACTAGATCTCTTAAGACAAGAACTGAAAGCCCACTTGCTGGACTCCTTTGAGAGAGCCCATACCCACTTTAGAGCCCTCCATTATTCCACCGGCAATAAAGCGGGTAAAGCTATGGCTAATAGGATTAAGGGCCACCTATCCAAGACTAAAATCACCCACCTGTTCCAACAAAAATTAATTGACCCCTCGGAAATCGCCAATGCCTTTAGCGACTATTACACCACCCTATACAACCTGAAAGATGATAGTTCAGTTCTCCAACCATCCCCTCAAGACATAACAGCATTCCTCCAAGAAATCAATCTCCCAAAATTGTCTGAGGATCACTTGGAGACACTTAATGCCCCATTTACCGCCCTAGAAATTCAACACACGATCTCTGGACTGCCCTCCAACAAATCCCCGGGCCCTGATGGCCTAACAGGTGAATATTACAAAAAATTTGGCTCCATCTTATCACCATATCTTGCTAGAGTTTGTAACGACGCTGCCTCATCCTCCTCTCTTCCCCCTGAAATGTTATCTGCTTTAATTGTTACGCTGCCGAAGCCGGGGAAGGAACCCACCTGTGCCCAAAATTTTCGGCCCATATCTCTCCTAAACTTAGATGCCAAAATGTATGCAAAACTCATAGCCAACCGTCTAGTAGACCTAATGCCCATGCTCATACACAAAGACCAGTCTGGCTTTACCAAGGGCAGACAGACCTTTGATGCGACCCGTAGGATCATTAACATCATCCATGCTGCAGGGTCTACTCAAACGCCTTCTCTGCTCCTATCACTGGATGCGGAGAAGGCGTTCGACCGAGTCCACTGGGGGTACATGCGAGCTACACTGGTCAAGTTTGGATTTCAAGGCCCTATTCTCTCCGCCATAATGGCATTGTATTCCTCCCCCTCAGCCCAAGTATACACATCGGAAATGCTCTCAAAGCCCTTTTTGATCACCAATGGCACGCGCCAAGGCTGTCCCCTGTCACCACTTATCTTTAACCTTGTCATGGAGCCCCTAGCAGAACACATCAGAACTCAAGACATGATATCAGGGTTTAAGATTGGCACCTTAGAACACAAAATCAACCTGTTTGCGGACGACGGGATAATCATGATGACAAATCCCCTTTCTTCCCTGGCTTCGGTACAATTGCTGTTGCAAAGATTTAGTAGCATATCTTACTACAAGGTCAATGAGAACAAATCTTATATCCTAGATTTAGGATTGGATGCTATCACCAGTAACTTGCTCAGGAACAAATTCCCCTACCCCTGGGCAGACTCCGGAATTTCATACCTTGGCATTACCTTGACTAAGTCCACAAAGGCTTTGTTTCCCCGCAACTATGTTGAGTTGAAACAAATGCTTATCTCCGAAACCACGAAACTCTCCAAGTACGAATTCTCCTGGGCGGGCAGACTTGCGGCTTTCAAAATGATGGTCTTGCCCAAGCTACTGTATGTATTCCGAACACTCCCCATACCACTCTCGCACTCTTACCTAGCAGCCCTGCAATCTATCTTGGGTCGCTACATACGGCAAGGCAAAAAGTCCAGGTGTAGCTTGGTAAAAATTTCCAAACATAGATCTGCAGGAGGTATGGGATATGTGGTCATCAAAGATTATTACCTGGCCACTATTCTCGCACAACTCAAGGAGTGGATGGCAGCAACACCCTCCACTCTTTGGAGTGACATATAATCCAACATGATTCCAGGTCATAGCCTGAACCACTGGTTATTTAGCACACTAATCACTAACCCTCAACTGGGCCTATACTCCCCCATCATTCAGGCCTCTGTTAAAGCCTGGAGATTGCTGACACGTGCTAAATGGTCGACTGTACCAATTAAACCCATCCCCATACCGATACAAACACTGACACTATTAACCCCAGATCTACACATTCCGAAATGGCTGACTGAGAAGATGACGTACACCTATGAACTGCGGCACCTCGTGACTAACTCCTCATTTCTACATCTCCAGACCACGTTCCAAGCTCCCACTTCTGACTACTTTACCTACTATAGGCTGCGACACTGTCTCTTAGCCACACCCTCACTGGAAGGACACCTATTGGTAAACATATGGCAATACCTCTTTGCCCAGACACGCCCGACCAAAGGCACCTCTATACTCTACTCATCCCTACAAGAGAAAAACTCCTTCTTCAAATCCAAACCCCTCACTGATTGGGAATCCGACTTCCAGACCCACTTTTCCGACCAGCAATGGCAGGCAGCAATTAAGTCTATATACAAATCCACCTCTTGTACAGCCCTATGGGAACTCTCCCAGAAGCTGCTACTAAGATGGTACCTGATGTCGTCCAGAGTAGCCAAATTCCATCCCCATACTTCACTTGACTGCTGGAGAGGTTGAGGTGAACCTGGCACTCTAATCCACATTTTCTGGACGTGTCCCCACTTAAGGAATCTGTGGACTTTGCTAGAGCAAGTACTGAGGAAATTGACTGGCTTTCCCATACCACTGACCCCCCAACTAGCTATTCTCAATCTGACCATCGATGACATACCCCCTCCCCTGAAACTAGTGACATCCCACTTTCTAATGGCAACCAGACTTCTCATTGCCAGAAACTGGAAATCTAATACCATCCCCACAGTAACGGACATAATACAATTAACTTACACTCACTACCAGTATGAGACAATCCTTGCTCGCAGGAAACATTCCTGCCCCACACTATTGACTCAATGGACTCCATGGCGACTATGGTACGACACTAAATGGAATCACTGACCACTGATCCATTTCTGAACGCTCCATCCTCTCCTTGATGCGCTCCACCCCCTCCCCTCCCCTCATGTGTGAAGCCCCTTCCCCCCTATCCCCCCCCCCCCCTCCTTAGCATAGATATTGCATTCCCTTATGGTTATTCCTACCGTTTACAGTTATATGTAATTCGACTGTTCTGATACATTACGAGATTGCTTATGCACAGTCAGAAACCCTTTGCTGTATTCAATACTGCTCATGGCTTGTTCGCCTAGATGTAACTTACTGCTGTATCTGTATTTCTCAATAAAAACTATTTGAAATAAATTGCACTGAAAGTACACTTGGAAGTGCAGTGGCTGTAAATCTGATGGATAGATCTGAAATGAGGGGAAGCTCTGCTGATTTTATCATCCAATCATGTGCAAGCTAAAATGCTGTGTAACGGAATGACCCATGACAGACTGACATTCTCCTATGCCTAGGGTCACCTTATGTCCACTAGGGCCATAGGGTGATAAAGAAATGATATCATGTATTACATGAAATGGGACATTAATAATAATTCATGTTTGCGGGATACTGAGATATTAAGGTGTTCTTACTTGACATCTGTTACACAGGAGAGCTCCGGCTATTGAAATGTTAAGTGAGGTTGGCTCTTCAATGTGTGAACACATTGGCCCAGATTCACAGAGCGATTACGCCTGCGCAACTGGTGTTGCGCGTGCGTAAGTCTAAATGTGCGCGTGCGTTTAGATGCGCGCGATTCAGAAAACGATTTACGCCAGAAATCTACTTTTTTTTGTCCGGCGTAATTTCGTTAGACAGACGCATCCGTCCGCGCAAAAATGCGCTAGACACACCATTGATTTGCTAGTCAAATATGCTAATGAGGGAGTTGCGGGGATCCACAAAAAAACGCAGTTGCTGCGCAGGCTACGCGATATCCTGTCTAAAGTTAGAGCACCTAAAAGCTGGTCTAAATTTTGAAAAAACGTCTACATCTCACAGAAAGCAACACCGTTACTGAGGAGCAGACCACACACACGTGTTGCACTACAATTTGACTGCCAACATGCCAGGGGCATCGTCGCTCATAGCTGCACTAGTGAATTTAGATGACCAAAGAAGGAGGAGGGCACAGAGGATGGCACGGAGGATGGCACAGGAGAGGATATACCGCACACGCATAGACCTCTTTGGCATGAGTGATTCTGAGGTGTATCGCATCTTCAGATTCCCCCCTCATGCCATCCTGGAATTAACCACAACCCTGCAGGAGGACATCACTAGCCCAACACAACGCTCACAAGCAGTGCAGCCACTGGTGAAGGTCCTGGCAACACTCCATGTCCTTGCCAGTGGCTCTTTTCAGCGTACAAGTGGAGTGGTGGCTGGGATGTCACAATCCACCATGTGCAGATGTGTGCACCAGGTTGTCCCTGCAATCCTCACACGCTTGGCCAACCAAATCATCAAACCCACCACTGAGGACCTGCGGCTGAAGGCAATGACAGATTTCTACAGAATTGCCAGATTCCCACGCACCATCGGGGCCATTGATTGCACACATGTGGCACTCCCGCCCCCCCATGAGACAGAGCACATGTACCGCAATCGGAAGCATTGGCATTCCATCAACGTACAGGTGATAGTTGATGCCCAAGGCCTCATATGGCACGTCTGTGCCAAACACCCCGGATCCACCCATGACAGCTACATCTACAATCAATGCCACATCCGAATGGAATTCGATCAGAACGTGTATGGGAACACCTGGCTGGTTGGTGAGTGACATGGGAGTCAGGCATGACTATCCCCTCCCGTGATGCACACCTCACAAGTGGCACATGCATGACTAACATTCTCCTGTCTTTTCCCTTCCAGGTGACTCTGCATATGCACTGGGACCCTATCTCATGACTCCTATCCGGAACCCCCAAACCCCAGGGGAGGAAAGATACAGTCAAGCACACATCAAAACCCGAGCAGTGGTGGAGCGCACCTTTGGCCTCCTGAAGTCACGTTTCCGATGCCTGGATAAGTCTGGGGGTACACTGTTGTATTCCCCAAACTTCGTGTGCCATATCATCGTTGCATGTTGCATGCTGCACAATCTCGCAGTGAGGAAGGGCCTGCAGGTTGAGCTACGTGATGACCTGACCCCCCAACCAGACAATCAACCCCTAACCGAGGATACCCCGTCTTCTGAGGGAAGAGCAGTCAGGAGGCAGCTCATATTGGGCATCTTTGCACGTTAAACACACACATTAATCATGGCACAATGAGAATGCATGCATGCACACCACTATGGTCCCTAGCACACACACCCCACATCCTCATCAAATTGGATTGGCACCAGTCCACCATGCAGGACTTGTGAGCAGCAACGCCACGCCAAGGCTCCAATTATGTCACTGTACATTCATACACCATTCACACGGACCTGGGAATCACTTCTCCCTGGTCCTGGGGAACCCTTCTCCACCAAAATTGAGGATGACACCCCTTTTCCAGCAGGAATGTCACCCCCACATTCAAACAGCATGCACAACCCAAAATTTAAAAAAAATGTCAGCAAAAAAAAAAAAAAAAAATGCAAAAAATGTCAGCCAAAAAAAAAAAAATGCAAAAAATGTCAGCCAAAAAAAAAAAAGGGGGAAAAAAAATTAGTGCCCTCTGCGTGAGCCACGCCTGGGGCGCCCCCGGCCACGGCCCCGGCCCCTCAGGGGAGACTCATGGGGGAGGGGCAAACCCGGGGAAGGAGGAGCAGCCCCTGATATCTGCCCACCTGGCGGCCTGCCCTCCAAGGCCACGGCAATTCTGTCCAGGGAAGCACCAAGTGTTGCCGTGTTGGCCTGGATAGCCTGGGTAAGGGCCCTCACATCCTGCCCAACGCCTGCTGCTGTAGTCTGCAGTTCATTTAGGCAGGTTGTGAAAGCCTGGGAGTGGGAGTCCAGGTTACCCAGCGTATCCTTCATGGAGGAGAGGCTCTCCTCCACCCGCCCAAAAGTCTGGCAGAGCTGTCCCAGATGGCGGGTCTGGAGGGCCTGGTCCCTTCGCAGACTGGCGGGCAGGAGATTGGGCGCCCCCTGGTGCTCTGGGATGACATCCTGCCTCCAGCTGATGGTTGTGGGCGGGGAGAAGGGGAGGCCCTTGTGAGGGGAGCCATGTTGGGGGAGGAGGGGGGGGGGCTCCCCCTTAGGGAGGGCAGGCTTCTGCCAGCCAGAGGGGAAGAGTCCGCACAAACCACTCGTCCAGTGCCTGACTCCTCCTCCTCATGATCGTCCTCCTCCTGATCGTCCTCCTCCTCATGATCGTCCTCCTCCTCTCGAACCTCCTCCGCGGACTCCGGCCTTGTTGGGGGGGCCTCATTAGGCTGCTGTCCTGGTGTTGGAGTGGTCAGGCCAGATGGCCCTGCACCCTCCTGCACATCTGTGGATGACACAAACCATTCACAGGTTGGAGGATCCACACACTTGCCACATATTCCCGTTCACCCCCTCCCCCACACATGCTACACACCTGATAGAAAAACAAACCTTACCTGGCACCGCGGGGACCGGACTTGTGTCAAAGCCTGGCAGGCCCTCCACTTCATGCCGGTGAAAGGTCAGGGCCACCACATGCTCCGTCGCTGTAAGCCTAATACGGCATGGTGGGCCCCCTCCTGTGCCCCTGGCATGGGCATGCATTGCGGCCAGTTTTTTTTTTCACCAGACGCCGGAGATCATTTATTTTTTTGTCGATCCCAGACCGGGTCCGTGTCTCCCCCTCCCCCGATGAATTCACCTGCTCCGTGATCCTATCCAATATCTCCCTCCTCCTGGCCGGGGTGGTGGTGGCACTCTGCGGGCCGTGGAGAAAACGCCCATACTCGCTAATGGCCCGGGCAAGAATTCTTTTTTCCCCCACAGTAAAATTGAGCTTTCTTTTTCTCTCAGTCATACTTCCAATCAAACTCACTACCAGTCACCAAAAACCAGTCACAAATACAAGCACAACCAATCAGGCAAGAACACACACAAAGAGAAAACGAACACCCACAAATCACACTAGCACTCAGCAAGAAACAGTCACAAAAAAAAATAAAAGAAAAAATAAAGCAAGAAAACAAACGAACAAAAATATATCAATCAAACAAACAGTCTCTCAAACACTTATCAAAAAACACTTTCACAAATATACCAACAAGAACTTGATCACACAGAACACTAATCTGACAACTACAAGACACACTGCAACGAACAACAGGAACAAAAGCACTTGGTTAAATGGGAAGGGACACAAAGGGATGTACTTTTGCAATGCAAGTGCGTTTGTGTGTGTCTATTAATGCTGTCTGCGTAGTTCACAACGTTGCCCTAGTCCATTTCCAATTTCACTGATTGCGCCGCTCCCGAGTTGTGAGCATGCGCACAGCGGAGCTGACATGGTCTCGTTCAAGCGCGCATGCGCGAGCCGGCCGGCCCTTCATTTGCATGGGGTCACGGCTCATTTCAATGTAACACGCCCACGTCCCTCCCAATTTGTATTACTCCTCCTTACGCCTCTGGAAAAAACCTTACGCTTGCGCAATTTCCTGCGCAAAAGCTACGTGAATCGGGGGATTACGCGGCTAGATGGCGCAAGTCTAACGTAATGGCGGTGCGCTACGCCGGACCGATAATGCGCCGATGTACGTGAATCTGGGCCATTCTGTGGAAAGGTGTTAATTGCATCAGGGCCTGAAAGACCTTTTGATTGTGTGATTCATTGTGTTTAAAGCAATGTGTTAAAGTCTCCATTCAGATGTACTGAATTAGCATGTCAATTATGTTTAGGAATGTATCGATGCCCAGGTGTCAGAGACAGTACGTCTGTCTAGATATTGTGGATTGAGGTCAAGGCATTGTGTAATTGTAGTTTGGAATGTGACAGATCTGTCAGTTTCGGTGCCGAAATGTCTGCTAGATATTATTTAGCCCCAGTGTGAATAGGGGGGTGGAGATTGCATTGTCCTGTGATTGGTTGTAACATCTTGTACTGTATAAAAAGCTGAGAAGAAACCAATAAAGGGTTCATATCTTTGGAAGCAAGTACAGAGCAGAGTCTCGTCTTGATTATGGGAAATGGAATGGATCGTGTATGCAAGATTGTCGCAGTATGTCGGATAAGCTTGTCGTGGTTGGATGGAAGGTCGTAAACGGTGGTGACCGTTACATTTGGTTGCAGCAGTGGGATGATTCCATCTTCAGAAGGACGGCTACCATGGCACATGACAATGGAGACGCTGTATGAACGGATGAAGCTCTCTTCCCTCAAGGACTTACTGGAGAGCCGGGGCAGACCGGCCAGCAACCGTAAGAAAAGGGACACTATCGCAGAATTAGTCGAAATGAATAGAGCTAAGAGGCCCAGCGTAACAGACAGGACACCCGAGGAAGAATTTTTTGATCGGGTTATTAAACATGGACTGGCACAATATGGTCCTAATCCTCCACCGGAGATCATAGACCGGGTTATAGCGGCTGTAGATGCCACCTTGCGACAGCGAAGAAGTGCTGCTGCAGCTGAAGTCACAGCAGCACCAACTGAAGAGAGAGGAGAGGTGCAGATACCAGTCTCCATGGAAGAGGAATTCCAAAGGAGGTTACAAGAGATGCGGATACAGCACAGAGGACCCGTATCAGAGGAGGTCCTGCTGGGATGGTCGGATGTGATTCGGTGCCAACTCTGGAAGGAAGCGCTAGCTCTGGAGCAGCAACACCAAGAAAAGGCCCTGCCCTCCATCTATGTAAGGTACTGGCCGCAGTATGATGTACCAATGCCGTTGTTGGGGGAACAACCGAAGCAGGAGTGGATAGCGGAGTTAAGCAGGCTGATCCGGGCAGAGATGCAGCTGGATGAGAGCTACAGAGCCCTCCGGTGGTATGTAGCCCAAGAGTGCCCGTGGTCAGCGGATGACAGCCCCACAGAAGTCTATGACTATGATGGCCTGGGATTGTTGTATTGGAGGATGTCCAGTGATCCTGACTTTGGGGATGATCGGGAGTGGCGCTTGGAGGACATAATGGAGCACAGAGAGGAAAAATTGAATATCTCGGGAGGCCACTGGTTACAGGAAGATTTGGAATTTCTGGCCATTCAGGAATGGGATTTGGAAATCGCCTACAGACAGCTGCTAGACTTGGCTCAGCAGCAGGGTGGGGCTCCTGTTGCCTGGGACTATGAGGAAAGTTCAGATGACAACTGTGAAATCCTGACTGATGAATCGGCAGTGGAAAATATGGAGATTGCCATCCCTAGAGCCGAAGCGGATGGTGTGGAGTTCCAGAGAGCCGGGGCGGTTGGCCCCTCTCTCTAGCAACAAGCTGAGGTGGTAAAGCTTTTACCCCCAGCTGAATCACTGGCAACAGAGCAGAGTGCCCCAGGCCTCTGCTTCTCACTAACAGAAGAGGGGGACCCTGTGGTAGTGGATGGGACTGTGGTCTCCACTCACAGCAACCCAGCGGAAGAGCTGGCAACAGAACAGAGGGTCACGGACCTCTGCTCTCCACTAACGGAAGAGGGGGTCCCTGTGGTAGTGGATGGGACTTCAGTCTCCACTGACACAACCCCAGAAAATGGTGCAGCACCAAAACAGGAGGATGTCGGCTTTGCTTTGCAAGCACCGGGGGGGGGTTTTCACCTAGCACCACTGGATGGGACTTCAGTCTCCACTGGTATACCCCAGGAAGGGGGGGGCAGTTAGCCCAGACCCCCAACAGCATGATGGACTGAGCCCAGCCACCCTGCCTTCTCTCCAGCGGCTGAAAGGACTCCAGGGAGAAGGGCCAGTCCAGGCCTCTCCCCAGCAGCAGGCGTGTTCTCTGAGAGAGGCAGAGGTTGGCGGGGTGAGTAATGCTCAGTTTGAGCCATTTATTTGGGGTACAGTATGGATACCAGCATTGGAGGACTGGAACTACTGACTGACGTCGGAGTCAACCCACTTGGGGTTCACTCCTGTGTCCGTCTCCCACCGAAAGGGGAGAGATGTAACGGAATGACCCGTGACAGACTGAGATTCTCCTATGTCTAGGGTCACCTTATGTCCACTAGGGCCATAGGGTGACAAAGAAATTATATCATGTATTACATGAAATGGGACATTAATAATAATTCATGTTTGCAGGATACTGAGATATTAAGGTGTTCTTACTTGACATCTGTTACACAGGAGAGGGACATTACAAGCTTTTTCAATGCTTAGCTCCGGCTATTGAAATGTTAAGTGAGGTTGGCTCTTCAATGTGTGGACACATTCTGTGGAAAGGTGTTAATTGCATCGGGGCCTGAAAGACCTTTTGGTTGTGTGATTCATTGTGTTTAAAGCAATGTGTTAAAGTCTCCATTCAGATGTACTGAATTAGCATGTCAATTATGTTTAGGAATGTATTGATGCCCATGTGTCAGAGACAGTACGTCTGTCTATAATTAGCCCCAGTGTGAATAGGGGGGTGGAGATTGCATTGTCCTGTGATTGGCTGTAACATCTTGTACTGTATAAAAAGCTGAGAAGAAACCAATAAAGGGTTCATATCTTTGGAAGCAAGTACAGAGCAGAGTCTCCTCTTGATTATGAGAAATAGAATGGATCGTGTATGCAAGATTGTCACAGTGTGTCGGATATGCTTGTCGTTGTTGGATGGAAGGTCGTAAACGGTGGTGACCGTTACATGCTGTTTTTTATTTTCCTTGCATGTCCCCCTTGGATCTACAACGACTGCACTTCCAAGTTCACTTTCAGAGCAATTTCAGGTGCACATTGCACTTGATGTTTGCACTTGTAGTGCAAAGTGGATTAGCCTTTCGTAAATAACCCCCATTATCTATATCAGTGATCGTAACTTGTGATCTGCCTGACTTTTTCTGCTTATCAGCTATCCTCATTGTTAGTATATTTTCTGTGTGGCCCAAGACTATTCCTCATCTTCCAATGTGGCTCAGTAAGGTCAAAAGCCTGCTATACATATTATGACAATGGTGGAACATGCCTGCGCAGTGAGCTTTGGCATGTACACTTATAGGGCCAGATTCACAAAGAATTACAGCAGCGTATCTCCAGATACGCCGCCGTAATTTCAAATTCCTAAATTTGTATCCACAAAACAAGATACGCCGGAATTACGCTAAGATACGACTGGCGTAACGTTATTACACCGTTGTATCTTAGTTGCATACTTACACTGGACGCTAGGGGCGCTTCCGTCATTTTTCCGTGTTGAATATGCAAATGAGCGAGTTACGGCAATTCACGAACGTACGAGCGTCCGGAGCATTCCTTTTATGTCGTTTGCGTAAGCATATGTCCGGCGTAAGGTTACCCCTGCTATAAAGAGGCGTACACCATGTTAAGTATGGACGTTGGGCCAGCGTCAAATTTTCCGTCACTCAGGTCGTTTGCGTAAACCGTTCGTGTATAGGGATTTGCGTAAGTTACGTTGTTTTCATTGACTATTTGCGACGTGATTTCACACATGCACACTGGGATACGTCCACGGCCGATGCATGCGCAGTTTAAAAAAAACATCATTTACGTCGGGTCACGATTAATTTAAATAAAACACGCCCACCTCTTCCCAATTTGAATTAGACGCGCGTACGGCGGCCCATTTACGCTACGCTGCCGTAAGTTAGGACGCAAGTGCTTTGTGAATACGGCACTTGCCATTCTAAGTTACGGCGGCGTAGCATAAATGATATATGCTACGCCCGCCAGAAACTTAAGCCGGGCTTCGTGGATCTGGCCCCCAGTCTCCACCAGAAGCACAAGTATTCCAGAAAAACATTATTAAAGAGGTGCTTGGAATTTTCAAACTTGTACATACACTCAAATAAAATAAAATAAAATAAAACTTCAAACAAGCCCAATGGCTCTGGCAAGGAGTCTTACCTTGATGGACACCCAGTGGCTCAAACCATAGAAGTACAGAAAGGAGCACCAGACTAGAAATGTATAAAAGTGTCCAAGATCATTTTAATTGTTGGTAAACAAGTGATATAAAAACAACCAACACATTTCATGTTCATCTGAGTTGCCAACTGGGGAAAACTGATTTCTGTGGGGGCACCCAATGAAAAGGAGGGGCCTGGAGCATCAGTAGGGCACCCCAGAAGAAGAGGAATGTGACTTCTCCGTGCAAATGATTACACAGAGCAGGCATGTATAGAAATGTTTGTTATTTTTATTAAAAAAAAACCTTTAAGACTAACTGGCCAATAAAATACTAAAAAGTACTGTAGCAAAGTCTTTAGACTCTTCCAGTCTAATGAGGACCTCTAAGGCCAAAGATAGCTGACATGCTTAAATATGTAGTGTGTTGTGAGGCATAGGGGGTGCAAAGATGTTGAAAATCATTGAGCGCCAGACATTTCTTGGATGTACAAGAGTTTCTTTTTTCTTTTTTGTATTTCTGGGGGAAAGAGGGTTTTGGATTCAATTGGCAGACTCAGAGACATCAATAGGAGGACAGCTGTGCACGAAAAGGCCCCAACAAGGCGCCACATCTACACATGCAGGAATGCTGTCTCCTATGGCAACAGTCTTTAACAGTTCCTAACTCAAACATTACAATCCTTCAGCTTCACTACAACTGTTTCTTTTAGTTTTTCAACACTGAGCTCCCGGTCTCTCACTAGACCCTCTGATTCACTGACTCTGAATCACGCTAAGCTCCTCCAACGTTTGCGGTGTTATCCCCTCAAGCATCACCCATGCTTCGCTGCTGGGTCCCTAGCTTGGCACTCCAGATACTTCACCTCTGCTGACCAGCTTTGTCCCTGGCTTGACACACAAGGCTGCTCTGCAAGTGTCACCTTCCGCTAGTTGGGTCCCTGACTTGATCACGCCCTGAAGTTTCCACTGTGCCCATTCCGTGAGAATACTGCTCCGGTACTTACTTCAGTTACTCACTGTGGTCCCTGGTAAAGGTGGTTGGTCCCTTGATGGCAACAGCTCCCCAGGTTCTCTAGTCCCTGGTAAAGGTGGTTGGTCCCTTGATGGCAACAGCTCCCCACCCTCCCAACCCTGCTCGGCCCTCTTACTTCTGGATGGGCCCTCACACAGACTGGCAGCCAGATGCCCCCAACCTAGCAGTCCAGGTATACGACACACATCCATCCAGACAGACGTACAGGTGGCACAGAACCTAGATCACCTGACTCTAACTAAATATTTAGGTGCTCCCAGCAGGCCATGGGATTAAAGAAAACACCTGCCCATTGGCTGAGATACCTCATATACCCATAACCTGACCTTGGGTTTCCTTTCTCATATCTAGTACCACCAATAGGGATGAGCTGAATACCCCCCTGTTCGGTTCGCACCAGAACTTGCAAACACACCAAATGTTTGTGTGAACTTTAGAACCCTGTTAAAGTCTATGGGACTCGAACATTTGAAATCTAAAGTGCAAATTTTAAAGACTAATATGCAAGTTATTGTCCTAAAAAAAGTGTTTGCGGACCTGGGTCCTATCCCAGGGGACATGTATCAATGCAAAAAAAAATGGCAATTTTTTTCGGGAGCAGTGAATTTATTAATGCTAAAAGTGAAACAATAAAAGTGAAATATTACTTTAAATTTCGTACCTAGGAGGGGTGTAAAGTTAGCATGTGAAATAGCGTGGGGGGTCCCCCCAAATTCAATTACTAGGCCCTTCAGGTCTGGTATGGATATTAAGGGGAACCCCACCGTCAATTAAAAAAAAAATGAAGTGGGGTTCCCCCCAAATATCTATTCCAGACCCTTCAGGTCTGGTGTGGATTTTAAGGGGAACTCCACCCCAAATGTTTTAAAAAAAATGGCGTGGAGTTCCCCCAAAAATCCACACCAGACCCCTTATCAGAGCACGTTAACCTGTCCAGCTGCAGAAAAGTGGAGCAGTGAGCCGGGACCAAGTGGATTACCACTGCTGGATTTTTTTCTTTTTTTTTATTAATAAAGGACTTTTTTGTACGGTGTCTGTGTGTGTTTTTTACAACTATTTACACTTCCTTTGTGAAATAGTAGGGACTAGGGGTACAATGTACCCCATTACCAATTCACATAAGAGGTGTCAGGATCTGGGGGAATCCTCCCCATGTTGAGGGCATGTGGCCTGGTATGGTTCAGGAGAGGGGGGCGCACTTTGTCCCCCCCTCTTTTCTGCGGCCGGCCAGGTTAACATGCTCGGATAAGGTGGTGTGGATTTTTGGGGGAACTCCATGCCATTTAAAAAAAAGGGTGGAATTCCCCTTAAAATCCATACCAGACCTGAAGGGCCTGGAATGGATATTTGGGGGGAACCCCACATCATTTTTTTTTAAATTGAAGGCAGGGTACCCCTTAATATCCATACCAGACATGAAGGGCCTGGTAATTTAATTTGGGGGGACCCCCACACTTTTTTTTATTTTTTATGAATGAATTCTCTTTGAATTGCCGGAGCCGACAATTCATTATAGCTGCAAGTCAGTTTTAAATGCCTTTTTTTCCTTTCAGAAATTACACCTTGTGCAGAGACAGTTCTATGTACAGGAAACATGCGATATTTCACATGCTAACTTTACACCCCCCCCCCTAGGTACGAAATTTAAAGTAATATTTCTCTTTTATTGTTTCACTTTTAGCATTATTAAATTCACTGCTCCCGAAAAACTGCCGTTTTTAAAACTTTTTTTTTGCATTGATAGATATCCCCTGGGCAGGACCCGGGTCCCCAAACACTTTTTAGGACAATAACTTGCATATTAGCCTTTAAAATTATCACTTTAGATTTCTCCCATAGACTTTAACAGGGTGTTCCGTGGCTTTTCGAATTTGCCGCGAACACCCCAAATTGTTCGTTGTTCGCCGAACAGGCAATGTTCGACTCGAACATGAGTTTGACTCGAACTCGAAGCTCATCCCTCACCACCAAGTACCCGGCCACCTAGAGGTAGAAGAGAAAAGTGCAACAAGGTCATACTTAGGGAGAAATCAATGGATCTATATCAACCAGGATAACTGGCAAGTAAATTTGTGAAGAGCTCCCTGCCTAAGCTACAGGGTGCTACATCACAAAAATACACTAATGTCTTGTACACATGATCGGAATTTCCGATGGAAAAAGTCAGACGGAATTTTTTCATCGAATATTCCGACCATGTGTGTGCCCCATCTGAGTTTTTCCATCGGAAATTCAGATGGACTTAGAAAGAGAACATGTTTTCTTTTTTTTTCTCGAAAATTCCGTTTGTGAGTGAAAAACGTATATAGCGCAGCGCATGCAAACTGAATCGCCTCTGAGCGCTTAGTGACCATTCCCTGAGTAAAACTTTTTGACCTCAGAAGAGATGGGTTTTGATCTTTCTTCTGAAGGCCAAGTGGTTCACCTCCAACCGGATGCTTGTTGGTAGAGCGTTCCACAGTCTGGGTCCTTGGACTGCGAATCTATGTTCTCCTTTGGATTTGTATCTGACTTTGGGTATCTGGAGTAGATTTTGGTTGGTTTATCGCAGAACGCGATTGGGGTTATGAGATTTTAGTGTTTCACATAGATATTCGGGGGCGTTTCCTTGAACACACTTATGTGTTAGACAGAGTGCCTTGAAAGTGATTCTGTCTTTTACTGGCAGCCAATGAAGGGATCTCAGAGAAGATGAGATTGATTCCCATGTTTTTTTGCCAGTCACTAGTGGTGCGCAGGGCCATCTTAATAGCATCATGGGCCCCTGGGCAAAGTAATGCTATGGGGCCCCTACAAGCCTGTCCCAATTTACGCACCTACTCTCAAGAATGAAAGTACAATATTTGTACTTTACAGCGTGTCACTTGCTACTGTCCCCTGCCACCAGATTCAACCCAACACTTTCCACCATCACCTGCCACCAGATTTAGCGTGTCACTTGCCACCATCACCTGCCACCAGATTTAGCGTATCACTTGCCACCATCACCTGCCACCAGATTCAGCGCGTCACTTGCCACCGTCACCTGCCACCAGATTCAGCGTGTCACTTGCCACCGTCACCTGCCACCAGATTCAGCGTGTCACTTGCCACCATCATCTGCCACCAGATTCAACGCAACACTTGCCACCTTCACCTGCCACCAGATTCAGCATGTCACTTTCTACTGTCCCCTGCCACCAGATTCAGTGTGCCACTTGCCACCATGACCCTTCATCAAATTCACCGTGTCACTTGCCACCATCACCTGTCATCAAATTCAGCGTGTCATTTGCCACCTATCCCCTGTCACCAGATTCAGCATGTCACTTACCATCCATCCCGTCACCAGATGCAGACTGTCACTTGCCAAGTCATGTTGCACATGGGGAGCTGACAGAGAAGAAGGGGTCTGACAGAGACAGAGAAGATGGGGTTTGGCAGAGAGGAGGGGGGTCTGATAGAGAAGATAGGGAGCCGACAGAGAAGATGGGGGCGGCACTCGGAACCGGGAACCACATCCAGTGGTGGGGGGGATGATGGAGAACGGCAGTGCAGGCACTTACCACGCTGGCTGGGGGACACAGCTTGTACAGGTGGCAATCGTGGCCGCAGCGCCGCAACCTCATCTCTCACCCACATTATTGGGTGGGGGGCAATTTGTCCGGCTCTGGGGCCCTCAGTCAACGTGGGACCCCGGGGCTGTGCCCAGTCATGCCCGCTCAGTAAGACGGCCCTGGTCGTGCGGCCGTATTTTGGCCGACTTGCAGATGGGTGATTTGGTTCTTTGGGAATCCGAGGTAGAAGGCATTTGCATAGTCAAGTCTGGAGTTGATAATTGTTCCTACCACGACGGCTATGTCTTCTTTTGGGATAAAGGGGGTAAGTCTGCGTAGTAGGCGCAGCAGATAGTGGGATCCGCTGACTACTGACCCTATTTGCGCATCCATTGTCATGTTGGTGTCGAAAATGACTCCAAGACTTTTGACTTTGGTGCTAGGGGTGATGGTTTTACCCAGAATGGGCGGGGGTGTCCATGTTGTTGGATGATTTTTCTGGTTGGCGTGAAACAGGAGAAGTTCTGTTTTTGAGATGTTGAGTTTAAGATAACTCTTTGACATCCAGGTTTCTATCAAGGTGAGGCATTTCTCTAGTCCGAGATAATGGTCCTTTTTGTTGCAGATGCGAAAATACAGTTGTGTGTCATCTGCATAAGAGTGGTAAAGTAGCTTCTGGTTGCTGATGATTTCAAAAAGAGGGCGGAGATAGATATTGAACAGAACAGGCGACAAAGGGGATTCCTGAGGGACTCCGCATGACACCGTGCGTTTTTCAGAGGTGAAAGGACCAGGTTTCACTATTTGTAATCGCTTCTCCAAAAAGGAGGAGAACCAAGATAAATCACTTTCCACGACTCTGGCTACTTCAGCTAGCCGTGTCAGTAATAATTTGTGGTCTGCCGTGTCAAAAGCAGCACTTAGGTCCAACAGTACTAGAAGAAAAGATTCTCCTTCGTCTGCGGCCTGGAGGACGTCATCCCATATTTTGAGCCTGTATGGAACTCCGACGGAGAAAAAATCACGCATGTTCAGAATTAAGTCGACGCATGCCCAGAAGCATTGAACTTCATATTTCTCGGCTCGTAGTGTTGTAGATCAGGGCCGGCCTTGGGTGTTCAGGAGCCCTGTGCTAACTAATCCTGTGGCGCCCCCCCCCCCCCAAACCGCTACACACTGACCGCTACACAATACACTACCCACAGACCACTACACAATAAACTACCCACAGACCACTACACAATACACACTGACCACTACACAATACACACTGACTGCTACATAATACACTACCCACAGACCACTACACAATACACAGACACTACAACATTGGTGCATTTTACTATAGAGGCATTGGTGGACTACAAGGTCCAGCATTCTACGTTAGAGGGGATTGGTGGACTACAAGGCCCAGCATTTTACTATAGGGGCATTGGTGGACTACAAGGCCCAGCATTTTGCTATAGGGGAATTGGTGGACTACAAGGCTTAGCATTTTACTATAGGGGGCATTGGTGGACTACAAGGCCCAGCATTTTACTATAGGAGGCATTGGTGGACTACAATGCCAAACATTTTAGTCCCACCAATACCTTCTATAGTAAAATGCTGGGCCTTGTAGTCCATCAATGCCTCTACAGTAAAATGCTGGGCCTTGTAGTCCACCAATGCCTCCTAAAGTAAAATGCTGGGCCTTGTAGTCCACCAATGCCTCCTATAGTAAAAGCCCCAGCATTTTACTATAGGAGGCACTGGTGAGACTAAAAAGTCAAGCATTTTACTATGGAGGCATAACACGTTACACAATGACTTTCTGGCTGCTCCCTCCCTCTCCCCAGACCAATACCTACTCCCCCAGGCCGGTGATCTGCAAATATGGTTCCGGCTATCCAGATGGTTCCTGTAAGGACTGCGCAAGCGCAATCCTTGCCGACGGAAATCTCCAAACCTCGGCCGGCATCCAGGGCGACGTGGAATTTTAGGAAAGTGGGCAGTCGGCCTCATGTCCTCGCTTCGCTCAGATGGCTCGCTCCTCTCGCTCGGCCTCCTGGATATTTTTTTCACATCCTCCAATCTAGGGGATGTTAAGGAATGAGCCCAGATGCCGGCCGAGGTTCGGAGATTTCTGTCGGCAAGGATTGCGCCTGCGCAGTCCTTACAGGAACCATCTGGATAGAGGAACCATACCGACAAGTCACCGGAAGCAAAAACTCAAGAGGGAGACGAGTCTCTCACCTTTTTCTTCTTCCTACTGCCAACGCCTGTCACACTGCATGCCTGGGCCGCCCCAATGGAGACATGTTCATGGATCTAATTCCGCTGGAGAGCCTGAGGAGGGGGAGGCGGAGAAGACTGCGAGCGTCAGGGGAGGGCTGGAAAATAGAGCGTGGAAAAGTGATGGATCAAGGAAAACAGTCTAAGATTTTTCATGATCCCAAGAGTCCGCACAGAGCCCCCCTTACATGAGAGTCCGCACAGAGGCCCCCTTACATGAGAGTCGGCAAAGAGGCCCCCCTTACATGAGAGTCCGCACAGAGGCCCCCCTTACATGAGAGTCCCCACAGAGGCCCCCCTTACATGAGAGTCCGCACAGAGGCCCCCCTTACATGAGAGTCCCCACAGAGGCCCCCCTTACATGAGAGTCCCCACAGAGGCCCCCCTTACATGAGAGTCCGCACAGAGGCCCCCCTTACATGAGAGTCCGCTCAGAGGCCCCCCTTACATCAGAGTCCGCACAGAGGCCCCCCTTACATGAGAGTCCGCGCAGAGGCCCCCCTTACATGAGAGTCCACGCAGAGCCCATATACATCGGATCTGATGTAAACGGTGTTCTGGGAAACTTGATTTAAGGGTGCATGCTGTGGACTATTGTGTAAAGAGGGTCTCTGCTCACCAAAGCCTGCCCCCCTCCCCTTTAACAAAGTCCACAGAGCACCCCTTTTTATACACTGGGAGGCAGGAGTGACTAGAGAGGGTGAGCTTACCAGGATGGAGGCTGAGGCGCAGGCAGGCTGTCTGATGCTTTTTTGGGTTCAAACTTCCTGTCCAGTGCCCACACATGCCCAGGGAGTGTGGGCAAGGCAGACTCAGAAGGAGGAGAAGCAGATGGGCTCCATCTCTCCTCTTGTCTGTGCAGAGAGAGAAGGGGATGTCAGCGCTGGTGCACGCTGAGGCTGAGCTATGTGTGAGATGAGACATAGTTTAGCTCTGCAGCCATCTACCTTGGAGCTGACACAGGCAGGCTGCACAGTGGGAGGTGAGCAGCGGCCGTGACCTGTGTTAACAGAGCTCCAGCAAGCATATTCCTGCTCTGCAAAAACAGCATTTGGTAGTGGCGACCGGTGGCTGTGCATAATGTCACCAGCCCGGGGGGAGATTTCCACCCTGCCCCCCCTGCCAGCCCTCCCCTGGCGAGCGTACAGTCGTACACAGCTCTCAGTGAAGGCCAGCCCCGCTCCCCAAGATTGAGGATAGGCCAGGCCCGCCTGCCGCACATGAGTACTTGACCCAATCACAGGGTGCCTGGGGCGGGTGGGAGAGAGGAGGAGGTAAGGGGGGTGAGAAAGGGGGTGGGTTGAGTTGGTGGGAGCGAGGATGAGAGCGAGAGATGGGTTTATAGAAAGAGGGGGGATTAGAGAAAGAGTGGTGGGTGGGAGAGAGGAGGTGAGCAAAAGGCTAAGTGAGAGAGTGAGAGTGAGGAAGGGGGGTAAGCTGACACAGAGGAGGGGGGGTAACACAGAGGAGAGGGGGTGACACAGAGGAAGCGGGGTAAGCTGACGCAGAGGAGGGGGGTAAGTTGACACAGAGGAGGGGGTTTAAGCTGACATAGAGGAGGGGGGGCAAGCTGACACAGAGGAGGGGGGGCAAGCTGACACAGAGGAGGGGGGCAAGCTGACACAGAGGAGGGGAGGCAAGCTGACACAGAGGAGGGGGGGTAAGCTGACATAGAGGAGGGGGGGTGACACAGAGGAGGGGGGGTGGGGTGACACAGAGGAGGAGGGGGTGACACAAAGGAAGAGTGGGGGTGACACAGAGGAGGAGGGGGGGTGAGACAGAGGAGGGGGGGTGAGACAGAGGAGGGGGGTGAGACAGAGGAGGAGGGGGGTGACACAGAGAAGGTGGGGGGTGACACAGAGATGGAGGAGGGGTGACACAGAGGAGGGGGGTGGGGTGACACAGAGGAGGAGTGGGTTTGACACAGAGGAGGGGGGTGACACAGAGGAAGAGAAGGAGGGGTGACACAGAGGAGGAGGGGGGTGACACAGAGTGAGGAAGGGGGGTAAGCTGACACAGAGGAGGGGGGGTAACACAGAGGAGAGGGGGTGACACAGAGGAAGCGGGGTAAGCTGACGCAGAGGAGGGGGGTAAGTTGACACAGAGGAGGGGGTTTAAGCTGACATAGAGGAGGGGGGGCAAGCTGACACAGAGGAGGGGGGGCAAGCTGACACAGAGGAGGGGGGGCAAGCTGACACAGAGGAGGGGAGGCAAGCTGACACAGAGGAGGGGGGGTAAGCTGACATAGAGGAGGGGGGGTGACACAGAGGAGGGGGGGTGGGGTGACACAGAGGAGGAGGGGGTGACACAAAGGAAGAGTGGGGGTGACACAGAGGAGGAGGGGGGGTGAGACAGAGGAGGGGGGTGAGACAGAGGAGGAGGGGGGTGACACAGAGAAGGTGGGGGGTGACACAGAGATGGAGGAGGGGTGACACAGAGGAGGGGGGTGGGGTGACACAGAGGAGGAGTGGGTTTGACACAGAGGAGGGGGGTGACACAGAGGAAGAGAAGGAGGGGTGACACAGAGGAGGAGGGGGGTGACACAGAGGAGGAAGGGGGTGACAGAGGAGGAGGGGGTGACACAAAGAAGGGGAGGGTGACACAGAGGATGAGGGGGGTGACAGAGAAGGGGGGTAACACAGAGAAGGAGAGGGGTGGGGTGACAGAGGGGGGGTGACACAGAGGAGGGGGGTAAGCTGACCAAGCAGATGAGCCCTCAGGAGACACACATCGGGAGACAGGACTCCGGGAGCAAGCGCGATTATCGAATCCACAGTGCAGCCCCGCCCCCGCCTTCACACATGACCAGCACCAGCACGTAAGGGCCATTCACAGACCCCCATGTCTGCTTCCCGGCCTGCCCCGCACATCGCACATGGCCTGTTCGGCCAATCACAGGGCGCCCACTGTGACAGCGATAGTGAGTACAGGATGTCTAAATGTATTGTCCAGAGACAGAGAAACCCGGCTGCTACTGGCCATGGGCACATGTGTCAAAATTCCAAAAACTGTCTGGGTCAACCTGCACGGCGCTCCCTTTTGCCCATGGCGCCCTGTGCGGGCGCACACCCCGCACACCCCGAAGGCCGGCCCTGTTGTAGATCACCACGTTTTGGATGGTCGGAATTTGGTGTGACAGTGTCTATGCAAGACACCTTGAACAGAATTTCGTCAGAAAAATCCGTCTGAGTTTATCCCAATGGAAATTCTGATCGTGTGTACAAGGCACAAGGGCCTGTTTACACTAGCAGTGTGCTCTGAAAAGTGATCTGAGATGGATCATTTTTCAGAAGGCATTTGACAGTTGGTATGGAGGCATTATATTGTAGCTTAACTGTTTGTTTTTACTTCCCTCCAAATGCAAGTGTAAACCTAGTCTAAGTAAGTAAGCTGCTGAAATAAAACAAATTAGATAATAAAAATGTACAGGTAAAAATACATTGAAAAAACAAACTAAAGGCCCGTACACAGGGTCAGACTTTTTCCCAACAAACTTCAAAATCAGCAAGTTTTCAAATTATTCCATCTGACAATTTTTTTTTGGGTTTCATCGGACAAAAAGTTTGGTCTGCAAACGGACAAACTTTTCGGCAACAAAAGTCTGATGGTGCCTCGTCCGACCGTGTGTACAGCAAGCCATTGGACTTTTGTACAAAGTGCAAATACGCATACTCAGAACCAATGTTAAAATCAACCAACAATAGCAGAAGTTAACCAAAGGGTGACAGTAAAGAGCAGAAAAGAGCAGAAAAACCACGTGATGTTGGGAAAGTTTTAGAAAAGTTTGCAGAAAAGTCAGAGCGTATGTATGCTATGGGTGTGACCGGACAACTCCCTTCAGACAAAAATCCAAAGGAAAGTTTGTTTGATGTCCAACCGTGTGTACGCGGCATAAGAGGTCAAACTGCTGAAATAAGACCATATAACTACTAAAATTAATGCTATAAAAACACTATAAAAATAGAAGAGCATGTGACAGTGACAACACAGGAGAGCAATCGGGGATAGAGGGTCATCGCCCTATATTAGGAAGTGTTTACACAAGGATCATCATGGAATGAAAACAAGATATTAATATAATGAGAGCAGCCGCTTTAAAAGGAGGAGTGCTGAAAAAGTGCTGACTAAGCGGTGCATACTTTTTGGTGTGCACACTGCAAATGCGAACTAAACCGCCTAAAGGCACTTTTTGCATCCAGTGCCATCCTGTGTTTTCAGAAGAGGTGGGTCTTACGTTTTTTTCTGAAGGTCCGATGGTTTTCTTCCATACGGATGTCCGTTGGTAGAGTGTTCCATAGCCGTGGTCCTTGGACTGCAAATCTTCGTCTCCTTTAGATTTGTAGTGGCTATTGGGGATGTGGAGGAGGTTTTGGTTAGTTGACCGGAGGGCGCGACTAGGATGTAGTGTTTTATTTTTTCGCATAGGCATTTAGGAGCGTTTCCTTGTGTGCATTTGTGAGTGAGGAAGAGGGTCTTGAATGTAGCCTGTAACCTGGAACGTCGAATCGTACATTTCCGTTCGAATATTCTGCCTACAAGAATTCTAATGTTGTATGACTAGTAATAATGTCGAATCTATTTTCTCATAAATCGAAATCTAATCTCTGTAATGTCGAATCTATTATTTCTATAGTGTCGAATCTTTTCTCTATAATGTCGAACCTTTTCCCTATAATGTCTAATCGTTTCCCTATTCTGTCGAATCTTTTCCCTATAATGTCGAATCTTTTACCTATACTGTCGAATCTTTTCCCTATACTGTCGAATCTTTTCCTATAATGTCGAATCTTTTCCCTATACTGTCGAATCTTTTCCCTATAATGTTAAATGTTTTCCCTATAATGTCGAATCTTTTCCCTATACTGTCGAATCTTTTCCCTATAATGTTGAATCTTTTCCCTATAATGTCGAATCTTTTCCCTATAATGTTAAATCTTTTCCCTATACTGTCGAATCTTTTCCCTATACTGTCAAATCTTTTCCCTATACTGTCGAATCTTTTCCCTATAATGTCGAATCTTTTCCCTATAATGTTGAATCTTTTCCCTATACTGTCGAATCTTTTCCCTATAATGTCGAATCTTTTCCCTATAATGTTAAATGTTTTCCCTATAATGTCGAATCTTTTCCCTATACTGTCGAATCTTTTCCCTATAATGTTGAATCTTTTCCCTATAATGTCGAATCTTTTCCCTATACTGTCGAATCTTTTCCCTATAATGTTGAATCTTTTCCCTATAATGTCGAATCTTTTCCCTATAATGTTAAATCTTTTCCCTATACTGTCAAATCTTTTCCCTATACTGTCGAATCTTTTCCCTATACTGTCGAATCTTTTCCCTATAATGTCGAATCTTTTCCCTATAATGTCGAATCTCTCTATATTGAATTTTTACCACAACGAAAACGAAAATAAAGCATTTTTTATGTCGGATCTTTCGGTTTTCGTTTCTTGCGCTTTCCGAAAACCTGAATTTTTGGACGAAAATGTATTCTAACGAAAACGAATGCACATGTCTACCAATTATCAATCAATAAGAGGCAATTTTCAAGTGCGTGGTATTGGTCCTTTTTGTCGGTGATGCGAAAGTAAGTATCATGAGCGTAGGAGTGATAGAGCAGGTCCTGTTTGCTGATGATTTTGAGGAGTGGACAGAGGTAGATGTTGAAGAGCACGGGCGTGATCCTTGAGGGCCTCTGCATGTAATTGTACGTACTTCTGAAGTTAAAGCTCCTAGTTTCACTGTCTGGGATCGATTCTCTAGGAAGTATGCGAACCTGGGTAGATCAGAGTCTGCGACTCCGGCTACTTCTGTGAGCAAAGTTTTGTGGTCTACTGTGTCGAAAGCTGCACTGAGGTCCAGCAACACCTGGAGACATGATTCTCCGTCATCTGCTGCTTCGAGGGCGTCATCCCAGATTTTGGGAAGTGCAGTTTCTGTCCTGTGGCCTGGGTGGAAACCAGATTGTAGTGGGTCCAAGAGTTTGTAGGTGTCCAAATGGGGTTGTAGCTGTTGTAGTAGTGCTTTCTCTATAATCTTGGAGATGGTGTTAAGGCTCGTCACTGGTCTGCGGTAGTTTGGTCTTTGAGGTCGAGGTTGGGTTTCTTTAGGAGGGGTTTGATTATGCCTTACTTGATGCCTTACCGGCCGTAAGCCATAGGATTTGGAGAAATACGGCGCCTGTGCAGTCACTTCCTAGGTCTCTGCCCAGGCGCCGCATAGCGCCGGAAATACCCGAGTCCTAAATCGGATATTTTCGGAAGCCGTGACGGGCTATAGCGGTGCCATCCAGCGTGGGGGAAATAAATCCAAATTAAAGATTACACAGTAAGTGGGGCATTTAAAAAAAAAAAAACGCATACTGACTCTGACGCCAGTATGCTGGATCACATGGGAAACAGTATATTTAGGGTGAACCTCCTCTTTAATGACAACCTGAAACAGATCGCAAGTCCCAGGGTAAACACCCATGTGATGTGATTTTTAGTGTTGCTCACGAATATTCGCATTGCGAATATTCGCTACGAATATTGCATATTCGAGTATTCGCGAATATCTCGAATATCGCGGCGAATATTTGCTATTTCGAATATTCGTATTTTTCAAATTTCGCAATAAATTTCGCAATAAATTTCGCAATAAATTTCGCAATCAATTTCGCATTCGCGAAATTTCGCAATTTTTTTTTTTTTATTATAAAATATAGCGAATATTCGTAAATATCGAATATTCGTGATATTTTGTCCAAAAAAAATAGCGAAATTTCGCAATCATTTTCGCTTTCGCAACAGCGAAATTTCGCAATAGCGACATTTCGCAATTTTTTTTTTTTTTTTTTATAAAATATAGCGAATATTCGTAAATATAGAATATTCGTGATATTTTATCCAAAAAAAATAGCGAAATTTCGCAATCATTTTCGCTTTCGCATTGGCGAAAATTCGCAATTTTTTTTTATTATAAAATATCACGAATATTCGATATTAACGAATATTCGCGAATATTCTTCGGAATATTCGCGAATATTCTTCGAAATATTTGCGAAATATCGCGAAATCGAATATGGCGTATTCCGCTCATCACTAGTGATTTTGCTGCGGGAGAAAAAAAGAGTCCTGCACCATTTCAGCCATACAAAATGTGCACAGGAATGTGGTGCAATTCCTGTGTGAATCACATACAGTGTCTACATCGCATAAGTGTGAACCCAGGCTCAATTTGTTGGTGTATCTAAATCTGCTAGTACATCTAACACTGCCTTCCCCCTAGACTGACAATGCTGATGTCCAATGGTGGCTTTGCTGCTCTTTCATCCAGAGTGGGGGCACTCAGAGCAGGAGCTGTATAATTGGCCAGAGCACCAGCGGAAAACAGAGTAATGCCGCGTACACACGATCAGAAATTCCGACAAGAAAGGTTCGATGTGACCTTTTGGTCGGAAATTGTGTGTAGGCTCCATCCTACTTTTTCTGTTGGAATTTCCGACAGCAAAAATTTAAGAGCTGGTTCTCAATTTTTCCGACAAGAAAAGTTCCTGTCCGAAATTCCAATTGTTGGTATCCAATTTCGACGTGCAAAAAAAAACACGCATTCTCAGAATCAATTCGACGCATGCTCGGAATCATTAAACTTAATTTTTCCCGGCTCCTTGTAGTGTTGTGCGTCACTGTGTTCTTGGCGGTCAGGATTTTGTGTGACTGTGTGTATGCAACACAAGTTTAAGCCAACATTCCGTTGGAAAAAAATCCACGTTTTCTTGTGTAATAGCATTTTAGGAGCGTTTAGGAGGACTTAGGAGCGTTTAGGAGGACTTAGGAGCGTTAGCATTTCATTGGTGTTTGTGCAGTAAAAGGGGAAAAAAGATTAAAAAAAAAAAAAACACTATTAGTAGCGTTTAGGAACGTTTTTAGGCTCCGTACACACGGCAGAGAAACTCGATGGGCGGAACACATCGTTCCGCCCATCGAGGTTCTCTGCCGGCCGTCAGAATCTGCGACCCGCCCGTCCGGGAAAGGCAACCAGCCATTGATCCCGACAGGCCGTGCTCTCTATTTCCTCGACGGGTTTCCCGACGGGCGGGGCTCGCCGAGAGCGTACACACGGCCGAGGTTCTCGGCAGAATGCGGCTCCCAGCGAGGTTCTCGCTGGTTTCTGCCGAGGACCTCGGCCGTGTGTACGGGGCTTAACAGTGTTTCTGCTGGAAAAACACTCCAAGAAACTCAACAATTTTTTTTTTTTATGCTCCTAGACGCTGAGGCTTGGTTCACATTAGCGCAATTCGGGAACCAGTGCGATTCCAGTGCTGGGTTCACGCATCGCATAGAACACGCAGTTTACACTGCCCGATGCGAACCACTGCAGGTGTCAATAGGAAGTTAATGACACCCCCAGATCGGTTCGCATATCGCATATCGCAAACTGTCAAAAAAAGGAGTCCTGCACCATTTTGGTGCGAATGCGATGAAAATTCAGCCATACAATCTGAATGTAGCCTAAAAAAAATAAAACTAATGCAGCCACCACATCTAATAATTGGTATTATATTTTTGGGTTTTAGGGTTTAATACTGATTTAAGTAGTTTTCAAGCAAAAAATACAGATTTTAAAATGTGTGTGAAAATGTTTTTAACCGCTTGCCAACCAACCGGCGTCATTATACTGTGGCAATGTGGCACGATCCCCCAAATCGCTGTACGTCGGCTCGGAAACTCGCTTTTGTTGGTGCGTGTGCGCTCCCATTGGCCAGCGGAGAAGCCAATCGATGTTTGCTATCCACCCCTGATCTCTCTCAGCAGTGACAGAACGGAGATCTTCCTGTGTAATCAAGGGAGATCTCTGTTCTGACAGGAGAGATCACATAGATCCTGTCTTTCTGCTAAGCAGGAAGACGGATCTGTGCGTCTCCCTAGTCACACAGTCCCTTATACAGTTAGAAAACACCTGCAGTGAACACATTTAACCCCTTGATCGCCCCTGATGTAAACCCCTTCCCTGCCAGTGCATATTTTTAGCACTGATTACTGTAATAATGTCACTGCTTCCCAAAAACATGTCAAAAATGTCAGTTAGGTCAGTTAGGTGTCCAATCTGTCCACCGCAATGTCGCAGTCCCGCTAAAAATCACTGATCGCTGCCATTACTAGTAAAAATAATAATAATAATAAAAAAATGCCATAAATCTATGCCCTATTATGTAGACGTGATAACTTTTGCCCGAACCAATTAATATACGCTTATTGCGTTTTTTTTTTTTTTACCAAAAATATTTAGCAAAATACATATCGGCCTAAACTGATGAATACATTTGTTTGTTTGTTTTTGGAAATGTTTTATAGCAGAAAGTGAAAAAAAAAAAATGTTTTATTTTTTTTTCAAAATTTTCGCTTTTCTTTGTTTATAGCGCAAAAAAAAAAAATGAAACCTCAGAGGTGATCAACTACCACCAAAATAAAGTTCTATTTGTTTTCAATCACTTTTATTAATTTTATAAATACAAAAATACATACATACATACATAAGTTCCACAATTACACATAAAACATATTTCTGACATTTACCCATGTTTGTCTCCCTATATATCACCTGAGATCCTTAACATGCCTTTATGAGGTCTATTAATCCCTTTATAAGTTCTATTTGTGGGGAAATTGAGTACAGCATCGCACGACCGCACAACTGCCAATTAAAACGACACAGTGCCATATCGCAAAAAAGTCCGGTCTTGAATGGGGAAAATCCTTCTAGGGCTGAAGTGGTTAATAATGGCAGTGAAAAGGTTAAAGATTCTATGAGATTTAGTGATTGGGGCTTTTATAATATAATTATTGCATTGCTGTGTAGAGTAAGGTATGTAATCCTTTGCTTTAGCTGGAAGACTATATAAAAGATGAGCACAGCAGTCACTGGCCATACGTGATGTTACATTGCCCCGTGTGCAGTAAGAAATCCAGGCCACGTTTTACCTTGTGATCCTGGTGACTAAATGCTACAGCACTGTTTCCCAGGAAGGCTTGTGTAATGCTCTAGATAGGGGAGATTGGAGGACATGCGCAGTACAGAGCAGAGCTATTCATCTTCTACATAGAGAGGCTGTAGTGGGCTGAGCTGGCACTACACCTGCAGCAGCACCACAGTCAGAGGACAGCTCCACTCTGCAGCACCAGACCCAGGTAACCTGAATGCATCCTTCCTTCTACTATGGATTGTTGCTCACTGACATTACACCCACAGCTTATCAATGTCATCTGATGGTTGATTGCAGATCAAGGGCTGCAGGGTTCCCTAGGAAGAAGAGAAGCAGCATTATCAACCTATAGGCTGCAAAGAAGGATTTCTGCAGGGGGAATCAGCAGAGATTCCAAGTTCTCTAAACTTCCAGGCACTTGACAAAGGGCAGAAATGGAAACCAAAGGTAAGAAAGGCGCTGTGCGGGGGTCACTTGTAAAACATGTGTGGTCTCGGTTGGGAATGAAGCGGGAGACCTGCAATGCTGTGGCTAAGTGTGCTGCTGGGTCGATAGGAAGGGACATTGAACACACAGCTCAATGCAGTATTGCTGGGATATATGTGTCCTGAGCTTAGCCTATCAATCCAGGGGAATCCTGAAGCATCAAACATCTGTGTGTGTCATTGCGATGTGTTCTAGGCGAGGCACAGCTCACGGGAGATGCAGCTGCTGCTGCTGGATTGTGCATCATTAATATATGCAGTATGTCTAGGCAGGGTGCTCAGCCACTAACATTCACTCTCAGGCTTCATACGCTGTCTCAGCAAAGGGCTGGATTGGCATGAAACTTCCAGTCTGCCTTTTTTCAGTGCATTGCTATGATGAGATCTCTTCTAGTGGCTCCGACAGTTCAGTCTCTGGGTATAAGGACTGGCCTGTCACTTTGTCAGTATGCTGCTTTTCATTGAGACGTGATGTCAGGAATTCTTCATTTACATGGAGTCTTTAAAGGCAAATGAGGAAACTTGATGGTGCGTATAGCAGAGACTAAAATACATAGAGGAGGGCGCTGATACAAGTTGATTAGGCTGAAAAAACAACGATCCACCCAAAACGAATAACGAACCCTTCTTAGTAAAGATCACCAATAATACTCTGTATTTTCATTCAAATTACAACACCTAATGAAACCAGTAGAAAAAGGATTGAGAGAGTGAAGGTAACTCTCTCAAACGAAGATGGACTTTGTGGGCCCAATGCGACTATTTAAGTACAAACATACCTACAAATGTACGTGCTCCACCCAAAACGAATAACGAACCCTTCTTTGTAAAGATCACCAACAATACTCTGTATTATCATTTAAATTATAACGCTTAATCAAACCGACTAAGTAGAAAAAATATTAAGAGTGTGAAGGTAACTCGCTCAAAGATGGACCTTGTGAGCCCAATGCGACTATTTAAGTACAAACATACCTACAAATGTACGTGCTCCACCCAAAACGAATAACGAATCCTTCTTTGTAAAGATCACCAACAATACTCTGTATTATCACTTAAATTATAACGCTTAATTAAACCGACTAAGTAGAAAAAAGATTAAGAGAGTGAAAAAGATGGACTTTGTGGGCCCAATGTGACTATTTAAGTACAAACATACCCACAAATTGAAGTGCTCCACCCAAAACTGATATTAGCCACATTTCTTGAAATATATATTAAACACACACACATGTAAAAATGCATGGTGCAAGATTATTTAAACTTAGTGATCTCCAGTCTACAAATTCACTGTCAAAGAAATGATCTCATATCTAAATGTTAATCATAAAAGTGATCACAGTCTTAGACATGTTATCCAATCTCATTTATAATCCCGGTAAATCTTCTTCCTCCAATTCACCAATTCTTGTCACTTTGTAAAGTGAGCACTCAGTGTTTTGACCTCTTAATATTGCAGTAGGTCAAAATGTGTTTCTAGTATAGTAAAATCATTTTACCAGGCCCTCTCGCTTGTCCAGATCCAGAATCCCCCATGCATAGTAAATAATAATACAATAGGGAGATAAAAAGCCTCATATGTTGTAAAACCTGTTTAGATGTGCTCACAAAAGGCCAGCAGTAGATACAACAAGCTTGTGTATAGTGTCTCCTCACTATGAAAGCTGAGATGTGCCTTTTGGACGTAGCAGCACTAGTAGTCTCCACTTATGATGCGTCCCTACCAGGACTTAATCGTAAACAGACAGGTGACTGGTGCTGCTTTACTATGCTAATTAGCCTGCAAAACTAGTTTTATAAATACTACTATCACATCTGTAAGTAATACGTTCATAATTATACTGCACAGATATATTTTGAACTAAATGTCAGCCTTAAACCCAAAACAGTGTTTAAAAACAATGTCTAAACTCTAATCATTATATTAAAAAGCGATAGGTCTTCATCCAACCCTTTAGGGGTCATAGTAGCTCACAAATAAATACATTTCATCTTGTTTCTGGATACTTCTCTCTTTAAATTAGGCCTTCACCACCCTCCTTAATATCTGGGACTACTTGGAATGCTGTTTGTAGTGAATACGGAAATGCTGTGACATGCTGTGATTTTAATAACACCCTGCATATTTGGTAAATACATGTTTCCTAAACCTCTAAACCAGCTTCCTAGTTGTCCTCCCCACATACTGGAGGCCACATGGGCACTCCAGTACGTAGGTGACATTTGTACTTAAAATTGTTAATTTCATATTCTCTATCCAATGTATTTGATTGGAAGAGTTTAAACCTTTTTTTGGGGTATACAAGTTATGTACCTCTCAAAGGCATATAATCTTTTTTCTTCAATCCGATTTTTCCTTGGTGGATTAAATACATTGGGTGTCAGCCTTAAACTTAAAGGGGGCTGTCCTGTCTTTTACTTTAGATAGGAGTGACCCAAACACCTAATATTTTGTAAAATTGGCCAATACTTTAAAACATGTTTTCCATTCCCTCATATTGTACATTTAAGTATTTAATTAATGGAAGCTCACCTCTTATCTTTTTCTTTTTAGTGTTATTACTGATCATAGACCTATATTATTTTCCAGTACCTTCTCTTGGGCTTATTCCAGTTAGGCACATTTATAAACTTTCTGCTTACATCTACCCATAAGGATTATAGTTGTTCCTTATAGTCATCCAATTTATCCCAATTTATCTCCAATCTTACTAGTTGTAAATAATGAATACTATTTGCCCATTTATTTTTGTTAAAAATCCAGTTAAGGTGGTGGCATCGCGATGTAGGGATGTAACTGTTTTTATCTATGTGTCTTAAAAGAAAAGTTTTTGTAATAATCAATTTATTATGTTTTTATATATGGTTGGATTAAAAAAAATATTAAAGTAACATCAGCTTAGTGGGACAAAGTAATACCATAATTATTGTCATTCAAAGAATTAAAAAAAGGATTGTAATGACTGAATGTCTCCCTTCCATATAATCAGTACATCATGTATGAACCTTTTACGGTGATAGATTCAGACGTACTTGCTCATATAATAATTGACTGTATTTATTGGCATATAACACTCACTTTTTTACCCTGAAAATAGAGGGTAAACTGTTCCTGCGTGTTATACGCAGGGGGCTGTGGAACGTTTTTTTCCTGAAAAGTTAAGGTGCGTGTTATACACCTGTGCGTGTTATACGCTGATAAATACGGTACTTTCCCACTTTGTCATGGATAAGATAGCAAGACTTAGCAGCGTACTTACATTCACCACCACTCTTCTTGTATGTGTAAATAATGTATTCATCCATACTAAAAGAAATGATGGATCACAGCAAATTCTAGGCACTTCTAAATATATTTAGACTGTGCTCTTGTGAGCTCTCAAGTAACATCTTGCAGATTCTATGCCATCATCATAGTTTATAATAGTATGCTGTCATGATATATCTGCTGTCACCCATATATCTATGAGTCTATCCTGTTCACCATCAGCCAGCCCTAGGGGGACGTTTTATACTCTATTATATTAAGCAAATAATGTATGGCAGGTAACCCATATACTGAAGGGGTTAAATACTTGACTTCCCTTTTATCAAGTATTCCAAGTTTTTTTCCCCCCGCTGAATAAAGGTAGCACGTTTTTAATACCAGTTAGGAAGCACCAACATCTCATAGGCCTTTGTTCATTTGTGGACCATCATATTCCTAATTTTGGGGCCATATGGGTCGCTTTGACCTTCAGAAAACATATCTATATATCAGTCTATGCAGAAGTGTACAAACTGGACTCCTTGTTGCAAGGTGTCGTTGTTGTTTTTATCTGTTTTGAACATTGGTTGTATCGTTAAGTTGCATTATAACTTTATGTTGATTGTTTTATGCACATATTAGAAGAGTCTAGTAGGAAAATATATGACTATACACATTGCTTTAACTATAAGTATTTTCTAAAGACGGGTTTCAGTATTGATAGTGTTTGAAGGTTGTGCTGAAGGTCTACCATTAAACACATTGAAGGTGTAGGGACAACAAAACAGACAGAAGTAACTTCCAGACCATGCGGGGCTATACACAGTATGTAATTGGGGAGGCATTGAGGTAGAGGTCAATGGGCCGGAATATTGCTTGAATCATGAATTTTAAGTTTCAAATGTTGACATGGAAATGAGTTTAAAGTACCCAGCAAAATAACCTTTTCTTACCTCACCTGTCTCTGTTGTGCAGGTTTTGCTTTCAACTATAAACATATTGAGGCCTTTTATGAAGGCCTATTCAAATGAAAACTCGTTAGGCCTGTGTTGAAGGTCAATGATATTCATATGGCATTAGTTTGAGGTGCTTCTGAGATCATTCAGAATTCTAGCTCAGACGCACCTTCTTCTGACCTGCAGCTGACCTGCTTCGCACGGTTTTACATTCCCATGCTATAGGAATGCAAAGCCTAAAGCCAATACAATTCCACTGACAGAGGCCCTTAATTTGTTCTTAGAAGATGATACTGCTGAGTCATTTCATGAAATACAAATTTTGAATTACTTACTTGCTGTGCTTTTGTACCTCTTCTTTTGTATCATTTAGTAGTAGTAGCGTTATAATAGCTCATGTCGACAAATGTTCTTTTCAAATGCTGCAGTTGCTGCAGTATTTGACAAGAAAAGGCTGCATTTGACCTGCTTTGCCTGCAGTTCAAACACACCTCAAAAAGGACATACTGGGGTGATTGTATTAAAGGCAAATAGACTGTGCACTTTGCAAGTGCAGTTGCACTTATTTTCCCCAGAGCTTAGTGAATGTGGTGAAGCTTTACTTTGTAAGAAATACTCAATGCAAAGAAAAGAAAATAACAGAATTTTTGCTTGCACATAATTGGAAGAGGGAGTTTCACCACATTCTCTAAGCTCCAGGGAAAATGGGTGCAACTGCACTTACAAAGTGCACTGTCTAGCTGCCTTTAGTATATTCACCTTATAGTGTTGATAGAAATATAGTGCGATGCAAAGCAGGTCAAACGCAGCCTATGAACTGCCATGTGTACTGTTCAATTATTGTCAATGGGATTTTGCTTTCCAAGCTCATGTCTCATTCAATCTAAGTTCAAAGCTCATGTCAAGCTCCAGAAAATAACTCTCCTTGACATGAGAGAGATCACAGTATGGCTTGTTTCACACAGGCTGAAGCTTTTATAAAGCTTTTATAAAAGCAGCATGAACAGCAAGCATTGACAAAGCATTGGCAGAGCTTTCAGCAAGCTTTGTTGAAACTTTTAAGCCCCGTACACACGATCGGACCTTTGTCCGACAAAACTCACATCGGAATTCCGACGGAGTAAAAGAAAACATGTTCTCTATCTAAACTCCAATGGAGGAATTCATCGGTATATCCGATGGAAAAACTCTGATGGGTATACACACAGTCGGAATTTCCGATGGAAGAAGTCCGCCTGACTTTCTCCAACAGAAATTCCGATCGTGTGTACGGGACTTTAGGCTTCATTTAGACTTGCAGGTGGAGGGGAGCAAAAATGCGCAATTGAGATGCATTTTGCGACGTGCAAATTGCTACTTCTTAAGCTGAAATAGGCAGTGGATGGGGGTGTTTACATGCCACAGCCTGATGCTTTGCTTCATGTTCACGACAAAGTTCACCAGACTTGTAGCGATTGGCAGGCGGCAAGCTCACCGGACACTACATGTTCAAGTAAATGGAGCATTTTTCAGCAAAAAAAGGTGTGAAAACATGCGGTGAGGCGGCATTGCATCGCTTCCTCACCACCTGTTTATAACCTCTGGAGCACTGTCTGAATGTGGATCCGGCTTCAGAGGCAATGGAGATTTAGACACATGTTTAAATCTTCCCTTAAAGAGGAAGTAAACCCTGATGGGTTTTACTTTCTTTTCCCGCCCTGCAAAGTAAAAGCATAATAGGCTATTATGCATCACATACTAGCACACTATGTTGCACTTACCTGCAAACGAAGCCCCATCTTCACCCCTCTTCCTTCCAGAGCTGTGGATTCTGGCTCTGTGACTGGCTGGATTTGCGTGACGTCACTCCCGTTCATGTCGACAGTCACTTTCTTTAGTGCGAATGCGCCGATGATGTTGGCGCAAGCGTATATGGTAAATATATTCTAAACCGTGCAGGTTCAGGAGATATTTCCAGTACCTACGGGTAAGCCTTATTATAGGCTTACCTATGGGTTAAAGTGGTGTGTAAGGGTTTACAACCACTATAAAGTACTATTCAGCTCCATTCAGCTCTATTCAGCTCCAGTTTGTAAATGGTGAACACAGATCCTTATGTGGGTGCTAATTGACATTTTAAACAAGCTGCTAGCAGGCTTCAGCACTTCTTTCAACAAGCTTCAAGAAGTGCTAAAGCCTGCTAGCAGCATGTTTAAAGTGGCAATCGGCACTCCCATTAGGATCTTGATTCAACATTTACAAACTGGAGCTAAATAGTACTTTAAAAGCTTCAGCAAAGCACGCTGCTCTTTTACAAGCTGAAGGCTTAACATATTACACATTTTCTAAATGTTTTTTTTATTTTATTTCCATCGCCATTCAGCTTGTGTATCGTGGGCCTTGTCTTTCTTTTCTAGACATTTTATTTCATACCAACGGGGCATTTTTAGCTTTTTTTGCACTGATCCTGACTGTGACCTTTAACATTGACAGTGATCCTTGGCCCTAATCCTGACGATAACGTAGACTGAACCCTGATCTAGCTATCCTTTCTTTTTACACAGAATTGTTTTGTTTTAAAGAAGAATGAGATACAATATATATTTTTTTCTATATTCAAGATGAGCTGGGCCAGGGGTGTCAAACTGGCGGCCCTCCAGCTGTTGCAAAACTACAAGTCCCATGAGGCATTGCAAGGCTAACAGTTACAAGCATGACTCCCACAGGCAGAGGCATGATGGGACTTGTAGTTTTGGAACAGCTGGAGGGCCGCCAGTTTGACACCCCTGAGCTGGGCTGTATAGATACTGATCACTATGGTAGCTATCAGAAGCTATCACAGTGATCATGTGATTAGGAGCCAGTCCTACCATCTCCTGATAATTAGTATGAGTCCCAGAGCTGTCAGTGACAGCTCAGTCTTAATGCTGGGAGTGCACTTCCGCCACAAACACATGCGTGAACATATGCAGCCTCCTAGAAGAAGATCCATTATGTGTACGCTCAGCGAGAAAGGGTTAATAACTACTTTTTTTTTATTATTTAAGGTAATATACACCATAACATTATGGTTAATGTGTCACTGTGCCCCTTCATGGTCCATATTTTCCTAGTGTGCCCCCCTGCTTCTTAGTATTGATCATTGTGCACATCCCCCTCCCTTGCTGATCACTGTGCCCCCCCTTCCCATTTGCTAGTGGTCCGTTGGAGAAGTTATACTCACAGGACCAGGTAGGGTAGGAGAAGGGCCGGCTGTGGAAGAATTGAAGGTACGGGAGAGTTGGTAGTGGAGGGGGCAGGCCCTCAGTTGTAAACACAGGCTGTTTACATTTGTGGTAGCTGTGATTGGCTATCAAAGCAATGACAAAGCACAGAGCCACTCCGATCAACTGTGTTCTTTCTGACTGTGATGTAACTTCTTTTTATCCCAGACATTTCATGGGAGAAATGGACACTGTGCCTTCTTTCTGCAGTGCTAAATATAAGCAGCACTCCACAAATAGACATGTATCTGCCTGCCCTTTTTTAACAATACAGTAGGAAGGTGGTTAAAGTCCGCCTAAACTTTAAAGTTGTTTTTCTTCCAGAGTGATTAGCAGGCATTTTCAAGGCTGAATGACAGGTTAATGGTCTTCATTGACTGCTTTTATAGGTAAGCACGGCTGGGAAATTAATTGCATTGTGCACCCTGCTAGATAGTGCCAGAGGGGGGTGTGAGGGACTGAGCAGAGTTTTCAATTCTCTCAGTCTAAAGCCCTGTACACACAATCGGTTTGTCCGATGAAAACAGACCGATGGACTGTTTTCATCGGACAAAACGATCGTGTGTGGGCCCCATCGGTTTGTTTTCCATCGGTGAAAAAAAATAGAACATGTTTTACATTTTCCCTATGGATAAAAAACCAATAGAAAAAAACGATCGTCTGTGTGGAAGTCCATCGGTCAAAAATCCACGCATGCTCAGAATCAAATCGACGCATTCTGGGAAGCATTAAACTTCATTCTTTTCAGCACATCGTAGTGTTTTACGTCAACGCGTTGTGGCACGGTCGGATTTTTGACTGATGGTGTGTAGGCAAGACTGATGAAAGTCAGCTTCATCGGATATCCGACGAAAAAATCCATTGGATAAGATTCCATCAGATATCCGATCGTGTGTACGAGGCTTAAAGGTCTGTGTGTTATCAGTGGTGTCAATATCTGTAAGCAACTAAAGCAGTAGCAAAGGTGACAAAGCTATAGTCATGGCTGGTGCTACCGCTAGGCGAACTAGGCAGCTGCCTAGGGTGTACTGCCGCTTAGGGCGTAGCCTTGGCCACTGGTTACCATACTCTATAAATGTGAAGACAATAGAAGAAAAAGAAAAGTGGCTCTACAGTAAGTGTAGACTGTAATATAGTTTAATAAGCTCATAATTGTAGCAACTCATATAATGTAAAACACAGGAAGGCTTATCAGTGATAAAACCTCGTGGAATAGTCGCCACTGCACAGTGGGGGACGCTGGAGGATGCACAGCACTGACAGGGATGTGAAGCTGGCCAAGACTGTCTGTCATCAGCGTCGAGGGCTGGAATGCTCTGTGGACTGCACCGGCAACATAGTGACATCAATAGGGAGAAGTGACGCGTTTCCAAGCACGTGCAATGCCTGGAACGACAAGTGCACTCCTTTCTCAAGCTGGGGGGGAGAGGACTATTGGATCCTTATAAGTGGATTCTAGAGACAGTAAGTGAATATCATGGCACTACAGCGCTCAGCATTCTCAGTTCAAATACATTCTAAATTCGTATATTTATAAAAGATGATGTATAAATAAATATGTACAAATATAAATATACGAATTTTGAATATATTTGCATCTCCTCCTCAGTGACGTCACCACACTGACAGTGTGGTCCCTGGAGCATTCCAGCCCTCAAGCCTGATGACAGATGATCTTGGCTGGCTCCACATCCCTGTCAGTGCTGTATGTCTGGGCTCCTCCAGCATCCCTTGCCCTGCATTGCCCACCACTCCATGGGGTTTTATCATTGATGAGCCTTCCTGTGTTTTACATTATGTGAGTCGCTTCAGTTACAGTGCCTTGAAAAAGTATTCATAACCCTTGTAATTTTCCACATTTTGTAATGTCAGATTCTCAACTTGATATAGGTCTGGACTTTGACTGGGCCATTCTAATACATGAATATGCTTTGAACTCATTCTAAACCATTCCATTGTAGCTCTGGCTGTATATTTAGGGTCATTGTCCTGCTGGAAGGTGAACCTACACTCCTGAAAAGCTTCCCCACAACATGACGCTGCCACCATCATGTTTCACGGTGGGGATGGTGTGTTCAGGGTGATGTACAGTGTTAGTTTTCCGCCACACATAGCATTTTGTTTTTAGGCCAAAAAGTTAAATTTTGGTCTCATCTAACCAGAGCACCTTCTTCCACATGTTTGCTGTGTCCCCCACATGGCTTCTCGCAAATTGCCAATGGGACTTCTTATGTCTTTCTTTCAACAATGGCTTTCTTCTTGCCACTCTTCCATAAAGGCCAGATTTGTGGAGTGCATGACTAATGCCGCGTACACACGGTCGTTTTTTGCGATGAAAAAAAACGACGTTTTTTAAAACGTCATTTAAATTGATCGTGTGTGGGCAAAACGTCGTTTTTTGTCTTAAAAAAAACGACCAAAAAAAAATTCCAACATGCTTGAATTTTTTGTGTCGTTTTTCAAAACGTCGTTTTTTGTTTCACAAAAAGTCACCGTGTGTAGCAAAAACGTCGTTTAAAACGACGTTTTTCAACCCGCGCATGCCCAGAAGCTAGTTATGAAGCGAGCTTCAATGGAAAAGTGTGGTGAACGTAACCTCGCTTTTTGTGAAAAAAACGATGGTGTGTATGCAACATCGTCTTTGAAAGTGACGTTTCAAAAATGTCGTTTTTTACTTCACAAAAAATTTCGTTTTTTTTCATCGCAAAAAACGACCGTGTGTACGCGGCATAAGGCTCCATGCACACTGAAGCTGATAAACTGCAGTTTATTGGCGTTTTGGCTTTTTTTTTTTTATAGCCCATAAACTAAACTCTATGTTAGCCTATGTGCCCATGCACACCTGGGCGTTTTTCAGTGTTAATGAGCTTTGAAGTTTATTGGCTTATTTCTGAACGACCGAAATTTGCGTTCAAAGTGAAGTTTTTCGGCGGGAAAAACGCAAAAAAAATGCTAAAAACACAGAAAAATTCTGAAAAATGCAGAAAAACGCAGGCGCCAGCGTTTTTTGGCGTTTTTTTATCCATTGAAAAAAAAAAAGTAAAAAAAAAAAAGGGCTGATAAAAGCTACACTGAAAAACGCTGATTAAAGCTATTGCAAAAACTTATAGCTTTTATCAGCTTCAGTGTGCATGGAGCCTAATAGTTGTGCTGTGGATATATTCTCCCACCTGAGCTGTGGATCTCTGCAGCTCCTCCAGTTACCATGGGCCTCTTGGCTGCTTCTCTGATTAATGCTCTCCTTGCCTGGCCTGTCTGTTTAGGTGGATGGCCATGTCTTGATAGGTTTGCAGTTGTGCCATACTCTTTCCATTTTTGGATAATGGATTGAACAGTGCTCCGTGAGATGTTCAAAGCTTGGGATATTTGTTTATAACCTAACCCTGCTTTAAACTTTTCCACAACTTTATCCCTGACCTGTCGGGTGTGTTCCTTGGCCTTCATGATGCAGTTTGTTCACTAAGGTTCAATAACAAACCTCTAAGGGCTTCACAGAACAGCTGTATTTATACTCAGATTAAATCACACACACATGTGGACTCTAGTTACTAATTAGGTGACTTCTGAGGGCAATTACGGTATTTATTGGCGTATAACACTCACCTTTTTACCCTGAAAATAGAGGGTAAACTGTGCCTGTGTGTTATACGTAGGGGGCTGTGGAAAGCTTTTTTCCTGAAACTTTCCTCTTAATGTTAGGATGCGTGTTATACGCCTGTGCGTGTTATAGGCCGATAAATACGGTGGTTCCACTACATTTTAGTTAGGGGTATCAGAGTAAAGGGGGCTGAATACATATGCGCGACACACTTTTCAGATATTTGTTTAAAAAACTTTGAAAACCATTTATCATTTTCCTTCCACTTCACAATGATGTGCCACTTTGTGTTGGTCTATCATACAAAATCCCAATAAAATACATTTATGTTTTTGGTTGTAACATGACAAAATGTGGACAATTTAAAGGGGTATGAATACCTTTTCAAGGCACTGTCTGAGCTTATTAAACTATATTACAGTCCACACCTACAGGCGCTTCTCTTTTACCCTTTTGGTTTTACATTTAGAGAGTCAGCTTGAAGTTTAAAATGTTTTTTTTTTTGGAGGGGGTGCAAGTAGCTGGTCTTGCCTAGAGCACAAAATAATCTAGCACCAGCCCTAACTGCAGTGATTCACTTCAGAAGGAAGAGCGTTGTCTCTTTAATAAAGAAAGTGTCTATCCACAGGTTCCATAGAGGGTACTTAGAAAAACAGAGATCACTGCTATGGGCAGCCCAATTACTACTATGAGCCACCCATATCATATGTATGATTTTAGAGTTTGACTTTAGTTATACTTGATTAAAAACCTTCCTGTTAGGCCACGTACACACACGATCAGACCGGTCCGATGAAACTGGTCTATAGACCAGTTTCATCAGACCAAATTGATCGTGTGTACGGCCCATCGGACCGTTGTCCGTCGGACCAAAGTTTTAAAACTTGCTTTAAAATCTGTCTGACGGACACCTGTCCGTCGGACCAAAAAAATGGTTAGTACACAAAAGCATAGGACCAAAAACCTGCGCATGCTCAGAATCAAGTCGACGCATGCTTGGAAGCATTGAACTTTGTTCTTTCAGCACGTCATTGTGTTCTACGTCACCGCGTTCTGGCCCGATGGGATTTTGGACTGATGGTGTGTACGCACATCAGTCTACTTTATCGTGGTCCGATGAAAACGGTCCGTCAGACCAGTCTCATCGGACCGGTCTGATCGTGTGTACGTGGCCTAACTTTTACGAAGGGCTGTCTTTGTTTTCTAGCTGTCAGTGTTTTTTGGTACAGCTTTGTTCACTCTGGTTTGTTTTCTTTTGCTATGAGCTATATCTCAGCTCTGCTGTACTGTGTGTATAGGACCCTGCTCTGTTCAGACATCGATTTGTGTTGTATGCCAAGACAACAATATATGTATGCCGGTTTGATTGCCTATACCTGTCCTAAAATGCAGAAAAAGAAAGAAAAACCTGTAACTGTACCACTGATAATGTTCAGAATTTAAAGAACGACTCCAAATCCCTATGCTATATGTGCTCCTAATGAAGAGATCCAAGCTCGCTATTTGTGGTGGGAACCATTATCGCAAGAAAAGAAAATGCAAGGGAATCCAAAATGTTGCCATTACTACCAATATACCTACTAATAAACAAAAAATATTTGAAACATTTGTTCTGTTGACAACGATTAAAGAGGTGATTTTCCCTTGTTTTTTGTGAGACCGGCTCTTACTTTTTTTTGTATCTCTGAGGACATGAAATTCAGGGAAACAGGATTTGGCTGGAGGTACACCTTAATATTTGGGCTGAAAACCATCAACCTCAGCACTCTGCCATCGTGTTTGTAGGATCCTAATTTTGGGTTATTTTTGTAGAGATGCTGTCTGCATGAAGTTTGTAATCAATGCTCCTGTTGTGTGTGTGTGTGACTGTTTCCTTTAGATGTTCTAGACTTTTTTTTTCAACAGTGCAAAAACATACCTAGACTGAACCTAGTGTGTGTCTGTATCAGTGGGGTACTGTAGTGACAAAGGATGGTAAGAAGAAGATAGTTGTTACACTTTTCTCTGCAAAGCTTTAAGCCCCTTTCACGCTGGGCATGGGAGGTGCCGTGGCGGTATAGCGCGTGATTTTTAACCCCTGCTAGCGCCCGTAAAGGGGCCATTACCACCGGCAATGCGCCTCCGCAGAGACCTTCGGGCTTTCACATGGAAGACTGCAGGGCACGATTTTTAGCGCTAAACCGCCTGAAAAACGTGTCAGTGTGAAAGAGGCCTTACAGAAACATCTGCTAAAACCAATAAGTGGAAGTTCAGATTTTTTACAATTTCCCCTTATGTGAGCATGGGTTCCTTAGCCCAAGGACAACATGCAATAATTGTATCCAAAACTGGTTTAGAGGCACTCACGACTTTGCAGAGGAGGAACATCAAAAACACTAGTGTTTTTATTGTCAACGTTTCGATGAAGCTTCGTCCATCTTTCTCAAGACGTCTTGAAAAAGATGGACTGAGCTTCATCGAAACATTGACATTAAAAACACTGATGTTTTTGATTTTCCTCCTCTCCAAGACTCGTGAGTGCCTATAAACCATTTTTGGATTCATATGGATTTCTTTGTGGGTGAACATTTACTTCAAGCATAGAGTGCTGTGGATCCAGCTTATTTTCCATGACCCCCATCCAGTAATGGTCAAGCAAGTGTAGCAAAGTATGACAAGGATGATGACTAATGATACAGAGCGAAAATAATTGTATTTCCCAGATCTCAAGATGTTGTCATAAGTTATGTAGTATTTGGAACGCAATAATAAAAATATAATTAGATTTGCCTGATTTCTACATTTATTGGGTAATTATACAAAATGAAATCCATTTTCTTTGAAATGCACAAACACTAGGTACAGGGTATTGTACACATTGTGCCCTTAAAAATGATAACACAGTAGCATTTGATGGATTTTGTAGTTGTATTAGACCAAGGATCTGGCGCCACAAATTCCTTATGCTTTGTACACATGATGGGTTTTCCGATAGGAAAACTGCAATGAGAGCTTTTGGCTGGGAATCCCGGCCATATGTATGCTCCCTCGCAGTTTTTTCAATGGGAAAACTGCCAAACCCGTCGGCAAAAAAAAAGAGAACCAGCTCTCTTTTTTCTCGTCGGGATTCCCGACAGACTTTTTGCCGTTGAAAATGCAGAGCGTGTGTACGGGGCAATAGACTTAGAAGTACAGTAGATGGTGTATCAGAACATGAGCCATAAATGTAAAAAGCATATCTGAAGGTGAAGCAACTGATTCTGAATTTACAGAGGGCAAAGACATGCCTGACCATGAATTACAGATTCAGCATATGTGGAAGACATATCTGGGTATGATATTATGGACTGCAGGCGTAAAGGGCAAAACAGAGCAGAACATTACTGATTTAATTCTTGTCTCCCTATGTTATTACACATAGTTTCCTCTAACCATGCTTGTTTGGTCATCTGGTCACTGACATACAAATCTAATGACATTGCTGTTTTTTTTGACAGGTACAAATAGACAATGATGAATTAATCATCACCACGCTACTAACTCAATATACATGTGTTAAGTAACTGAATGAAAGGCTTGCTGTTGTGTGCTCCCACACCGAAAGCAAAATCGTGAACAAAAATATGCAGCGCTACCTTTGGTAAATAAATATAGCAATGGTGGTGGAACCCCCTAATGTGTTAAAATCACAACTTATCTAGTAAAGGTGAAATAGCATAAATAAACAAAGTCAAATACAGTAAATGCCAATGTCATCCAAATGTGAAAAAACATAAATACAGTGATACCTCGGCTTGCGAGCGTTTCGCAAGACGAGCTAGATTTAAAAAAAATCCTGACTTGATTTGCAAGCGCTGTCCCATAAGACAAGCTGGATTCAAGCCGCTGGTGTATGTATTACCGTATGGGGCCAGCGCTGGAGAACTTGTAGACGCTCAGAGACAGCTGGGTGGGGTGGGCGTAACGTCACTTGCGTCGGAGCACCTGAAAGTGTCAACAGGTCCCGAGTGTCTCCAATTGTTTCAGAGCGTCGCCAGTGCCCCAGTACCTCTGGCCACATACAGTTCTGCATAAACCAGCAGTGCTTGTGGAATTAATCATCTGAGTTTCCATTATTTCTTATGGGGAAACTCGCTTTGATATACGAGTGTTTTGAATTACAAGCGTGCTTCTGGAAAGAATTATGCTCGTAATCCAAGGTACTACTGTACATATATGCAGTGGGGGAAATAATTATTTGACCCCCTGCAGATTTTGTAAGTTGCCCACTTACAAAGAAATGAAGGGCCAGATCCACTATCTACTGATACGCCGGTGTACTTTTAAAGTTCCCACGTCGTATCTTTAGTTTGAATCCTCAAACCAAGATATGACGGCATCTGGGTTCGATCTGACAGGCGTACGCCTTCGTACGCCTTCGGATCGTAGATGCAATACTTCAGCGTCCGCTGGGTGGAGTTCTCGTCGTTTTCCGCGTCGAGTATGCAAAAGAGCTATTTCCGACGATCCACCAACGTACGCTCGGCCGTTGCATTCTCTTACGGCGTCTCTATTCGGCTTTTTCCAACGTATAGTTAAAGCTGCTTTTTTGCGGTCTATAGTTAGACTTGCCATGTTAAGTATGGTCGTCGTTCCCGCGTCAAAATTTAGCGCAATGCACGGCGGGAAATTTCTGAACGGAGCATGCGCAGTTCGATCGGCTCGGGGACGCGCTTCATTTAAATGAATTGCGCCCCCTAATCGCCGATTTGAATTCCGCCACCAGAAATACACTACCCCGCCGTAACTTACGGCTCAAAATCTTTCAGGATTCGAAATCACGCCAGGTAAGGTACGGCGGCGTAGTGTATCTCTGATAGGCTGCGCCAATCTATTTCTATGTGGATCTGGCCCCAAGAGTCTATTATTTTTATCATAGGTGTATTTTAAATGATATGAAGAATATGAACCAAAAGTCCAGGAAAAAAATAACATGATACAAATGTTATAAATTGAGTTGCAGTTCAGTGAGTGAAATATTTGATCCCCAAGCAAAACATGACTTAGTACTTTGTGGAAGAACCCTTGCTGGCAAGCACAGAGGTAAGATGTTTCTTGTAGTTGGTGACCAGGTTTGCACATCTTTCAGGAGAGATTTTGGTCCACTCTGCTCAGCAACTCAAAGTTTCAGCTCCCACACATTTTCTTTAGGATTAAGGTCTGGAGACTGGCTAGGCCACTCCATGAGTTTAATATACTTCTTCTTGAGCCACTCCTTTGTTGCCTTGGCGGTATGTTTTGGGTCATTGTCATGCTGGAAGACCCATCCATGACCCATCTTCAGTGTTCTGGCTGAGGGAAGAAGGCATAATGTTTCCACCTCCGTGCTTGACTGTAGGAATGGTGTTCTTAGGGCCATAGTCAGCATTTTTCTTCCTCCAAACACGGCGAGTCTTCATCCTCAAGTAGGCACATGTACATTCATGCCAATAAACATCTAAAGGATTCAGATAAGGATTGGGAGAAAGTGCTTTGGTCAGATATGACCAAAATTGAACTCTTTGGCACTAACTCAACTCGCTGTGTTTGGAGGAAGAAAAATTCTGACTATAACCATAAGAACACCATCCCTACAGTCCAGCACGGAGGTGGAAACATGATGCTTTGGGGTTGTTTCTCTGCAAAAGGTATAGACCAACTTTGCCGAATTGAGGAGCCAATTGATAGAACCCTATATTGTAAAATCTTGGATGTGAACCTTCTTCCCTCAGCCAGAACACCAAAGATGGGCCGTGGATAGGTCTTTCAGAATGACAATGACCCAAAATATACAGCCAAGGCAACAAAGGAGTGTCTTAAGAAGAAGCACATTAAGGTCATGGCATGTGCCTTGCCAGCCTCCACACCCTAATTCTATAAATCATTTATGGAGGGAGCTGAATCTTCAAATTGCCAAGAGACATCCATGAAACCTTAAGGATATCAATCCTGAGATGTGTGCAAACCTGGTCACCAACTACAAGAAACATCTTACCTCTGTGTTTGCCAACAAGGGTTTCTCCATCAAGTACTATGTCATGTTTTGCTTGGGGATCAAATACTTATTTTACTCACTGAACTGCAACTTGATTTATAGCATTTGTTTTTATGTGTTTTTTGGTTAATAATCTGTCTCTATTATTTAAAATACACCTATGCGAAAAATTATAGATCCTTTTTTTTTTCATTGTAAGTGGGCAAACTTACAAAATCTGTAGGGGATCAAATAATTATTTCCCTCACTGTAGAAGTTGTGAGAATGTCCTAAGTGTAAAGGTTCAAAATCTGTAGGTAGACAGAAATATGACCATAAACTGTGCAGAAAAAAATAAAAAACCCTAATGGTGATCAGCAATAAAAATAGATGATATAAACATAAAATAAAAATGTAAAAGACAATTATTCGGCAGAAGGAATTCCCCTGTCAGCACTGTGTGTGTTGACGGGGAATCATGCAAATTTAGTTGCAGGAAAGAATTTGGAACCGTATATGGCCTGCCTTATACTGATTTCCTAACATACCAGAAATTAAGTCAGCAAAGAAACAAAAGTCTGATAAGAGCCACTAACACAAAATCATTGCATTGATTTGTATTGTTTGTAGTATTATAAGAAAACCGTGTCTGTACTACTCATGACTCTCCATTACCATTGCATTTTAGAATTACTGTGAACTAAAAAAAAAGAAAAAAAATCACCTATTGCTTTCAGCATGGTTGAAAGAGTGGGTGTGTGTTCAAAACGCATGGCAATTTAGAATCTTTCTATACAATTCTGTTGTTCTCTGTTGAACATTATTTGCAAATTGCTTTTTGGTGCACAGTAAATTCCTTCTGTTTCCGCCACGTTGTTCTGGGTCTCTAAGTCTGTGTGACTCAGATGTGACTGTCTCTTGTTATTCCCTGATGTATGGAGCTTGTTTCACGGATATTACTGATTTATTAAACACGGTTGGAGTGTTGCATGCTTTTTATTTGCCAGACATGAAATCTTTCCACGTTTGGCAAACTGTGTGATACACATATGTGCCTTACTACCCTGTGGCCTCCTGTCATTGGCAAAAAGACTATTTGCTTACATACAAATACAAAAGGGATTTCCAAGCTCAAACTTACCAACAAGCCAGCGACCAACCAAATCATCCTGTCTAACAGTGTGCGTTAAGAACAGGGGTTTAGTCTGCACACATTTGCAAATACATACATGAGCTACAGGCCCCGTCAAGGCACTCTGTGTTCTGTTATTCCCTAGCTCTAAAGCCTCGTACACATGATCAGATTTTCCGACAGGAGTTGTGTGATGGCAGGCTGTTGGTGGAAAATCCGACCGCTTGTACGCTCCGATTGTTGACAATTGTTGACGGATTTTCCGCGGACAAATGTTGGATGGCAGGCATTAAAATTTTCCATGAACATTTGTCTGTTGTTGGATTTTCCGATTGTGTGTACACAAATCCGTCAGACAAAAGTCCAAAGTACAAACACGCATTATCAGAATCAATGATCACCAAATGCAACATTAGCAGAAGGTGCCCAAAGGTTGGTGCTAAAGTTGTTGGCCAACAATTGGGTGCCCTTTGTATGCAAGACAAATTCCTGGCCAACGCCCTTTGGACAAACGTCCTACGCTGTGTCTACAGAAAATCCGTGTCTACCAGGCTTTACTTCAGTGAGTCTCCACAATGAGAGCACATGCATATTAGTGGATAGATAAGGGGCAGATGGACCTGAAAGGAGCCCATCCCTCCCTAAAGGCACAGGGGCACACTGAACACCCAGCACAAAGCACTATGGCAGCAAAGATGTCAGTGTGTTGCCTGACCAATATAATCAAAATACAAACTACCCCCACCTCCCCTCAACCTATAACTGGTCTTTGAAGCAAGGAGCAATGAGTGAGTGAGTGAGTGAATAACTTGCATAGTGCTACAAATGCAAACTGAATCGCCTCATGGCACTTGGCATCCATTTTCCTTCTATTTATCCTTCAGAATAGGTGGGTCTTGAGTTTTTTTCTGAAGGCCTGGTGATCAATTTCCATTCGGATGTTAGTCGGTAATGCATTCCACATTCAAGGTCCTTGGACTGCAAATCTTCGTTCTCCTTTGGTCTTGTAACAGGCTTTGGGATTGTAATAGATTTCCAAGCTCAAGCTTACCAACCAGCCACTGACCAACTGAAGTGCTTGTTTGACATATGTCACCCTTTCCAGTAGGCGGTGCCCACTTGTTTGTCCTTTGCTTACATAGTAAACTGTCCTTGCTAAAGAAGCATTGCCCGCCTGTTCTAGGGCAAACCAATATGTCCCAATGGTATTATACTTTTGTGCAGAACACATTCTTGCAAGACCATGCTCCTTTTTAGTAACCACAACACCTATTTTGATGTATACTAACTTGGAATTGGCTCATTATATTTAGGTATAGATCTTTACTGCAGATAAGTCGGCATGATGCATTCAGGATTGTCAAAATGGTGACCTTATATTGGTGGTGTCTGTGTAATATTCGAGTGTAATAGTTGGGTGATAATGTTCCTTTTTTGTTAAATATTTAGGATTTTGGTTACATTTAGGTTAATGTGAATATGAGGTCTTATCATTCTTTTTAAAATGACCCCAGATCCATAGAGCAGTCTTCCTTCCCGTATCCTCGATTTATGTCAGAGTGCCCAAGTGTCCCCAAAACCTAGCTGCGCTGTAATGCAAATAACCACTGCAGTCTCCATAACTGATCCCCGATTCATCATCCTCAACCCTCTGCACCTTCCTATTGGCCAATGAGGTGATTCTTCACATTTGGTAGTCAATATGAAAGCATGAGGAGGCAATGAATCAATCATGAAGCCCATGATCAATATTTGCCTATAAGGCACTGATGTTTTTGGGATACTGTACCTGGATTATTTGAAAGTAAAAGGAGGGAGCAATCTGCTCTATTGACCTAGGCCCACTTTTTCACTTTAATGCCTTGTACACACGGCCAAGTCCGGCCTTGTGTAGCAACCACCTGACTTTATTTGTCTGAAGTCTGACGGACCTTAGATAGAGAATCTATTCTGTTTCTTTCCGTCGGACTTCCGACGGACTCACAGCGGACTTTTGCACGGTCAAAAGTCTGACGGTATGTACAAGGCATAAGTGGTACATTGAGGTTTACATAAGGTTTAGGTATAGAGCTGCCTACAGTTTAAGGGGTTAGATAAAAACAGTTGCAAAGGATAAATTGCATGAACTCAGAGGTGTATTCAGTTATCCGCAGCAGCCCCCGATTCCCTACCATTAAAGCTGTTCTAACAAACCTGGCAAAACACTGACAACCCTAACAGGTTCTTGTTGGCCTATCGCTATGATACAGGAATGAGAATGTGAAGGAGACAAAAAGAAGATGACAAGCTTTATCACTCTCAGGAACTGCGGAAGCTACGCCTGTCATCATAGTGGGGTATTCAACCTCAAGGTTGTGGTGGTTGCTGCAGATATGTATAGGCCCCTCTTGGTATACTGGCAGTGTCTCCCTCAAGGAAACTGTATGAACCAATATAAGCAGGATTACGTTGACATCATAGTATAGTATGTCAGTTTATAATGTTATTGTTGCCTTAATTTCTCATTTAGGTTATGGTTAGGGGTATGGTCAAGTTGAAATTTATGTAAACCGCAAATATATTTTTAGCATGTTAGACTTTTTTCTTATAGATGAGCTCCAAGCAAATATGCAATTAAAAGCAGTTCTGTAATCAATAACACCTAGGATCTGTAAACACACAGATCCACGTCCTGTCCGGGAGAGGAGACCAATGCTGTGTCCCTTGTCACCTCCCCCAGTCAGTCCCCTTCCCCCACAGTTAGAAACACTATGCAGGGCACACGTTTAACCCCTTCCTCGCCCCCTAGTGTTAACCCCTTTCTTGCCAGTCACATTTATACAGTAATCAGTGCATATTTATAGCACTGTTCATTGTATAAATGTGAATGTCCCAGAAATGTGTCAAAAGTGTCCGAGGTGTCCGCCATAATGTCGAAGTCCCAGATCCCCGCCATTACTAGTAAAAAAAATAATAATAAAAAAAAAACATTTTTCTGTCCACTATTTTGTAGGCGCTATAACTTTTGCGCAAACCAGTTGCTTATTGCGATTTTTTATTTATTTTTACCAAAAATATGTAGAAGAATACAGCCTAAACTGAGATTTTTTTTTTTTAAATGGGATATTTATTATAGCAAAAAGTAAAAAAATATTGTGTTTTTTTTTTCAAAATTGTCGCTCTTTTTGTGTTTATAGCGCAAAAAATAAACAAAATAAAAACCGCAAAGGTGATCAAATACCACTGAAAGAAAGCTCTATTTGTGGGGAAAAAATACGTAAATTTCTTTATCGTACATCACGGGACACAGAGCGCATAGCCATTACACTTGGGTTATATGGGTACCTTCAGGTGTGGACACTGGTGTAATCAATTTCACAGGAAGTTTCCTCCCTATATAACCCCCTCCCACTGGGAGTGCTTCAGTTTTTTCCCCAGTGTCTTAGGTGTTGGTCACGTCTAGCTGTCCCTCGGAGGTCTCGGGACCCAGGATAGCTAGCCGGATCCGTCCGAAGTGCTTCAAAGCCAAGGTGTACCCGGGCCCTGCTGGAGTGGGGTTTTGCCTATAATGCCTCTCCTTGGAGGGCTGGATTCTGGGCTCCAGTGCCTTAGTCTCTTCCGAGAACTAAACGCTACTGATGCCAGGATGCTATATAGGTCCAGGGGTGTGGGTTCCTTAACACAGGACCCCGGTCCCTGAAGGTCCAAGACAATACCCACGGAGATGGGGGAAGGCTGGGCCTCTTGCATTTTGCAATACCCTGCGGCGTGGAGCAGGTAAGAGGGAACCTGCGGGACTTGGTTCGACAGTAGGTATCCCCCTGGGGGTTCTGGGTTGGCTAATGGTATGCTTGTGCATCAGCCACTATCTCCACTATGTCTTTTGAGGCAGGATGGGATGTACTAATGTTTACCCAGATAACATGTAGATATATATATGCTTTTAAAGATATGTATTTTGCTACTCCCCCCAGATTTGCCTGTTAGCATGATACTGCAGCCCCACGTGTATAGAGAGGAAGTGCTGACAAAACTCCTGTTTCCTAGGAAGCCTAGGGGGACAGCTTCCTCTATGTGTGCACTACAAAGATTAGTGGCTTACCGGGTGTCTGTGTTACTAGCACTGGTCCAGGCTTCTCCTCTGCTCTCTGCTTCCTCCATGTTGGTTTCAGCGTGGGGGGGGCGGGCCAGCAGCGTCAGGTCTCAGATAAAGCAAAAAAAAAAAAAGCATTTCCTGGCTGGTCATTCCCTCCTGAGAGCAGTGGAGAGTGAGGACACAGAGCGCGCAGCTGAGCCATTTCTGGCTAACAGTGACACCCAGTGGTGGTTTGTGGATCTTCAGGTCTGGACTTAGTCCACACTGACCAGAAAAAAAAAAATGATTTTTTTCTTAAAGGGACTCAGCCTTAGATCTGGCAGTATCTGAGTCGGTGCAACCTTGGACTCCAGCTAACGGGCATTGGTGTGGCAATACTCACAGGACTCTCCTCGGTATTGCCGCCTTCTCAGGCGTATGAAAATTTAAAGCCTGTCCTTATTAATGTTTCACTTCTAGCTACAACAGTTGGGTGTTGGCTGTAGGGGTGTCTCAAGGTTGTGCAATGGCTCCCAAGGGATCAGGACCAGCTAAGGCTGCAAAAGGTGCCAAAAAAGTAAAGGGGTCTCCAACGGGGTCAGAGGATTTGGGCCAGGCTCCAGTGGTCCCACCCTCACCAGATAGACCACCGAACAGCATCATGCAGGAGCCATTGAGGGTGCTAGGGGCAGAGGCGGCCCCCAATCAACCCATTCCCGTTTATGTTACGGAAGAAATGCTAGAATCCACCCTGGGTGGGCTAGAGAAAAGGTTAACTGCTTTAATTGCCCGCTCTTTGCCGGGTGGCAAACGGGCTAGATCCCCGTCACCTAGAACGGTGTGTTCGGATGCAGAGGTCCTCTCTTCGGAGGAATTGGACCCACATGGGGATCAAGCGGACCTGAGTCCTGAAGGGTCAGACATTGAAGATTCCACTATAGATGATTTTTTTTTCGGCTTCTCAAGCAGAGAGTCTGTGGATCCAGTCTCTGACGGATATGGTTCGCACTGCTTTTAAACTTCCAGTGTCAGAACAATTAGCCCCCGCGGTATCCTCTTTAGGTTCCTTGAAGGCACCATTGAGTGGTGCGTCTTTCCCGGTTCACCCCCTTCTGGAGAGCGTGATTTTTCAGGATTGGGCTCGACCTGATAGGATTTTTATCCCTCCTAAAAGGGTCACCATTCTCTATCCTATGGAAGAAGAATTTGCAAAGAAATGGGCACTCCCTACCGTGGACGCAGCCATTTCCTGCGTAAATAAATTCCTGACCTGTCCGGGGGAAAATGTCCAGGTGTTTAAAGATCCAGTCGACAAAAAATTGGAGACCCTACTGAAGGCTTCTTTTACCATAGTAGGTGCCGTGGTTCAGCCAGCAGTGGCAGCCATTGGCGTTTGTCAGGCTTTAAAGGATCAGACTAAACCGATATTAAGGGACATACCGGCTCAGCAAGCTCGTGAATTGGCTGACCTCTCAAGAGCTCTCTGCTTTGCAGTAGATGCTATTAAGGACTCCGTTCAACAGGCGTCCCGTTTATCTCTGCTGTTGGTTCATATGCGTCGCCTTTTGTGGCTAAAAAAACTGGTCAGCAGAAGCACCCTGCAAAAAGCTTTTAGCAGGATTTCCCTTTCATGGTGGGAGACTATTCGGTGAAGACCTAGATAAATATATCCAGACCATATCAAGTGGTAAAAGTTCTTTCTTGCCTATCAAGAAAAGATCGCGTGGGCCCGCATTTAAGCGACAGGCCTTCACAGGCTCGGCCCCTTCAACTTCCCGTCAGTATCGACGGCCTCCCGGGCGTTCAGCATTTAATAGCCGCCCACAAGGACAAGCCACGACAGGCAAGAGGCCATGGCCTCGCAAGCCGGTTAAACCAGTCCTCAAGTCAGATTCATGAAGGGGCGCCCCCACTCTCTTGGGTGGGGGGAAGGCTTCGGTTTTTCTCCGAAGTGTGGAAGGCCAGAATTCCCGACTCTTGGGTAAGATCCGTGGTAACCACGGACTACAAGCTAGAGTTTCGGGAAGTCCCCCCTCCTCATCTTCAGGGGTCAAGTCTTCCAAGCGACCCATTAAAGAGGGCCTCTCTTGTAAAAGCATTGGATCGTCTCTGGCTCCAAGGAGTAATTGTAGAAGTACCAACCCAGGAATGGAGTCTGGGATTCTACTCCAACCTTTTCATAATACCAAAGCCCAATGGCGACGTCAGGCCTATCTTGGACCTCAAACGCCTAAATTGCTTTCTAAACATTCAGACCTTTCGTATGGAGTCCATACGTTCGGTGGCAGCCAGCCTACATCAAGACGACTTTCTAGCATCTATAGACATAAAAGATGCGTATCTGCACGTGCCGATCTACCCGGCGCATCACAGGTTTCTTCGCTGTATGATAGATCACCGCCATTACCAGTTCGTAGTCCTCCCTTTCGGGTTGGCAACAGCTCCGCGGGTATTCACAAAGGTGTTAGCCCCGGTGCTAGCCGTCCTAAGGACAGAAGGCATTTTAGTCTTGGCATACTTGGACGATCTTCTGGTTATCGACAGCTCAGCTTCCAACCTCAATCAGGCAGTAGGTCGCACAGTTCAGCATCTAGAGGAATTCGGGTGGATTGTAAACCTAGAAAAATCGGTATTGAAACCCACAAAGCAGTTGGAATATCTAGGCCTTCGGCTAGATACAGACTGCCAGAGGATAAGTTTACCTCAAGCAAAGATCAGTTTAATAGCTCAAGCAGTTCAAGTGATCTTAGGCAAGAAGAGGCCGACTATTCGCCTATGTATGCGACTGCTGGGGAAGATGGTGGCCGCCTTCGAGGCTGTGCCCTACGCCCAGATCCATACCAGATATCTTCAGGCAGCCATTTTCTCTGCTTGGAACAAATCCATTCAGGCGTTAGATCGTCCGTTAGTGCTCTCCCCGAAGGTCCGGCGCAGCCTGTCTTGGTGGCTGGTCTCTCAAAATTTGTCAAAAGGGAAATCCTTTTGCCCCATCACGTGGAAGATAGTATCCACGGATGCCAGCCTGTTAGGTTGGGGGGCAGTTCTAGAAGAACAGACCCAGCAAGGGCTGTGGTCGGGGGCAGAAAAACTGCTTCCCATCAATATTTTGGAGATCAGAGCTGCTCGACTGGCCCTGATCGCCTGGACTCTCCCCCTTCAGGGTCTGCCAGTAAGGATACAGTCTGACAACGCCACTGCGGTGGCATACATAAACCACCAGGGGGGCACGAAGAGCCCAGCAGCCCAAAGAGAAGTAAACCTGATTTTCTCATGGGCCGAAGCCCATGTACCCTGCATCTCGGCGGTGTTCATCCCAGGGATAGACAATTCTCAAGCAGATTTTTTGAGTCGTCAACAGTTGCTCCCGGGGGAATGGTCTCTTCACCCCCAGGTATTCCAAGAGATTTGCCAAAGATTCGGAGTCCCAGATGTGGACATTATGGCAACGAGATCCAACAAAAAATTGGACAAATTCATATCCCGAGCCAGGGATCCCTCGGCCTACGGGACCGATGCGTTGGTTTGCCCTTGGCACCAGTTTTCTCTTCTGTATGCGTTCCCTCCACTGCAGATGATTCCCCGCCTTCTACGGAGGATCCGGGTGGAGCGCAGGCCTGTGATCCTGGTGGCCCCAGCCTGGCCCAGGAGGGCTTGGTACGCACTCATCGTGAAGATGTCAGTCGGGGCGCCGGGGCCGCTCCCCCTGCGCCCAGATCTGCTGTCTCAGGGCCCAATCTGCCATCCTGCTTCACAGTAGCTAAATTTGACGGCTTGGCAGCTGAATCCCTAATTCTTAAGGGCAGAGGCCTCTCAGATCAGGTCATATCTACGTTGATTCAGGCTAGGAAACCGGTCTCCAGAAATATTTATTACAGAGTCTGGAGAACCTATGTGGAGTGGTGCGAGTCTCAAAAATGGCATCCTCGAAAGTTTTTTATTGACAGGATCTTGCGATTCCTCCAGGTTGGCGTTGACAAAGGGTTGGCTCTTAGTACTCTAAAGGGGCAGGTGTCGGCTTTATCAATATGGTTTCAAAGACCCTTGGCCACCCATTCGCTTATGAAAACCTTCTTGCAGGGGGTCTTGCATGTGAATCCCCCTATTAGAGCTCCCCTCTGCCCCTGGAATTTAAATCTGGTCTTGTCAGCTTTACAAAGGCAGCCGTTTGAACCTCTGACAGAAATCCCTCTTGTGCTACTAACCCGAAAGTTGGTTTTCTTGGTGGCTATGGCTTCAGCCAGAAGGGTTTCCGAGCTGGCAGCCTTGTCATGCAGGGAGCCATACCTTATTCTGCATAAGGACAGAGTGGTTCTGCGGCCTCAACCTTCTTTCCTTCCTAAGGTCATATCCAGTTTTCACTTGAATCAGGACCTAGTCCTACCATCCTTCTTTCCTACTCCCCAGTCCAGAGAGGAAAGACGGCTTCATACTTTGGACGTGGTTCGAGCCATGAGGGTCTATCTCAAGGCTACAGAGAAGATTCGGAAAACAGATGTGCTTTTTGTTCTTCCGGATGGCCCCAAGAAGGGTCAGCCGGCTGCCAAGTCTTCCTTGGCTAGGTGGATTAAGCAGCTGATTTTTCAGGCCTATGGTCTGAAGCGCGTTCCACCTCCCTTATCAGTTAAAGCCCATTCTACGAGGGCCATGAGTGCCTCCTGGGCGGCACACCATCAGATCTCTATGGCACAGGTTTGCAAGGCGGCAACCTGGTCTTCCGTACATACGTTTACTAAATTTTATAAGTTGGACGTTGCAAAGGGTACGGACGCAGCTTTTGGGCAGGCGGTCCTACGGGCAGCAGTATAGAATCCTCTGGCCCGGTTCACGCCCCCTTGTTTTTCTGTTGGTGGAGCCATGTTTTCTCCTGACAATGTTTTTATTTGGCTATTCTTGGCCTTACGGTCTCCCTCCCTTCATAGAGCATTGCTTTAGGACATCCCAAGTGTAATGGCTATGCGCTCTGTGTCCCGTGATGTACGATAAAGAAAAAAGGATTTTTAATAAACAGCTTACCTGTAAAATCCTTTTCTTGAAGTACATCACGGGACACAGAGCTCCCACCCCTCTTTTGGGGAACATTGTGTAACCTCGGGAGAATTGCTTGCTACAAAACTGAAGCACTCCCAGTGGGAGGGGGTTATATAGGGAGGAAACTTCCTGTGAAATTGATTACACCAGTGTCCACACCTGAAGGTACCCATATAACCCAAGTGTAATGGCTATGCGCTCTGTGTCCCGTGATGTACTTCAAGAAAAGGATTTTACAGGTAAGCTGTTTATTAAAAATCCTTTTTTTGTTTGGGAGCCACTTCGCTCGACCGCGCAATTGTCAGTTAAAGCGACGCAGTGCCGGAAGCTGAAATTTTGCCTGGGCAGGAAGGGGGTATATGTGCCCAGTAAGCAAGTGGTTAAGCCACTGCCCTGCAATTAGTAGGGTTTAATGCTGGCCATATACTCCACGAAAATTCGGCCGAAAATCGGTTGTAAAGAAAGATCTTTCGTGTTTCTCCCAGTTAATGGGCACAAAATCGAAAATCTGTTGGACGTTTTTGAGCCAAAAAACGAAGGACAAGTTTGGAAATTTTCTGCCGAACGAACGATAAATGGGAAGGTTAATGTGTTTCCTGTCCGAACCTTCTGCACTAGGTATATGTAAAAAAAAATAAAAAAATTTTTTTATGTCCACTGAACGATTTATCGGCCAGTACATGATGGCACTATTGTTTGCACTCACGAAAGAACTTTCGTTTTTCGAAAGTTTGCTCGGACGATTTTTCGTGGAGTGTATGGCCAGCATGATTTGATTTTCCAGTGTGATCATTTTAATTCAGTGTGATACATTTATTTTTTGGTCTGATTCACTCCGGGAGGAATAAAGTATTATATTCAAAGTTTTTCCTGACCTTGTGCAGAAAAATAGTATTTTTCTTTAAAATTTGGTCTTCCATTCTTTTTATCCCCTCAAATATGCCCCTTATACCTTGTTACTCAGCCGTTCTGGTTTGTGCAACTGTGTTCAACTATTTTCTCCCATTTTAGAAATGGCGCCCAGTCAACAAAGTAGTCACGCATTGTACAGCAATGTGCCTGTGTCACATTTCCTTCTGTGGGTGAGTACAATCTCCAAACAGTTGATTCCAACCTGTTGATTGGCAGTTATGCCCTGAGCACCATCTACATCACTGGCCACAACATCAGTGGATTTCTAAGGTACCATAGGAAATATAGTTTTGGTTTCTCACTGTGAGACATGTCAGATGTGATGTGTGCTGCCTTTCTAGATCCTTCCTCCAGTACCCATTGTACAGGACGCCAGGGTTGGGTCCTGGATGGACGCTATGTAGCGCCAATTTTTGGAGTCTGGTCCCTTTAAGGCAGTGGTGTAGGATTCAGGAGGTCACCCAGAGGGGGTGAGAAATTACGGCAAATTAAAAGTTGATCCAGTCCTCTCTGTCCTTCTTAATGTCATTTGGGGGCCCGGAATTTCGGAGGCTCTAAAGTGACATTCGGGAGGGAAAAAGCCTCCCCTTCTGACCCCTGGCTTTCAGGCACACAGGGGGTTAAGAACTCCCAGGAAATCAGCTAAAAGGACAGGGTGTGGAGGAGTATGGGAGTGAACCTGTCTGCAGAAGCTGTGCACTGCTGAGGAGGACTGGAATACTTACCAAACGTATGTGCCTTTGTTTTGCTTTATTTGCTGTGGTGAAGGAAAAACAGACTTTTTCATTTATGTTGGAGACTAGCAGGACTTTTGTTTTGTTGATTTTTCCTGTGCGCTGAAGAAAGCGTTCTTTTGTTTGGTTTGATCACAAATAAAAACCCTTTTTTGTTCACTACTACGGTTTAGGCACTTAATCTTGCAGAGCTAGAGAACCCCCAAAGTTCACACTACGCCAACTAAACCTGAACGAAGGAGCCAATGACATTGCACGAGGTATAATTACACAAAAAGTAATTTTTTTTTTTTTTAAAGTGTTTATATTATGGATGAGAAAAGGGAGATAAGGGTCAAAAGTGTCAGGGTTCCTAGAGTTCAGCTTTTTTTTTGCTCTTGTTCACTACGATAAAAATTTCCATCCGTGATACAGAAACAAAAGGTAACAATTAAAGTGGTACTAAAGTCCAAATGTATTTCACCATTCTCTGCATTAAGGTATGAAATCCTGTGCAATGCTTTGTCCTTTGACCCCCCCCCCCCTTCCTACCCATCATTAAAAACTTTCTTGGCTCTATGCCACCATGCCAGTGCTGTCTCCAGCACCACTCCCTTTCACTTCCTGCTTTTACATGAAAAACTGAGGGCAGCAGAGCCATAGGCTTCTGCTACCACCAGTCAAGCTCCTTTGTGGAGGGAGCAGGGGCATTGCTTGCAACCACTGTGTGTATCTAAGGACACACACAGCCGACTCAGGAGCGTGCACACACAGGTGCCTCCTTAGCACCTGGCTTGCTACAGGAGGCACCCAGAGGAGGGAGAAGCTGTCATCACCAGTGGGGACTGTCAAGGGTTAAAGGAGTTGTTTTTTATTTTCTAAATAGGTTCCTTTAATCTAGTGCATTGTTGGTTCACTTCTCTTTTCCTTCCATTTCCCTTCTAAATGTCTGAATTCCTCACTTCCTGTTTCTCCTCAGTAAGCTTGCCCCCATCATCCTAACAGTTCTGGCTGGGGGTTAGTTGGCCAGAACAGCTTACTGAGGAGGAACAGGAAGTGAGAAATTCAGACAAAACAAAGGAAAAAAAACCTTTAGAAGGGAAATCGAAGGAAAAGGTAAGTAAACCAACAATGCACTAGTTTAAGGGAACCTATTTAGGAAAAAAAACAACAACTTTACAACCCCTTTAAGGGACCTTTCCGTGCAATATCATTGCACAGCGCAGGTAAGTATAACTCCTTTTTTATAAAAAAAAAAATAAAAAAAAATAACAGCTTTTAGTGCCACTTTAATTTTGTGAGAGGAAGTAAAGTGCCACATGTACACACCAATTTTATTGAGTGAAACTTGTATTACGTGTTTTGTATGCTAAGCTGAAATACACATAAGTTTGCAATAGCTTTATATGTGAATTGCTCTCTTCTGGCTAATGAGAATTTCTATAGAAATTGCTACATCTAGCATTTCTGGAGCAGATTGTTCTCCGGTACTTACGGTTAACTTTATCTGCTCAGCATTGAAACTACATACTGTCATTTTTTTTGTGACCTTCTAATGCCGCGTACACACGGTCGTTTTTTGCGATGAAAAAAAACGTTGTTTTTTAAAACGTCATTTAAATTGATCGTGTGTGGGCAAAACCTTGTTTTTTGTCTTAAAAAAAACGACCAAAAAAAAATTCCAACATGCTTGAATTTTTTGTGTCGTTTTTCAAAGTTGTTTTTTGTTTCACAAAAAGTCACCGTGTGTAGCAAAAACGTTGTTTAAAACAACGTTTTTCAACCCGCGCATGCCCAGAAGCTAGTTATGAAGCGAGCTTCAATGGAAAAGAGTGGTGAACGTAACCTCGCTTTTTGTGAAAAAAACTATGGTGTGTTTGCAACATCGTCTTTGAAAAGTGATGTTTCAAAAAACGTAATTTTTTACTTCACAGAAAACGTCGGTTTTTTTTCATCACAAAAAATGATCGTGTGTACGTGGCATTAGGGTGATGGGGTCAAAAAAAGATAAGGAAACTTTGTGAGAATTTTTTCTTATCCTTTAACGTAAACTAGTATTATCAGTCTCTGGCTTCAGTACTTTCCTAATCACTGACCTGGAACAAGCATGCTGTCTATGAAGTCAGAGCACCGTGGTTTGATCTGCACACATGTTCAGCCAGTCATTTAGAAACTACAAGTGCAAATGAACCAGCATGACAGCCGGGGGACCAGCATCTAGAAAATCAATTTATGGCAGCCCCCATATTTCTCTCTGTATAAGCTTTTTATAATAGGAAGTATTGTATAGTGTAGTTTCAGTGAGCACATTTTCTGTTAATATTATTGTAGTGTTTGCAATATGGTCATGGTCATGTTGGATGTAACTTTCAAAATTTTACAAGTACTTTCTTCCTTTATTTTGTATTCATGAAATGATTTGTAGAGTAGCCCTAGGCAACTATATATTTGTACAATCACTGGGATTTACTGATAAATGGCTTGCTAACCGCCCAACAAATACACTATAATGTCAAAAGTATTGGGACACCTGCTTTTACACGCACATGAACTTTAATGGCATCCCAATCTTAGTCCCTAGAGTTCACTATTGAATTGGTATATACATAGTCCAATTAAAGAACATTAACATATATTCAAAATAGATTCTATATAAAGTGCACAGTGCATAAAGTTGTTAACTTAAGGGAGTTGTAAAGAAAAAAATGTTTTTACCTTAATGCAATTTATGCATTAAGGTGAAAAAACATCTGATGACGCCGCCCCCCCTCCGAGCCCCCGTTGTACTTACCTGACCCGTCGAAAGTCCCACGTTCGGTCCCGAGATCCTCTTCGCCGCTCAGCCTGGCCGCTGATTGGCTAGAGCGGATGGATTGAGAGCAGCACAGCCATTGGCTGGCGCTGCTGTCAATCACATCCAGTGACGCGGCACGCCGAGCGGCGGAGCCGAGTGATACAGTGAGCAGTTATAGCCGCTCACTGTATCACGGGAGCGCGCCCGCAATTACTCACCACCATGCGAGCTCTCTCGCATGACTGTCGTCAGTACTTGCGGGGAGGACCAGAGACAGCCGCTGAGGGACCCCAGAATACGTGGATCGGGGCCATTCTGTGCAAAACGAACTGCACAGTGGAGGTAAGTATCACATGTTGTTTTTAAAGGGGAAAAAAAAATTCCTTTCATACCCTAATTCATACATACGTGCAAGCAAGTTCATCCAAATCACTGTGGGTGGCAGCCACAAACTCTATAATGTAGATCACCAAGACATGAATATCCAACACCAGAGGAGGGTAAGTACGCTTACCAGAAAATGTGTACTCAGATACCAGAGTCATACAAGCTGATATAAGCATTGATCTCCAAAAAATACAGAACCCTTACATTAATGTTGAAGTTACAGCGCTATCTCATCCAACAAGTAGAAAAAATACATGGTACAAAATGACCTGGATAGGACTCGACCCAAAGTTTCATCTATAAAGACATCATCTGTCTGTCAGTCCGCAGATGATGTCTTTGTAGACGAAACGCCTTGGATCGAGTCTCCGCTATAAGGTGTTCTATCAGGACTCTATTGGGCCACCCCTCCAAATCATTTGGTGGAAGGGATACTATGGTGGTGCAGGGTTGTTTTCCAGGGGTTGGGCTTGGCCCTTTAGTTCTAGTAAAGAGAACTCTTAAGGCGTCAGCAAACCAATACATTTTGGACAATTTTATGCTCCCAACTTTGTGGGAACAGTTTGGGAATGGTTCCTGCCTGTTCCAACATGACTGCACACCAGTGCACAAAGCAAGGTCCATAAAGACACGGATAAGCAAGTTTGGAGTGGAGGAACTTGACTGGCCTCAACCCTATAGAACACCTTTGGGATGAATTAGAGCAGAGCCTGTGAGCCAGGCCTTTGCATTCAACATCAGTGCCTGACCTCACAAAAGAGCTTTTGAAAGAATGGTCAAACATTCCCAAAGACACACTCCTAAACCTTGTGGACAGCCTTCCCAGAGAAGTTGAAGCGGTTATAGCTGCAAAGGGTGGGCTAACTCAATATTTAACCGAACGGACTAAGACTGGAATGCCATTAAAGTTCATGTATATGCAGCAGCAGGGTGGGTGGGCCTTAACACGCCCACATACAGTGCCTTGAAAAAGTATTCATACTCCTTGAAATGCTCTCCTTGCCCAGCCTGTCAGTTTAAGTTAACAGCCATGTGTTGGTAGGTTTGCAGCTGTGCCATACTCTTTCCCTTTTCAGATGATGGATTAAACAGCCCTCCGTGAAATATTTAAAACTTGGGATATTTTTTTTTTATAACCTAACCCTGCTTTAGCCTAGGTTCACACTGGAGCGATTTGTCATGCGATTTGAGAGATCAAATCGCATGACAAGTCGCAGCCTATTGGCGGCAATGGCACTGTTCCAATCGTAGTTCCTGCACTACTTTTGACGATTTCATGTGCGATTTCTGTAGACATCTGTGTATAAAGCCACACAAATGTCTATCAAGTAGCACCTGAAATCGCGCTGACCTTGCTACTTTGAAATCGCGCTACTTCAAATAAAGTAGCACGATTTCAAAGTAGCATCAGTGTGAACCAGGGCTTAAACTTCTCCACAACTTTATCCCTGACCTGTTTGGTGTGGTCCTTGACCTTCATGATGCTGTTTGTTAACTAAGGCTCTCTAACAAACCTCTGAGGGCTTCACAGAACAGTTGTATTTATGCCGAGATTAAATTACACACAGGTGGACTCTATTAACTAATTAGGTGACTTCTGAAGGCAATTGGTTCCACTGGATTTTAGTTAGGGGTATCAGAGTAAAGGGGGCTGAATACAAATGCACACCACATTTTTTACATATTTATTTGTAAATCAGGTTGAAAACCATTTATCATTTTCCTTCCACTTAATAATTATGTGCCAATTTGTGTTGGTCTATCACATAAAATCCCAATAAAATACATTACGTTTTTGGTTGTAACATGACCAAATGTGGTAAATTTCAAGGGGTATGAATACTTTTTCAAGGCACTGTATGCATACATAGTGTGCTGCTAAAAGCATGCTCATTGCGCTTTCCCAGCACACTGCTCAAGCTGTCACTGACTGCTCCTGGTCATCGTTAACAATTGAGCTTCCAATCATGTGACCAATGACCTAGGCAATCACAGTAGAACATGATCAGGAACTCCACTATTCAGAACCCATTATGGAATTTTGGCTCAAACTTGTGTTGCATTTACACGGTCACACAAATCTCGCCTGAATTCCTGATCGTCAGGAACGTGATGACGTATAACACGTGCGACGAGCCGAGTAAAATTAAGTTCAATAGTCAGTGCAGCTCTTCTGCTTGATTCAGAGCATGCGTGGATTTTTGTGCGCCGGAATTGCATACAGACGATTGGAATTTCCGTCAAGTGTCTTTTTCTGGGGAGGTTTGGTTGTTAGGGTGTTCTAGACCAGTGGTTCTCAAGTACCCCCAACGGCCAATGGGGTCAATTCACAAAGCTTTATTTTCAGATTGCGAGTGTTATTTTAACGATTTTGCACGTTATTGAAGCTAGTTCAATTCACTAAACGATTTAACGGTTTGAAAAATCATCAAATAACGTTTCCCTACACAGAACCGATATTTTAAGGTGTGGATCCGTATTAAAGAGTCAAATCGTTATTTTAAAGATTCAAAACGTTATTTTAACCACTTCAGCCCCGGACCATATTGCTGTCCAAAGACCAGAGCACTTTTTGAGATTCGGCGCTGCGTCGCTTTAACTGACAATTGCGCGGTCGTGCGACGTGGCTCCCAAACAAAATTGGCGTCTTTTTTTTCCCACAAATAGAGCTTTCTTTTGGTGGTATTTGATCATCTCTGCGGTTTTTATTTTTTGCGCTATAAACAAAAACAGAGCGACTATTTTGAAAAAAATGCAATATTTGTTACATTTTTCTATAATAAATATCCCCAAAAATATATTAAAAAAAAATATTTTTCCCTCAGTTTAGGCCGATACGTATTCTTCTACATATTTTTCGTAAAAAAAAATCGCAATTAGCGTTTATTGATTGGTTTGCGCAAAAGTTATAGCGTTTACAAAATAGGGGGTAGTTTTATGGCATTTTTATTATTATTTTTTTTTTACTAGTAATGGCGGCGATCAGCGTTTTTTTTCGGTACTGCGATATTATGGCGGGCACTTCGGACACTTTTGACACATTTTTGGGACCATTGGCATTTTTTTAGCGATCAATGCTATAAAAATGCATTGGATTACTATAAAAATGCCATTGGCAGTGAAGGGGTTAACACTAGGGGGCAGGGAAGGGGTTAAGTGTGTTCCTAGTGTGTTCTAACTGTATGGGGGGGGGTGGACTCACTAGGGGAATCACTGATCTTCTGTTCATACATTGTATGAACAGAAAATCAGCGTTTCCCCCGCTGACAGGAACGAGCGCTGTGTGTTTTCACACACAGCTCCCGTTCCCCGCTCTGTAACGAGCGATCGCGTGTGCCCGGCGGCGATCGCGCCCGCCGGGCACACGCACGGGACTCGGGGGCGAGCGGGGGGCGCGCGCGCGGGCCGCCGGCGGCGCGCACGCGCCCCCTAGTGGCCGCGAAAGGCGCGACGTAGAGCTACGGGCTCTCGCGCACCCGTGCCGACCTGCCGCCGTATAACTGCGGCGGCTGGTCGGCAAGCGGTTAAAGAGTCAAATCGTTAAATATTAACAGAAGTGCAATTCACAAAAAATCTTTTGACAGTTATCAATCGTTAAGCAATCGTTAAATTAACACCTCCCTCAGGGTGGCGTTATGACATTTCCCAGGCAATATTTTGTTGTTAGAGGAAGTTTTTGGCGATTTTTGTAGTGTAGTGTAGTGTTGGGCAAGATAGAACCGTGCTCTATTTGAACTTAAAATTATCCAGAGGCGAAGAAGAACACGTTAGAATGTTGTTCAGATTTATAAACGTGTATTCCGTTCACGTACTATTTTGGATGACTTTTCTGAAACCCAGGTGATAGCTAAATTCCGATTATCATCTCCCATGATATATTCTCTGTATGAGGAAATACACATGGCTTTAGAAAAACACACACTAGAAATTTTGCACATCACATGCTCAATCTCCATGTGTATTGCTTGTGTCTCTCTCTCTGTATCTGCTCTTTTCCACATGCAGCTGTTCTCCTCCCCTTCTGCTCCCAGAATGCATCTCTCCAGCATTATTTAACGATCTTAAGAGTTATTTTAACGTCCCAAATGTTAATAATAACGTCTGAGTAGTTAGCATAACGTTTGGATAAAGAGTCAGTTGAAAACCATAACGACTATGTTAAATAACGATTATAGCTTTCGTGAATACCATGTTTGCTAGCGTTAAATAAGGAGTGCTAATTTAACACCTGAAGAAAACCAATAACGTTTCTCTTTGTGAATTGACCCCAATGTGTTCAGGTTTTCCTTTACTTTTGCACAGCTGATTTTTATCAATGACAATAAGTGCTATTTTATCTAAGGGAAGTTCCCAAAACATGGCCCTTTGGGGGTACTTGAGGACTGAGGTTGAGAACCACTGTTCTAGATGGATAAATAGCTCTTATTTGAGCCCCAATGACATGACATGAGCCATGTGCAAATTATACACAGCACAGTCATAATATATAAAGGAAGGATGGAGTATTGAGGAATAATGAAGAACATTGGGGGTTATTTACTAAAGGCAAATCCACTTTGCATTTCAAGTGGAAAGTGCACTTGAAATTGCACTGAAAGTGCACTTGGAAGTGCAGTTGCTGTAGCTCCGAGGGGGACATGCAAGGAAAATAAAAAACAGCATTTTAGCTTGCACATGATTGGATGATAAAATCAGCAGAGCTTCCCCTCATTTCAGATCTACCCCTTAGATTTACAGTGACTGCCCTTACAAGTGCATTTTTAATGCATTTCGTAAATAACCCCCATTATCTGTATTTCTGCATTGTATAGTTGATAGCAGCAAAAGCCAGACAGTACTCTTTCATTCATAGAGCATCACTATTTTTTTTTTTATTACTCCACTATTACAGCGATCATCTTATCTTCCTGTCAGTCATTCAATTAATTAGGAAATGAAAATGCCATTAAAGCTTAGGAAAACCTATCCAGTCTCCTGCAGAGCAGTTGTCAGGTTCCCTTTAATGTATGTGTAACATTCATATCTGTAATTTGTAACAATATTTTTGTTTTTGTTTTTTTGTGTGTGAAAGCTGACAGTGTTTGTGTTACAGATGATTACTCAGTTTGTACTTGTTTGTGTTATACTGTGTTGCAGTGTTGGACTACATATACATTGATATCTCCTCTGTGTTCACAGTTCTATATAGACTATATGTATTTTTATCTTCCATTAAATGCAAAAAAATGCAATACAACTCTTTTAAGACAATACATTACAGTGCTACAATAAAAATAAATGATTTCATCAGATTGATGTACCACTTTCCAATCAGGGCTGGGGCGAGGGGTGGGCTGGATAGGCAGCTGCCCTGGGCACTGTGGTATCACGTGAGGTGGGGGATGCCACATTCAGATTGATGGGGGGGGGGGATTTGTGTTGGAAGGGGGGGGGTATTCCAGGAGAGGAAATTTGAGGGGGGATGCTAAGAGTGGTGGTTTAGGGGGATTTGTGTTGAGAGGGGGGGTGGGGGGTAAGCCGACTTGTGCTAGGAGGGGAATTTGTGCTAGGAGGGAGGGATTTGAAGTGAGGGGGAAAAGATGTGTACAAAGAGGGGACATTTTAAGGGGTAGAGGATTTGTGCTAGGAGAGATGATTTTTTTTCTTGGTGGGGGGGAATTTGAGCTGGGGGGAAAAGATTTGTGCTGAGAGGGGGGATTTCAGCAGGGGGCAGATTAGTACCGGGAGTAAGAGGAAATTATGTCTAGGGGGCAAGCATGCAGATGAGTGCTCAGTGTTTTTTTTTGGGGGGGGGGGGTGTAGGGGGTTGTTGACACATAATACTCATACATCTTGGGGGTGGGGTTAGCTGACACATAATGCTCATACATCTTGGGGGTGGGGTTAGCTGACACATAATGCTCATACATCTTGGGGGTGGGGTTTGCTCATACATCTTGGGGGTGGGGGTTTGCTGACACATAATGCTCATACATCTTGGGGGTGGGGTTTGCTGAAACATAATGCTCATACATCTTGGGGGTGGGGTTTGCTGACACATAATGCATCATACAAGCTGTAGCTATGGTTAAGAAAACAACTTCCTATAGCTTCTAGGTTGTTTGCAGCTACTACTTCTGCTGCAAAGCAGGCTTAGTAGTGCTTGAAGAAAATGCAACTGTTTCCGCTAAAGCTACCTGGAAAGACTTTAAAAAAAAAAAGAGATTAATCAGGTTAGAACACTGCTGTTGTATGTAAAAAAAAAATCTATTCATGGTCAATTGGTCATATTTGTGCTGTCAGAGTTTGTGTCAATCTTGTACTGTACCATAACAACATATGCAGCTTTAAAGGGGTTGTAAAGGTTTGTTTTTTATTTTCTAAATAGGTTCCTTTAAGCTAGTACATTGTTGTTTTTTTTACCTTTTCCTTCGATTTCCATTCTAATTTATTTTTTCTTTGCCTGAACTTCTCACTTCCTGTTCCTCCTGTTGCCCCCATCATCCGAGCCATTCTGGCTGGGAGTTAGTCAGCGTGCTCGCCCCCTCCCTTGGGACTACATCCCTGCAGGTAGATGCTGTAAATGCCAGCGTCTCTGGAGTGAACTGTAGTGAATTGGCCCAAGGCATGTTTTCAAAACTGCCCTGGAAGGAAAATGAAAGGACCCTCTCTGCATCATACAGTATTTTTGTTTTATTTTGCCATTTCTACATGTCCCCCATAGTAGTGCCTGGCTCCCCATGCATTTTGTTTGACAGTAGCTTGCATATTAGCGCTACAAATGGCCAGAATTAAAAAAGTTTTGTTCCCTGTGGACTTTTTTTGGGGTTCGGAGCAAAGTTTGGATTTTGAAAATTGTTAGCTTCATTTACCAAGCAGCCCCTGAATCACTGCTAGGCTTACTCAATTATCTCTACCTGTTGGTAGAGAAGTCATTCCCTGGTGCTATAGTTCAACAATCATCTGTTATTCACAGTACATTGGATGACAGTGTCAGATATTTTATCTGAAGTGTTGTAATTCAAAGTGAACCTGTGAATTGTCAACTTTTGAGAATTGTATCAAATAAGCCTATGTAATGGTTCTAAAGTAAAAATTCTATGCATTAAGGTAAAAAAAAAACACTTCAGTAGCTGTCTCTCTCCACCCTCCCTAGATACTTTACAGAGTCCCGTGTCGAACCAGTACCAGTTCGAACCCGTGTCGAACCAGTAGTATGCCCATCGTTCCCAGAATTATACTTACCTAGGTGAATGCAGTATCGCTCTTATTCTGCATCTGTCTCCTGCTGGCTCTAATGCCGCGTACACACGGTCGTTTTTTGTGATGAAATAAAACAACGTTTTAAAAAACGTCATTTAAAATGATCGTGTGTGGGCAAAACTTTGTTTTATGTCTTCTGAAAAACGACCAAAAAAAATTCGAACATGCTTCAATTTTTTATGTCGTTTTTCAGAATGCCGTTTTTTGTTTCACAAAAAATTATCGTGTGTGGGCAAAGCGACGTTTAAAACGACGTTTTTAAACCCGCGCTTGCTCAGAAGCAAGTTAGGAGACGGAGCTTCAATGTAACAGAGTGCCGTCGAACGTGGTGTACGTAACCGCGCTTTGCAAGAGCATTTTCAGAAAACGATGGTGTGTGGGCAACATCGTTTTTTAAAATGAAGTTTGAAAAACGTTGTTTTGTTTCGTGAGATAAAACAACGTTTTTTTACATCACAAAAAGTGATCGTGTGTACGCGGCATTAGACTAAGAGCCGAACAATCAGACACTGCCGATTGCTTGTTTCTCAGAGCTTTCTGAGCAGAGAGCTGGTGCCTGTCAGTCACCGTCTCTCTCGTCTGCCCCCCCCCCCTTTGCTCACTGGAGTGCTGGGCTGTGGAGGGGGGCGGGAACGGTCGGCTCAGCCTCCCAGCAGCTAGCATGTGGGAAGACCCCGACCATATAGTCACAATCTTTTCAGAGCCTAGACCGGCTCTGTGATATCAGCTGGGTATAGCACTATAATTGTATAACTTTACAGGACCCTGGTTCGGCTACATCTTGAGTTTTCTGTCCAGTTTTGGTCATCAATCCTGAGAAAGGATGTCTTTGAACTGAAGAGAGTCCAGTGGAGTACAGCAAAGCTAATAAGGGGCTGAAGGACCTCAATTATGAGTCTTTGAACATATCCTTATTTCATGTGCGCCTGACAACAGACTTGTCAGTACAGAAAATGCAGTTCAATGAGTCAAACACAAACTGTTTCATATCTACACACTTGTTGTCAGCTGATATTTTTTTATCAAGAACAGGTAGCTAACAATGAAATAGTAACAATATATTAAACCCTAAACATCTGTATGTTTTTAAATAATGTATTTAAATGCTATTGTTACACAGGACATTTGTGTTGTTGCCGCACAAATTAGTTCACAGCAACACAAGCTGGCTTTTACATTTTTCCTTGACAGACTAGTAGTTTTAGTAGTTACTGGTGTGTGTTTTTATGCACTATGATTCATCATTATTCATGACACTAGCTACTGTAATAATCTCCTCCAGCCTAGCTGGCGGCTGCAATAGGTTGTGAACTCAGTCTTTTATCAGTATAAAGAAAGGAGCAGAGGAGGCACTGGTCTACAGAATGTAGAGGGGAGCTGTGGCTTCAGTGTTGTCTGTTATTCCCAGTGCTGCCCATAATTCTCCTACTAGGAACGCCCATCATTTGGGTTTATGCCTGGGGTGGAGCTACAGTTAAATTTATAATTTTATTACTCAAAACCTATATTTGTGAAGGTAAATCATTTGTACAGTAGGTGTAGTTGGAGCGGGGAAATGTGGCACCTGTCCCTATCTGCTGCTTATAGGAAGAGTGCAAACGCCCAAGCGGAAGCTGCAGCCATCCGGGACAAAGCTATTTTTCTGTGATTCTTCCTGGGACATGGTCAGACCGGGACATGGGTCTGAATGCCGTGAATGGGGACTGTTGGCAACTGTGCATTTAAGAACTGTTCTATCTAATGTAAGATCTGCATTTTTTTCCATTCAGTCCTGAAATTTACACATCTCTCAAGGCCACCCTGGTCATCCGACTTTTCATCAGCACATTTGTCATCATATTTGCATTCAGGCCCCCTAATTGGTCCCAAATACCACCCATCCCCCATATTCCCAGTCTGAGTTGCAGTACAAATAATTACAAGAAGCGGAAATCAAGTCAGTACATATACATATGTAGCGCTACCCCATTCAGGAGCCGCTGAGTATAAGCGGGATTGGCGTGTTGTGTTACCTGGCAGGAGTCTAGGGGTGATACCTGTGAGTTGAGGAAGAGAGCTAATGTCCAGTCTTTAGTTGGGTTTTCTTCAATGCTTTATTCCAAGGCCCAACATGGCCTTCATCAACATGGTACAGGAAAGGTTGATGAGCAGAGAGAGAGAGAGCTTGAGTATCAGGCCTAGGATATGAAGAAGGGAGCAGTCTTGCTCTCAGCAATGATGAACTCAGTTCATTGCCATTCCAGTCGGAATGGGTAAAGTGCCCCCGGACAAACCCCTGCCACAGGCCTGGCAGCCGGAACATCACTTGCAAATGTTGGGAGGACCAGGCCTCTGCCACAGGCCTGGCTCGGGCCTCTGCCACAGGCCTAGTACTTGAGTGAGCGTGAAATTGAAATGAGCGAGTCCTCCCAATAGATTTAGTTAGAGTCACTGGATCCCCGATGGTTCGTTCAAGCCCTATTGGATCACCTGCCTCCAGGTTCTCCTCAAGCCGATCCCCCCCACCGTACAGCTCCCAGCTTGGGATCCTTTCAGAAAAGATTTGGGACCCAGCAGCTCCTGGGATCCCTCTCTATGTCAGAGTAGAGCTAAGCATGGTGCGCAACGCCGGCCAGGTAGGCGACGGCTGCGGGGTCCATGGATGCTCGCACCCTGAAGGTGGGTACCGCACCTGGAACTCGGACCCCGCAGAAAGCAAAAACGGCCCTCAGGCCAAGGCGGCTGCCCCAGATATAGCCTCCCTTAGCAAGCCTTAGCGAGGGAACCAACCCCTCTGATTGGCTGCTGAGAAAAGCGAGTCCTCCAGAACCCCTCTTGCGCCAGCTGCCACCCAGGGGTGGAAACACATCCCTGGAGCGCAGACTGACCCACAGGACAGTTCTGGGAATGACAGCAGCCGAAATTTGACAAATTGTGAATGGGAGCAAAATAACTCTCCCATTCCCCACTAACTTTAGCGTAAGGCCCCTACAGAAAGTAAGGGGGCGCTACACATGCAGTATACAGTATATATGTATGTAATTATTTAATGTGCATAACTGCATACACTGGTGTGTTTTAACATTCAGCTTTACATATTGAGTAAGAATAGCCCAATGTCTTCTTTTAGAGACACTTGACATTGCTTACAAACTAAGTCAGCCTATTGACGTATGCAGCAGAGTTCTCCTATTACTTCCAGTAAAAGGGGCTACTGGGAAGTCAATATATATAGTGTTACGACTACATCTGTATTAAAGTGGTCTATATTTAGTCATCATCTCACATGACATGTTAAAAAGAGATTTTGCTGTAAATTCAAAAACATACCGGCATTTCCTTTAACCTTCAACATAATAACAGTCAGCAAAATTGCCCAGATTGTTTAGCTTTGTTATTAAGGACTCTGCATAAACCTTGCTAATGGAGATGTGCTGATATCTGTGTTCCGTGTTTGTATATCCAGTGCTCAATATAACCTTTTGCATCAGTTTATGCAACTCTGCTGTTGTTTAAAAATGTATGCAAGGATTTGTTATACAAACGTGAATACATTCATGCATGGTCCCTTCATTGGAAGGTTAGATAGTTCAAAGTGCAATGACCCACAGTAATCAGATTTCAGCTTGCAGTAGGCACTTTGGGGGAAAAATCGGTAGCCTTGTTTGCATGGTTGCTGTGTTTTGCTTTATGAAGTAGTAGTATATGGCTATATTAAAATATTAATGGGTAACTAACTAGGAGCCCATACTCCTATGTCTGTCTAAGTTAGATGATCATCGGTCTCCTGATTAAAGCTCAGTAAAGTGTCATGGCTTTTTTTTAGTTATCATATGCTTTGATCTACGACTGATTTTTGGTTGGAAATTCCTTAAAATACTAAGTCTAAAATACTAAGGAAAATCTTTTTCCGTCGGAAATTCCGATCGTGTGTACGGGGCATAACTCTGGTTATTATTATCTGTTAGTATGTCTTCAGTACATGTCTATCGGACTGCATATCCAATTCTATGACTTAGCCTAGGTTCACATTGGAGCGATTTGTCATTGGATTTGAGAGATCAAATCGCATGACAAGTCGCAGCCTATTGGTGGCAATGGCACTGTTCCAATCGGTGCGACACCGATTTTGCAGCGCCACACCGATTTTGCAAAAGTAGTTCCTGCACTACTTTTGCCGATTTGAGGTGCGATTCCTATAGACATCTGTGTATGAAGCCACACAAATGTCTATCAAGTAGCACCTGAAATCGCGCTGACCTTGCTACTTTGAAATCTCGCTGCTTCAAGTAAAGTAGCACGATTTCAAAGTAGCATCAGTGTGAACCAGGGCTAAAGTTGGGATTTAATTGGTTTGATTGTATAGGGACAGAAGTCATAAATTACTGTGGGTACCACTTGTAAAATGTATGTAGTAAATTCATGTAAGCCTTCATACTATGTGACTAAAGAGCTGGAATATGCTAATCTTAAGTGTCAAACTGGGTATAAAGCATTTCTGAAAAAGTAAAGGAGGTCTATGCTATGTCCAGTTCATGAAATGGCAGCATTTTGCATTAGTTGTAGTACTAGTGCAAGTACTACGAGGTGAACTTTTTTTTTTTTTTTTATCATAACAGAATTTACTGAAAGTTAGTAGTCCATACACTCTCAGACATGCCCATAGTTCATTCAAATACACCAAAGCTTTTGGCTTCTACCAAAGTGATTGGATTAAAAATGTAGGCTTGCTCGTAAAGAAAATTGCTTGTAATAAAGACTAAGTAGGCTATTGCTACTAGCTACCTATCTATCGCTAATTTGAAATTTTTCTGAATTTCAGACCTAGCCAGATGTAGCCAATGAAATCAGAACTTCAGTTTTTTTAAATCCATTGGATCAGGCAACCAACTTTTTTTTTAAATCAGAGCAGCTCCTGTATTTTTCTCATGGCAGGTTTACTTTTCTTATTCTTCATGAAGACTTAAAGTGGTATTAAACCAAAAACTTAGTATATTGCAGTTTACTAAACCTTGGATGCGATGGTTGCATTGGTTTCCTATTTTTAGTTCTTTTCCCTCTGCTTTTTACCTGGTGATATGGCCACTCTGGATGGGGGAGCAACAGAGACATCTTTGAACAGCAGCAGTGTTAATCTGGGGGGAGAAAAGTGTAATGCCGTGTACACGCGATCGGAATTTCGGAATTGTTGGAATTGTCGGAATTTCCGACAAGAAAACCGTGGATTTTTTTCCGACGGAATGTTGGCTCAAACTTGTATTGCATACACACGGTCACACAAATGTTGTCGTAAATTCCGAACGTCAAGAATGCAGTCATGTACAACACTACAAACAATGAAGTTCAATGATTCCGAGCATGCACAGGATTTTTGTGCGTCAGAATTGCATACAGACGATCGGAATTTCCTACAAGAACTTTTCCTGTCTGACAATTTGAGAACCAGCTCACAAATTTTTGCTGTCGGAAATTCCAACAGAAAATGTCCAATGGGGACAACACACAGTTGTAACTTCCGACCGAAAGCTTACATCGAACTTTTCTTGTGGGAAATTTCGATTGTGTGTATGCAGCATTATATGTACAAGCAGATTTAGATACACTAACAAATTGAAGTTAAACTCCAGCTAACACTTTATAAGCAGTTACAGCACTTACTTACGGGCCAGATCACCAGGTGAAAATAAAAGAAAGACAGACTAGCAAAAAAAAAAAAGCTGCAATGTAGTAAATGTTTGCTTTTGAATTTAATGATAATCATTTATATATATATATATATATATATATATATATATATATATATATATATATATATATATACACACACACAGTATAAGTAAACTTTTTTAATGAGCTGGCTTTCCCAAAATGCGATGCATTAAAAAAAAAAAAAAGATTATTTTGTTGATTCTTTTAGTTGTATTAAACATACATTGTTCTGTAGTACACATTAATTATTATTGCACTTGTGCTTGTTGCTTTGTTGTAGTCTCACATAATGTAAAATAAGTAGCCATCTGAAATGTATCTTTTTTTTTTTTTTAGCAAGACCCATTTAGGTATGAGCCATTATTGAATTGAAAGATAAATCTAATTAATTTCTGTCATTATTTCACAACTGCACCAGTTGCCATTTTTCTCTAACTTGAGTTCAGATTTAACAAAATGTTTCCTTTACCTTTTCATCAATCAGGGACAGCAGCGGGATATGTGTCTGCATACTCTTTAAAGAACTGCTGCAGCAGTGATATTTCTCAGTAAGATTATTATTTTATTCTCACTTCAGATCATGTCCAAATTTGTGTTTGATGTGGTTACTCCATTACCCACGTACAGTTTATAAATGATCCTCTATTTTGACCTTTCTGAAAATTGGTGTGATTGTTTCGGAGCCATATAGGGCCATAAGACACTTTAAAGCCAGCTTTGTACTTAGCCGTTCTGTTGTGGTAACTGCACACACATTAACACTTCGCACATTAACTTGCATTGTGTTTAGGAGCCAATTGAGAAGCCCATTGTGTTTAGGAACCCAATAAAGGAAAAATTGGCACGTGCACTATTTACTATTGTACTTTTTTTTTTTTTTTTTTTTTTAAAGCAGCTCCTTTTATAGTATTATATTCATGTAACAAGTGAGATGGAAATGGTGATGTGTAATGCAGTAACATGTAGAGTAAAATGCATGCATTAATTAATTAGTCCCCTAAATTGAAGTTTGTGTAATTTTAGAGTGCTGTCATTGGCTCTGATGGTTTCTTTCCTAATGTTATTTTAATTTAAAAAAAAAATATGTACATTGTAATCATTGCTAACTTTTTTCTTTTTTTGTAACATTTGCAAAATAATGTTGGGTTCTTAACACCCACTGAAGCTTTTTTTAGTCTCAGACTCACTTACCTTAATTTGTGGTCTAAACCTTTAGTTTTTCATAGAGAGTTCAATGTTTTCTAAGAAATTTTCCATATTGAACAATGCATTATTGACATTAACTAACTTGTGACTCTTCTAGGACTGGTGTACATGACTAATTTAATCTTAGTTGTAGTAATTTGGGCTGTTTTATAGTTAATTGGTATTGAATACTTGAGGTATAGACCTTAGCTTGGTTATGTTATACCAATAGTCATATCAATAGCTTTCTGTTCAAGAGGTTGTTTTTTTTACACCGCTATCAGACCGAAGGCTAATTATACTGAGTTCTTCATTTGTCTGAGCCCAGGTTCACACTGGGTACGATTTGGTTCGATTTGAGGTGCGATTTCACATGTGAAATCGCATCTCAAATCGGCGGCAATTGCCGGCAATGACACCGTCCTAATCGGTGCGACACCGCATCTGCGGCGCTGCACCGATTTCAAAAAGTAGTTCCTGTATTACTTTTTGCGATTTCAGGACGCGATTTACATTGACATCTGTGCAGAACTCTGCACAAATGTCTCCTAAATCGCGCTGAAATCGGGACTGCCAGAGGGAGTGAAATCGTGCAAAATCAGCTGAAATCGCGCGATTTCACTCCCGCAGCCCAGTGTGAACCAGGGCTGATACTCATCTCACCTAACCTTGCTTCAGCCTCAATAATTATTGAGATTGTTCATTTTGCAGATATATAGCATGCTGCCATATTGTTCAGTTCAGAAAGAAAAGCCAGATGGAGTTCCCTCATGTTTCCACATTTACCATTTTTTCCATTAACAGGCAAAACAATAGCATACACTATTTCCATGTATATAAGATGGTTTTAGATTTCTAATGCTCCTCATACTCTAAAGCCCTGTACACATGATCGGATATCTGATGAATAGTGTTGCTCACGAATATTCGCATTGCGAATATTCGCTACGAATATTGCATATTCGAGTATTCGCGAATAACACGAATATCGCGGCGAATATTCGCTATTTCGAATATTCAAATTTTTTCAATTTTTTTTTTAGAACAGATCACATCGACGTCTAAGAGCATTGCTGGTATGATTAGAGACCCTGGACCGAGTAGCTGCAGCGCTCATTTTATATTGCCGAAAAATCGCATTGCGATTATTCGGCAATAGCGATATCGCGCAAATATTTTATATTGTAATATATCACGAATATTCTGAGCCAATCAGAGTGCTCCATTCCGCATTTCTCGAAATTTCGCAATTATTTTGTATTGTAATATATCACGAATATTCTGAGCCAATCAGAGTGCTCCATTCCGCATTTCTCGAATATTCACAATAATTTTATATTGTAATATATCACGAATATTCTGAGCCAATCAGAGTGCTCCATTCCGCATTTCTCGAATATTCGCAATTATTTTATATTGTAATATATCACGAATATTCTGAGCCAATCAGAGTGCTCCATTCGGCATTTCTCGAATATTCGCAATTATTGTGTATTGTAATATATCACGAATATTCTGAGCCAATCAGAGTGCTCCATTCCGCATTTCTCGAATATTCGCAATTATTGTGTATTGTAATATATCACGAATATTCTGAGCCAATCAGAGTGCTCCTTCCGCATTTCTCGAATATTCGCAATTATTGTGTATTGTAATATATCACGAATATTCTGAGCCAATCAGAGTGCTCCTTCCGCATTTCTCGAATATTCGCAATTATTGTGTATTGTAATATATCACGAATATTCTGAGCCAATCAGAGTGCTCCTTCCGCATTTCTCGAATATTCGCAATTATTGTGTATTGTAATATATCACGAATATTCTGAGCCAATCAGAGTGCTCCTTCCGCATTTCTCGAATATTCGCAATTATTGTGTATTGTAATATATCACGAATATTCTGAGCCAATCAGAGTGCTCCATTCCGCATTTCTCGAATATTCGCAATTATTGTGTATTGTAATATATCACGAATATTCTGAGCCAATCAGAGTGCTCCATTCCGCATTTCTCGAATATTCGCAATTATTGTGTATTGTAATATATCACGAATATTCTGAGCCAATCAGAGTGCTCCTTTCCGCATTTCTCGAAATTTCGCATTCGCAATTCGCGATTCGCATTCGCATTCGCAATAGCGAAAATTCGCAATAGCGAAAATTCGCAATATTTTCATTTCCAAAAAATATCACGAATATTCGTATTTAGCGAATATATCTCGAATATTCGACTATATATTCGAGATATATCGCGAAATCGAATATGGCATATTCTGCTCAACACTACTGATGAATGTAATCCTATGGATTTTTTCGTCGGATATCCGATGAAGCTGACTTTCATCAGTCTTGCCTACACACCATCAGTCAAAAATACGATCGTGCAAAAACGCGGTGATGTACAACACTAAGACGAGCCGAAAAAAAGGAAGTTCAATGCTTCCAAGCATGCGTCGACTTGATTCTGAGCATGTGTGGATTTTTGACCGATGGAGTTCCATACAGATGATCGTATTTTGCTATTGTTTTTTTTTATCCATAGGAAAAAATTTAAAACATGTTCTATTTTTTTTACACCGATGGAAATAAAACCGATGGGGCCCACACATGATCGGTTTGTCCGATTAAAACAGTCCATCGGTCTGTTTTCAGCGGACAAACCGATCGTGTATATGCCGCTTTACACAGCCTTTCCTTGTGGGTATATCATTCCTCACCCCTTCTCTAGTCCTTTGTTTGGTATGGCCTTTCATCTTAATTGGTCTGAACTTATTTATATCCTCAGGTTAATCATTGTTTTCCTAACTTTAATTATGGGAAACCTTGAATTTGAAAAAGCAGATCATTAGAAAATCCCTTTTGGGAAGAATAAGATTATGAAATGCTCAGTGGAAAGAACAATGCTTTCCAGCAGCAACCAATTATATTGGAGCATTCAAGGGTTAGGGGTATCAGTATATTAGTGAAATCCGTAAAACATAACTTCTTTGAGGGTTGTTTTTTTTTAGTTGTTAAATCTTTTGCCAGATACTGGCAAATTCAGTTTACCACTGGCTTTGTATTTCTTTGATACTCTGATGGCAGAGTTTCCATGATGAGACTCCTGATTCTGCCTTTCAGGCTTATTTCACAGTGGGCAGACCTGGATATGCCTCAGTGATAAAGAAGGCAGCGGATAATTCCTTGTGAAAGTCTCTACCTTGAGCCTCTAAAAAGAACTACTGATCAATCAGTGAAATCCTTCCCCAAATTGTGCCTGTGGGCAAAGCATCAGGTTCTGCTAACTGCTACTCTACCAGCTTGCTCATACTCACCTTTCTCCCCCATTGCTTCATTTGCCCACCCAAAACAAATAAAGGAAGCCTTTGTAAACTCAAATTTGTGATTTGAGGATTATTCTTTATTTATATTTTGTACAGGGCTACGTGGCCAGTCACTAAGCATTAGTATTTTTATACCTCGGAATAACAGGAATGAGCCAGGTGCCTAATATATTAACAGAATAAGGTTTGCACACCTGTCCTATTGTTATTATAAAGCAGCAAAAAATGTTGCTTGATTGGGTGCCTCTGCGTTGGTATCAATGGGAGGAGAAAAATACTGCTAGAATATTGTCAGTGGGAGGAAAAATTGCCACTGATAGGTCATAGTGGGAGGTAGAGTGGTTAGGGGTGTCTTTGACAGGTACAGGGGCGCTCTACAGTTGAGTCCCCCATCCCCATCCCTTTGTACCCAGTGAAGTACTTGCAATGAAATGATGCAAGCTTTAGTTTGTGACTCATTAAACCTTAAATGTCAAGCCTGCTGTCTCAACTGATACTGGCAAGCTGAAATGGGTGTACCACAATGCCAGGAGGCACACACATACAGTATCCTCTATCTTCTGTATGCATTTATAACTAGTTAGGTATACTGTCACGTGGATATAATACAGGTCTGCAGTGCTGTACTAGAGCAAGCATCCAACATCATCCTTTCAGACAAAATGCATATTCGCTGTCAACTACAATTATTAGCTAAACATCAATAACATAATAAAGCTGAATCAATGCTGCTTACCTCTCACCGAAGAAGAGGAAAATGCTTAATAATGTGAAGAGAGAGCTTGCTTGTTGTGTGTCCACCTCTATTTCTGCGCTATAAAGGGAAAACTGCCGCTCCAGACGACACTCTTCAGTGGTGAGTAAAGTTCAAAAGTGCCCGTTTATTCCAGTCAAAAAACTAAAACAGCAAAAACAGCAAACAGTGGGGTAACAAAAGCTGACGCGTTTCACATCGACAACCGATGCTTAGTCATGCTCAGTCATAGCTGCGCTGCGGCTAGCCCCTGCACACTGCATCCCCTTCTTTCAATATGCAGCAGCACAGTGTGTATGACTCATGTAAGTGACATCACGCTAACAGGCCGCTGGTAATGAGCTGGTCATTTTACTGAAAAGCAGGGGTTGCTGGGTTTGATGCAAGAAAGTTGTCAGGTATGGTAATTTTGGGCAAGACTCCCACTAGCTGATTTTTTAATAAAAACATGTGGCCACCTACTATGGGCACTGGGGGGAGATTCCCCTTTAACTAAAGGCAAAACTTTTTTTTAAGTTTTGGATAGAGTACACAAGGATTAAAACTCTTGTCAGTTTTGTTTGCTGTCTATGCCCCCATTAGGGAGATCCCCCCTCCATGTGTTCTGTTTACCAGTATCTTTCAAAGTAAAAGGAAATCACACATTTTGGGTTCTCCCCAGAAAAGTAACAGAGGGCAAATCTTCCAATAGGGACACTAGTTCTAGTTACCTGGGGGTCCCAAAGGAATTCTCTTACTTTGCAAGGATCTCCTCTCACTTCCTGTTTGGCTATGTGACATGAAGTGAAGGGAATGGTGCTTGAAACAAGGTGAGTATTGCAGCCAGAGCTGTTTTTTTTTAACCCTCGTTGGGCAACTATTTTTAATTGTCCAACAGGGAATTTTGCAGGGAATTAAAACAAGCCTTTGTATATGTGGGTACTGTGATGCAATTTACCGTCAAACTTCATAAAAAAGGCTAGAGAAGCAGTGCAGTTGTTCAAAGTTGGTTCTCAGCACTTTTCTCTCTTCTTTCCATGCTTACAATAGAGAATAAATGTCTGACAGACTGCTGGGGGTGGGGAGCTGTACTGCTGAAAGGAAAGTAAAATGCTCCTGCTGTAAACTGAGAATGAATTACTACACAGTGCCAGCAGCTACAGAGGCCATTGATGTCTTGCTTTAAAGCTTATCTACAGCTTGTTAAGAATATATAAGCATTTGAATGTCTCTAGTAGCTCTAGGGACTTTGTGTATGTACCATGTAGTGTACACATCCATGCAATCATTGGCCATTGAGCATAAGTCTAATCTTAATGGGAGTCTTGGAATTTTTACAGGGTAATTTAGTAATTAGAACAAATTAAAATGATAGAATGCAGTTATTAAACAATCCAACCAGATTTCACCTACTATAGTCTGCAACATGCCAAACAGGGCAAAAAGTCACCGATTAGCGGCTTTACATGACTGGAACTTCTACTGTGGTCTTTGCCTTATTTCGAATGAATCTCACAATCCTTTGCTTTTTTGTCATGCAGCATTTTCTGACTACCATGAAAGATACGCTTCAGGTTTCTTTGGATGCATAAATCTTATCCAGGTTGCAGTAAAAAAAGAGAAGATAAAATGAATAGGTCCCTGTAAAACTAATAGAGCACGTAAACTACTGAATGAAATATTGCGGGTAAAGGCATAACAAAAAAAATCGATAAAGTAAGAAATAACATTTTTGCATCATAGTGATTTGCCACCCACCTATACAGCCCACTTAACTTTTTGTAAAGTTGTAATGCTATTGCAATAATGCCGAGCTGGCATGCCACCTAGGGCATGTACTATTGTTAATATTTCGGTACTTGCTGCTAAGAACAGTTCGGCTTTTCTCCTGAAGACAATTAGCCATTGAAACATTCAAAGTTCAAGTACTGCACAGAGGGTAGATCCTGCTAGTTGCGTTGGCCCTGAGTGGAAATAATAATTTGTTAGGACGCTGCATGTTGAGCAATTTGCCTTGTATATTTAATAGAGAAGCGTGTTTATGTTTAAAGCATTTAGTGACAGCAGAAAGATCAATGCTGCACTATTTGTTTATTTACAGCAATATATGCACCAATTAAATGTGTCTCAATACATAATGTATGATTGTATGTAAACAAAAGAAATGATAACTGATGAGCCAAACTGTTCAGGGTTAAAGTATACAGTAGGGAAAATAATTATTTGATGCCCTGCAGATTTTGTAAGTTTGCCCACTTACAAAGAAATTAAGGGTCTATCCTTGTTATCATAGGTGTATTTTAAATGATAGGGACTTAATATCAACCAAAAAACACATAAAACAAATGCTATAAATTAAGTTGCAGTTCAGTAAGTAAAATAAGTATTTGATCCCCAAGCAAAACATGACCTAGTACTTGGTGGAGAAACCCTTGTTGGCAAGCACAGAGGTAAGACGTTTCTTGTAGTTGGTGACCAGGTTTGCACACATCTCAGGAGGAATGTTGGTCCACTCTTCTCTAAATCCTTGAGGTTTCTTGGCTGTCGCTTGGCAACTCGAAGTTTCAGCTCCCTTCATAAATGTTCTATAGGGTTAAGGTCTGGAGACTAGCTAGGTCACTTTGTGTCCTTTATGTGCTTCTTGAGCCAGTCCTTTGTTGCCTTGGCAGTATGTTTTGGGTCTTTGTCATGCTGGAAGACCCATCCAGGACCTAGCTAAGATTTTACCATCAATGGCCCTGTCCATTAGCCCCTAAATGCGGCAAACTTGGTCTGTACCTTTAGCAGAGGTGGAAACATGATGCTTTGGGGCTGTTTCTCTGCTAAAGGAACAGACCAGCTTTGCTGCATTGGGGGCCAATGGACGGGGCCATGTATCATAAAATCTTGGATGCGAACCTACTTCCCTCAGCCAGAACACTGAAGATAGGTCATGGATGGGTCTTTCAGCATGACAATGACCCAAAACATACCGCCAAGGCAACAAAAGAGTGGCTCAAGTAGAAGCACATTAAGTTCATAGATTGGCCTAGCCAGTCTCCAGACCTTAATCCTATAGAAAATGTATGGAGTGAGCTGAAACTTTGAGTTGCCAAGAAACCTTAATGATTTAGAGAAGATCTGTAAAAAAGATTGGACCAAAATCCCTCCTGAGATGTGTGCAAACCTGGTCACCAACTACAAAAAACATCTTACCTCTGTGCTTGCCAACAAGGGTTTCGCCACCAAGTACTAAGTCATGTTGTTGTGTTAGGGGATCAAATACTTATTTTACTCACTGAACTCAATTTATAACATTTGTATCATGTGTTTTTTCTAGATTTTTGGTTGGTATTCTGTCTCTATCATTTAAAACACACCTATGATAAAAAGTATAGACCCTTTATTTCTTTGTAAGTTTGTAAACTGGTGTATTGTTTTTACTGATGTTTAGTGTGTTGTTTGAGGCCGCGTACACACGATCAAATCTATCTGCTGGAAACGGTCTGACAAGACCGTCTCAGCAGACAGATTCGATCGTGTGTACGGGCGAGCAGACGGATTTGTCCAGCAGACAGATTTTAAAGCCTGCTTTAATATCTGTCTGCTGGGAACCCGTCCGTCCCGACATGTCTGCTGGTTAGTACGCTAACCAGCAGACATATCTGCCCGCACATGCGTCGAATGGATTTGACGCATTGCGCGGAAGTGTTTTAACTTCCTGGTGCGGTGACGTGGCGGCGTCAACGTCACCGCCACGTCACTGCGCTGTCTGCCGGCGGGGATTTTGGATTGATCGTGTGCACAGCGATCAAACCAAAACAGCCAGCAGACAAATCTGATCAGATCGGTCTGTCCGACCGATTTGAGCAGATTTATTTGGTCGTGTGTACGCGGCCTTAGTCTTTATGATTTAGCAATTTATTTGGTTATGCTTAGATTGTATGGTTTTGATTAAATCCAGTTAACTACAATATATGTATGCAAAAAGTGGTAAGCCAAAAAGCACAGTGGCCATTTCTTGCAAGAATTAAAGTGCTTGTAGGTTTATTTAGGTGCATTGCTAGTAAGTGGCGCCATCTGCAATCCTATGTTATTTAGGAATGCTGACGTGCCCTATTGATTTATGTAAAATTTGCATTTTAATGACAGGTCCATTTTAAATGGTTTGCTGTATATGGTATTCTGCTTTGGCTTCCCCCTAGGAAAACAAAATGTGCGGTGTGCACCATATTGATTTTCATCTGTGTCACAAATTTCTAACAATGTACAGGCATACCCCACTTTTAAGTACACAATGAGGTTTATTTATTATCACTGGAAAGCACAAAATCAGGATCACTTCTGCACAGAAACCAATAAGCTTCCAGAATTTATTACCAGGCATAGTTGAACAAGATGGGGTTCGAAGATGATTGGTTATAGGCTACAGTGGTTGACCACGATATTGTGTCAATCTCGCTCCCTTTCTCGGCGAGATTGAGCACTTGCGAGCCCCATCGCGGGAGCCAGCGCCGAGCTGGCTTGCCGCGATGGAGACAAAGCCGTCATAGAAGCGACGGGGATCCGACGCGGATTCCCGCCAATTCTACACGTGGGCGGAGTTTGTTATGAATCCTGAGAAGGAAGTCCCGCCGGATTTTAAATAAAAATCCGGCATGGGTTCCCCCCTCAGGAGCATAACGGGCCCTTAGGTCTGGTATGGGTTGTAAGGAGACCCCCCTACGCCGAAAAAATGGCGTGGGGGTCCCCCCACAATCCATACCAGACCCGTATCCAAAGCACGCCGGCCGGCCGGTCAGGAGGGGAGTGGGGGCGAGCAAGCGCCCCCCCCTCCTGAGCCGTACCGGGCAGCATGCCCTCAACATGGGGGGGTCAGGTGCTCTGGGGCAGGGGGCGCACTGCGGCCCCCCGCCCCAGAGCACCCTGTCCCCATGTTGATGAGGACAGGGCCCCTTCCCGACAACCCTGGCCGTTGGTTGTCGGGGTATGCGGGCGGGAGGCTTATCGGAATCTGGAAGCCCCCTTTAATAAGGGGGCCCCCAGATACCGGCCCCCCACCCTAAGTGAATGAGTATGGGGTACATTGTACCCCTACCCATTCACCTGCAAGAAAAGTGTAAACACAAATAAACCACACAGTGTATTGAAATATTTTATTAGTTGGCCGCCGGGGGGGGGGTGTGTATGATTGCTTTTATAAAAGCGCCCCCCTCCGGCGGGCTTCTGCGGGGCGGTGGGTGCCGCTGTTCTTCACCGCCGTCTGGTTCTCTTCCGCCGCCGGGTGGGGCGCTTTGATAACAGCGCCCACCACCCGGCGGGCTTCCTTCGACATCTTCGGCGGCGGGGGGGTCTTCTCCCACTCTCCGGGGTCTTCTCCCACTCTCCGGGGTCTTCTCCGGCTCTCCGGGGGTCTTCTCCGGCTCTCCGGGGGTCTTCTCCGGCTCTCCGGGGGTCTTCTTCTTCTTCAGGACTCGCCGCCGCTATCTTCGTGTTAGCTCAATTACTGGCGGCGGCGAGTCCCCTCTTCTGTGACTTCTTCTTCTTCTCTTCTCCAGATATTGACGCGACGCTTCCTTCCGCTGTTATGGCTGGCGCGCGGCTCGCAGCGAGTTATATAGGCCTGTCTTGTGACGTCGCAGTCCCATCATGCTCCGGTAGGTACCACGTGGTACCTACCGGAGCATGATGGGACTGCGACGTCACAAGACAGGCCTATATGGCTGGCGCGCGGCTCGCAGCGAGTTATAACAGAGGAAGGAAGCGTCACGTCAACATCTGGAGAAGAGAAGAAGACGTCACAGAAGAGGGGACTCGCCGCCCCAGTAATTGAGCTAACACGAAGATAGCGGCGGCGAGTCCTGAAGAAGAAGAAGACCCCCGGAGAGTGGGAGAAGACCCCGGAGAGTGGGAGAAGACCCCGGAGAGTGGGAGAAGACCCCCCCGCCGCCGAAGATGTCGAAGGAAGCCCGCCGGGTGGTGGGCGCTTTTATCAAAGCGCCCCCCCGGCGGCGGAAGAGAACCAGACGGCGGTGAAGAACAGCGGCACCCACCCCCCGCAGAAGCCCGCCGGAGGGGGGCGCTTTTATAAAAGCGATCATACACACCCCCCCCGGCGGCCAACTAATAAAATATTTCAATACACTGTGTGGTTTATTTGTGTTTACACTTTTCTTTCAGGTGAATGGGTAGGGGTACAATGTACCCCATACTCATTCACTTAGGGTGGGGGGCCGGTATCTGGGGGCCCCCTTATTAAAGGGGGCTTCCAGATTCCGATAAGCCTCCCGCCCGCATACCCCGACAACCAACGGCCAGGGTTGTCGGGAAGGGGCCCTGTCCTCATCAACATGGGGACAGGGTGCTCTGGGGTGGGGGGCCGCAGTGCGCCCCCTGCCCCAGAGCACCTGACCCCCCCATGTTGAGGGCATGCTGCCCGGTATGGCTCAGGAGGGGGGGGCGCTCGCTTGCCCCCACTCCCCTCCTGACCGGCCGGCCGGCGTGCTTTGGATACGGGTCTGGTATGGATTGAGAGGGGACCCCCACGCCGTTCTTTTGGCGTAGGGGGGTCTCCTTACAACCCATACCAGACCTAAGGGCCCGTTATGCTCCTGAGGGGGGAACCCATGCCGGATTTTTATTTAAAATCCGGCGGGGACTTCCTTCTCAGGATTCATAACAAACTCCGCCCACGTGTAGAATTGGCGGGAATCCGCATCGGATCCCCGTCGCTTCTATGACGCACTCGCTGGAATGTGCTTTTACTATTCCAGCGAGTGCGAGATGTCGGCAGCCTGTCGCCGAGAATCAGCGCGATGCTGTCGTGCTATAAACACATTCTCGGCGGCAGGCACTGTATATCATTTTTACAAAGGATTTGGAAGCACTCACCTTGCTTCTGGGGTCCTGGCCTGAACATCTGGGTGGGGTGGCTTGACAGCATAGGCTGAGAGGCTCCAGTCGTTGGCAGCTCTGGTTATGGTTGCTGTTGCTCAGTCCAGTCTGCTGCCACTCCGAGCATTCTGCCTGAGTGACTGGATCTAGTCTGTAGTACTTGGAGGCTCAGGGATAGGTAGGTAGATCAGCTTCTGCAACAAGCTGCTGTGCTGGGGAGTGGAGAATTAAAGTATTTGGGTGGCCCTGCAAGCTTGGGACTCAGAGAAGTGGAGAGTCTGTGTCAGGAATTGGGTGGGGAGCCTGGAGAATGAAGAGGTTTACAAAGTCCAAAGCAATTAGTAATAAGAGGAATGTTTTTTGGGCACCAAGATCTTCTATGCTTAGCAGAGAGTTGGCATGGTTTGGAAGGCTATGAAGCAAACTGATTTATTTAGTCTGCATGTACCTTGACACCCACCAGACCCTAGGCAAATACCTAGCATGGTAGGTCATCCAGCCCTGTAGTAGTAAAGTCAAAAAGTTTACTTTACCCTACAGGTAGGACGAATAACTGTAGGTGCCTTTGAAACTGCTCAAACTTGTGTCGTTTAGTAAATACTGTTATCTGCCGATGATGTAATTGGTGCATGAACAGTATTCTGTACATGCACAGAACACTGAGTGTGCCGTGGATGCAGAGAGCACAGTGCCACTATGGCGATAGCTACGGTGACAGCTTGTGTGCACGCGCTGGAGTGATCATAACCTGGCCATGCAAATGGTTGGATGGCGCAAACCCAGAAAGAAGATGGGTGAAGATGGGTGCACCTGCAGCAGTGTGACAGCATGCCACTGAAGGGCTCAGTTTGTAAGAGATGGTGCATACTAGCGTTAAGCTGCAGGGGGGCATTTTATTATTTCTGTTAAGTTTACTGCAACTTTAATGCATAATGCCAGTTTGGTTTTATACTCTGACCTAGGGACTATGATATTTGTTCTAATTTGGATAGCGCCAATTTACTTATCATGCTCAGATGCAGGTATAGGTTGTTTAAGGCCTGGTTCACGGCTTTGATATTTGCGCTATTTCAGCGTGATTTCAAAGTCGCTGATCAGTGTGATTTCATGTGAGGCTTGCTGACATCTGTGAGACTTCATTTAGACAGATGTCAATGCAAGTCGCACAGGAAATTGCACAGAAATAGTGCATTAACCTTTTTTAAAGTGGCTGCACAGTGTCTAGGTGGTCAGCACTTCTGCCTAGCAGCACTTGGGTCGTCAGTTGGAATCCCAGGCACCAAACTACTTGCACATAATTTGCACGTTCTCCCTGTACCTGCGTTGGTTTCCTTTTGGGTACTCCGGTTTCCCACCACTCTCCAAAGACATGCTGGTAGGTTGATTGGCTGTATATGTATGAATGTGAGTAAGGAACCTTAAATTGTAAGCTCCCCAATGGTTGGGACTGATGTGAATGTACAATATATGTATGTAAACCGCTGCTAAAATTAGGTGTGACTTGTCATGTGATTGGAATTGTCAAATCGCATAACAAATCGCACTAGTGTGAACCAGGGCTCACTCCTTTTACCAGATTTCCCTGGGTTCCAGCACTTGCCCATGGAAGGTTAGTTCCTTAGCTCCCCTTCCTCAGCAGCTCAGATAGGCCATACCTGATGAGGCAAAGTTAAGTGGGCAAGTCATCTGCAGCCAGGTGAGTGACCCTCCACTGCCATAACTGATGTATGGGCAGCTAGACCGGAGCCTGATAGCATGTAGCTTCTATGGTAGACTGTGCTACGATAGACCCTGCTACTGTTAGGATTACCTTGCCTATTGCTAGCAGAGTTCTGCCGTTCTAGTGGAGTGCTGCCCTACGTCCTTGGACCTTGGTCCCCTCCAGTTGTTCACCTGGATAACCAGATCTACCCTGGACGTCACTGAGAGGGATGCTGTTTACGAGGACAGTCACAGTAGCTGTTTGCGTTCTGAACTGTTGTACAAAATTAGCAATTCTCTGTTGTTATGGAGTCTTAGGCTGCGTACACACGATCAAATCTATCTGCTGGAAACGGTCTGACAGACCGTCTCAGCAGACAGATTTGATCGTGTGTACAGGCGAGCCGACAGATTTGTCCAGCAGACAAATTTTAAAGCCTGCTTTAAAATCTGTCTGCTGGGAACCCGTCGGACCGATATGTCTGCTGGTTAGTACACTAACCAGCAGACATATCTGCTCGCAAATGCGTCGAATGGATTCGACGCATGCGCGGAAGTGTTTTACTTCCCGGTGCAGTGACGTGGCGGTGTCAACGTCATCGCCACGTTACCGCGCTGTCTGCCGGCGGGGATTTTGGTTTGATCGTGTGTGAGCAGATTTATTTGGTCGTGTGTACGCGGCCTTATAGAAACTATGCCATGCAGCCACGTTACCCTGAGTGAGTCCCAGAGACATTGCTGTTTGTGCTGATTTTGTAATCTGTTTTGTAGTATTCTATATTGTATGGATGCTCTTTGCCATCCTGAACCTGTTTTGGATTATTGATTCTAACTTTTATAGCTGTTTAGTAAACTGCAAGTCAGGTACTTCCTATCTGATCATATGGCCATAACCCATCCTGTTAAAGAACTTTTATGTGATGTACATGTTGCAATTATTGCTGATGGCTGGTTTTGAAGTAGTTGTTTCTGTGTATCAGCATGAATGAGGAGGTGGGGATGCTTGTTTTAATTCTCGTCCTGAGAGCTGTACTTTACGCTGGAAACCATCCAGCCAGTAATAAACAGAACATTTTACTGAATTCAGCATTCAGCTGGTTAGTGCTAACAGAGCATAGAACGCTGGTTAAACTGTAATTGGCTAATATCAGTTATACCCATCACTTATTTTTCTTTGCCACTTAAGTCTTATCACTTCAGTATTACAAATCTTTGATCTTGGAATAGAAATGCTTTGTATAAACAATGCAACCGAATAAAGTTTCTGCTCCTCTGTGTATTTCTTGAGATAATTCCAACTTTTACATCGTTGCTATCAGACTGAGGCATCAGCACAGCAGAAATAAGCTACTTGGTTCTCTGCTTCAACTACTTTTATTGGTCCTTCAGTGCATACAGTATGTGCCTATTCAGTAAAGAACTGCAAAGAGCAGTGGTTAGAAGGAAAATGCAATAACCCATTGCAATCTGCAAGCTTTTACTTTATTATCAACAGATCTGTATAAGGCTATTTGCACACTAGCATTTTTTTTTTTTGCTGAAAAAATGCTTAATAAAAAGACACTGGTAATAGTTTTTTTGTAGTAGCATTTAAAAGCATTAGCATTTTATTAGTGTTTTTGTGTTTTTGCAAAAAAAAAAGCTATTAGTAGCGTTTAGGAGCATTTCTGATGGAAAAATGCTGCAAGACACTCTACAAAATGTTGTTCTGCTTCTAGACGCTGAAGCTCAAAAAACGCTAAACCCTCATTCACCTGTGAAATCGCATGGCAATTTGCATCCTATTGCCGGCAATTACACTGGTCAAATTTGAACCGACCTGCACTATTTTTGACAATTTTGGGTGCGATTTTCATAGACATCTGTGCATGAAGCCGCAGAGATGTCTTCCAAGTCGCACCCAAAGTTGCACTGACATGTGGATTTGAAATTGTGCGATTGCAGATGAATTTGCAAGATTTCAAAGCAGCAGTCAATGTGAATGAGGGCTCATAGCCTAGTGTGCATAAACATATAGGGTAAGACTATTTAGCTTCTAGGAGAAGAAAAATGCTAGTCACAGCTTCTAGGAGCTTCAAAACAACACTGGTGTGCATGGAGCATAATAATAATAATTAAAAAGCAGCCTGGTTGACGTTGGTTGCAGCACTTTGCATATTGTGGTTTAGCTTACCAAAATAAGCCTGTGTCTGCATGTCATCCACCTTTTGAACTTTACAAAAAATCCTATTTCAGAAGATTGGTTGAAGAGAAGCGTGCTCTGCAAAACGAAATATAGCGATGGAATTTTTATGCTGCAATTTTTCTACACTAACAAAGATATGAAGGCAAAATATGCTAGACCTTTTAAAACCAGCAAAACAAATTAACCACTTCAGACCCACGCTATAGCCGAATGACGGCTACAGCGCGGGTCTGAATATCCAACATGCCGTCAAAAGGTGGCCTCCCCCTTGGGCGTTCCCAGTGCGCGCTCCAGAGCGCGCTGCGGGGAAGCCCTGTGTTGGCCGTGTCCCTTGGACACAGCCAATCACAGATCGCGGCGAACGGCCAATCATAGTGGCCGTTTGCGATGCGATCTGTGCGGCGAATGAGAGATGATCTCACAGATCATCTCTCATTGCCGTTTTTACACAGAGACAGCGTCCTGTCTCTGAAGAGGAGGAGACCGATCTGTGTTCCTTGTACATAGGGACACAGATCGGTCACCCCCCAGTCACCCCCCCTCCCCCCACAGTTAGAACACACCTAGGATACATTTAACCCCTTCCTCACCCCCTAGTGTTAACCCCTTCAATGCCAGTCACATTTATACAGTAATTAGTGCATATTTATAGCACTGATCGCAGTATAAATGTGAATGGCGCCAAAAATGTGTCAAAAGTGTCCGATGTGTCCACCATAACGTCGCAGTACCAATAAAAATCGCAGATCGCCGCCATTTCTAGTAAAAAAAATAAAATAATTCTGTACACTATTTTGTAAGCGCTATAACTTTTGTGCAAACCAGTCGCTTATTGCGATTTTTTTTTTATTTAGTTTTTTTACCAAAAATTTGTAGAAGAATACGTATCGCCCTAAACTGAGATATTTATTATAGCAACAAGTAAAAAATATTGTATTTTTTTTTCAAAATTCTCGCACTTTTTTGTTTATAGCGCAAAAAATAAAAACCGCACAGGCGATCAAATACCACCAAAAGAAAGCTCTACTTGTGGGGAAAAAAGGACATCAATCTTGTTTGGGAGCCACATTGCACGACCGCGCAATTGTCAGTTAAAGCGATGCAGTGCCGGAAGCTGAAATTTCACCTGGACAGGAGGGGGTATATGTGCCCAGTAAGCAAGTGGTTAAGACTGACCCCTCTTTATGGCTTAGTCTTTGACCAACCTCAATGATGAAATTGTACTTGTAATATTTTTGGTGGGAGTTAAAAATCGATATGCCGTGTTTTTTTTTTATTGCATTATTTATAAATTTTTCATGCGTTTCTTTTTGTCATGCACAATGGTTATTTACAGTCACTATTTATGGTATCAACACAAGAAGATATATTTGTGTTTAGATCACTGACACCTTTGATGTGTGATGCATATTGCTATGTGTTGAGTGCTATGTATTTAGATTTTTTTCATAGTTGCCTGACACTTTTTTTATGTATTGTTCTGGTGGTGTGGGAAATACACATTACAGTGTAGGCTGCATCTAGTGGGTCATTTTTGTTGGTTTACACTTATAGGTTTTCACAAGAGATTGCCCTAGATTTTTATTTTGTTTTGCAGTTGGTACCTTCAGTAAAAACCCATTGATTAGAATATTCAGAGCTATATAATTCTGAAGCTATATGCAACGCTTTACCTTTTCTGTAAAAGTCAGGCTTGAATTTGCTTCTGAGCCCTTCCATTGGTCAGTGAGGCGACCAACCCACCAATATGAAATTCTGGAAGGTGGGAAATGTGGGATCAAGTCAAAATAATCAGTTAACCACTTAAAGGAGAAGTCAAGCCTGAGCTTGTTTGTCTCGGCTTCCCCTGGGTGAAAGTTGAGTGAATCTTTTGTGAAAACGTTTATAAACATGTATAGTATATTTGCAGTATTAATGCATCATTTTTTTATTTTATTTTTTACTCCATGGAGTTGCATTGGGAAAATAAAGTATTGCTTTAAAGTAGTTCTAAAGCCTAAACATTTTATACCTTAATACTTTCCTCACATTAAGGTTAAAATGTTTAGGCATCAAATTTGGTTTACCAATATCCCATGTATCAAAATTTCAAGAGGCTGTAAACAATTTCTTGTTATATTCCTTGTAGTATGGAAAGCCATCTTTTAAATTGGATTTAACCGGAACCCCCAACCACTTCCTTGTTCATATTTTTCTTATGATTTAAGGAATCATGGGACCAAAAACTCTTTGAGGTTTGGGAATCTTATTCAAACGTTACCCATAGATACTCAACAATCTGTAGTATAATGTTTCCATTATCCCTGTGGTACCAAACTAGATTACCAATCAATGACCCCTCCCCCTTCAAATTACATCTTACCCCCCACTTGAATTTGAATGTTTTATAATCTAATGACCGAGACCTTCTCCCCATTTCCTCTACCTGATAATTGTTAGACCAACCGCCATCCATACAGATTCTTTAAGGTTCAGCCCCAGACCCAACACTGTTAGTTTGTCCTCAAACTGTACTAACAAACTGTACACTGTCATTCTTATCTTGTTTCATTGGCCAAATATTGCAGTCAATCCTATTGTTAATCACTTTATCGTATGGGGGAAAAAGGTCTTAATCTATTTTGATTGCATATTATTTAAGTCTTCCAAAGCAGTGGTTCTCAACCTCAGTCCTCAAGTACCCCCAACAGGCCACATTTTGGGAACTTCCATTAGATAAAATAGCTCTTATCAATACCATGTCATTGGTATTGGTTTAAAGCAGATGTGTAAAGTAAAGAAAAACCTGAAAACATGGCCCATTGGGGTACTTGAGGACTGAGGTTGAGAACCATTGTTCTAAAGCACAACTAACAAAGCACATCCATATGGCATGGATGGACATCTTTCACTGAGATAGTAAATTAAAGCCAGTCAGCATGGCGATTGGTATTTCTACATGTAATTGTTGATATATTTACACACATTTACATTCACTTATGCATGTATAGCATCCTCTACATGCACACTTGTAACTGAAGTATAATAGGATGGTATCAGGGGACAGTCCCTAATTTTAGGAAGGGGACTTACAGATAAAAAGTGACCCCAGTTAAAAAAATGTGTACCTTATTTTTTTCTAAGCTTTAAAGGTGAAGTATAGCCAAAGCTTGTTGAAGTCTGCTCTCTGCTGACGTCACAAGAATCAGCCCATGCACCGTGTCATTATAACAATGAATGCTAAATGGTCCCATGCTGCATCCACCTAGGTAAATATAAAAAAAAAAAGGGGGGGGGGGACACCATACTTCTCTTTTAAGGCCCCTTTCTTTTTCTGACATTTGTTGTTTACAAGTAAAAATGTGTATTTTTTTTTCTAGAAAATCACATTGTATATTTTTTTTCAGAGACGCTAGAGAATAGAATAGTGAATAGCGATTGTTGCAATTTTTTATGTCACATGGTATTTGTGCAGAAGTTTTTCAAATACAATTTGTAGTAAAAAAAATATACTTTTTAAATTTGTAATGGTAAAAAACACAATACATAACCCAGGCGGGACAGAGGCACTTGAATTTTTTTTTTTTTTCTAAAAAAAAATTATACTGTTACCTTACATTTTTTTTTTTGTATTACTTTATGGCTGTCACAAGGAATGTCAACATCCTTGTAACAACAATAGGAGCGTGACTTGTACACTTTATGGAGGGATCATCAGAGTGTCCCCCATCAGCACCTCCTCCTCTGCACCCAGATCAACATTTTTGAATACTTACATTTTTTTTTAAAAAAAAGGCACAGATAACAGCCAGGTAAACTGGAAGTGATGTCATGTCATTGCTTCTGGGTTACTATAGTGGAAGAGCCTGAGTGAGCCGCAAAAGCAAAAGCCACTGCTTGTAATAGCAATCAAGTGGCTAGTTAGCCAATCTGGTTGCTATTACAAGAGACCTGAGTAAGCTTAGTAAGCTTTAGCTTATCTCTGAATCTTGTATAACCCCTAAATACAAAAAGTAAAGTGTATATACTGTATAGTAACCGAGTACCATCATCCAGATCAATTGGAATAGAAAAAGTAAGGGGCCCTTAATTTTTCTCTTCCTTATCTCTGAATCTACTCAATGTTGTAACATGTGTTTTTTTTCTGAATGGAGTTGAATTCTGCGCTTTTCCCCTTAATGGGCACTAAAAAGCTACAATAGCTGTTTGCAATACAAGATAAGTATATACTGTACATCCACAATAAAGTCATGAACAAAAACTTGCAATGCTTCTTTACCAGGGCACCCAGGGTTATAAAATAAGCCATGTTATACACCTCAGGTTTTTTTTCATTCAACCAATGGGTTAAACAAAAAAAATGTGCAGATCCCCGCATGAACATAAGCAATGTTGATGTGGGGCTCTCTTTCACTGTGTCTGTATTCTGACAGCAGAGACTCTCGTTAGACCAGGTTCTGTTGTACACACAGGCCAAAATTCGGCTGGTTCATTTTCACTACGTTTTTTTTACCCAGCTTAAGATCTCAAGACATTCAAAGAGGCCAGTTCAAACTTTGGTAAGTCAATCCTGTCAAAGGATCACCTGCATCTCCAGCAGTGCACCGATGGATGACAGTGCTTCCAAAAACGTGGTTACATGCCAAATATATAACTTTGCTGTCTAGCAAGGGCAAATGGATCACGGCACAGGCTAAACAGAACTATAAAGCCCTTATCACGCAGCACAGGACATATTTGTATATTCCAGCCATGATGTTGCTGTGGGATCAGTACTAAAACAGGTTAAAAAATAGAGAAAAAGGGAAGACCGCACTAGATTACAATAAAAAAAAGAACACTGCTGCAAATTAACAATTAATTTGTAATCCAGGAAAAGCCATACATGAGCAGATGTCTAAGTGGGAACCATAGGTGTTGGAACATCTGCCTTTATTTCAAGACCCACCATAATCTTTTTTCCAATTTAGTCAACAGATTTTAGTAGTACTAAAACTCTGAAAGCAGTATTCCCTTTAATTTTGTTATCCTTGTCCTCTGTCGCTATTTCACACAACGTTCACAAATGAATATATGCAAATTTTACAGCTCGGGTATAGATTATTTAGTGCTCAGATCTGTCTGTGATGTTCCAGTCTGCAGCAGTTGGCAGGTGGGCTTGGTACAATCCAGGCTCTGTGTCTCCGTCACCAGCTTGTCTGGCAATCCTGAGCACAAATATGAAGAGACGCCCCTCCCGTGTTTACTGCATTGCACATGTGGAGAACATAACAAGTGAATATGAGTCAGACGGCTTGGCTTCACCTGTCTTCCCTCGTTGCTGTGATGTTGTAAGATCAGTTTCACATTCTCCAACTCAAAGCTTTGTAGCTTTGTCGCTGCATCATCAATGGATCTGAAAATTTTTCAGCAATAACATAGTACTGTAATGCATTAACAGCTATTATAAAAATTAAGTCGATGGACTAAAAATATCTAATCTATCACATTGAAAAGGCTTTTATTTATGCATCTAGGATAATTCTCAAAAACTAGCTTGGAAAGCCCATATCTGATAAATAAGGCGGCGTACACACGAGGGGATATCTGAAAACGGTCCGATGGACCGTTTCAGCAGAATCTCCGCTCGTGTGTATGGGCTAGGCTTTTCCACCCGACAGATTTCAAAGCATGAAATCTATCGGGTGGAATCTCCGCCCGACATGTCTGCTGGGATACCAGCAGAATTCTCAAAAACCGACGTGGCGGTACGCGGCGGCGTCAACGTCACCGCCGCTCACCGCGCCGTCCGGCGGCGGGGAGAATGGTGTGTACACCCATACATCCCGAGGACATATCCGATGGAAATGGTCCGCGGACCGTTTTCATCGGATATATCCGATCGTGTGTACGGCGCCTAAGAGATTGTGGTATTCCTTCCCTGCTAATAATCTGCGCTTATATGTCCACCCTCTACTCATCAAGCTGGAGGATCTCAGCTCAGAAAAAGGATGTGTTCGATAGATAATGCTGTCCTACAAGGGCCATGCTCCTACATATATATAGTGAAATGCTTCTATCTCCTTTATCTTCGTGCTAAATGTTGATATCTATCAGATTTGGTGATAACTATGAATGGCTAGGCCTGTTGTGCATTAACTACATAAACCAAGAGACCTTTCTCTAAGAGCCGGTTCACACTGGGGCGACCTGGGATCTGACTTGAAGTTGCCCCAAGTCGCGTGGTCGAGAAAATCAATGGAAGTGAATGGGAGCCATCTTAATGCACACTACTGAAGTCGCTCTGACTTCAGAAAAGTTTCCTGTACTACTTCAATCCGACTTCTAGGCAACTTGTAGGCATTTATTTCAATGGAAGTCGCCTCAGAAGTCGGATCACTGTCTTAACTGAAGCAACAATACAGGAAGATAACATACATTTCTCAAGCAAACCCCTCCCGCCCACAGAGCTGATTGTTTGTTTGGCCACTGGAAAACCTCCTGTCCTGGAGGCGACTTGAAGTTGCCTTGTACTGTCCTGGAGGCAACTTGAAGTTGCCTTGTAAGTTGCCTGATGATTCATACTCAAGTCGTGTTCAAGTTGCCTCCCAAAGTCATGCTAGAAGGTGTGTCGCCCCTGTGTGAATGGGCTCTAAGTATATATTTTAAGTTAGTATCTTGTTTTTCTTTAAGTGATCACACCTCTAAGCTGCTTAGAGAGGTGAGAGTGGAGGAACAGCAGTACAAAAATCTTTCCAATGAATGGCTGTCGGCACAAGTTTAATCAATGCTGGACAGGTAGGCTGTTCTCCCAGTACTGACCACGCTGGGAAAAAATGCTTTCATTCCTAGTGTGGTCGGTTTGAAATAGGATAGCAGAGGGACTGTCAGTTATTTCAAACAAAGGAAGCTTTACAAGGAAAACTAGAAACTGTTTAACACAAGTACATGGTACAGCAGGCACATCAGGACAATTATATGTTGGAGTAACTTATTTGTTAAAACAGAATTAAAAGATAAAAAGAAACGCCCCATTAAAATAAAACCAGCAGTTGCTGGAATATTCTGCTTCAATCTGAAGATTTTCCCCACACTCCTTTTTCTTTCTGATACTAGATGTCTTTAGTCTGATGGCCAGCATCATTCCAACCTTCTTCCTCTGAGCCCAGGTTGTCCTAAACCTGCTACAACGTGTCTGGACAGTGAATTGAGAAGCTTATGATGAGCTTATCTCTCTGCCACTCTGCTTCTGTTCTTATCATTATATGTCACATGATTGACTGATTGACTCACTGTGTTCCTTTTTTCTCTTTGACTCCAACCCTTGTGTACAGAGCTGTAGAGAGCAAGAGGCTGATATCAGGTCAAAGGCAGCTACTGCTTGTATTTAAAGTACATTTAGGGCTGGTTCACACCACTTGTGGTGCGAGAGCGCACATTTTCCCGCACTTCATAGAAACGCCCTGCTGTCTGCAGGGAGTTGGCAAATAATTCCGAAAGTGGAAGGAAAGGCTTGCTATCAAATTACTGTTTTACAATATGTATATGTTTAAAATGTGTTATTCATGTTTCTTTCCACCTAATTGATTTGAAACTCATCCTAGTAATATGACCACATTGCATCCGGCAGCTGTTGGGCATGCCTATTGTCTAATAGTGACGTAATTTCCCCATAAGTGAGATTTCTAGCCGATGGGCATGACCATTGAGGGCCTTTATGCAGTGACAGGACTCTAGGTAGAAGGGTGGGGGTGGGGCCAGTAGGGACAGAGGCGGGGCTAACTGAGAAGGGGATGGGGCCTGGGTGGGACGACTGATCGAGAAGGGGGTGGGGCTGGGTGGACCTGTGCTGCAATCCTTACACACAATGGTTTCAGGAAGTGGCTGTGAACAGCCACATTGGGCAGCACAGGCATACCATTGTTGGTGAAGATCAAGAGGATTCATGTTTGTCTACATTAGATGGGGTTCCTAAGCAGATAATACGCAATTACAGTCAAACATAATATAACATTTTGATTATTATACATACAAAGCAAGGGCACATTTTTACCTGGAATTCCGGTTTCATGGCACCCCACACATCTAGCAAATGCAGGTGCATTTTGGGGGCAACCAAAACAAATCGTTCTGCAGCACATTTTTAAAAATTGTGCCTGCTGTACTTTTTGCTCATTCCTGCACATTTGACTCCCCATTGAATTTACTGAGCTGTCCTAAACCTGCCACATGGAAACGTGCACGCTCAGACACACCTTTTATGGTATGAACCAGCCCTTAATGATGTATTATTGATTACATAACTGTATTAATTTCTTTCTTTTCTATGTGCCTAAAGAATAATATCATTTTAATGGTGTTATATAATAACAGTGTATGCAGTGAAAGCTATCACCAGGTTGGAACATTCTAGCAGATTCCCGTTTGTTCTCTATGCAGTAAAGTAAGTTTGCACTGTCTGACCTGCAGTGACTATTGTATTTTCAGGGTGGCTTGCCTGTTAATTACATGTGGCATGTGCTATAAACATGCATTTTTAAGCATTTCATTTGTTTGTTTCCCAGTAATTAAGTCTCAATTAGTACTTGTTTAGTTAGTGATTAATTGTTCATGTGTCACAATTCTAAGCAATGCATGTTATTGCTAGGTTTTTACCTTATCAATGACATCCTGAGCCCTGATATGTATAATTACTTTTACATGTATCGGAAAACATTGTATAGGAAGCACAGAAGCAAACTGGGGTTATAATCATTATAATTATTATTCAGTCTTAATAAGCTGTTATTGTGAGATTTTAACGCTGAACTATGGGAATACAAAACAAAAGGACCCTTACAGTGGGGTTCTCTCACATTACTAAAGTAGCACTCCATCCAAAAGGGGAAGCTCCGCTTGTTTGTACCTTCCCCTCTCCACTGCCAGATTTGGCACTTTTTGGGGGGGAGCGGGTACCTGATTTTGACATGTACCCGCTCCCACTTCCAGCTCAGATCGAACTGAGTGTGAAGTTCGTCCCCCCTCCTTCCCACATAGTCTTCTGGGACAGATCACAGGTCCCAGAAAGGTACAGGACCATTCTAAAGATGCAGTGCATCCCACACATGGGCAGTAGGAAACCAGCTCTGAAGCCGTAAGGCTTTACTTCCTCGGCTGCAGCGCTTTTAGCCCTTTATTTGGTCGCTAGCGGGAGTTAAAAGCACCCCGCTAGTGGCCGAAAAGCACCTGTAAAAGACAGCAAAACGCTTAACTGCCGACACCTCTGCATTGTCAGTGTGAAAGTGCCCTTATGCAGATATCTGCTGTGTCGGTTATGTGGCAGTGACTGCTACAATTCACCTTTTCACTGATACAAAGTAATTTTCATGTTACCAAGCAGACTTGCATTTTCTATCTGTGGCTGCTTAGAGCAGCAGCTTATATATACAGCAACAGTTCCCTACTGCAATGATAAAGACAGGCCATCAAACACAATCAAAACATGAATTCTGTCTTTGTAGTTTTTTATTTATACTAAATCTGATTAGCACATGAAAATCTACTGGAGTATGGAGCAGCATTTACTTAGGAATAATATAGAGCAGGACCACTGGTAGATCAAACTTACCCTGGGATAATAAAGGAAGTATGGAGTAGAATCTATATTTCCAACTCTCTACATGCAGTTGTTTAGAATTATGTTTTCATTGAATTTCCAAATTACATAGATCCACTAAATTTTCGATAGGATTTTAAAAATAAATGGTGATCAGCGCAAATTCCCAAAAATATTATAAATAAATAAAGAAAAATGTCCACTGTTTACAAATGTGAAACAATAATTCTTCCAAAGCAGTGTAAAAACAGTCTTCATAATGTAATGCCATGTACACACGATCGAACGTGTCTGCTGCAACTGGTCTGCAGACCAGTTTTAGCGGACATATCCGATCGTGTGTACGGCCTAGCGGACAGGTTTCCAGCAGACAAAAGTTTTAAAACATGCTTTAAAACTTGTCCGCTGGAAACCTGTCTGTCGGACATGTCCGCTGGTTAGTATGCCTAACCAGTGGACCGAAATCTCCCGCATGCGTCGAATCCATGGAAGCATTTTACTTCCTGGTTTGCGGACGTTGCGGCGTCAACGTCACCGCCACGTCACCGCGATGTCTGTCCGCGGGGATTTTGGTTTGATCGTGTGTACACACATCAGACCAAAACATCCCAGGAGACATGTCCGATGAAAACGGTCCGTCGGACCGCTTTCATCGGACATGTCTCCTCGTGTGTACGCGGCCGAACAAGTTGTTTCTATGTGATGTGTCAAATAATTCTTCTGTGTAATAACTTGGTGGGGATCCCAATGACTTAATGCTCACCTAAAAGCACTTACCCCAAAGAGAAAATGAGCCTTTTAAATGTTATCAAGTGAGGGCAAAGAGACAAATGCCGCGTACACACGATCACTTTTTGTGATGAAAAAAAATTCGAACATGCTTGAATTTTTTGTGTCGTTTTTCAAAATGTTGTTTTTTGTGTCATAAGAAGTGATGGTGTGTGGGCTAAACGATGTTGAAAACAACGTTTTTAAACCCGCGCATGCTCAGAGGCAAGTTATGAGACGGAGCTTCAATGGAACAGAGTGCCGTCGAACGTGGTGTACGTCACCATGCTTTGCTAGAGCATTTTGGAAAAACGATGGTGTGTATGCAACGTCGTTTTGGAAAATGAAGTTTGAAAAACGTTGTTTTGTTTCATCACATAAAACTTTGTTTTTTTTTAACACAAAAAGTGACCGTGTGTACGCGGCATAACTCCTAATCTCACAGGACCTCTGGTACACAATGAAGAGGAAGCCAATTGAGGATTTTCAATGGTGGTAAAGGTTTTCTGGACTTCGGATTGAATATCAGTCTCCCGGTTACAAAAATCATATGGGGGTAAAGAAAAATCTTCCATAGCGTAAAACCGTATGTATAAATGGTTTATTTGAAAAGCAAAATATGCTCTTACAAGTAAAAAAGCAGGTAAAGTGCAACAGAGCGCAATGAATGGCGTTGTAGACGTCACTTCGTTCAGTGTATCCGGCCACTCCCTGCACGTTGCGTCACGTGACTTCATCTGGGGAACTGGATTGGAAATCAGATACCTATTTTTATATATATTGGAAAAGAGGAAGTGGATAGGCGGCCATTATATTGGAGAAAGTGTCTCCATCACCATAGTGGCCAACTTTTAGGTGGGATAAAGACAGACTACGGCAGCCATTATATAGGAGAAGACTAAATTATGTTTTATCCTTGGAGGCGGCCATTTTCTTGGTGGATATTGATCGCATTGTGGTAAAATTAAACAATAAAATCAAACACTAATTATGGTCTATCCAGACGATGTAGGTGTACAATACAAATTGGACACCTACATGTATTAGTCGCATGGATATACTTAATGATCTAAAATCTTCCTAATATCATAAATTAAAATAACATGTGTGCAGGGTAATGTGTTTTATTATCCATTTTTGTGCACTTGACACTTTAGATTTGACAGCATTTTTCACCCATTTATTTATTAGGTTCACTCGGTAGCGCGAGGGATCACACCCCCTCTTTTATATTTGATAGAATTTGCATTGATATTATTTCGAATTTGTAAGTGCTGCTCAGTATCCCATGTGTTGTAATTGGTCTTAAAATCTATCAAGCCACACATTATATGGGGAAACATTATGTTTCTCTGTCGATTAAAATGTAAATGCATATGAATGCACTCTTGACTTGCATCCCAATCACATCGCTGTACTTGTATCAGATAGGAAGTATCAGTGAAAAACATTTTTTGATATTAGGAGATGAATGTTCTATGATCAAGTACTGTCAGACCAGTGAGGATACACTGTACTAGAGTAAAAAATGATATGTTGACCAGAAAAACACCATTGTAATCATAATCTGTTACTAACCTACAATGGTCCCATTTTAATGGCGCGTACACACGGTCGTTTTTTACGATGAAAAAAAAACGTTGTTTTTTAAAACGTCATTTAAATTGATTGTGTGTGGGCAAAACGTCGTTTTTTGTCTTAAAAAAAAACGACCCAAAAAAAATTCCAACATGCTTGAATTTTTTGTGTCGTTTTTCAAAACGTCATTTTTTGTTTCACAAAAAGTCACAGTGTGTAGCAAAAACGTCGTTTAAAACGACGTTTTTCAACCCGCGCATGCCCAGAAGCTAGTTATGAAGCGAGCTTCAATGGAAAAGAGTGGTGAACGTAACCTCGCTTTTTGTGAAAAAAACGATGGTGTGTATGCAACATCGTCTTTGAAAAGTGACGTTTCAAAAACGTCGTTTTTTACTTCACAGAAAACGTTGTTTTTTTTTTCATCACAAAAAATGATCGTGTGTACGCGGCATAAGAGATACTACAGCCTTAAAGTGGAATTTAATTAAAAAATACTTACTTCTGCTCCAACGGTGTGATGCAAGCAAGGCCCCCTTTGCCAGCATCGACATCTTCTCCTCATCTTCTTTCAGATGCTAGTCTCAGGCCATCTTGACTAGCCAAGTGTGATGAAAGAACTTGTATTAAATCAATGCAAAGACAGTTCAGAATAAACTCAGTGGGAAGACAACCCAACCAGGAACACTGATAGGTCTAGCAGCACATAGAGCGCAGGTTTCAGCTGAACTGACAGAGCCTGTCAGGAAGGGCAGAGTGCGGACTGGTTGTCCCGTGCCCAAACAGGCAGATGTCCAGAGAAGTTGCAAGCCCTACACTTTCCCTTCTCATCAGGAACCTTTTCCTGTCACTAGTTCTGTCCCTAACAGGCAGGATACCTGTCCCTACTCTACCCACTCACAAAAATGTGTGCCAAGCCTGGGAGCCAGGGACGTAAATAGGCTCTGACACAAGATGTCTGCCAGTTGGATGGGGCGGCAGAATGCAATTGGATTGCTTCTCCAGCAACCAGGTTCCTCTTGATTTCCACTCCAAGTGCAGTTCCACTGCTGTTGAGCACCATTTACAGTGGAGAAAGTAGACTGCACCTGCCTACACCCTGGCAATGTGTCGGAAATGAAAACTGAGCTACATATGCACAGCTCACTGTAAGTTCTACCAGACACTACAAACAGGCAGGAAAGTTTATTTTATTGTGGGGGAGATATTACATGTCTCTTCTGCAATAAAGAGCTTCGCTGTTTATACACTTATATATATATATACAGTGGGGCAGATTCACAAAGACGTAATATTCCGCTGCGTAATCGAAATACGGTACGCTGCCGTATTTCACCAGACTCTACACCGAATTCAGGTAGTTTTTTTGCGCGTACGCTATTGTGTCGTATTTTTTTTCCGCCGCGCAATCGAAATACGTGATTAGGGGGCGTGAAGCATTTAAATTAAGCGCGTCCCCGCGACGATCGAACTGCGCATGCTCTGTTCAGGAATTTCCCGCCGTGCATTGCGCGAAATCACGTCGTGACGTCATTCGTTGTTTGAGTAGCGGCGTTTACGAACATTCCTATTCCCGGACGACTTACGTTAAAAATAATAAAAGACATCGGAAAACGTTGAAATTCGACGCGGGAACGACGGCCATACTTAACATGGGCTGTCTAATATTAGACCAGCAAAAAGCAGGTATAGTGAAACGGAAAAAAAAGATGACTAAAGGTGCCGTAAGAGATTGCGTTGAAAGTGCGAAATTTTGTGGATTGCAGGCAAAAGCTCATTAGCATACCCTGACGGTGAAAAACAACAGGAAGTCCGCCCAGTGGCCGCAATTTTCTGGCAGCGTAGATCTGAAGGCGTACTAACACGTAATACAGTCGAAATGAAGCCCGCAGGTGTCTTTTCATGGTTTGAGGATTTCGACTAGCGTAAAAACGCCCGTAAGTCGAAATTACTCCAGTCTAACAACATTTACACAGGCGTAATCGCTTTGTGAATCTAGGCCAGTATATATATATATATATATATATATATATATATATTTTTTTACTTTGCTTTTGACTTTAGGAATCTTCCTTATCCAAACATTCTGGGAGTGCCAGATGCTGGTCCACCTCTGAGCTCTGTGGTTCCTCCCACCAATCCCTGGGTCACTACAGGATACAGTAGTGACATAGGAGCTAGAAAAAAGGCACTCAGCAATCAATAGACAACTAGACATTATACACACCTGGAAGTGTGCCAGATTCTGAAGATGCTTTTAAATATAGCAAAAAACAGCAGAGTGGGCAGCAGAAAAGGCAGAAACGGCAGTGCTGGTCTGCAAAGTGGTTCCTGCTGCCAGGGACCAGAACTCTCGATCACAAATCTGTCTCCTTTCTAGCATTATTTTCAGACATACGGGGCAAACTGCTTAAAAAGGACTATATGGCCCAGATTCAGATAGAATTAGATTATCGTAGAGTATCAGAAATACACTACGCCGCCGTTTTTTACCTGGCTCTACGTGGAATCCAGGTAGATTTTGTCCAGTAAACGACGGCGGCGTAGTGTATTTCTCCCGTCGCAATCCATCTACGCGAGTAGGGGGCGTGAACCATTTAAAATAGGCGCGTTCCCACGGCGATCGAACTGCGCATGCTCCGTTCGCAAATTTCCCGCCGTGCATTGCGCGAAATCACGTCGTTACGTCGTAGTAGCGTCGTTTACGTACATTCCTATTCCCAAACGAGTTACGTTAAAAAAAAAAAAAAACTAATTTGCATACCCCGACGGTGAAAACGACGCGGACTCCACCCAGCGGCCGCAAAAATATCGCAACGTAGATCCGAAGGCTTACGAGGACGTAAGCCTCTCGGATCGAAGCCCGAAGCCGCCGTATCATGGTTTGAGGATTCAAACTAGTGATACGGCGCGCAAAATTTGAAATTACTCCTGTCTAACACCAGTTAGACAGGCGTAATCGCTCTATGAATCTGGGCCCATGTATTTACTCCCGTGAGGAGTTAAACAACAATTAAAAATATTTAATGATAGATCTACAGTACTTTAAAAGACTTGTGCATTTTAAATATCTTTTAAAGGGGTGTTCCAGCCCTAAGTTGTGTTTATTAAAAGTCAGCCCAAAAAGTGTATGCTTTTAATAAACACTCACTTACCTGCTCCTGCGTTCCAGCGACGCGCCGAGTCTCCATCCTGACTGTTGACAGCCTTCGGCTTCACGGCCGGGCAACTGCGCATGCGCGATACTGCGCAATTGGAGAATCGCATGGGACCTGTCAGTGTCCCATGATCGCCTAGATAGGCGATTACATCGCCTAACCAGCCCCTCGGCGGAAGCAGGAAGTGGGACAGGAAGTCCCACTCCTAAAGCCCCCACTCCCCCCCCCAAAAAAATTACTGCCAAATGTGCATTTTAAATAGGTCGTTTTTTTGGGTGGAACACCCCTTTAAGTCCCATGAAAAAAAACCTGTCCCCACTGAATGCAGTGACCAGGTACCCATGCCTTTTTTTAACACTAGCTTCCAAATTAGCCTTAAAGGGCAGAAAATATTGCAAAGATGTGCTTACCATACACTGTAGTAGGCTTTGGCATAATGTTTGGGGTCAATGAACATCCCCCTGTGTCCACCTAACTTTTTGCAAACCAAACTTTGCTTGCTTCATTCATCTCTAGTTGGGAATAAGCTGGAAACTCTCAGGTCACCATTTATTAGCAAAAAGTATCCAAAAGTAATTAAAGAGATGTTTATGTCATCATACTCAATGTAATGTCATCATACTCTGTGTAATGTCATCATACTCTGAAAGTCACAAAAATAGATATGCAGTCAGTACATTTTACTAACAAACTTCATTTTTATAGTCTTATATTCCCTTTCTATTTATTGCAGTTGTGCAGGGTGTCTAAATATGACTGCAGATCCCAATAGGCAACATTACACTCAGTGCACTTGCATACTGGCCAACTGCCCCAAATTTGCCGGGAAAGCCATGGCTTTTAGAAAAATGTCCTGCTAGAATTCAGTCCCGTTCAGTGTCTCAGAATTAGAGCCAGGGGACAGAAGTAGAAGGGACTTCTAAATTAATCTGCCCGGGCAATTAAAAAATAAATACAAATACTTCCCTGAGCCTGCTTTGATAGATTGTTATAGAAGAGGCTGTAACGTTAACTTAATTGGCAGCAGCTGCGGTGCAAGGATTACCCGAATGTGAGGAAATAGTCCCCTTTTTGCCCCCAGACCCCACTGAACAAATGGGGCACATGAAAATTGTTTTTAGGAGAGGAGAAAGGGAAGTTTAGAGGAGAGGGAAGGGGGGAAAATGAGGACCGGTGTGGCAAGGGTAAGAAAAGTAAAGGAGAGCGAGGATAGGAGCAGAGAGGTGAATAATACTCACATAAGCTATTAACTCGATAGCTTTTTTGTTAGAAAACTTTTAATGGAGCAACACAGAAATGTCAAAATCCATAAATGCTAACAGGTTTTCGGCCGGAGCATTCCTTCTAGCATGTGATATCCAACAAAGAAGCTATTGAGTTGCTGGCTTATGTGTGCTATATGTAGTGCCCCCCCCAGAGGCGTACCTAGAGCATTTGGCACCCGGGGCGGATCCTATATCTGGCACCCCCCCCCCACGGTAAAATGTAAAAGCACCCCACTGCGTCCCCTGCATCCTTCAATATCACTATGTCACTACTGTGTACCCCTCTCCACAACTGCACCTCTGGACCCCATTACATTACACAGCACCATGCACCTCTGGGCCCCTTTACATTACACAGCACCATGCACCTCTGGGCCCCTTTACATTACACAGCACCCTGCACCTCTGGGCCCCTTTACATTACACAGCCCCCTGCACTTCTAGACCCCTTTACATTACACACCACCCTACACCTCTGGACCCCTTTACATTACACAGCACCCTGCACCTCTGGACCTCCTTATATTACACAGCACCCTGCACCTCTGGACCCCTTTACATTACACTGCACTTCTGGACCCCTTTACATTACACAGCACCCTGCACCTCTGGACCCCCTTTACATTACACAGCACCCTGCACCTCTGGACCCCTTTACATTACACAGCACCCTGCACCTCTGGGCCCCTTTACATTACAAAGCCCCCTGCACTTCTAGGCCCCTTTACATTACACAGCAACCTGCACCTCTGGACCCCTTTACATTACACAGCACCTCTATATCTCTTTACATTAGACTGCACCTCTGGACAGTGCAGACCCCCCCCTACAATACAGAACCCCCCATACAGATACCGCCCCCTATAATACAGAACACCCCACTACAATACAGAACCCCCCTACAGTTCAGACCCCCCTACAATACAGTACAGAACACCCCCCTCTACAATACAGAACCCCCCACAATACAGAACCCCCCCTATACAGATACCACCCCCCTACCCTACAATACAGAACCCCCCCATATACAGAACCCCCCTATACAGAACCTCCCCTCATATACAGTACCCCCCTATAAAGAACACTCCCCCCACAATACAGAACCCCCCTCATATACAGTACCCCCCTCTCACAATACAGAACCCCCCTTATACAGTACCCCCCTATACAGAACACCCCCACACAATACAGAACCCCCCCTTATATACAGAACCCGACCCCCCCCCCACAATACAGACCCCCCCTCATATACAGAACACCCCCCTATACAGAACACCCCCCCACAATACAGAACCCCCCTCATATACAGAACACCCCCCCCCCTACAGAACCCCCCCATACAGAACCCCCCTAACTAACACCCCCCCCACAATACAGAACCCCCCATACAGAACACCCCCCCCCCCCACAATATAGAAACCCCTCCTCATATACAGTACACCCCTCATATACAGAACACCCCCCCTTACAATAGTGCAGACTGCAGAGTGACTGTGACACCCCTTACCTTCAGACTCAGCGCGCCTCACAGAGCAGAGCACTTGTACTGAGGAGGAGGGGGGAGGCGGCCGCAGCTTCACACTCGGCTGTGTGACTGTCAGACAGTCACAGCCGACAGTATCAGAGCCGCGGGCATGACGCTGCGCTGCCACGAAGAAGGGGATCATTGCGGCGGGTCCCGGGCGGTGGGTAACACTCGGGTACGGCTCGCAGACCCCCCCCCCCTGATGTTTTACCTAGTCTGCAATGCCTTGCCATTAATCATGCTGTCACCGCGGCCGCGCCATGCCTCAGTCGCGGAGGAGGGGGCGTCGGCCTGACACCCCCCAGTGTGTGGCACCCGGTGCGGCCCGCCCCCTCCGCCCCATGCTTAGTCCGCCGTTGCCCCCCCCCCTATTTGCGGGGCATTACGCTAAAGTTAGTGGGGAATGGGAGAGTTAAGTTACTCCCATTCACGAATTGCCTAAATTTGGGTTGCTGACAGTTTTGGAACTGCCTTGTAGGTCAGTCTGAATGCCAGGGGGGTGTTATTACCCCTGGGTGACAGTCGGCGCTAGAAGGGGTTCTGACACACCCACCTTCTCCCAGCAGCCAATCAGAGGAACGGTTCTTTCTCTGGACATGCTGGCGGGAGGGTATGTCTGGGGCAGTCGCCTGTGAGAAGTGTGCTATGCGGGGCCCGCGTTCCAGGTGCGGCATCTACCTTCAGGGTATGCGCATCCATGGGCCCCGCCATCGAAGCCTGCCTGGCCAAGGTTGCGTAACTTCATTCTGATGCAAAGAGGGGCCCCAGCGGCTTGCTGGGTCCCAGATCCTAAGCGGGAGCTGAACGGTGGGGGATCGGCTCGGGAGAATCCAGAGGCAGAGGTTGTCTGCGAGGCCTGGACGAACCACCGGGGATCCGGTCACCACGCCACATGACAGGTATACTTCAGCTGTCAGTCGGTGACCCTGAAATTGGACTTACTGGGAGGATTCATTGGTTCCAGCCTTTGACAAATCTAAGAAAAATTCACCAGGCCTGTGGCAGAGGCCCTGTTTTCCTCCCAGTGACTTTGTTTAAAAGTGGCCCTTCGGCTGCCAGGCTCAAGTAAATCACCTGTCCGGGGCACTTTACCCACTCTGTTGAGAGTGGCAACGTTTAAAACTTGACTGTGCTGAGAGCGGGTTTGCTCTCTCTTTGATATCCAAGGCCTGATACTACAGTTCTCTCCTTGCTCATCAACCTTTTCTCTATCGTGTGTCATGTTGATGTCGGCCATGTTGGGCCTTGGAATAAAGCATTGAAAACTCAAGTTGACCTCTGGACACTTGCTCTTTAACCACCTTCACTAATATTATCCCTAGACAAGAATCACTGGTAACCTAACATGCCGGTCCCAAACTAATCAGCAGCTCCTTCGGGGGTGAGCGCTACATATACATACCAGACTTTGTTAGCAACTGCTGATATGTCTGTTTTTATACAACTAAAGTTGAGTACAATGATTGTCATGGAACTTTTTTATTTATAGTAAAAGTAGGGTTGCACCGATACTAGTATCGGTATCAGTGCCGATACCAAGCATTTGCATGAGTATAGGTACTTGTGCAAATTCTCCGATGCTTGACCCGATACCTGTTGTATCAGACATCCTCAGGCTAGCAGGGGGGCCGAGCAGCCTCACAGGTGATCGGGGGTGGCGGCGGGGGCAGTTACAAGCACTGATCCCCATGTAGAGCCTTTTAATAAAGCAGCTGACAGCTACTTCTCTCCCTCTAGCTCCGGCGGCTGTCAGCTGCTTTATTGAAAGGCTATACAAGTAGATCAGTGCTTGTAAATGCCCCCACCGCCGCACTGATCATCCCTGACAGTCCCCTGTGTCCTCCTCCAGCTCCTCCTCTGGGTTCCAGTGTCCTCCTCCCTCTCTCTGGTGTCCTCCTCCCCCTTCCATGTCCTCCTTCGGTCCCTGTCCTCCTCTGGGTCCTTCTTAGTGCTTTCTGGGTCCTCCTCTGCCCCCCCCCCCAGATCGGTCAGGATGGAGAGCTGAGGATGGAGCCATTCCTTTTCCGAATGCATAGAGTCAGTTTGCACTGACTCTATCCTCAGTCCCTTTCCCTGTCTCAAAGGGGAGATGTCAAGGGTCTGTTTAGACCCCCTGATTTCACACCATAACCAAGCATTGTAAAAAAAAAAAAAAATATATATATATATATATATATATATATATAAATTGTAAAAAAAAAAAATAATAATTGTAAAAAAAAAATTGTAAAAAATAAAATTGTAAAAAATATATACTACTGACAGTCCACACCTTGTCAGTGCTGCATATTAGTGCCATTGTCACATTACATTAAAAAAAGTATCGGTACTTTGTTTTAAAGTGGTGTCAGTGCAACCCTAATTAAAAGAATTTACTGCGCAAGGGTTTGTGATTTGTTTTTTTTGTTTTGTTATCTAAACGTTTTGCCCTTTTTTTTACTGTAGTGATTATATATGAATCACTTTACTTACAAGAAATTGATTTGCACAGCAGCTCATTGTATTTAACCACTTAAGGACCGCCTACTGCACATTTACGTCGGCAGAATGGCACGGCTGGGCACATCAACGTATATATACGTTGATTTTAGTACCCAGCCGTGGGTCGCGCGCGCGCACCCGCGACCCGGTCCGAAGCTCCGGGACCGCGGGATTCGCGGACCCGATCGCCGCTGGAGTGCGGCGATCCGTCCCTGGAGCGGAAGAACGGGGAGAGCCGTGTGTACACACGGCTTCCCCGTGCTTCTCTGTGGCCGCAGCATCGATCGCGTCATCCCTGTAATAGGGGGACGCGATCGATGACGTCACACCTACAGCCACACCCCCCTACAGTTGTAAACAAACACACTAGGTCTCACATCCCCTACAGCGCCACCTGTGGTTAACTCCCAAACTGCAGCTGTCATTTCCACAGTAAACAATGCAATTTAAATGCATTTTTTGCTGTGAAAATGACAATTGTCCCAAAAATGTGTCAAAATTGTCCGAATTGTCCGCCATATTGTCGCAGTCACGAAAAAAATCGCTGATCGCCGCTATTAGTAGTAAAAAAAAAAAAAAATTAATAAAAATGCAATAAAACTATCCCTTATTTTGTAAACGCTATAAATTTTGCGAAAACCGACCGATAAACGCTTATTGCGATTTTTTTTACCAAAAATACGTAGAAGAATACGTATCGGCCTAAACTGAGGAAAAAAAATGTTTTTTTATATATTTTTGGGGGATATTTATTATAGCAAAAAGTAAAAAATATTGCATTTTTTTTAAAATTGTCGCTCTATTTTTGTTAATAGCGCAAAAAATAAAAACCGCAGAGGTGATCAAATACCACCAAAAGAAAGCTCTATTTGTGGAAAAAAAAGGACGCCAATTTTGTTTGGGAGCCACGTCGCACGACCGCGCAATTGTCAGTTAAAACGAAGCAGTGCCGAATCGCAAAAAGGGGCAAGGTCCTTTACCTACATTTTGGTCCGGGTCTTAAGTGGTTAATATGCATCGTATCACTATTATTTTTAATTGAGTTAATAATCCATCTAGCATAAAGTTTTGTGTGGTTTGCACAGTGGGGCATCATACCCCATTTCAACACTATTTCTTAGGAGGCCGAGCCAGCTGCCGGTCAGGCATCTGGGTGGATCCCAACATTGTCGGTATTCTTCCAGAGCTTGGAATGGCTATGTGACATCAGCCAACAGCAGGCTTTGGCCCACTGTTGGCTGATTCTCGCTTACCATGAGCCATGATTAAGGCCTGAGGACCGAAACACATTGGATTTGTTTTTGACTGTGGTTCAAATGCAATAATAAAACAATGTTTGGGCAACTTCCATGGCACCAGCCTCTCTCCTTTTTTGCATGGACTATATGGAGGTTTACAGAGACTTCACAGGCTAAGTGCTGTGTTCTTGAGGTTCACCGGGCATTACACAGGAGGTAGTAGCTTGGATGCACCTATTCCTGATTCTGGGTTAGCGTTTCTGGGTTACAGGAGCTCATGCACAGTTCCAAAGCTGGCCCACAGCCATATTTTATACAGGCAGCCACTGCCCGTAACACACATTAACATAAATATTGGCTAATTTTTACAAACTGTCTGTAAATTTACAGGAGGTTGGCAACTCTGCTTGTCTGCAACAGAGAGAACACATACAGTATATTGTACTGTGTATGGTAGGGGTGTCTGAAATCTGGATTAGAAAACTGACTGAACAGGATAAGGTTTATTTTGGTAACAAAACTCACAAATATGTATTTCAGCTTAGTATTTAGCCTAAAACTTTGTTTTTAACAAAACCTATCCTTATGGGAGTAGGTTTAGAGTTAGTTAGGTTTTGCCTTTACTTCCACTTTAACCTATCCATCTGTCCAGCAGGCCCCAGCACTGTTATCTACTGCCCAAAGCTGTGGATAGTCCCTCATCATCATTACCTACAATGCAGGGCTATTAACACTGCATTGTACATGGAGGAGTTGAGCATGTGACTAAGGCCACGTACACACGATCAGACCGGTCCGATAAAACTGGTCCGACGGACCGTTTTCATCGGACCAGGCTGAAGTGGTCTGATGGTCTGATGTGTGTACACACCATCGGACCAAAAATCAGACCAGAACGCGGTGACGTAGAACACAACGACGTGCTGAAAAAACGAAGTTCAATGCTTCCAAGCATGCGTCGACTTGATTCTGAGCATGCGCGGGTTTTTGGTCCGATGATTTTGCGTACTAACCATCAAACCTGTCCGACGGACAGGTTTCCATCGGACAGATTTTAAAGCATGTTTTAAAACTTTGGTCTGCTGAAAAACGGTCCGATAGGCCGTACACACGATCGAACATGTCCGCTGAAACTGATCTGCGGACCAGTTTCAGCGAACATGTTCGATCGTGTGTACGCGGCCTAAGAGGCTGTGTAAGGATAGGATGCTCGCACTGCATTTAAAAATAAAAAAAGAGTAATACAGAGAAAATCAATTCTGAAGCTGCGTGCAAATTCGGCAATGAGATCTGTGTCGAGGGACTGCTCCCCTCCTCCCATCTGCTGATTGTGTTGCTTCTACAGGCCTGGCAAGCTCTGATCTGTGAAGATCTTGCATTGCTTCCAGACACCACTGTGCATGCTCCTGAGTTTAGCTGCGTCGTCAGGCTGAGATGGTCACATGGATAAACAAATCCATGTGACCATTTCAATTACTGTTTTATCAAACAGCATAGGTGCAGTGACCCAGGGCTTGATGGACACCTTCATCCAACACTTACAAACAGCCCTGACTGGAAAACACTGGCAAATGGCAGAAACTACAGTGCATTTGAGAAGACGGTAACAGGACCATCTAAAAGTTATCCTAGTAGTGTGTATAAGCTTATAGTTGTTGCAGGTCATTGTCAAGACGAAATAAAAATCCTAAAGGCCAATACACACAATAGGATTTTTTGACAACAAACTTCAAAATGACCAGGTTTTTCAAAAAATCCAACCGTGTGTACGCTCCATCGGACAAACTTTTTCGGTTTTCATCGGACAAAAGTTTGCTCTGCAAACATTTAAACTTTCCGGCAACAAAAGTCCTATGGTGCAAAGTCCTGCCGTGTGTACAGAAATCCATCTAACTTAAGTCCAAAGTACAAACACGCATGCTCAGCACCAATGCAAAAGATCAGTCAACAATACAGAAGTTGACCAAAGGGTGGCGGTAAAGAGCTAAAAAAACATGTGATTTTGGGAAGGTTTGCTGAAAAAGTCCTGCCGTGTGTATGCATACCAAGTTCATGGCCAACGCCCTTCAAATAAAAAAACACGGAAAAGTTTGTTTGAAGTCCAATCATGTAATTAGTATCTTATAGAGATCATATTAACTCATTGAGTATGCCTATTGTAACGGTCACCACCATTTACGACCTTCTATCCACCCAAGACAGCTTATCCGACACACCAACAAACCAGCAGACACGATCCATTCCATTTTCCAGAATAACAAGACTCAGCTCTGTTCTCTAGTTCCAAAATGAATGAATGCTTTAATGGTTTCTTCTCAGCTTTTTATGCAGTTACACACATGTGACAGTAATCAAAGGGACAATGAAATCTCCACCCCCCTCATCACACACTGGGGCTAATTACTAATTGTAACAGAATGACTTTATCCAGATAGCCTGGCTTGACAAGTTCCCCTTAACATAATTGACATGCTAATTCAATACACCTGACAGGAGACTGCTACTTAATCCACATCTTTAGACAGACGTCTGTCTCCAACAGAAAGGTTTTCCCACCTGGGCATCAATAGGCTTTAAACCATATTATCACACAATTTAGGAGCAGACCTGAGTTAACACCTCTACAGCCTTACACAATGGACAATGAAATGTCTAGGAGTAGATGCAATTAACACCTTTCAAAAGCATGTGTCCCCACATTGAATAAGCCAACAACTTGTAATATCCTAAGACATCCTGCAATATGAACTATTATTAATGTCCCATCTCATGTAATAGATGAATTATGATTTATTAGCCACCCTATGCCCAAAAGGGCCACAGGGTGCACTTAGACCCAAGAGTTATTAGTGACCCAGGAGTACCTCTCATCCTTCCAAAGTCTCTGGTTGTCACGGGTCATTCCGTTACACCTATCAACATCCCTTTTTTTCATAAATGACTGTTTTTTGTTACCTGTAGGGAATTTGAAGGTGCTGATTAGAGTTGAGCGGACACCTAGATGTTCGGGTTCGGACCCGAACCCAAACTTTAAAAAAAACGTTTGGGTTCGGGAACCCGAACCCAATCTCCGAACCTTATTGAAGTGAATGGGACACAGACTTTTAGTAAAAAAAAAAAAAAAAAAAATGGGTGGAGGTCCCCGCAAATTCAATAAACCCGCCGTCAATTTAAAAAAAAAATTACGTGGGGTTCCCCCAAATATCCATAACCAGACCCCTTATCCGAGCACGTTGACCTGGCTGGCCGCAGAAAAGGGGGGGGGCAGAATACGGCCACCCCTCTCCTGAACCGCACCAGGCCACATGCCCTCAACATTGGGAGGGTGCTTTGGGGTGCCCCCCAAAGCACCTTGTCCGCATGTTGATGGGGACAAGGATCTCATCCCCACAACCCTTGCCTGGTGGTTGTGGGGGTATGCGGGCAGGGGTCTTATCAGAATCTGGAAGACCCCTTTAACAAAGGGGACCCCCAGATCCTGGCCTCCCCCCTGTGTGAAATGGTAGTGGGGTACACTGTACCCCTACCATTTCACGAAGGAAGTGTAAGTAATAGTTGTCTGAAAAAAAAACACACACACACCGTAGAACAAAATATTTTATTCACGTTTATTTAAAAAAAAAAAGCTATAGCAACACGCGTTGACGTATAACATGTACAACAACACATATGACAGCACTATAAAGGAGGAGTTCCATTCGAATGGCACCACCCTTTGGGCTGCTTTTGCTAATTTTTCCGTATCATATCATAACTTGCTTCTGAGCATGCACGTTTTTTCCCCCCTCGTTAAAGCGTACACACGACGTGAAAAATGACAAGAAAAAATAGTGCAGGTTCTAAATTTTTAACAGGCATTTTTGTCGTTGAGAAAAATGCTTTGGAGCATACACATGACCGTTTTGAACGACCAATTTTTGCATTCTTGCATTTTTCTCGTCATGAAAAACGATCGTGTGTACGCGGCATAAGAGTTTACACAACATGAAGTTATGTGTAGTTTCCCTATTTTTTATGAGTATTTTGTCAATGTTAGGGCCAGAACTGATTTATTAACTTGACCGAGTGCCCTTTACACTGAGGCACTGCGCTGGCAGGGCGTAAAAAAACTAACTTTTATTCGGCCACTAGCGGGGGTTAAAAGCACCCTGCTAGTGCTCGAAAAACGACGGTAAAGCGCCACTAGTTTTAGCGCCGCTTTACCAGCGTTTTTCAGGCACTGGGAGTATGAAAGGGCTCTAAAACCTAGTACACGCTATTCGTTCTTTTCCTTCAGTCTGCTGGGTTGAACGAAAAAAAAAAAAAACTGAAGAGCTCGGGAGGAGCTGCTGTACTAACGATGCGATGATAGTACACAAACTCCCCTTGGACCAGTTGCTGATCGGCAGACCTTTTTCGGTCATGCTCCTTCAACAGAAGCTTGCCTGGCTGCCGTAAACACGGTCCGAATGTCAGACGATTTCTATTGAAGTGGTTAATGCCACCCTATATTCCAAATAAGAAAAAAAGCCTAAAAAAACAAACAAAAAACAAGTGCAGCCATTGTTAAGTTACAATAGATTACATTTTTGTCTTTGGGTTTAATATCACTTTTAGGGCTGATTCAGGTATGCACTGCTTTGTAAAATACCTGTAACTGTACGGACAAGAGGTACTGTAGCTATGTGATATATACGGAATTGTGGATTACGCTTCCCCATTGCACAATTGGTTAAGTGCTCCAGCAGCTGTCCACTCTAGTGTGAACCTAGCCATAGTGTATCAATACTGTAAGACCCTTTTCCCACTGGGGCGAGCAACGCTTTAGCGCTGTTTAAGCAGTGCTTTTTGGCCACCACAGTGTGAAAGGGGTCTAAGAACTTTCAAAACCAAATCTACAGGTGCAGGTTTTAAACAAATGTCTACCAGCAATAAAAGATTGTAGTAGCATTGTACACCTGTAACAAATTAATCACTATGGCTTGGACCTCAGGATCTATTCAAAAAACACCTAATACATTTATAGTGAGTCTGACAGCTAATGGACTTGTCTGCCTTCAGGAACAAATAAAATGTCAGACTATTAACTGTCTTCTGAAAGAAAAGCAACTTTGTTAGGTCTTTCCTTGTAGGTTTTGGATAATGCTCAAAGCCCAGGTTCACACTGGGCTGCGGGAATGAAGCCATGCGAGTTCACGATTTCACTGTCAGTCCCGATTTGTCCGCGATTACAGAGACATCTGTGCAGGGTCCATCTGTGTTTAATGTAATCTAAGTATAAATACAGCTGTTCTGTGAAGCCCTCAGAGGTTTGTTAGAGAACCTTAGTGACCAAACAGCATCATGAAGGCAAAGGAACACACAAGACAGTAGCCCACCCCAGAACCCCTAGATTTGGGGATGTCAGTCATGACTGCACTCTCACCCCCACATTTAATTATTGTATTTTAAAAACAATGCTTACTTTTCTCTGTGTTGCAGTTGATTTTGGTCGATTCCTGTTGGATGATAAGGTTGTGGGTGGGGCCACTCACCCTACACACATACAGGGGTACTTCTCCTCTTGTGTAAAAGCTCATCAATTCCTGGGACCAGATGGGCCACTTTCATGTGAAAGTCAACATTATAGCGGTACCCCGGCTTAGAGATGAGCACTGTGTACAGTTGTGTAACATACAGAGTTTCTCTGTGAGCATTCTGCCCCGTGTCGCTACACACCTTTGCTTGATGATTGTTGCATTTAGGAGGGACACTGCTGAGCCCATGCCCTCTCCACCGGTCCAGCATAATCCTGCCACCTCACCCTCAGTGACAGAATGGCGTCCTACAGTGTACCTACCATAGACCTCATGTCTACGGTAGGTGGACCTTCTGCTTTCCCATACTATGCGGTCCCGGTTGATTTTGGGGACCTGTCCGCTAGAGAGGGAGGCAGAACAGCGCCCCCCCTCAGCTCCTGTATGACCTACAACAGGTACCACGCTTATTAGCTGGCTGCTATTCACTTCCCACAAGTTCATGTTTACCAATGGCAACTACTCCTGATAACAAATATAAGGAATGTAGTGTATACACATAAAATGTCCAGCAAAGTCTGTGACATAACACAGTGAGAAGGCACCTATAAGGTGCTAATAGCACATATAATGATAAAAAGAATAAACCATATGTACTTGAACTGGGTGAATAAATAATAAGTGGTCAAAACATGTGATGAAAGTGAATGATACTAACGCCAATAACAAATATGGCACATATGAAATATTAAATAAAGTTCTTAGTGTGGTCAAATGATGAGTTTACTTGGGTGAAGTAGCGAAGTGTTTAGATCCCTGCTAAACAGATATAGTGAGCATGTTGCATGTACTACATCACCTATGGAGCTGGTACTTGTGTAAGAGCCAACATCTAAGGAAAAGATAAGAAATGAATACTCTTACCATGAAAAGAGGACACACACGCCAGCGACGGTGTGTCAATCAAGCATAATCAAAATCTCCTGGGCTCGACCTCCAAGGAATGGTGTTAGGAGCACTGAATGCCTCGAGGAACTCCGTCCCAATCTAATACCGCCAGCTTCAGGTATGGAATGCAGGGAAGGACGAACAGGATCTCAGCAGGCCAGGGTGTGAGATGTCCAAATACATACACAGCTTCCCTGGCTATCAGCTAGGTGCAGTCTTGTGCTGCACCAGTACCTATGTCTCCCTGTTAAAGAGGCTTGCCACACAGGCTTTGTCTCACCGCACAGACAGGTATCATGCTCTCCAGTCTAAACAGGCACAAAACTGGTTCCATTGGGGAGTTTTAGTCTGATTTCTTCTGGGGACAACATTTTACCACATAGGAAATGGAACCTAGACCGACATCAAAGCTGACAGCAGTCCTCTAGTCCTCTATTTTAATTTAGTTTAAAGAATATATTTACTTTTCTGTGTTACTGTTGAATTGTTTTCTTAACTTACTGCCTGGCAATAACGGTGTCCTGTGACAGTGAGTAAAGGGGAATTTCTCTAACGGAGCCGAGGACAGGAGTGAAACCTGACAAGATCTAATCTTTACCCAATTTGTCCAACACTAAGGCCGCGTACACACATCCGAGAACCTCATCGGGCTAAACACATCGTTCCGCCCGACGAGGTTCCCGATGAGCGGTCGGAAAAGCTCGTCGAGCCAAAGTCCTCATTGAACGCTCGTCGGAAGTGTACACACGATCGAGCTTCTCGCCAGAATATGTCTCCCAGCGAGCTTCTCGCTGGATTCTGCCGAGACGCTCGGTCGTGTGTACGGGGCCTAAGAATAAGAAAAAAAAATGGCAATATACACCTTAATGCCAAACCTGTTCCCTAACACTTCCTACTCCTGCTCCATAACCCATTACTTAATTATTTAAACCCTTGATTCCAAAGCTTCCTAGTCCAAGTCTAATCCTTAAAGGACACCTGTACCTTCAGTGCTCCCACACCCCCAATTAAAATACCTTTCCTCCCTGTTCTATCACAGTTAATTGCATGCCACACAGTCTTTGCTTGGAAATGTCCACGCTAGACCTTCTTCCTACTAAACATGTGTGCTGTGGTCCAATTAATACCTATGGACGACCTGTACTCATAGTGGTCCATATGGATGAGTGAAATATTGTCCACCTGTAGGAATAAATGGGGTTGCGGTGCCATGCACGATATCAAGAGGATGTTTTCTGAGCAAAGACTATGTGGTGCTCGGTGAGGTTGCACAGTGAATACTGCTGGATCAGGAAGGAAGGTACTTATTTTATCCGGAAGGAATTAGCAATGGGGCTTTATTTCTACCACTGACACCATTGATGGGACATAATTTTTCCCACTGACGCCAATGATGGGGCATAATTGTTCCCATCGGCGCCAATGATCTGGTGTATGTTTCCCCACTGACACCAATGATGGGGCACTATTCTTTCTACTGACATCAACGATGGGGCACTATTCCTAATACTTATACCAATGATGCAGCACGATTTATTTTATGGTTATAAAAATTGAGCACTATCCCTCCTACACAATCAATGGGACTCTATTCCTTTCACTTATACCAGTGATGGGGCATTATTCCTCCTACTGACCGCAGAAGCTGTGTACATTTTTTTTACGCCCACTAACTACCAAGCCCTAAAAATGGTCTACTCCCAACCTGGGACATTCTCTACTTATACTGGCCAGGCCACAGTCCACCCCCCTAAAGTCTGAAGGACAGTATACTGGTTTTATGTTTGGAAAATTTGGAGAACCCTGAATTAAAGGACAACTGTACTAAAGGTACAGCTGTCCTTTACCCGATGACTTTAGATTAACCCCTGTGTTAATATTTTTACCTTCAAATGCCTAAAACGTCATTACTGATTCCTAAAGGGCGAGCACTGGTGCTGAAAATTACTGATCCACAGAGAGGTACAGCAATAGAAAAACATACATACAAAGTTCTTTGTTGCTATATGGCTTATCTTGCACATTTTACTTCTAGGAAAAAAGCTACTGTGCTTTCTCCATATACTGTAATAAAATGGATTTGGTTTAATGATTCCCAGAAGACATTGTATAGGTATTAGTCATAAATATGAAATCAGCAGCTTGTGTGCACAATCTGCCATTTTGTTACATGTCTCCTGTGTATTTTCAGTGCTTTTCCAGCATTAGCTCTTTTGTGACGTGAATATGAGGGATGATGGCTTGCAGTTCTTTACTGCATGGGTCTAAGTCACTTAAGATTGATAAACGGTTCCCAACAAATACCTTTTTTTGAGCAAAGGAACAGGTTTACGGTATACAGTAACTAAAGACAAAACTTTTTTTGTTTTTGTTTTGAAAAGTGTGTAGAGGGATTAGAACACCAATTAGGTTTTAGGAATATTCTCACTGCTTAGTTGTCCTGTTTAGCATTATCAATAAGTGATACTAAAAGAAAATCCCAAATTTTGGGTAGTCCCCAGAAAAGTAATAGAGGGGACACTAGTTTTGGTGACCCTCAAATATTCCCTTAACAGCTTGGCGCAGGCCAAATCGAAATATGAGGCCTCTCGGTGCCTAGTTGTTCGTGACAAACAAATATTAGCTTAACAGCTTGGCGCAGGCCACATCGAAATATGAGGCCTCTCAGCGCCTGGTCCTCAGCACAGAGGGACTGCATATTTGCGTGAATTGCTGCCAATACACCTGTGCCGAGAGCGCCCACACTGCATGCTTCCGACACAGTTGCCTAACCAAAAGCTCCTGACCGTTCCGGATCATGTGACCACTATGAAAGCCAATTACGGTGGTCACGTGATCTTAAGCCACACTTCCCAGCATCATAAACCTCTTAAAGAGGAAGTAAACCCAGGTATATATAATAAAAAAACGCCACCTGCAAGGCAAAGGCATAATGAGCTAGTATGCATGGCATACTAGCTCATTATGTAATACTCACCTCCGATCGAAGCCCCCGCAACTGTCCTCTTCCAACGCCCAGGCACCCGACATCTTGCCTGGGGGTTACTTCTGCATATTGCGGCTCCGGCACTTTGATTGGCCGAAACCGCGATGACGTCACTCCCGCGCATGTGTGCAGGAGACGGCAGTGATGGCACGGCCTCAATGAAGAACGGGAACAGTACAGTGCGCCTGTGCCACTGTCTACGGCGCATGCGCTGTCTATGGCGCATGCGCCGTAGACAGCAGTACCTGTGATTTTAGTAAATATCTCCTAAACCGTTGAGGCTTAGGAGATATTTAAAGCACCTACAGGTAAGCCCTAATCTAGGCTTACCTGTAGGTTTAAGTGGTTGTAAAGGGTTTACAACCACTTTAAGGATCAGGAGGTGCCAGCGCTAACAGGTTAATTTGCAGGCATTTCCTCTCACTTTTGTTTTGGTGCTATGGGACAGGAAGTGAAGGTTAAATCTCACCAATGGGGCACAGATTGCAAAAAAAACAAAAAAAAACTGACAGGGTTATAACCTCCCCTTACTCAAATCTAGAATGAAAAAACATTTGTTAGTTTTGCTTTAAACTGAACCCGTGATTGTCCTAGACAGGGTAAAATGACAGGTTTACTTAACTGAAATGTATGTTGTGGGAATGAAGTGAAGAAGCCCCTTGAAAGTTCCAAGTTTACACAGGGCTTTCTCTTCATAATTTCTCTTTAGCCTCCGTTCACACCGGTGCAACTTTTCATGCGATTTGACAAGTCACACCCTATTGTTGGCAGTGGGCTTATTGATTTGAAAAAGTCATTCCTTTTGGGCGATTTCAGGTGCAACCTGCATAAGCATCTGTGCGTGAAGTCGTACAGATGTCAGCCAAGTCGCACCTGAAGTCGTACTGACATGTGGCTTTGAAATTATGTGATTTCAAATGAAGGCGTGAACCTAGACTTAGTCTTCTGGGCAAGCGGCTCCGCAGTGTTCTACTTGACTTCTCTAAGGTCTAATACAATATTAGGTGCATTATTACTATATTACATCAGTAAATGTTTCCTATAATTTACACAGAAACATGGCTTAGGGCTCATGTATACAGCCACTTGTTTTAATTTGAGCTGCTTTTTGTCCTCCTACCAGTCAACTTGAAAGCAAAAAACATGAACCAATGCAGAAGCAGCTGAAAGAAACTGATTGAGCAAATCAAAAGGCAGATGAAATAAACTTTGAAGAATTTAGCTTGCTTTTGAATAAAAAAAAGGAAAAAAAAAAAAAAAAACAAAAAAACTATAGTACAACAAAGGCACCTCTGGAGCAAGGAATGACTAGCGTGTATACCTGCTAAAGTGATCAGTCCAGGTAGTCAGTACACTAAGAATTTAAAGCGGAAGTCCACCTAAAAAAAATATTAAAAGCCAGCAGCTACAAATACTGCAGCTGCTGACTTTTAATAAATGGACACTTACCTGTCCAGGGTGCCTGCGATGTTGGCAGCTGAACCCGAGCAATCACTCGTCTCTCGGCTGCCCCCGCCGGTATCCTCGGCGAGGGAATCCAGAATCCAGGACCTGTGTGTTTCCCAGAGGACAGCGAGGGGGTGGGGGCGGGAAGGGGCGTGACTCCCGCAGTCTGTTCCAGGAAGTGGGTGCAAATACCTGTATTATACAGGTATCTGCACCCCCCCTCCCCCCTGAAAGATGCCAAATGTGACACCGGAGGGGGGGAGGGTTTCGAAAAGCACCCAACTGGAGCGGCAGTTTCGAAAAGCACCCACCTGGTGCGGCAGTTTCGCTTTTCGGAAAGGAGAAAAGGGGGAGGTTGACTTTTTGGTGTGGACCTCCGCTTTAACAGTAATTGTAAATGCATTTTCTATACAGTATGCATTGGCAGGCGATGGTGGAAAGTAACACACTTTTTCATTTATATTGTTGCACTTTCAGCATCATTAAAATCCCTGCTGATGTAAAAACAATCTTATAAAAAAAAAAGGACAGGGCAGCACCCAGTCCCAATACCCTTTTTATGGCCAATTTATCTTCAAAATATATTTCAGAAACATGAAGTTTTAAACTGCAATACTATCAATCTTTGTTCTTGGGTTTGGATACGCTTTAAGAGTCGGTTCACACTGGGGCGACTTGGGATCCGACTTGAAGTCGCCTCAAGTCGTCCCAAGTCGCGCTGTAGAGAAAAACAATGCAAGTGAATGGGAGCGGTGTTAATACACACTACTCAAGTCGCTCCGACTTAAGAAGAGGTTCCTGTACGACTTCAATCCGACTTCTCGGCGATTTGTACCCATTGATTTCAATGGAAGTCACCTCAGAAGTCTGATCACCATCTTAATTGAAGCTACTTTCAGCAAGATAACATACATTTCTCAGGCAAACCCCTCCCTCCCCCTCCCTCTCCCAGAGCTGATTGTTGTTTTATTGGCCACTGGAATGTCTCCTGTCCTGGAGATGACTTCAAGTCGTGTTGTAAATCTCCCCAGATCGCCCTGTGGTTCATGCTCAAGTCGTGTCTGAGTCGCCTCTGAAAGTCGCGCTGGAAGTCGTGCCGCCCCAGTGTGAACCGACTCTAAGGGCTCTTTCTTGCAAGCGGCTGAGAGGGTGATAATAATAGCACCTGGGCCGCTGTTTTACCTTTCAATCACTGTTTTTGCAGAATGCTATCAAATAACTGTAGACATAATTTATCTTATTATAACACTGTGCACAGACATTGGGAATTTTTTGGAGTGTTATAGAAAAGCCAAGATTTTGTAACAACTGGAGCCTAAAAGACACAGAGCTTTGAGTTAGCTGATCTGAACTTCAAAGGACGACATGTTCAAGTGAGTTTTGAGGGTTTTAAGCAGTGACCATGCCTTGCATGAAAATCCAATTTATCCAACGAGTTAAATCTGCATGTTCAGCCTTGCACAACCTCACAAAGGCTGCCTTTCCCTCGAAAAATGCTGACTAGAGCATTAGAGCCAGGCACTTGGGAATAGGGCAGCGACAAAGCAGCTGATCTAGAGCTAAAATAACAAACTCATAATTCATATGAATGTAACAACTCGGTGTGCAATAGACAGGTCTGACAGCAGGAAGGCTTTCCACCTCCAGTATGGAAAACAGCTCCTCCAGTGTGTTCTTTCACTGCTTAGGGATTAAATGTGTTTTCATCTCTGTATAGAGGAAGCCCATCATAGCTGCATGAAGCCAGCAACATCTTTAAAAACGGAGGTGATCAAACTGAAACCACGATAAAACTGAGTACAGCGTGCACTTCTCCTGTTTGATGAATTTCTTCTACTTTGCTAAGCTTAAAGGCCAGTTCACAGCATATGCAGTTTCGTTCAGTTCTGTGTGCTTTTTTCTGCACAAAATGCATGCACAGTGTATCCTCTTCCAATGGCTCTACTTGGCTCTAGTTCAGCCCTCAAAAATTCCACTCGATTGCTCGCATTTTGCGAGTTGAATTATGAGGAGTGCGAGTAAGTACAGGGCTGTACCACCACCGTGCACAGGCTCGCAGCGCGGGCATTACAATAGCAATAGTCAGCCGCCTGGGACCAACCCTCTTCCTCCCTCCTTGCCGCACATCCCACCCCTTGCACTCGTAGCCCGGGCATTACAATAGCAATAGTCAGCTGCCTGGAACCGCCCCTCTCCCTCCTTCCTTGCCGCACATTCCGTCCTCCGCACTCGCAGTCCAGGCATTACAATAAGAACTGGCAGCTGCCGGGGACCGCCCCTCTCCCTCCCTCCTTGCCACACATCCTGCCCCCCGCAGCGTGGTTATCACAATAGCAATAGACTGCTGCCATGTGACCACCCCTCTCCCTCCCTCCTTGCCACACACCCCGCCCCCGCAGTGTGGGGTTTCAACAGGTATAGTCAGCTGCTCGGGATCGCCCCTCTCGCTGCACATCTAAGGACTGGGGAGGTGCAAGTGGGCAGGCTCAAACCCTCTCGGTCCACCCTCACTGTGCACCGATGCCTAACTCCTGTGGCTGCGAGAGAATTGTAATTATGACAATGTGCCAGTGTTCTGTGACTGGAAGCAGCACATGTGCTTGAAGGGCATTGAATGGGGGATTGAACAAGATGTGTGCTGGGAGGAAAGGGAAGGGAAATTGAGACCATAGATGTGCTGAATTGGGGGGGGCGTTAGTTGGAGGCATAGGTATAATGGATTGGGTGGGGGTAGAATTGGAGACATAGGTCTGAATCATACTTATGCCTCCAATCCCCCCCCCCCAATCAATCATACCCATACCTCCAATTTTACTGCATTGCATTGGGGCTGCGTTGATGGGCAGTGATCAGGATGCATTGATTGACACTGGTGAGGCTGCATTGATGGGCATTGATGAGGCCTGGCTAGTAGCTCAGGACATGAAATTTTGAGCCCTGCTCTAGTTCACACCATGCAGTCAGTTTCTGCACCGGAAACTGACTGACATGGAAATCACTGTGCATGCATTTTTAGTGCAGAAAAAAATGCACACGGAACTGTACGGAACTGTGTATGCTGTGAACTGGAAATTGCTGAAAAATGCAGCCGATTTGACATGTCAAATCGCACCAGTGTGAACCAGGGCTTAAGGTGCAAGTTACACCGATTTTTTTTTTTTCTCCCCTGGAAGAAAGTCACCCATGGGAGGAAAAAAAATCCTTTGTGCACGAGGCTTTAGAATTTGGTATTGCAGTGTTATTGGAGAAATCAACATCTGAATCATTATACGTCTTTTAATTCCAAAAAGTTTACATTTACTTAAAATTCTTTATTAATTTCATATCCGTGACTGGATTCTGTATAAATGAATATCATTTACATTTTGTTAGGCATAATAATCTTGTTATATGGCTGTAATCATAATAAGGGATAATCCCTAAAATCAGTTGTAACGGAGCATGCTGTCTTGATCTGCAGAGCAGGAAATCCCATAATCAATAACCATTCATCTAAATGTCGGATTATTCCAAAATCCCACTAGCAATTTCCAGACTGCAGTCATTTAACAGCAACTTGTGTGTGTCAGTTCCCCTTGCTGCATTTAGGACAATTAATAGAGCGTCATTTTAATCAAACTGAAATGTGCGCACATTATCCAGCGGTCTCTAGAGTGCAGGACTAGGACTGTAAAAAAACATTATACCAGATTGCTCGCTAACCCACTTTTTGCTGCTGTTGAACAACTATTTCCAGCATATACTGAAAGTTGTAATCAATCAATACTATTAAGTTGTCAAATTAAGCCGAGGTAAAGAAAACGGCAATAATATTGGAGATGTTGTTTATATTGATCAATCAGATTCCTGTGTTTTTTTTTTTTTTGTTCTTTTTTTTTTATCTTCAACTGTGGTGAAACAGTAGTATACTCTGATGACACTGAGCTGCTCTGATAACAGGATGGAAAAAAAAAAAAAAAGTAAACAAATGTTAAAAAAAGTGGAACAATTTAAAAAATATTATTAATATTATTATATAATTTGTTATATATATATATATATACACCGGTATATATACTTACGCACACACACACATATATAATGTTTGACACTATTATAATATATATGTTGCTTTTTTTTTTTTTTACATACTTTCACCAGGCAGTATACCTGATCACTGCCACACCAGTTACATGTTGATGCTGTACTGCAAAAGTGACTGTATGTGTAAATAAAAAATAAAACGATTGAAAAAATTACTAATTTTCTTTAATTTCTTACTTTTCCCCCCCAAAAAATTGAAAAAAAATTACAATTTCAAAAAACTCACTATGCCTTTTACTAAAGGCCTCAGCCTGTCTATTTTTTTTTTTTTTTAAAAAGGGTAATTTGGGGGGTTTCTGTACTGTCGTGGCAATTTAGGGCTTCAAGAAATGAGATTTCAGTACATCAGGATTGATCAATTTTCAGATATATTTACCATATTTTGTAGACTCTATGGGACAGATCCACATACAATTGCCCTGGCGCAGAGTATCAGAGATACACTACGCCTCCGTATTTTACCTGGCTCTAAGACGAATTCAGGAAGATTTCGGCCCGTAAGGTACAGCGGCGTAGGGTATTTCTCGCGGCGGAATCGAACTACGCGATTAGGGGGCGTGAATCATTTAAATTAGGCGCGTCCCCGCGGCGATCGAACTGCGCATGCTCCGTTCAGAAATTTCCCGACCGTGCATTGCGCGAAATAACGTCGTTACGTCATTTTTTTTTTAGTAGCGTCGTTTACGTACATTCCTATTCCCGGACGACTTACACAAAAAAAAAAAATTGAAATTCGACGCGGGAATGACGGCCATACTTAACATGGCCCGTCTAACTATAGACCGATAATAGCAGCTTTAACTTTACGCAGCAAAAAGCTGACTACAGATGCCGTAAGAGAATGCGACGACCGATCGTAACTTTGTGGATCGCCGGAAAAAGCTAATTTGCATACCCCGACGCGGAAAACGACGCAAACTCCACCCAGCGGTCGCAAAAAGATTGCAGCGTAGATCCAAAGGCGTACGAAGACGTAAGCCTGTCGGATCGAAGCCCGAAGCCGTCGAATCATGGTTTGAGGATTCAAACTAATGATACGACGCGGGTAATTTGAAAGTACTCCGGTCTAACAGGAGATATACCGGAGTAATGGCTCTGTGAATCTGGCCCTATAACTTTAATTTAAAGTTACTTTAATTGATATACAATTAATATTCACTTATTGAGATTTTTTTTTTTTTACCATAGACACGTAGCAGAATACATTTTGGCTTAGAATTAAGAAGGCATTTGATTTTATTATATATGTTTTATAACAGAACGTAGATTTTTGTTTTCTTTTTTATATTTTCAGTCTTTTTTTGTCTCTATAGCAAAAAAAAAAACAGTGGTAATCAAATGCCACCAAAGGAAATTTGTGTAAAAAAAATATAAATTTAATTTGCGTACAGTGTTGCATGACAACGCAATTGGCAGTTAAAGTAGCGCATTACTGAATAGCAAAAAATGTCCTGTCGTGAAGGGAGTAAAACTTTCTGGAGTTCAAGTGATGAATTACAACTGTAATAAATTCCTCAAATGAATTTGGTGTGTAAAGTTACCAAAATGTATAATTATTATGGAATCTCATGAATGAAATCAATATATTAAATGATTTCTGTAGTTTTTTATTGATAAAACAACTGTACAGTTTAGAAAATAAAGGCAACACATCTGATATTCATATACATCAATATATTACTTTTATCAACAATTTATTCAAAAGCAGGTACAGTATCTCTGGCATCTTTTAAAGCAATATAAAGATAAGGAATAAAATACATGCATAATACATGAGACTTTTCATAGCAACATAGGAAGATCAGACTCTGTCTGCACCTTTTTTTTTTTTTTTTCTTTTTTTTTTGCATTATTAAAATTAATAAAAATATTCCAACTTTATATTTTTCTTTCTAAAAAATTTTTTTAGGCCATACATTAGTTCTGACAGCAGGATCAGGACATTGTGTCACATTTGTACTATAACATGCAGGGCAGGAAGTGTTGATGTACAAAGTGCAGTCATGCAGAGCAACCAGATTCAAATCATCTGTCCCGAAAGATCAGTGCTAGCTAGTTGCGAAGGATCACTTCTGTTTTTACATGTCTTTGTATGGAATTATAAAAAGTCTTGTTGGTATTTGGGTTACATTAGTATTTATTTCACATGAGATCAGATGGCTTCTACAAAAGGACATACACCTATGGTCAGTGAGCTCTTAAAACATAGGTTACTCTTTAAACCCCAGTTTACACTAGATCCAAATCATGCAATTTCACTTGAAATCACACAGTTTTAAAGCCGCAGGGCAGTGTGCATTCAGGTGCGACTTGGCTGATATTTGTGCGACTTCATGCACAGATGTCTATGCAAGTCGCACATGAAATCACAAAAATAGTTCAGGAACCTTTTTTCCAAATCGATGTGGCACTGCAAAATCAGTGATAGGCCGCGTACACAGAGGAGAACGGTCTGAAGGACCGTTTTCATCAGTCCAAACCGATCGTGTGTGGGCCCCATATGTTAGTTAACCTTCGGTCCAAAAAATGAGAACTTGCTTTAAAATTTAACCGATGGACGCCTAAGGCCGTGTACACACGATCAGTCCATCCGATGAGAACGGTCCGAAGGACCGTTCTCATTTGTTAACCGATGAAGCTGACTGATGGTCTGATGTGCCTACACACCATCAGTAAAAAAAACGATAGTGTTAGAACGCGGTGATGTAAAACACAACGACGTGCTGAAAAAAATGAAGTTCAATGCTTCCAAGCATGTGTGGACTTGATTCTGAGCATGCGCGGCTTTTAAACCGATGGTCATGCCTACTAACTATCGGTTTTGACCTATCGTTAGGTTAAATTTTAAAGCAAGTTCTCATTTTTTTGACCGAAGGTTAACTAACCTATGGGGCCCACACACGATCGGTTTAGACTGATAAAAACAGTCCTTCAGAGTGTTCTCCTCTGACGATCCTATCGTGTGTACGTGGCCTAACGATAGGTCAAAACTGATCGTTAGTACGCACGACCATCGGTTAAAAATCCACGCATGCTCAGAATAAAGTCGACGCATGCTTGGAAGCATTGAACTTCATTTTTTTCAGCACATCGTTGTGTTTTACGTCACCGTGTTCTGACACGATCGTTTTTTTAACCGATGGTGTGTAGGCATATCAGACCATCAGTCAGCTTTATCGGTTAACTGATCGTGGACTGATCATGTGTACGTGGCCTTACACTGTTTTGGACGGTAGGGTGCAAATTGTCATGCGATTTGGACCTGTCAAATGCCACGATAATGCACACCGGTGAGAATGTGGGCTAAGTCTTTCACTGACATGCTTCTCAGATGTTAACTTCCCTTCTAACCTGTAAGCACACTGATCTAATAAAAGTGGAAATGGAGAGATCAGAGACGATAGACACCAGGTTTTCTAAAAGGAAGATTTGTTCTGGGTGAATAGTTTATAGTTAGAAAGCTGCTTGTTCAGAGGAAGGACACAAAAATACCTTACTAAGCAGAGTAAAAGACATGAAAGACCTATATGTGTCGAAAAAATAACTCTACCTTGTACAACAAGAAGGTAAAGCATTAAAGAGGTTGTAATGGTTCTTCTTTTATTTTCTAAATAGGTTCCTTTAAGCTAGTGCATTGTTGGTTCACTTCCCTTTTCCGTCGATTTCCCTTCTAAGGGCCAGATTCAGGTAGATGGGCGCTTCTTTAATTTGGAGTAACGTTTCTCGTTTACGTTACTCCGCCGTAACTTTAGGAGCAAGTACTGGTATTCACAAAGCACTTGCTCCTAAAGTTGCGGCGGCGTAGCGAAAATGAGCCGGCGGAATTCAAATTGGGCGGGTAGGGGGCGTGTATTATGTTAACTATGCGCAATCCCGCGGCGAACGTACTGCGCATGCGTCGACTGTCAGTGCGCATGCTCCAAATTCTTTCAGGGAACGTCAATGACGTCAATCCCCATTCACGGACATTTTACGCAAACGACTCAATTTTTTTTTATTGCGACGCGATGACGACGGCCATACTTAACATAGGATACTCCACTAGGGGGCTGCTTTATCTTTGCGCCGCGTATCTCTAACGGAAACGGCGGAAAGTCACTGCCCGAATACGATCGTGGATTTCCGATTCCGGCTGATTAACATATTCTCGGCGTTAATCAGCGGGAACGCCCCCGCGCCATTTTTAAAATTGAAGTTACGATACGACGGCGAAATACAATTACGCCGCTCGTATAGTAACTCCAACCCGGCGTTTCATGTTTTCTGCTTACTGAAAACAGAAACGCCGGCTCAAAGTGAGAGTTAGGCTGGAGTATCACTGATACTCCAGCCTAACTCTACCTGAATCTGGCCCTAAGCGTTTTTTTTTCTTTGTTTGAATTTCTCACTCCCTGTTTCTCCTCAGTAAGCTTTCCAGCATAATCCGAGTGGTGGAAAGTCATTTAGAACAGCTTATCGAACACCTTACTGAGGAGGAACAGGAAGTGAGAAATTCAGACAAAGAAAACAATGAAAAATAAACATTTAGAAGGGAAATTGAAGGAAAAGGTAAGTGAACCAACAATGCACTTCTTAAAGTAACATATTTAGAAAATAAAAAACAAACCTTTACAACCCCTTTAAAACAAACAAAGGTGTGATTGCTGCTTTTTAGGTTTTTCTTTTTTTTTACTTTCACCTCGTGATATGGAAAGTAAGCCTGTCATCTTTCAGCTTCCTGTAACAGACCAAGCTGTCTGGCAAAAGTGGACAAACCATTTAACACTAAGGCCGCGTACACACGAGGAGACATATCCGATGAAAACGGTCCGACAGACCGTTTTCATCGGACATGTCTCCTGGGATGTTTTGGTTTGATGTGTGTACACACGATCAAACCAAAATCCCCGCGGACAGACAGCGCGGTGAGGTGGCGTTGACGCCGCCACGTCACCAAACCAGGAAGTAAAATACTTCCACCCATTCGACGCATGTGGGAGATTTCGGTCCGCTGGTTAGGCGTACTAACCAGCGGACATATCCGACAGACGGCTTTCCAGCAGACAAGTTTTAAAGCATGCTTTAAAACTTTTGTCTGCTGGAAACCTGTTTGCTAGGCCGTACACACGATCGGATATGTCCGCTGAAACCGGTCTGCGGACCAGTTTCAGCAGATATGTTTGATCGTGTGTACGCGGCCTAAGAGGGGTATTTACAATGGATCTTTTATTACTTTATCTAAGGCCTGGTTCACACTGGTACGATTTGAGATGCGATTTGAGATGTCAAATCGCATCTCAAATCGGCGGCATTTGCCGGCAATTGTCGGCAATGGCACTGTCCTAATCGCTGCGACGCCGCATCTGCGGCGCTGCACCGATTTCAAAAAGAAGTTCCTGTACTACTTTTTGCGATTTCGGGATGCAGAAAGCTGCACAGATGTCTCGGAAATCACGCCAGAAATCGGGACTGCCAGCGGGAGTGAAATCGTGCGAGTTCAGCTGAACTCGCACGGCTTTACTCCCGCAGCCCAGTGTGAACCTGGGCTAGAAGCTTTATCCCAAAAATGGGGGGAAAAAAACTGTTGCTGTTTAACCGTAACGGCTTGATAAAAATAATGTTCTTTAGCAAGGAACATTCATTCCACGATAACAATCATGTACCAAAATTAGTGTGTGCTGTAAATTGCCTCCAGCATTTTTCCTTTTCTTCTTGCTAGAGACTGCCATTTTGCTGAACCCCATAGCCCCTGAGCAGCACTAAATCTTTAGCCTGTCAGCAGATCGCCCTTTAAATTTTTGTCACAGTACCGAAAAAGAGAGAGCAACTAAGCAAGTGCAGAGCAGGATGAGACCGTGTAATACATTGCTATACCAGAAAAAAATTCTGACAAAAATTCCACTTAATTTAATTTATTAGTCCAAATCCATCTAAATCTGCTAGTGTATCTAATATTACCCTCTCTCCAAAGGGACAATGCAACTGTTCAAGGGTTGTACCATTGCTCCCTATTTAGAGTGGAGACATCCTAATACAGAAAGGGCCAGATTTACGTACATCGGCGCATTTTTTGACCGGCGTAGCGCACCTCCTTTACGTTAGACCGGCGCAATGTAGCGGCGCAATCACCGTATTCTCGTTTGATTTGCGCAGAAATTAGCACCGGTGCAACGTAATTTCAGAGGCGTAAGGCGGAGTAATTCAAATTGGTAAGGACGTGGGCGTGTTACATTGAAATGAGCCGTGACCCCATGCAAATGAAGGGCCGGCCGGATCGCGAATGCGCGCATGAAGCAGACCATGGTCAGCACCTCTGTGCGCATGCTCACAACTCGGGAACGGCGCAATCAGTGAAATTGGAAGTGGACCCGGGCAACTTTGTGAACTACGCAGACAGCATAAATAGACAGACACAAATGCACTTCCTTTGCAAAAGTACATCCCTTTGTACCCCTCCCTATACAGCAAGGTGCTTTTGTTCTGTTGTTTGTTGCGTTGTGACTTGTCTTTGTTATATTTGTTGACTGTTTGATCTAGTGTTTTGTAGAATATATTTGATAGTGTTTTTTGGTGACTGCTTGTGAGACTTTTTGGTTGATAGATTTTGGTTTGTTTGTTTTGTTGCTTGATTTTTCCTGCTAGTTTTTGTAAGTGATTTTTGGTGATTGTTTGGGAGAGAGTTGTTGTATGAGTATGACTGAGAGGAAGCGTAAGTTTAATTTTTCTTTGGGGGAGAAACAAATAATTGCCCGGGCCATTACCCAATATGGGCATTTTCTGGAGGAGGGAGATTTTGCAGCACATTACCGACCAGGTAAATTCAGCGGGGGGGGAGACCCGGGGAGACCTGGACAGATCCGGACACTCGAGGGGATCGAAAAGAAAATCAATGACCTCCAGCGTTTGGTCCGAAAGAAGCTGGGGCAGATGGCAGCCCATGCCAGGGGCACTGGAGGGGGCCCACCATGCCCTGTTAGGCTTACAGCGGAGGAGCGTGCGGTGGCCCACACCTTTAATAGACAACAGGTGGAGGGCCTGCCTGGCTATGACTCCAGTCATGAAGCCGTGATGCCAGGTAAGGTTTTTTTGCCCTATCAGGTGTGTAGCATGTGTGGGGGGGAAGGGAATATGTAGCAAGTGTGTTGATCCTCCAACCTGTGAATGTTTTGTGTCATCCACAGATGTGCAGGAGGGTGCTGGGCCATCTGGCCTGACCGCACCATCCCCGGGACAACAGCCTGATGAGGACCCCCAGACAATGCCGGAGTCCTCGAAGGAGGTTGAGGAAGAGGAGGTTAAGGAGGAGGAGTTTGAGGAGGAGGAGGATGTCATGTCAGCCAGTGGATTGTTGTTTTTGGAGGAGTCTTCCTCTCTGGCTGGCAGCAGCCAGCCCTCCATAAGGGCTAGCCCCTCCCACTCCTCCCCCAACAGGGCTCCCCTCCCAAGGGGCTCCCCTTCTCCCCGGCCACAAGCCTCAGCTGGAGGCAGGAAGTCGTCCGAGAAGACCAGGGGGGTGGCCGAGGTTCTGCCCGCCAATCTGAGTAGGGACCAGGCCCTTCAGACCCCCCATCTGGAAAAGGTCAGCCAGACTTTGGTGCGGATGGAGGAGAGCCTGTCCTCCATAAAGGATACGTTTGGGGACCTGGACTGCCACTCCCGGGCTCTTACAAACTGCCTAAACGAACTGCAGACTACAACAGCAGACGTTGGGCAGGATGTGAGGGCCCTCACCCAGGCTATCCAGGCCAACACGGCAACACTAAGTGCTGGCCTGACCAGAATTGCCGTGGCCTTGGAGGGCAGGCCGCCAGGTGGGCAGAGACCAGGGGCTGCTCCTCCTTCCCCGGATTACCCCCCCCATGAGTCTCCCCTGAGGAGCCGTGGCCGTGGTCGCCCCAGGCGTGGCTCACGCCAGCAGCATTAATTTGTTTCCCCCCTTTTTTTTCAGGATTTTTTTTTGGCTTTTTTTTTCTGGACATTTTTTTTTTTTGCTGGACATTTTTTTTTTTTGTGAATGATTTTGGAATGTGGGGGTGATATTCCTGACAGAAAAGGGGTGTCACCCTCAGTTTTGGTGGAGAAGGGTTCCCCAGGACCAGGGAGAAGTGATCCCCAGGTCCGTGTGAATGGTGTATGAATATACAGTGACATAATTGGAGCCATGGCGTGGCGTTGCTGCTCACAAGTCCTGCATGGTGGGCTTGTGCCAATCCAATTTGATGAGGATGTGATGTGTCTGTGCTAGGGACCACAGTGTTGTGCATGCATGCATTCTCATTGTGCCATGATTAATGTGTGTGTTTAACGTGCAAAGATGCCCAATGTGAGCTGTCTCCTGGCTGCTCTTCCCTCAGACAGGGTAGCCCCGCTTAGGGGGGATTGTCTGGTTCAGGGGTCAGGTCATCACGTATGTCAATCTGCAGGCCCTTTCTCACTGCGAAGTTGTGCAGCAGGCAACATGCACTGATGATCTGGCACACGAAGTTTGGGGAATACAACAGGGTACCCCCAGACTTATCCAGGCATCGGAAACGTGACTTCAGGAGGCCAAAGGTGCGCTCCACCACTGCACGTGTTTGGGCGTGGGCTTGATTGTATCTTTCCTCTCCTGGGGTTTGGGGGTGCCGGATAGGAGTCATGAGATGGGGTCCCAGTGCATATGCAGAGTCACCTGTAAGGGAAAAGACAGGAGGATGTTAGTAATGCATGTGCCCCTTGTGATGTGTGCATCATGGGGGGAGACAGTCATGCCTGCCACCCATGTCACTCACCAACCAGCCAGGTGTCCCCATACACGTTCTGTTCGAATTCCATTCGGATGGGGCTCTGATTGTAGATGTAGCTGTCATGGCTGGATCCGGGGTGTTTGGCACGGACATGCCATATGAGGCCTTGGGCATCGACTATCACCTGTACGTTGATGGAATGCCAATGCTTCCGATTGCGGTATATGTGCTCTGTCTCATGGGGGGGCTGGAGTGCCACATGTGTGCAATCAATGGCCCCCACGGTGCGTGGGAATCTGGCAATTCTGTAGAAATCTGTCATTGCCTTCAGCCGCAGGTCCTCAGTGGTGGGTTTGATGATTTGGTTGGCCATGCATCTGAGGATTGCTGGGATAACCTGGTGCACACATCTGCTCATGGAGGATTGTGACATCCCAGCCACCACTCCACTTGTTCTTTGAAAAGAGCCACTGGCAAGGAAATGGAGTGTTGCCAGGACCTTGACCAGTGGCTGCACTGCATGTGAGCGGTGTGTTGGGCTGGTGATGTCCTCCTGCAAGGTTGTGGTTAATTCCAGGATGGCATGAGGGGTGAATCTGAAGATGCGATACACCTCAGAATCACTCATGCCAAAGATGTCTATGCATGTGCGGTATATCCTCTCCCGTGCCCTCCTCCGTGCAGTAGTATAGCTATGAGCAAGGATGTCCCTGGCATGTTGGCATACAGATTGTTGTGCAGCAAGTGTGACTGCTCAGCTCCTCACTAACAGTGTTGCTTTCTCTGACATGTAGACGGATTGTCTAATTTTATACCACCTTTTATATGGTCTAATTTTAGACAGGACGTGCAGCTGTTGCGCACAGCGCGTAGCCTGCGCTGCAACAACGTTTTTTTGTGGATCCCCGTAACTCCCTCATTTGCATATTTGAATAGCAAATCAATGGTGTGTCTAGCGCAGTTTTGCGCGGACGGATGCGCCTGTCTATCGAAATTACGCCGGTCAAAAAAAAGTAGATTTCTTGCGTATCTCGTTTTGGGGATGCGGCGCATCGAAACGAATGCGCAAATTTAGACTTACGCCGCGCATATCCTGTAACGCCGGCGTAATCGCTCTGTGAATCTGGCCCAAAGTGTTTTACTGGCTAAATCACCAGTTGAAAATAAGGGAGAAAAATCCTAAAAAAAAGTGGCTTGAATGATGCTGGCAATCAGGATCAGGATCAGAGCATCTTATGGTGGAAAATAAGTGTAGCGTCACCCCCGAAAGGGCCGCTGGTTTGATGATCGGACCGGCATGTTGAAGTTACCCTTGCTTGTTCTAGGGATGCACCGGAACACTTTGCAATAACTTGAATGTCCAGACAGGCAATAAAGATTTTCTCATGCTTTAATTCCAGGCCAACATAGCCAAACATCAACTCGATGAAGAAGGACAGGTTGATGAATAAGAGATAGAGATTCTTGATGTCAGGCCTGGATAAACACACAGCACAACTCAGTCGCAGACAGCGCCAATTCACACGCGTCACCGCCACTGGCCAATGTAATCTGTATAATTTGCCGACACCCGAACGGAGCAAATCCTCCCAGCTATTTCCCATGCGTCCAGCACTATGCGACAGCAAAGCGTACACGTCTATGGCTCTAGTACCAGATCCTCCTGGCGACATTTAGGAACCCAGCCATTTACTGGGGTCCCCTCAGATTCATCTTCGACCGAGACTCAGCAGAGCCCGGGTATTGGCCAGATGGGCCACGCTGGCGGGGTCCCTGGGTGCGCACACCCTAAAGGTGGATGCCGGACCCCGACTCCGGGGACCCCCCTCAGGGAACGCCAAAAGAACTCCGAACACCTGACCTCCCTTCCAGATATACCCATGCCCAGCGAGAGGAAAAACTCTCCGATTGGCTGCTGGGAAAAACTCAATCTGCCGGGAATCCCTCTAGCTCCCACTGCTGGCCAAGGATGAAATTACATCCCCAGAATGCAGTCCGAGCCAGTGGACCTTCCCAAAATAAGACAGGCCAGTAACTCAAGAATTGCGATTGAGAGCAAAGTAACTCTCCCAATCAACAATTCTTTTTAAAGCGCAATACCCGTGCCAAACGCAAGGGGGCGCTACGTAAGTATTGCAGGGAGGGCTTTGGACTCAAAGCAAACTTGGCAACAAAAGCATTTTTTTTTATGTTACCTTTTAATGAGCTTTTTTTTTTCTTCTTCTTCTTTGGCTGGAATTCTGCTTGACACACACTGGTCAAAACTGTAGCCTTACTCTATTGCACTGACAGGCCAGCAGATATTATACATCAGATATTAAGAAAGGGCCTTTCAGTACATGTATAAAGTCTCACTTAGTTGGTAAAGTTGGTCTGTGGAGCATGTAAGAGTGCAAGAAATGCCTCTTGTGTATGACTTACGATGGGAAAGTCTCCTTGACAAATCTCTGAACAAATCCCTGAGGTAAAGAACACCCTTTTGCCCCAGAAAAAGAAGGAATCATTTTCATCTGGGAAACCCTCTATTCCTGAGGCTGGGTTCACACTTGTCCTACAAACGCTCCGACATTGGGAGCTCATGTCGCATGACGTGTGAAAATCAATGTTTCCCTATGAGAGCCGTCTTAACTGATCCAACACAAGTCTGTCCGACTTTGAAAACACTCCCTGTACTACTTTGCTCTGACATTCATCCTACTTCAGCCCATTGAATATCATTGAAGTCGGACCAAAGTAGGAGCCTTGTCCTTATCAGACATCCGACATGTGATTACAGCCAGGGCCAGATTAAGAGCATCATGGGCCTGGAGCTGAGGATTTTGGCGGGCCTTTTTATGGAAACAAAATGCAATTTTTTTTCCCGCTGAAAAAAAATATATAAAATGAAATATACTCTCACCAGGAGTACCAGCCGTGCAACATTTGAGCAACAGCAACACTACCAATACCACCTGCTATGCAGTCTCTCACCAGCAGCAACATAGGGAGACCACATTTCCAAACTGCCATTCAGGGACACCCCCCTACCCAAAAAAAGATGAGGGTGGGGGTAGGGATGTAGTCTTGGGGTTGATGGGGAAATCGGCAATGGGAGTGATTTGTCAGGCAAATGGCTGGTGTTAGTGCTTAAAATCATCCTGACACCATGCTTGATATGGTGTCAGGATGATCAAATTCTATTATTTCTATGACTACATCGTAATATATAGTGAAATAGTTGAACTCACCATAATGCAGAATCAGCTTGTCACTTGGCACCAGATGCAGCTCGTTACCTTGCCACCCATAGCCTGCCACCAGATGTGGTGTATCACTTTTCACAGCTGCCTGCCACCAGATGCAGCATGTCACTTGCCACCAGCAGCCTGCCACCAGATACAGTGTGCCACTTGCCACCAGCAGCCTGCCACTAGATAGTGTGCCACTTGCTACGAGCAGCCTGCCACCAAATACAGTGTGCCACTTGCCACCAGCAGCCTGCCACCAGATAGTGTTCCACTTGCCACCAGCAGGCTGCCACAGATACAGTGTGCCACTTGCCAACAGCAGCCTGCCACCAGATACAGTGTGCCACTTGCCAACAGCAGCCTGTCACCAGATACTGTGTGCCACTTGCCACAAGCAGCCTGCTACCAGATACAGTGTGCCACTTGCCAGCATATAGTGTGCCAATTGCCACCAGCAGCCTGTCTTCAGATACAGTGTGTCACTTGCCACCAGCAGCCTGCCACCTGATACAGTGTGCCACTTGCAACTAGCAGCCTGCCACCAGATACAGCATGCACATTGCCACCAGCAGCCTGCCACCAGATACAGTGTGCCACTTGCCACCCACAGCCTTCCACCAGATACAGTTTCCACATTGCCACCAGCAGCCTGCCACCAGATACAGTGTGCCACTTGCCACCATATAGTGTGTCACTTGCCACCAGCAGCCTGCCACCAGATACAATGAGGCCCCTGGCTACCAGATACAGTGTGCCACTTGCCACCAGATGCAATGTTTCACTTGCCACCAGCAGCCTGCCACCTGATACAGTGTGCCACTTGCAACTAGCAGCCTGCCACCAGATACAGCATGCACATTACCACCAGCAGCCTGCCACCAGATACAATGTGCCACTTGCCACCCACAGTCTGCCACCAGATACAGTTTGCACATTGCCACCAGCAGCCTGACACTCCCTCCAGGACTCTGCCCCGCACTGGCACTGAAAGGTGGCCCTGATGAGATGCAATGATCTGCACTGATAGAGGGCACTGACACTGAAAGGTGGCACTGAGATGCACTAATGGCCACTGATAGAGGGCACTGGCACTGAAAGGTGTCACTGATGAGATGCACTAATGGGCATTTAAGAGGGCACTGGCACTGAAAGGTGGCCCTGATGAGCTGATGAGATGCACTCATCTGCACTGATAGGTGGCACTGGCTACCTGCACTTATGGGCACTGGCAGCTATGAGCTGCACTGATAGCTGGCACTGGCAGTGATTGGATGGCACTGATATGTGGCACTGATGAGAGGCACTAATGGGCACTGATAGGTGGCACTGAGCTACTGATAGGTGGCACTGGCTAGCTGCACTTATGGGCACTGGCACCGATGAGCTGCACTGATAGGTGGCACTGGCAGTGATTGGATGGCACTGATGAGATGCACTAATGGGCACTGATAGGTGGCACTGAGCTACTGATAGGTGGCACTGGCTAGCTGCACTTATGGGCACAGGCACCAATTAGCTGCACTGATAGGTGGCACTGGCAGTGATTGGATGAAACTGATAGGTGGCACTGGCATTGATTGGATGTCACTCATAAATGTGGCATAGATGAGATGCACTAATAAGCTGCCTCCCTGCACTGATGCACTAATGGGCACTGATCTTCACTGATAGGTGGCACTGGCTAGCTGCACTTATGGGCACTGGCACCGATGAGCTGCACTGATAGGTGGCACTGGCAGTGATTAGATGGCACTGATATGTGGCACTGATGAGATGCACTAATAGGCACTGATAGATGGCACTAAGCTACTGATAGGTGGCACTGGCTAGCTGCACTTATGGGCACTGGCACCAATTAGCTGCACTGATAGGTGGCACTGGCAGTAACTGCCAGTGCCACCTTATCAGTGCAGCTCATTAGTGCCAGTGCCCATAAGTGCAGCTAGCCAGTGCCACCTATCAGTGCAGATCAGTGCCCATTAGTGCATCAGTGCAGGGAGGCAGCTTATTAGTGCATCTCATCAGTGCCATCCAATCAATGCCAGTGCCATCCAATTTGGATGGCACTGAAAAGTGGCACTGGCATTAATTGGATGGCAATCATAAATGTGGCACTGATGAGATGCATTAATAAGCTGCCTCCCTGCATTGATATTGCCCCCCCCCCCCCAAAAAAAAAATTAACCACTTCAGGTTCGTTGCAGCCAGTACTGTACCTGGCTGGTATGGTACACACACTGCACAAACATTAAACATTATCTCATCTGTATGACAGAGACAACAGTGACTGGGACGCTCATGGCTTACTTACTTTAATTTTTAGTGTGTGCTGCTTGTCTTTTCCTGTCGATTGGTCCTTTCATAAGGCAATGGAGTCTGTCTCCTTACTCTCCTAGGACGCCGGGGACGGCCTCTGGATGACGTCACGCCGTCGGGACGTCAAGCTCCGCCTACAGTCATTGTCTGTAGACTGTATTCAGTCCAGTACTGAAGAGGACGGAGGAGCACGCTCAGCCTCGGCGCACCGCCTGCGCTACAAGAGGCTGTGTTGTGGTTGTAGATAGCCGCGCGGCTCTTCTATGAATCAAAGCAGCGGCTCGCGGCCGCTACTTGCGGCCCACATAGCCGTGATTAAATGTTGCCTGGACATGTGGAATAAGTTTGGGCCTATATTATGATGGGGGCCTGGAGCTGCAGCTCCATCAGCCCCACGGTTAATCCGGCCCTGATTACAGCAGCAGTAAAAGGAATTTATCTCACTCTGGGATTGTTTTGATTGGTCAAAGAACAAGTCAGACTATCACAAAGTCGGTTCAAAGTAGTATCCTGTTCATGAAAGTCGGATGGATGTAGGACCAATGTAGGGTGAATGTAGGATGAATGTAGGACAGATGTCGCAGAGCAAAGTAGTATGAGGCTGGGTTCACACTACACTACACGACTTTCATCCTACTTTGCTCTGCGACATTTGTCCTACATTGATCCTACATTGGTCCTACATCCATCCTACTTTCATGAACAGGATACTACTTTGGTCCTACTTTGTGATAGACTGACTTGTTCTTTGACCAATCAAAACAATCCCAGAGTGAGATAAATTCCTTTTACTGGTGCTGCAATCACATGTCAGATGGCAAAAGTCGGATGGTTAAGACAAGGCTCCTACTTTGGTCCTACTTCAATGATATTCAATAGGCTGAAGTAGGATCAATGTAGGACCAAAGTAGTACAGGGAGCATTTTCAAAGTCGGACTGACTTGTGTAGGACCAGTTAAGACAGCTCTCATAGGGAAACATTGATTTTCACACGTCATGCTACATGAGCTCCCAATGTAGGAGCATTGTCGGAACAAGTGTGAACCCAGCCGTATAGTGTGAACCCAGCCTCAGGCTGGGTTCACACTTGTTCCGACAACGCTCCGGCAAATGTCACAGAGCAAAGTAGGATGAAAGTCGTGTAGTGTAGTGTGAACCCAACCTCAGGCTATAAAAGAGTTCCAGGTTGAAGAGTTTCTGCAGGTCCAAGGCAAACCATGGAACTCAGATCCACCATAATGCCGCATACACACGGTCAGAATTTCCGATGGAAGAGTCAGATGGGAGCTTTTCAGTGGATATTCCAACCGTGTGTATGACCTATTGGACTTTTTCCGTTGGAATTTACGACAGACTTAGATAGAGAGCAGGTTCTCTATTTTTCCGTTGGAAATTCAGAGTTTTGCCTGGTCAAAAGCCAGACCGTGTGTACGCGGCATTAGTCCTCGACCACCAACCTCTGCTAGTCTTAGAGCAAGTCATAATCCTTAAAGTAGAAGGGATGGGGAATAAACCCAGGGAGGAGCTTAAACCTGTAAGGACACCTTTCCTGTGCAACACAAAAGCATTTTTTTTTGCTGTCCATGGAATCTTTTATTCTCAAGGCGGGTTCTTCTTTTGACTTTAAAGTGGAGTTCCACCCATTTTTTTATGTTTGTCTGTGCTGCATGCCCTAATCTCATAGTGTTCAGAATGGACAATTTTTATTTATTTTGTTGCTTGTAAATACCTTTATTTTGTAGTCCTTCACTACTTCCTCCTCCTTATTAGCCTAGGCTATTAAGTCACAAGGCTATTTGCAAGGGTTTCTGGGATAGGCATCATGTTTCCCAGTAGTCCTTGCAAACCTGACTGAAACCTATTACATTGCTTGTGCAGCACTGAGCATGTGCGAGATATGCAAAGCTGAAATCCAGGAAGTCATACAGTCTGGCTTCATGATGCCCACACGTAAGATGGTCACGGTCTATTTCTAGATTATAAATAATCTAAATGCTGTAACAACCTAACAAAACGGACCTTAGTTTACAGACTAACTTTACTAGAATACATTAAGCTTGTGTATTATTATTCTGCAATTTCTATGTCCTCCTCCTAAACATCCTAAGGAGATTTTGCTTCATTGTCTGGATGTGGTACTTGCTTGAGTTATCTCTGTTTCCGTTCCCTTTTGACAGCGGCTCTCTGTTTGTTATTTCTGGATGGCCTCATAGTGGATTTGACAGTTCATCATTCAAGCTTATATGAATGATAAGGTTTCCCTGTTTCCGCGCTCAAGGCACAATCCACTGGATCAGTTATGGGCTTTGTGAGCTTTTCAACAGCAGGCTTAGTTTTCTCAGATTTTCAGGGCTGCTGTGTGTTCTTCTTTTTAACATATTTTACCAGGTAGATGCTTAAGAATTAGCTGATGCCGTGTTTGGTCGTCAGTTTCTTCAGGCAGCTCTGTAGGCTCTATTCAGCCACCTCTGTTAACCTGTTTTTTTGTCAGCCCGTTGGCCTTTGTTTGTTTTGTTGCCCAACCCTCATTTGTACTGCTTTTGGACCTCGCAATGTGCCTGAATACATATATGGTGTCCCATAATTTTCAAAAAAATTTTTTTGCCTTGATGTAAAATCCTTTTCTTAGAGTACATGATGGTACAGTGTCTCCCCTCTGTTCATATGATGCTCCCCTATTGCTTGCTAACAAAACTGAGGCAACTCAGTTTGAAAGCAACGATCTACAAGTACCAGTGCAGTGTTGTTGGCAAACGTGAACAATAAATAATGAATAAACCAAAGTCCAGTGGTAGTGATAAATCACAACTACATAGTGATGGATGCAGAAACCAGTCCAAAAATGTGAGTAATTGACAATGAATGTGTCAAACAATTCAATAACTTCTATCCCTTTAAGCAATCGGAAAAATCCAGAGACGTCTTCAAAGATAACTGTGCTCACAGAGCGCTTACCTTCCAACAGAGAGAAAGGGGCCTCAACTCATAATGCTGTCCACGTCCAGGCGTAATCAGAGTCCGCACACCGTAGATTAAGCAAAAACTTACAAACAAAAAACGGGTAAAAAAACGCCAACAACGGCACTTCCAGTCGGATGGTCAGGGTGTCACGTCACTTCCGGGTGACGTGACACCCTGACTGTCCGACCGGAAGTGCCGCTGTTGGTGTTTTTTACCCGTTTTTTGTTTGTAAGTGAATTTATCCAATAAACTGGTTCCAGTTTTTACATAATTCACGATGAGAGCTTCATTTTTTCCATTCCATGCATGTGCTTAATCTACGGTGAGCGGACTCTGATTACGCCTGGATGTGGACAGCATTATCTATCCAAGACGGAATTCAACAACATTATCGAGGATTGAGTTGAGGCCCCTTTCTCTCTGTTGGAAGGTAAGCGCTCTGTGAGCACAGTTATCTTTGAAGACGTCTCTGGATTTTTCCGATTGCTTAAAGGGATAGAAGCTATTGAATTGTTTGACACATTCATTGTCAATTATTCACGTTTTTGGACTGGTTTCTGCGTCCATCACTATGCAGTTGTGATTTATCACTACCACTGGACTTTGGTTTATTCATTATTTATTGTTCACGTTTTGTGGTTGTAGTTTGTATTATATTTATATACTTTTTGCCTTAGGGACGCCACTTGCGCCTTTTAGTTTAGTTTAGTTTTTGCGCTCATCACTTTTTATTTCACATTTATCTTCATTGTTGTTAGCACATAACAGATTTGAGCTGCGTCTAGTTTAGTTTTTCACTGTTTACGTTTATTCACTGTTGGTTAGCGCTGTAGCTTTCCTCTTATAACCACTATGGGGAATTATATTGTCAATTTTTGTTATCATTTTCCTGGATGCGCTTTTTAATACAGTCCAATGGTATCATGCGGTCTGTAACCAACAGAGAAACCATTCATTTATGTAAGAGTTAAACCCCCCCCCCCCACCCCTTACCTATCCTACATTTTAGTAATATTTAACTTCATTCAAAAGTTGTATTTAAATCTTTTTCACAAGCTGTGCACAAATGTAAAAACGTATATTAGATGTCACAGAGAGAGTATTTCTAAGCTTGCTTTGAATTTAAATCTCCCCAGTGGAGATTTGCACTATGCAAGATCCTTCTGACTGCAGATGAATTGCTTATTGGATATGAAAGAAGATTCCAATGTAAAATAAGATACTTCCTTGAGGCCAAAAATACAAAATATACCAAAAGAGATATCATGTTTTAAAATGTGTGCATAATTTATAGATGGTATAATTATATGAAGATGACGAGGTTGTTTGTAATACAAAAATAACACCAGTGTACGTGACCCCTATATTGTTATGCATGATCAGTGCTACAGAAAATTATTTCTCAAAGGTTATGTGTCAGCATTAAGTCCTTTGCCTAGGGACAATAAGCCATACAATCAGACTTGATAACATTAACTACTTAGAAAGCACTCCTTATATATACTTCTTAAAAACAGAAACACACATTTATATTGTAGTTGAAATCTATTTTATTAATGAATATAATCTGGTTGTATAATGATGTATTTGAAAATGGTGCGCTTGCTCAATTAACTAAATAAATCATGAGTGGAAAACAAAACATAAATGACAAAAAAGGATGAAAATAATAATATATAAAGTCCAAGTGCAAACAATGATATATAAACAACTGCTCAATCCATGTCTTGATTAAAGGTGAAAACCATCCAGTGAAACAAAAAGGTGAAAAACAGCAACCACCGCCACCTATAGATGAAATGGCCGCTCATCTCAGGGAATGACCGTGAGGTCAAACAAAGCTTCAACTCCCAAAAAGATGATTTCTAGGATCCATGCTGCAAAAAAATTATAACACACAGCATATATCAAAACAATACAGCAGTTGGCATATCTATTGCAGGTAGAATAGGTAGGTAACATAAACAGGTATGTGACCAAAGATGGCTTGGGACACAGCACAAACTGCACATGTGCACAAAGTGAGATGAATGTCAGCCTCAGCCCGAACCTGGGCAGAATTTACTTTTACGTTCCAGTAAAGGATGATCATTGAAACAGAATGTATATATTACATAAGCCATGACTAAGCATTGAACTAGTGTGAAACGCGTCGGCTGCTCTTTTTCTCGATTTTTTTTGGGCTGTATCCTGTGATGCATTTCTATTGATTTTACCAATAAAGACAACTTGAGAAGTTTCTTTGGAGTGTGGCTGTCCATCCTTTTAGAATTTTCCACATTTTTGTTATATATTACATATTAAAGGCTTTTATATAGTGCTGTCAATTTACGTAGAGCTTTACATCTATATATAGTATATTTACTTGAGTCCCTGCCCTTAAGGACCTTACAATCTAAGGTCTTTAAAGAGGAAGTAAACCCTTGAAAAAAAATGTTCTTCTCTCTCCCCTGCAAAGTAAATAAAGGCATAATGTGCTAGTATGCATCACATACTAGCACATTATGTAACACTTACCTGCAAACGAAGCCTGCGTCCCCCCACTGCAGGCCGCAACCATCTTTGCCCATCTTATTTCCGGGGCCACGGACTCTGGCTCTGTGACTGGCCGGAGCCACGGGATGTCACTCCCATGAATGCGCACAGGAGCTGCTGGTCATGGTACTCGCTCCTGAAGAAACGGCACGGGTGGCTGTTTCTTCAGAGTGCATGTGCCAATGACATCATTGGCGCATGTTTAGGAGATATTTACAATACCTATAGGTAAGCCTTTTCTAGGCTTATCTATAGGTACAAAGTATACAGGGAGGGTTTACAACCTCTTTAATTCACATTCATACATACACATACTAGGACTAATTTAGACAGGAGCCAATTAATCTTCCAGCGTGTCTTTGAAGTGTGGGAGGAAACTGGAGTCCCCGGAGGAGACCCACACAGGCATCGGTAAGGGTAACATCTCTGCCAGGCTTTTACCATTTTATGTACACACGATCAGACCGGTCCGATGAAACTGGTCTTAAGACCAGTTTCATCGGACCAATTCGATGGTGTGTATGGCCCATCGGACCGTTGTCCGTCGGACCAAAGTTTTAAAACGTACTTTAAAATCTGTCCGACGGACACCTGTCGGACTAAAACGATGGTTAGTACACAAAAGCATCGGACCAAAAACCTGTGCATGCTCAGAATCAAGTCAACGCATGCTTGGAAGCATTGAACTTTGTTTTTTCAGCGCGTCGTTGTGTTCTACGTCACCACGTTCTGGCCTAATCGGATTTTTGGCCCGATGGTGTGTACGCACATCAAACCACTTCAGTGTGGTCCGATGAAAACGGTTCATCGGACCAGTCTGATCGTGTGTACGTGGCCTCAGTGACCATATTCCCCTCCCTTCCTCATCACTGTGATGGTGATCGCTTGGGCGAAAATCTCCCCAACAGGCACACTTGATTGTCAGCACTGATATCAGCACCCCTAGCTGATTCGTCATTCAGCATCGGGTGCAGGCGCCTGCATCTGTAGTAAGGGAAACACAGACTGTTTCCTACTTGCTAATGCGCAAATCACTCTGTGTTCCAGAAGGCAGCGATGGGAAGGAGGAGGGGATGTAAATGTTGTAGATCACCCTGTGGCGATCTTACTCAGAAGTGAGAGCAGGTACCTGCCAAAACCAGGTACCCCCCCCCCCAAAAAAAAAAGTGCCAAATGTGGCAGTAGAGGGGGGGGGGGAGAGGGTGCGAACAAGCAGAGCTTCCCCCTTTAGGGGAGCTCCGCTTTAAGGTCTTTATAACCTGATAACCACAGGATGAATATGGCTACCAGCTAAAAACTTAGTTTGTAGCTTTTGCAAAGACAGGGAAAGTATCTTGGCTAATGAACTCACAGAATCAATAGCAGGGACTAGTATGGGTTCTCTCTCCCATAAGATTACTAGCCTATTTGCAATATTAAAGCTGAAGTTGAAACTGAAAATGCTTTTTAGCCGTACAGCTTGTATAGGGGTAACAATATGATCCTCACAGAATAAAACATCATAGTGTAAATAAATCTATAGTCAGCGTTATATGCAAAACATATAATAGTAGAAGTGCTAATTATAAACATTATATAAAGTGTGGTTATATAGTATAGATGTTGAAACTAAAATGGTGATTATGAATTTCTCCATGTATGACATATTACCATGTGCTTATCCTAAAGTACTGTACCATTAGGAAATCTACCAAGGGACATGGGTCGGCATGCTACTGTCGTTCTGCTTGTGTGACTGTCTGATAATACATCCTCTAAAGGGAGGTATTAATCTGTATTACATTTAGAGGATACTATGATGGCCTTGTGTGTGTATGCTCTCCGTAATTAAGTCTAAAGGTGATTTCCTATTGAGATAAAATTATCTCTAATCAAGCTTTAGTAACCTAAGTTACCTGTAATGAAGTATGCCCCACAGTGTGTAGGCAGCTGGATCCTGTACAAATCTTCACTGTAGGCATACCCTCCTCCTCTTCCTATCTCTGAACTTCCAGGACAATAAGGTAAGCTAGGTCACTAAAGCTGAAGGACTAAAAATAATACTTAAAACGGAGTTCCACCCTTAAAAACACTTTTTTTCATTACATCCAGCATACTGGCGTCAGCGCCAGTATGCTGTTTTTTTTTTTTTTTTTAATGCTTGTACTTACTGTATATCACAACATTGATTTCCAGGCGCACCGCGGAGTGTCGCCGCTATAAGGCGTCACGCCTTCCGGAAACAGCCGATTAGCATTCAGCGCCTGCGCATAGACCCAGGAGCTGACTGCGCAGGCGCCGAAAATAGCCGGTCCTAGTTCGGGTTTTTTCGGAGGGCGTGACGCGCTATATACGGCGCCTGCGCAGTCAGCTCCTGGGGCTGTGCGCAGGCGCCGAGTAAAAGCCGAATGCTAATCGGCTGTTTCCGGAAGGCGTGACGCCTTATAGCGGCGACACTCCGCGGTGCGCCAGGAAATTAAATTTGGGAGAAACAGTAAGTACGAGCATTAAAAAAAAACAGCATACTGGCGCTGACGCCAGTATGCTGGATGTAATAAAAAAAAGTGATTTTAAGGGTGGAACTCCGCTTTAACTAAACTTCAGCTTTAAAGTGTATTTAAAGCCAAACCGTGTTTTTCTAGTTTTGGGCTCTGATGGAGAAATGTATCCACAATTCCTGTTCTGCTTACAATGGTTTCACCAGACAGAAAGTAAGAGCCGGTTCACACAAGGGCAACACGACTTTGTGCGCGACTTTGCAATGCGACCTCAGCGCGACTTGAGCGTGAACCACAGTGTGACTTGAAGTCGCCTCCAGGACAGGGGACTTTGCCAGTGGCCAATCAAAGAGTAATCAGCTCTGTGGGAAGGATGGGGTTTACAGAGAACTTGTTTTACTTCCTGGAAAGCTGCTTTAGTTAAGACAGGGGATCTGACTTGGAGGTGACTTGCATTGAAATCAATGGGTACAAGTCGCCTAGAAGTCAGATTGAAGTAGTACAGGAACCTTTTCTGAAGTCAGAGTAGTGTACATTAGGAAGGCTCCCATTAACTTCAATGGAATTTGACATGTTGCGTGACTTGGGGCGACTTCAAGTCAGACCCCAAGTCGCCCCTGTGTGAACCGGCTCTAAGGGTACTTCTACAACAGTGAATCTGACAAATAAAAATCGAATATGGTTTCTATTTCAATCATTTTTATTTATTGTTTTCCAAAGACAATGGTAAAACATTACATTCAGAAAAATATAAGAAAACAAAGCAATGGGTAGGTACAAAATGCCCAAAAATGTTCCCAGTGATCCACTGGCATACAATATGTAATAAAGGTAGGTTCAGCAATGAAAACACTCTATCAAGCTATACAAAACTAAAAAAATCTGACAGGGTTTATAGCCTTCCCCTACCAAACAAGAAATTAATATGTTTGCCTGTGCTGTTGTGGGAAAGTTAACTTTTACTTCCTGTCTGGTGAACCATAGCTAGTAGGACAAGAAGCAAAAGGAAATCTCTCTAACAAAGTCCCAGATAGCATAAAAAATGTGAGAGGTTCTTGCATTAAAAACGTGAGAGGTTCTATCCCCCCTCCCCAAACTCTATCCAAAAACGTAAAAAAAAAAGACTATCTAGATTGAAACGTGAGAGGTTCTATCCCCCAAACTCTATCCAAAACGTACACAAATAAAAATAAATAAACTATCTGGGTTGAAATGTGAGTTCTACCCCCCAAACTCTATCCAAAAACGTAAAAAAAAATAAACTATCTGAGTTGAAACATGAGTTCTACCCCCCAAACTCTATCCAAGACATAAAAAAATACAAAAAAACTATCTGGATTGAAGTCTTGCTTGGAGTTTAATAACATTTTAGTGGCCAGTGTTGATTACCACATAAGTTTAAAGTGGACCTTCGTCTTTCTTTTGTGGATTGCTTATTGCAGACACACTCCTCTCCCATTTTGGAACATTTTTTTTTTTTTTTGGTAGTAAGTACTGTAACGAACATTGGATAGAAGAAGGTCCTGGACTGCCTCACTCCTTAAAACGATGTCTTTATTTGTACAAATAAAATCCAAAAAACAACCAAAGTAATGCAGTCAAAATGTGGTGAACAACAAGAAAAAGGTGGCTGACATGTTTCACATCATGTGATGCTTACCATGGGCCAGATTCAGGTAGATGGGCGAATCTTTAATCTGGAGTAACGTTTCTCATTTACGTTACTCCGCCGTAACTTTCGGAGCAAGTACTGTTATTCACAAAGCACGCGCTCCTAAAGTTGCGGCGGCGTAGCGAAAATGAGCCGGCGGAATTCAAATTGGGCAGGTAGGGGGCGTGTATTATGTTAACAATGCGCTATCCCGCGGCGAACGTACTGTGCATACGTCGACTGTCAGTGCGCATGCTCCAAATTCTTTCAGGGAACGTCAATGACGTCAATCCCCATTCACGGACGTTTTTACGCAAACGACGCAAATTTTTTTTTTGACGCGATGACGACGGCCATACTTAACATAGGATATTCCACTAGGGGGCTGCTTTATCTTTGCGCCGCGTATCTCTTACGGAAACGTCGGAAAGTCACTGCGTCGCTCCCGAATACAATCGTGAATTTCCGATTCCAGCTGATTAACATATTCTCGGCGTTAATCAGCGGGAACGCCCCGTGCGCCATTTTTAAACTTGAAGTTACGATACGACGGCGAAATACAATTACGCCGCTCGTATAGTAACTCCAACCCGGCGTTTCTTGTTTTCTGCTTACTGAAAACAGAAACGCCGGCTCAAAGTGAGAGTTAGGCTGGAGTATCACTGATACTCCAGCCTAACTCTACCTGAATCTGGCCCTATGAGTATAGGCAGCACCCTTTTTTTTTAGTGGGACGGAAGAAAAGCCAAGGGATCAGCAGTTTTTAGAGCGGTATTATTTCTCACTGTAACGAACATGGTGTAAAATCTAACATGAACTTCTGAATAGTGTTACCTCCGCCACAGTTGTATAGAAATAAAAATAAAATAAAATGTAATAGCAATTCTTATGTGCCTATAGCTGAGCTGTCCAATATGTGCTACAATAAAGAATGGGCTTTCCAACGTATGTATGGACAGCGCTATGGAAATTCTTAAAATATTATCAAAAAACAACAGAATTCAAAATCAAAAACATGTATTTAAATCCTATTATTTGTGAATCATACTAAATACTTGCAAAGTCCATATCTTGCACACACTCAAAAAACATATATCCAGTCCCAAAGTGTCACAATTTTTACCGTGCAAATGCTTGCGAAACAATCACTATGCTTCAAAATGCCCCCCAAAAAAAGCATTCTGTGTGCTGGGTGCCATGTGCCTCCCCTTCAAATCAGAACTCACCAGAAAATGTTGACCCTGTGTCACAAATGGGAAAAAAATCGCTATACACATGCTTTGGGACATATGTGGGCTCAGTAAAAAATCACTAGTGGTTACCATCACCTTTTTAAAATAAGATCAAAGGTACCCAGCATAGTTACAAAAACATGTAGCATCGTATGGCAAAATCTTCCATTTGTCACCTATTACTGGGACAACTGTCTGGGAATGACTCTCATTTTGGCAGATTTCCTCTAACTGGCTTTTGTGTCTTTGGGACAGGAAGTGAAAAGAAAATTTCTTCAGTGGTATACAGCACAAATAAATTGTTGGGTTTTTACCCTCCCCTACGCTATACAAGGAAAAAGCACACCACTAGTGGTTGCCATCACCTTTGTAAAATAAGTTCAAAGGGACACAGGATAGGTACAAAAACTTGTGGTATTGTGTGACCCTCTGCAACTGTCACACGTCGTGAGACTAATGTAGAAAGGTCTTTTTATTTTTTTGTAATTAGTCATGAGAAAGCTGATGTAAATAAATATATCCCATATCATCAGTGGAAATTTTGTTACTAAATTATAAGATTAAAATTGTTTACATTTCACAAAATCCAAGGCCTAGTTAGTGAACAAAGCAATGCAGAGGGATGTTGCTTTGGATGCCAAAATGTGTGTGATTGGTCGCTGGAGATGGTAGTGTATCCCTATATAGCCTGGCTACTTCATTTGTTTCTAACCAAAACGAAACTTGATTTTGGTTAAAGTGGTTCAATCATTTTTACAACTGGAATGTTTTATTACTAAACTGACTGGAATAACTCATTATGTTTCCGTATAGTCTTAGGCAAGCAGAACAGTTAATGTAATGTAAAATATGCACGTTTATAATCCCTGGAAGATTTGGGGTTGTCTTCGGAATGCCCAGTCACTAAATGTAGTACTTGGATATAGAGGATATGATTTATTTTTAATGAAGCATGCAGGATGCAGCAGATTCTGTTCCCGATGGGGTAGGTGGGATATCTTTAATTGCTCATTAGTGCCACTGAAAGAAAGAAATATAGTGATCCATCTTATCTTGGCAGCATCTTTCTTAATGATTCTGGACTAAATTCAATCTGTGTTTTTCAATTAACTATTTGCAATTTACTGCTAGAAGCCAAGCTTTTTTGCCCTTGTTATGACACCGGAGTGTATTGAGGTGAACTTGCCCAATATATGAGAGCTGCGGCTCCCATATACCAGAATAATAGTGTTGATTGTACACCAACTCGCCCCCCTGTGCATACCTGCCAACTGTGCCGTTTTTAACGGGACAGTCCCGTCAAATAGGACCTAGTCCCGGCTAATTTAGCCTGCCGGGACTTGTCCCGGCTAGTGGGGAAGGCATTTGAGCCCGTTTTCGGGCTGTCCGGTAAAGTCCGTTATATGGGCAGCAGTGCCCATAAAAATAATGGCCGCGTGTACGAGGAAGCCCTTCCCATCACAGCACTCTGTATAGAGCAGCCAGGCACGTCTGCAGTGATCCAGAGGAAGCCTATTCTCACTTCTAAAGGCGTGGCTACACGTTCTTTGTTCTGTGATTGGGTAAAATGTTTTAAGAGGGCGTGTGTTTAGGTGGCAGCCCCTGGCTGGGACAGGTCGTGTCTTCCTTGTTGTCAGTGGTCAGATCATGCTGTTTCCTGGGGGCTGATTGGGGAGTTGTGAGAGCCCAGGGGAATGAGAATCACCTGAGATCCGGGGATGATGGATCAGTACAGGTACCTATCACACTGACACTCCATACCAGCACACTGTAAAGCACAGCTGCAAACTTGGATTGGAGTGATGCACTCTGGACTGCCTGAGCCTCTGACCATCCCACCTCCTGCCCCGAGCCTCTGACCATCCCAACTCCTGCCCCGAGCCTCTGACCATCCCACCTCCTGCCCTGAGCCTCTGACCATCCCACCTCCTGCCCCGAGCCTCTGACCATCCCACCTCCTGCCCGAGCCTCTGACCATCCCACCTCCTGCCCCGAGCCTCTCTGACCATCCCACCTCCTGCCCCGAGCCTCTGACCATTCCACCTCCTGCCCCGAGCCTCTGACCATCCCACCTCCTGCCCCGAGCCTCTGACCATCCCACCTCCTGCCCCGAGCCTCTGACCATTCCACCTCCTGCCCCGAGCCTCTGACCATCCCACCTCCTGCCCCGAACCTCTGACCATCCCACCTCCTGCCCCGAGCCTCTGACAACCCCACCTCCTGCCCCGAGCCTCTGACCATCCCACCTCCTGCCCCGAGCCTCTCTGACCATCCCACCTCCTGCCCCGAGCCTCTGACCATTCCACCTCCTGCCCCGAGCCTCTGACCATCCCACCTCCTGCCCCGAGCCTCTGACCATCCCACCTCCTGCCCCGAGCCTCTGACCATCCCACCTCCTGCCCCGAGCCTCTGACCATCCCACCTCCTGCCCCGAGCCTCTGACCATCCCACCTCCTGCCCCGAGCCTCTGACCATCCCACCTCCTGCCCCGAGCCGCTGACCATCCCACCTCCTGCCCCGAGCCTCTCTGACCATCCCACCTCCTGCCCCGAGCCTCTCTGACCATCCCACCTCCTGCCCCGAGCCTCTCTGACCATCCCACCTCCTGCCCCAAGCCTCTCTGACCATCCCACCTCCTGCTCCAAGCCTCTCTGACCATCCCACCTCCTGCCCCGAGCCTCTCTGACCATCCCACCTCCTGCCCCGAGCCTCTCTGACCATCCCACCTCCTGCCCCGAGCCTCTCTGACCATCCCACCTCCTGCCCCGAGCCTCTGACCATCCCACCTCCTGCCCCGAGCCTCTGACCATCCCACCTCCTGCCCCGAGCCTCTGACCATCCCACCTCCTGCCCCGAGCCTCTGACCATCCCACCTCCTGCCCCGAGCCTCTGACCATCCCACCTCCTGCCCCGAGCCTCTGACCATCCCACCTCCTGCCCTGAGCCTCTGACCATCCCATCTCCTGCCCGCAGGGGAGTGAATAAAATAATGTAAGGGGCACTGATAAAAAGGTTTCCCCTATATTAGTAACTCCCCTTACCTTAGTGTATTCACTCTTCGGAAGGTGGTCTCTGGTCACCAGAGTGGCTACCACATCAGAGTTCCTGGCATTCCCCATTACATCAGAGTCTGCAGGATTGCCCCTTAGAGTGAAAGGGTAATTCTGCAGGCCCTGATGTAAAGGGGGACTCTGATGTAAAGGGAATTCAGTGGACTCTGATGTAAGGGAAGGTTCTGGTGACCAGGGACCACCTTATATCAGAGTTCCCCCTTATATCATGATCTGCAGCGTTCCCCTTTACGTAAGAGTTCCATTTCACTGTAAGGGGGATCCCTGCAGACTCTGATGTAAGAGGGGAACCCAGTGTAGTGATCTGACCTTCATGTCAATGGAGAAATGTTTTTTCACTTTTGTTTAACTTAAACACATTGCTAATAGCACTAGCTATGTGTTTATAGTTTACAAATTGATACTTGCACTGTTTAGCAGTGAAAAGATTACTAGGCGAAGATTATGCGGAGTGGGTGGAGCTTCGGGGAAGTGAGTGTGGTAATTAATTAATAGCTGTGCTGCAAAGTGTCCCTGGAATTTTTTTTCAAATGTTGGCAACTATGCCTGTGTTGTACATAATCCATTGAAATATCACTTTTCTTCATAAATAAAACCAAACACATCGACTTTATTTTCCCTTAAACATTAGATGATTAATTTGCATTGTAAAAAAGGCCATAAACTGCAGAACATCAAAAAATGAAAGTCCCTGTTACAATGAGAGATTTACCAATTAAACTAAGAAGAACCTATTTCCAGTGTTTGGGTATTAGGTTTGTTGCTTTTTCTTGCATTTTGTGAAAATGTATTTGTTTGCATTAACCTACTTCAGTGGTCTCCAAACTTTTCAGTATGAGGCCACATGATATATTTTACAAACATTTTCTGAACTTAAAAAACTCCCATCAGGTTCCCTATGTCCCCCTTACATCAGAAGTCAAGGCATATATTGCCAGCAGATCATGGGTCTTCAAAGTAACATTGGACAGTATTTTGAAGATCCATGGTGTGCTGGAAATAAATGGTTTAAGTTGTGCTGACACCGATTTCCAGGTATTAGTTGCTCTAGCACGTATTTACTTCAGGCCATCTACCGGAATGTATGCTGCAGGAATATTCTACATGTCTCCTTACTCCAGAGTCCCCCCTTACATCAGTGTCTTGATCAAGGTCCCCCCTTACATTAGGGCTCTTGATCAGAATCATCCCTTACATTAGGGTCCCCATGAGAGCCCCCCCCTTACATTAGGGTTCCCCATCAGAAGCAGTGATCATAGGCAACCTTAATTCTCAGGCCTCGTACACACAACTGATGAACTCGTCGGGAAAGACACATCGTTTTCCTCGACGAGTTACTTGTTAGGCTTGTCGAGAAACTTGACAAGCTGTCTTTGTGTATACGCTGTCAAGACCAAATCTCCTCGTTCTCAAACGCGGTGACTTCAATACATAAAACAGCAGGGGAAGTTTGATTCCACTGGCACAACCCTTGGGGCTGCTTTTGCTAATCTCATGTTACTGCGTGTTAGGAAAAAGTTTGGTAAGAGACATTTGCACTTTTCAGTGCACCGGTTTCTAAGCATACACACCAACGTGTTTCTCGTCGAAAACTAGCCTGACGAGGAACACGACGAGGAAATTGAGACTCCCGAAGAGGAAAAAGAGAACTTGCTCTCTTTTTTCCTCATCGAGTTCCTCTAAAGTTTTCTTGATGAAAAGCATACACACGACCGGTTTCCTCGGCAAAAAAGCTCTGCCACCAAGTTTCTTGATGGATTCTGTTGAGGAAACCGGTTGTGTGTATGCGGCCTGAGTTGCATGTTTTTTTCCAGCTGCCCCTGAACTCCCCTCTATGTTATCTTACCAGTACATGTACACAGAGTAGTTTATAGTTGTTTCTAGGCAGTTGCGTTTAGAAGCATTTTTTGGAAAGCAAAAAAATGCGTTCAGGACAGATGTTCAGAGGCATTTGAAATGCCAAATGCCACGTATACACAGTCAGATAATCCTACAAGAAAAGTTCGATGTGAGCATTTGGTCGGAAATTCCGACCGTGTGTAGGCTCCATCGGAATTCCCGACAGCAAAAATTTGAGAGCTGGTTGTAAATTTTTCTGACAAGAAAATGTCAGAATGTCTGTATGCAATTTTGACTTAAAACAGGCAAAACACGCATGTTCTGAATCAATTTAATGCATGCTCGGAATCATTGAACTTCATTTTTCTCGGCTCGTTGTAGTGTTTTACGTCACCGCGTTCTTGACGGTCAGAATTTCAGACAACATTTGTGTGTCTGTGTGTATGCAACACAAGTTTGAGCCAGCATTCCATTGGGAAAAAATCCACAGTTTTCTTGACGGAATTTCTGATCATGTGTACGCGGCATTAGGGTTAGTAAAAGAGGCTTTTCCATTAGAAAAGCATGTTTTTTTGTTTTTATCAGGTGCTCTGTACCATAGTACACTAGGGTTCATTTGAAGAATATTTTTAAACTCAGCATTTATTTACTCTTTTTTAACCACTTGATTACCGGGCCAATATTGGCACTTTTCTCCTTCATGTAAAAATAAAAATAAAAAATTCTAGAAAATTAATCAGAACCCCCAAACATTATATATTTGTTTTTTAGCAGACACCCTAGGGAATAAAATGGCGGTCATTGCAACTTTTTTCTCGCACGGTATCTGCGCAATAATTTTTCAAACGCCTTTTTTTAAGGGAAAAAAGGGAAAAAAACTGTTTCATTAATTAAAAAATAACAAAACAGTAAAGTTAGCCCAATTTTTGTTGTATAATGTGAAAGATGAAGTTACGCCGAGTAAATAGATAGCCAACATGTCACGCTTTAAAATTGAGCGTGGAGAAGCACTGGATGGAGGCGGGAGGGGGGGACTTCCCCTCCCGCTGCCTATAAGAACGATCAAGCGGCAGAACCGCCGTTTTGATCATTCTTATGGTGCACAGAATCGCCGGCTGAAGACATCGATATCTGAATGATGCCTGTAGCTGCAGGCATCATTCAGATATCCCCGCACAAAGCCGAGGACATCCATGGACGTCCTTGGTGATTAAGTGGTTAATGTTTTACTTTGTCTCTTATGTATTCTTCAACAGTTATACACGTTATACAGTTATACAAATAAAGAAAACTCAATTACAGTTTCTGTTAAATATTTTCTGGTGTCTTAAAGTAGAACTACTGGACATTTTGAATAAGGGAGGGTCATAACCCCTGTGTCCCAGTGGGAAAATGTAACTTTGTTTCCTGTCCTATAGCCAAAATAGGAAGAATAGAAAATCCCTCCAACGTGTGCAAATCCCTTCTTGTCCCCATATTCAAAGACTCTCCCTTTATTCCTTTTCTGGTTGCAACCCAAAATTTGGGATTTTCTTTCACTTTCACTCTTGGTGATAACAGTCACCATGAAAAATAGAGAGGTTGAACGGGGGGGGCACAGACAGTCATAAAAGCCTAACCTGTGTTCTAATCCCTCTCCATTCTGCCTCTAGTTATACTTTAACCAAATAATGTGTGATTAAATGTAAGAAAGGTGTATACCCAATATATGTAAACTGTCAGTGGTGCTTGCAGGTTAGAATTTTATGTTATTTCCATACATCCCAACTGTCCCTCATGTGGAAGGACTGCCACTCTTATGGAACTAATTCCCTCTGTCCCACGTTCCTTCCCAGTTGTCTGTTCTTTTGGACAGATGTGTAGGCCTCTACAATAAATAGAATTGTAATGAGACACAACATTAAACCCTTATATTCTAACATAATAAAAAATACATCTGTGCCCCATGCAGGGATGTATTGTAACAGCATGGGGATGTACAAGTGTTGTGGGCAGCCCTGTGCTGGCAGTCCCATTCATGTCTATTGGAATACAGTGCATCTTCGTGCTTATAAAACATGACCCTGCACAGGACTCGGATGTAATCGCTCTGTGTGAATAAGGCCTAAGGCCTCATGCAAGTGGGCAGAAAAAATGCTTTTAAAGGCATTTTTCTTATCTTTTTTTTATTCCTCCAAACCTGCATTTGGAGAGGAGCTTAACACCATAGTTTACACACATCAACACATTCATGCAAATAAATTCATGCCGAGGGCTAGAATAAATGAATATTCTGGCCAGCATAATGAGTTTACACTGATATGCTTCCAAATGCTATACACCTGTAAACGTGTGTAATTTCTTGCAAAAATAAATTTTTAGGCTTAATTTTTCTGCCAGCTCCTGGCAGAAAGATTAAGGTGAGTTAGGATTTTTTAAAATACGCTCATAGGCATGAAGCTTAAGTGCCGGTTCACACAGGGGCGACTTGTCAGGCGACTTAGACGCCTGACAAGTCGCGCTTCGTTCTGTACTATTGAACCGTTCTAATAGGAGCGACTCAAGTCCTGTACTACTTTAAGACGACTTGAGGGCGACTTGCATCAACTTCTATACGTCGTGTGCAGATCTCGTTGCATAGTCGCTCTGTAAGACGGGTTGCCCCTGTGTGAACCGGAACTTAAGGAACCATATTGATCAAAAAAGCTCTTGTGCTTAGCCAATCAGTTTTGCTGATTAATGCTCATGGGCCACATAAGTGGGGTCATGGAAGGGGGTGCATCTTTTGCTTATACTCTTTGTGCTAAAGGGTTTTCCAACTCACACAGCTGGGATATATGCATTTCTGTGAAAATTTCATAAAATATTGAGATTGTCCTATTGCTGTTACAAGTAAAATCCATAAACAAATAAGAATTGTGTAATGCATTGGACAGTACAGTACTTTGATAATCTGTGCAATTATAGCATTGTACAGTATTTGAAAGCTCGGCTTGGCCCTCTGGCCACAGCTGGAGAGTGTCTAAGCTCACCTTAGATGCGGATACAAGCTGTCTTGCAAAAAGATGTCCAGGAAATATTTGGATGAATTCCCAGAATTATTTCCCCTGATAGCTGAGTTCATTTAAATCTTGTGTGCTCCAATAATAAAGAAGAAACTTCTACATCAGGGCTTCTAAGTAATCTACTGGGACAACTGGAATCTCCTAATAAATGGAATCACCGGAGATGAAATGGGGTTTAAAAAGACAGCTTGGTAACATGTTTTACATAATTACCAAAGAGGTTACATCAGAGGTTGCTTTAAAAATACCTTGTTCTGTTCTGACCTTTTTTAAGGTGTTTTCACAACTTTTCACACTTCCAGTCATGTGGACAGCCTTGAAATATAGTGGTTACTAGTTATACCATGACCTGGATAAAAGAAAACCTTTGCACTTACAGAGCAATATCTTTATATTAGTAGAGAAGGATTTTGGGAGTACAGAACAGGCTGCTACTGTATGAAGACTCCACTGGTTTAAACTCCGCTGGTTTTATTAACTATATTACTATGGGCCACCATATATTGCACAGATGAGAATTAATAAGCTTGAAACAGATGTATGCAGTGTGTGTGTGTGTGTATAGTTTTACCATATCAACAATAAGTCTGTAGTTCTTGATGAAAAATTAGCTAGATGACATATACATTGTTTGCATGAGACACATAACCACAATGGTAGTAATATACATTTGATAATTACATTTTACTTTTGTTTAGAGCAATTGTATGTAACCAGTCCAGTCATTACAACCTCCATATGCAGCAAAATATTATGCATTTACTCTGATAATCGTGAAATTGCTAGATATTTGACAGCAAGGGGGTTGCTTGGCCTGGCCGTTTGGGACATGTGCCCTGGGTATCCTCCTCTGTGCCCTAGAAGGGCTTCCCTTCACTGGTCAGTGTATTCCAGGCAGGGAGACCTTTTAAGGATGCAAAGCAAGGGTGATTATTTCTTGAGAGGGTTTGCTTAAACAGGATGGGGGGCAATTTTACTTCTGCCAGGTGTGCTTTTTCCTTGGGAAAGGATGATGGAGAGGGGAAATTTGTGATAGTGGTATTTGTTCTGTCCCTAGATATAGGTCCAGTTGTTTGTGTGTTTATCAGTTGACATTGCATTTTTCACCTGTCTTGTAATTCATGTGCATTACATTGTGTGGTAACAGCACCATCTGCTGACCAATTAACCACTTAAGACCCGGACCAATACGCTGGTAAATGACCCAAGGTGTTTTTGCGATTCGGCACTGTGTCGCTTTAACTGACAATTGTGCGGTCGTGCGACGTGGCTCCCAAACAAAATTTTCCGTCCTTTTCTTCCCACAAATAGAGCTTTCTTTTGGTGGTATTTGATCACCTCTGCGATTTTTATTTTTTGTGCTATATACAAAAATAGAGCGACATTTTTTTAAAAAAAACACTATTTTTTACTTTTTGTTAAAAAAAAAATCAAATAAACTAAATTCAAACATTTAGGCCAAATTTATTTAGCCACATGTCTTTAGTAAAAAAAAAAAAATCGCGATAAAAAAATAGCTACCTAGCGGGAACAGCGACACTAATACAGCGATCAGAAAAATGATCGCTTAGTGACGCTGGCAATAGGGAGTGAAAGGGTTAACTAGGGCGGTGATCAGGGGGTTAAAACTTTATTAGGGGGGGTGGGGGGGCTATCCTGAACCTAACACTAACTGATTTTACACTGCCTGTCACACTGACACTAAATGCAGTGATTATATCACTGCATTCAGTGACACTGTGACAGGGGGGGTGGGGGGGCAGATCGCAAGGGGTTAAGTATGCCTATGTGAGTGTGTGTCAGTGTAATGTTGGTGCACACTTACTGTTAGGTGTTTCTCCCATCGCAGCGGTTGGAAATACCGCTGCGATGGGAGATTACATCACTTCCCCCTTCCTGTGTTTACACAGGAGGAGGAAGTGACAGGAGACTGGGAGCGCGCGCATTGGCTGGGAGCGATCGCGGGGGGGCGGGTAAACGCCGACATCCGCCCGCTCGTCCCGGATCGCTCCCGGAGCCAGGGGGACCCCCGCACGCCGCGGAGGGGGCCCCGATGGGACCCCCGAACCGCACGAAGGCGGGGACGTAAATTTACGCCCTTGTGCCTGTACGAGCCATTCTGTGGCCGTATATGTGCGTGCGGGGGTCCTTAAGTGGTTAATGTATTTCATTCAGCCTGTTTTCTCTGTGCATTATGGGAGTCCCAGTGTATTCTGGGTAGTTCCTGGTCCTTGCTAGTCTTGTGCTGTATAGCAAGCAGTCACCATCTTGTGTCGCAGGAGCCAAACATTCTCGCTGGGTTCCTGCTTCATCATCTGCTATTTAGCCTGTTTTCAAGCATAGTCGGTAAGAGCACTATCTTGTGACATTTACCATAGCTTATATGTGATACTTGTTTCATAGCTCGTTACTATCATTTGTAATACCCCATGTACTGCATGTATAGCAGATAATTCTGTGTCTTACCCCATGTACCATGGATTTTATTAAATGCTATTATTTTATTCTGTAGTTTCACCTTTCCTGTCAATCTACTATCAAAAAAGAGGACGTTAAAGCAGTACAGTTTTCTCTTCTTCAAGACAGAAAGTTTAGCTACATGTCAGATTACACAGCGTGGTAAAGTGTATGAGGACAGTATAGTATTCTTGCTTGGAAGGGGGTGCTTTGCTGGGGGTTGAGATTTTTGCTTAAGAGGGGATAAGGGAGGAAAGAGACTTGTGCTAGTGGCCATGTTTGTTGATAATTAAGTTTTCCTTATGGAGGAGATTATTTCTGAGGGGTGAGAATATTTTTGGAGAATTTAAAAATTACAAAGTACCTTTTTGCTTTGGGCGTAGTGGTGGGATTTTTTTCTGTGGGGAATATAGGGAGATAGTTGTTTAGGGAATTTGTGGCTGATGGGGAAGATTTTTGTTGGGGGAATTTGTGCCTGTGGTGGGAGCAGTTTTGCTTTAGGAAGAAAGAGAGAAAAAGTTTTTCGCCTATGGGGTGGTTAATTTGGTGCCATGAAAGCAGCACGGCATGTTGCAAACTCCTAAACGCTCCACTTGGTGCTGTGTTTAGTCTTCCTGAACACTTCAATCTGTGCTGGGACCACAGCAGTCATTGGTATTCAACAATTATACAGTGTGCAGCAATCAAGAGTATGCAATTTACAAAGTTCAGTGGTCGGCGACATGTAATACACAGTGTTTGTTACAAAGTGTAAACTGTGATGTATGTTATATATCTCAGACTGCTGTACTCTATACCTTTGTGCTGCAATTACTAAACACCTAACAACTGCATTCAGAATGCTTAGTTTTGTGTTACATACTCCTACTCTGTGCATTAAATACCCCTGACCTCTGTACTTTGTGCATTACATTTTCCTGATCCCTACACTCCTGACTGCTGCACACTTTGCGTTACTTACTTCTGAATCCTGCATTGTTTATGTCACATACTCTTGATGCCTGCTTTCTGTATGTTACCTACTCCTATCCTGTGCACTCTGTGGACCACATGCTTAGGTGAGGGACACAGGTAAAGGTAAGTCACAAAGCTTTTTACCTTAACACATTCTCTGAATTAGGGTAAAAATCCCCACACTTCTTGTCACCCATGCATCCCTTAACACCTAACTCCTCCACTGATCCAGAGCTGTCCCATCTGCAGCATCACTTCCCTCTCCTCCTAATCTTACAGGTAACTCTGAGGCAGTGGGAGCCATAGGCTCCTGCTTCTGTCAGTCAAATTCTAAACAGGGGGCATGGCCGAGCCACGTTGTGTGTCTACGGACACACACACAGCCAGGCTTAGGAGTGCACCTGCATAGGTGCCCCCTCAGCCTATGGCTTGCTGAGGGGGCAACCAAAGGAAAGGAAGAGTGGAGATTGTCAGTGGAGGACTCCAGAAGAGACGGTAAGAGACTGTGCTGTGCAATACCATTGCACAGAGAAGGTAAATATTACATATTTTTTTATATTTTTAAATAATTTGCCTTTACAATTACTTTAAGCATGTCAATAATCTCTTAAAGACACTCTTTTTACTGCTACATTTCCTTTAAGGTAGTGTTTAAAAATAACCAGTGCAACGACCTGAAGGATTTATGAAAATATGCAATATAAGACAATTAAATAATATAATTTACTGTATGTATGTATGTATGTATGTGTGTGTGTGTGTGTATATATATATATATATATATATATATATATATATATATATATATATATATATATATATATTACATTAACCACTTGCATACTGGGCACTTACACCCCCCTCCTGCCCAGGTAAAATTTCAGCTTGCGGCACTGCGTCGCTTTAACTGACAATTGCGCGGTCGTGCGACGTGGCTCTCAAACAAAATTTGCGTCCTTTTTTCCCCACAAGTAGAGCTTTCTTTTGGTGGTATTTGATCGCCTGTGCGATTTTTATTTTTTGCGCTATAAACAAAAAAGAGCAACAATTTAGAAGAAAAATACAATATTTTTTACTTGTTGCTATAATAAATATCCCAATTAAAAAAAAAAAATATTTTTTTTCTCAGTTTAGGGCGATACGTATTCTTCTACATATTTTTGGTAAAAACAAAAAAAAAAAAATCGCAATAAGCGACTGGTTTGCGCAAAAGTTATAGCGCTTACAAAATAGGGGATTGAATTATTATTTTTTATTATTTTTTTTTACTAGAAATGGCGGCGATCTGCGATTCTTATTGGTACTGCGACGTTATGGCGGACACATCGGACACTTTTGACACATTTTTGGCGCCATTCACATTTATACTGCGATCAGTGCTATAAATATGCACTAATTACAGTATAAATGTGACTGGCATTGAAGGGGTTAACACTAGGGGGTGAGGAAGGGGTTAAATGCCGTTCGCCGCGATCTGTGATTGGCCGTGTCCAAGGGACACGGACAACACAGGGCTTCCCCCGCAGCGTGCTCTACAGCGCGCGCTGGGAACGCCTGAATGACATGCCGTCAAATGACGGCATGTTGGATATTCAGGCCCGCGCTGTTGCCGTCATCCGACGGTAGCGCGGGCCTGAAGTGGTTAAAATGCATGTGCCCAGAGGTTAGGTTTGCAGGACATGAAAATTTGTGAATGTGAATGTTCCAGCACTTTCTATTGATGCTGGGGGCTTGATGAATGTAGAATCAGTATCAGAGCCTCCCTTCCTCCCCTCAAGGATTGTGGCCAGCAGTTGGAAGCCTTATCTGAAGTGATAAAAGTAATGCTGTAAGCCTGTGGCCTAACCTGCCTTGTGCTGTGCATGAACCCTGGTTCAGGATCAGGATAGAGAACACATCTGCACAACCTTCTGTGACAGAATTATGTTGTGTATTTTACTGCCTAGCACACTAGAAATAGCAAATAAGCAGTTGTATTAAAGCAATTGTATACCCGCATTTTTTTTTTTTTTACACCTGAAAAGCAAAAGCCATAATGAGCTAGTATGCACCGCATATTAGCTCATTATGAAATACTTACCTTAAAACGAGGTGTAGGGAACTTACCTGGTCCATGCCGAGCGAGATATCATCTTGCCTGGCGTGTCTTCCGGGTATCGCTGCTCCAGCGCTGTGATTGGCTGGAGCGGCGATGTCGTCACTCTGCCGGACCTTTAGCCGAGGATCCCCCCTGCGCATGCGCCGCTGCGATCAGCGGCACATTGCGATGGGAATATCTCCTAAACTGTACAGGTTTAGGAGATATTCTTTATAACTACAGGTAAGCCTTATTATAGGCTTACCTGTAGGTAAAAGTGGTAGTATAGAGTATACTACCACTTTAAGGGAGAAATACTCTGCTTCAAGTAAAAACATGTTTTAACTATATTTGGCATATGTAAGGTTGTTTTCAAGTGGACAGTCTGGTGTTTTACTTACCTGCCTAGAGTTCCAGGCCTCAGACAAGAAAAGATTTGTTTTGGTTTCACTCTTTAGCCTTGCTGAGACAAGCTCGTATTTCCTTACCTACAAGTGGTGGGAGTGCTCTATCTAGTCCGATCACCCACCCTCTCAGGTCTCTGTAGCAAGGTCCTGCGTGAAGAGCAGTCTCTTTGCTTCTCTCAGGTCCCACCCGATTGTGATCAGCTGCTCAGCCATTTTCCAAAAACCTGCTAGCCTTATTGCCTGCCCCCTGCCCAGACATCCCAACCTGCAAAAACAAATTTCAGGGAGGTGCCAATTTGTGCACCCCCCCCATGAAATGCAGCCTTACCAGTGCCCATAAATTGCAGCCTGATCACACAGCTTCTGGGGCTGGGCAGATGGTCCTGGGGTCTGGCTGCTGGGGCCAGGGGTCTGGCTGCTGGAGCTGGGCTGCTGGTCTCGGTGTCTGGCTGCTGGGGTCAGGCTGCTTGGGCCAAGAATCTGGCTGCTGGAACTGGGCTGCTGGTCCTGGGGTCTGGCTTCTGGGGCCATGGGTCTGGCTGCTGGGGCCATGGGTCTGGCTGCTGGGGTTAAGGGTCTGGCTGCTGGGGTTAAGGGTCTGGCTGCTGGGGCAAAGGGTCTGGCTGCTGGGGCAAAGGGTCTGGCTGCTGGGGCCATGGGTCTGGCCGAAAAAAGTACCCATGCAACAGCCAAAGCAGGCTACATCCCCCCCCCCCCCGGCCTCAGCTTGTAGCACTTTACATCCACCTGTCACAGACAGAGCAGCCATACTCCATTCAGCCACTCGGGCTGCTCTGTCTTCTGTCTATGGCTGAGTGACAGGCCCAGCCGGGAGATCACCTTGTGGGTGTCTGAGAGCCCCCAGCCAAAGGCTCGCGGGAGACTTAGGATGTCTGCCTGCCTTTTATGTCAGCAGGTTTCAGACACACTATCCTTTCTTTGTTGCATCAGCCAATCACCGACCTTCTGGACAGATCCAGACAAAGCCAAGATAGCTGCCTCCTGCATTCTCCTCTGTCCCATTGCTGAAATTTCTCTTCACTTCCTGTCCCATAGCCAAGCAGGAAGTGAGAGGATAGCTCTGCAAATTAAAGGATTTTTTTGTGGACCCCAGCTCACCAGAACTAGTGTCCCCATTGGAAGATTTCCCATCTATTACTTTTCTCTGGACAACCCGAAAATTGGGATTTTCTTTTTACTTTCAATGATAATCGTAAACAGGACAAATAGAGAGGGTGACTCTGCTTAACAGGGGCACAGACAGCAATAAAAACTGGCAGGGGTTCTAATACCTCTCCACTCTGTCCAAAACTTAAAAAAATATGTAATTGTGGCTTTTTTTTAGGGGTATTATGAGATACAATGTGCACAAGTGGCCCTAACTGGGTTCATGTAAAATGTAAAATCTCAAACCAGGCTGCAGTCAAGCCTTGGTACTCCTCTTCCCCCACCACAACATCACAGTGCAATCCTTGGTAGTCTCCATAAAGAACTAAAACTCTGTAGACTGCCTGACTTAAGATTTGAATTTCACATAAGCATTGCTTCTGGAATTCTGGACTAATAGGTATCTGTAAATTCCTTATGGTACCTGTTTGTTGTTAATTCTGTGAATGTAATCACTCAATATATTTAACATAATGACAGGTTCCCTTTAATTTTCATCTTTCTACTGTAAGTTCATAAGCAACATGGCCCTAACTTAGGCAGTCTTTTTGTAAATATGTTCTGTGTCAAGAAGGAAATGGCTTAGTTATCCTAAAATGATTTCCAGATAGTCTTTTTCTCTTTCTTTAACCGCTTAAGGACCGCCCCGTGTACATATAATGCTGCAGGAGCACAAAATCACATACCTGTACGTGATTCTCCTCTTCGGCTCTGAGGTGTGCACGCCACCAGATCCCTGCTCCCACGCCATACGTAGAGAGGCAGAATGCGTTTTGCCTATGTAAACAAGCCAGAACACTGTTTTGCAAGAAAGGAAAATGGAGATCTCATGCTTCTGCTAAGCAGAAACATGGATCTCTGTTTTCCTTTAGTCAAAGCACTCCCCATAAAGCACACATAGGAAATATTTAACCTTTTGATCACACCTGGTGTTAACCCCTACCCTGCCAGTGTCATTTATACAGTGATCGTGTATATTTTTAGCACTGATCACTGTATTGGTGTCACTGGTCCCCAAAAAATCTCACTTACTGTCAGATATGTCCGCTGCAATGTCGCAGTGCCGCTAAAAATCGCTGATTTCCGCTATTACTAGTAATAAAATAAAAAAATAATCCCTAAATCTATCCCATAGTTTGTAGACAATATAACTTGTGCACAAACCAATCAATACACACTTATTGGGAATTTGTTTTACCAAATATATGTAGCAGAACACATATTGGCCTAAATTTCTGAAGAAATACGATTTTTGAAATTTTTTTGGTTGGAAATGTTTTATAGCAGAAAGTAAAAAGTATTGTTTTTTTTCCAGAAATGGTCGGTCTTTCTTTGTATTATAGCGCAAAAAATAAAAACCGCAGAGGTGATCAAATACCTCCGAAAGAAAGCTCTATTTGTGGGGGGAAAAAAGAACATATATTTTATTTGGGTACAGCGTCACACAACCACAAAATTGTCAGTTACGGTAACTTAGTGCCATATCTCAAAATGGCCTGGTCGGGAAGGGGGTAAACCTTTGGGAGCTGCAGTGGCATAGATGTCCTTGGATAATACATTTGTAAATATAGAAAGAGCTACTGCAGTCTTTGTTTGGACCAAGAGGATCATTAGTGTGAAAGAGGGTGTTGTGTTTATACAGTTATACGACACTCATTCTTTACATGCTACACGTCAGTGACATAGAATGAGCCTCAGTGAACAGGTCAGACATAGTGCCATAACACACCAGCCCTCTTACAGCAGTGAAGATGGCAGAGCCTTTGGAAGAACAAGGTCAGTGTTGTGGACAATTCTGATTTAGCAGAATTTGCTGCTTTTAATAACCCATGTGCAGGCAAATGTCAGTGTAAGCAAATTTTGAAAATAGCTTAGAGGATCTTTGTGTTTATCTCTTGCTGACATATACGTGCGTGTTGTAGATATTAACATTAGGGGAACATGTCAATGCATATTGCAACAATTCAGCCACTTGTAAGGTCGCTTAGGTTCATATGTGGTTTTATAGTCATTTGAGCATACTCAGGAAACAGATAAAAATGCAAAAAGAGCAATACCCTGACTCACCGACATTGTGAAAATAGGTGAGAACTTTTTTGTTCTGTTGAAGGACACTTCAGTAGTTGTGTCAATGTATGAATGCCTTAGCACAGGGGTTGCTCAATCTTTTGAAGGGCGAGAGCCAATTAAGTTATTTGCAAACCGGTCATGGGCCACAATGAACTGTGGGGTTCTACCTCCCAAAGCACAAATGTAAATGAGCCCTTACTGTCCAGAGACCCCTATAATATGTGCTGCGGTTTACCCACATCACAGGTGCAGCGTAGTGCACCTGAGGGTTTTCCGCGGGTTATCTGCGCTTTGCCATAGACTTGTAATATATCTTGTGGGTGTTGTGCATCTTCAGAAAGCGGACATGATATAATGGTAAGTCTATGGTTTAATGCAGCTAACCCGCAGGAAAGCCTCAGGTGCACAGCACTGAAAGTATGTGTGAAAGGAGCCTATAAACCCTTTTTTATAAGTACTAATATTGCCCATGGCAAAAGTCCAGTGTGCTGTATGTGATATTTAACACACTTATCTTTTCCTCTACCAGCTTCTGCTGGCATCACTCTCCAGGCTGCAGAGCATTTGATATCACTCCGCCTGGGACACGAGCCGGTGCTACAGAGGAAGCATTGGTTAATGTGGCTCCTGCTCCCTCCATAGTTGCCTGCTTCCTCTGCTGTCTGAGCAGGCTCCATGTACTCTGATGCTCTGGGATGGTGGGTCAGCAACCCGTTGATCTCGATCTGGGCTTGCCGACCCAACATCCTAGAGCAGTGATGGCGAACCTTGGCACTCCAGATGCTTTGGAACTACATTTCCCATGAAGCTCAGGCACTCTGAAGTGTGGTGGAGCATCATGGGAAATGTAGTTCCAAAACATCTGGGGTGCCAAGGTTCGCCATCACTGTCCTAGAGCACTTCCCTGGTTGGAGGTAGAGGGCCACATCAGAGGGCTCCGAGGGCCACAGATTGAGCACCCCTGCCTTAACACATTAGGGGTAGAACATAACAATCTGTAACTTTCCTGTGTGGTGACTACATTGTGACCACAGCTATTTTATTATCAATTTCATTTTTATTTTATTCTTTCTTATGGTCAATTTCAATGGTGGTGTGGTTCACATGGTCAGTTTACACAAATATAGTTTAGGAAATTCCATAGCAACATGTACCATAAAGTGAACAAGCTGCTAATTTTCCTTTTCATTGCATGAATGATAATATGCCTTTAAATAATATGTAAACCCCAACAATGAACTTGCCAAAAACGTGTTGATCTTGCCAGAATTGTTGTCAGCTTATACCTTTCTTTTGTCTCTGCCTGTGCTGACTGTTATCAGTCAGTAAGTGTATATTGTTGTGAAGATTACAGGATCCCCCTAGGAGGAGTTCCCACTAGTCCTGTTCTGTTGCCCTGATACAGGCAACATAAGAGTGAATAAGACACATGAGCTGAATAATACTGTGATTACTTGAAAATATGTGCAATAGTCACAGAGATGATGTTGTGGTGTAGTATTATATACAACGTATTTAATGAGAACATTTAGACCTGGTTCACACTAGTGCATTTTCAGATGCGACTTGAATTGCACAAATTGCATGACAATGTAGCTGTGAATAAATGTGAAGAGATAAATCCTGAGATAAGAAGATAAGCCTGATGCAGATATTAGCTTTGTTGCACCTGCAAGTAAGGGTGCATATTGTGTGCAAGCGGTAAGTCTGCTACATGAAACAGTAAGTGGGTTTCTGTACCTCCATACTGAAGAAGGTCACATGGGATCAGTTGTTTCCTGACCCTACAGGTAGGTGTTGCTTATAATGGTGGTCAACCCCAATGCTAAGACATACAGACAGACACATATATATATATATATATATATATATATATATATATATATATATATATATATATATATATAAGATATATATATATATATATATATATATATATATATATATATATATATATATATACCTGTATATACTGTATTTGCTGGCGTATAAGACTACCTTTTACACTTAAAAAAACTGGCCAAAAAGCAGGGGTCGTCTTATACATTGGGTCAGCTGCTCGAATGCCTGCTGGATGTGCGGTAATACTGTATATGTAGCCAAAGCTACATGTATACCGATTAGCCAATCCCGGTGAGCGATGTATTCAAATGAATCGGGCACGTGCCCGAGATGCCGATGCGCGTTCCTGGCGGTCGCGATGTCCGCCAGGTACCCGCAATCGGCAATGACAGAGCAGGGGCGTGTAGCTCTGTGTGTAAACATAACCGGGACGCAACCGGTCACCTCCCCCAGTCACCACCCTCCCCCCACAGTTAGAACACAATACAGGTACACATTTAACCCCTTCCTCACCCCTAGTGTAAACCCCTTCAATGCCAGTCACATTTATACAGTAATTAGTGCATATTTATAGCACTGATCGCTGTATAAATGTGAATGGCGCCAAAAATGTGTCAAAAGTGTCCGATGTGTCCGCCATAATTGCAGTCCCAATAAAAAAAATCGCAGATCGCCGCCATTACTAGTAAAAAAATAAATAAAAAATAATAATAATTCTGTCCCATATTTTGTAAGCGCTTATTGCGATTTTTTTACCAAAAATATGTAGAAGAATACGTATCGACCTAAACTGAGATTTTTTTTTTTTTAATTAAAGTAAAAAATATTGATTTTTTTTTTTAAATTGTTGCTTTTTTTTGTTTATAGCGCAAAGAAAAAAAAACGCAGAGGTGATCAAATACCACCAAAAGAAAGCACTATTTGTGGGGAAAAAAAGGACGTCAATTTTGTTTGGGAGCCACGTCGCATGACTGCGCAATTGTCAGTTAAAGCGACGCAGTGCCACAAGCTGAAATTTCACCTGGGCAGGAGGGGGGTATATGTGCCCAGTAAGCAAGTGGTTAACGACCGGCTCCTGTTGAACAGAGGGGGCTACACATAGATCACATGGTTGGTAGATCTAAACCAGATTGCACAATTAGATGGTGACATTGAGGCCTGATTTAAACATATGGTGCAAGGCGGTTAAACTGCAATAAAACCTGGGCCAAGTGAATAGAGCAAAGAAAGTCTCTGTGTGGTCACAATCCAGGTGTTTTTTGGACTCTTGACAATGTACATTTTCACCCAGCATTTCCCGATACATTTGCTGGCAAGAAAGTCCGGTACTTCTAACAGTTTTTTGTGCTGATGAGATTTCTCTTTACAATTTAGTAGTATAATGTACACACTTGTAATGTTTCCAGATTAGCTAATTTAAAATTGTATTTGTCTAATAGCTCCAATAAATGTTGCACAGAGAACAGAAAAAGAAAGCTGCAAAATGCATTTAAATCCAACTCTTAATATGGATGCTGTAAATTAATATTACAAAATGGGCTTGAAAACTTTACCAGAAAGAAAAAAAATCATCACTGGTATTCGATAATAGGTGTAAATGTACCCAGCGTATATAGACAATCTTCATTGGAGCCAATACAATGATATAATCTGCAGAATTCATGAAACCACTCTTTAGGGAGAAGGAGATTCAGAATTGTATTATGCATTGCTTTCTCTAGTCTGAAAATCTGCGAAACATGAGTGAGGCTGGTGAGGGTCACTTCAAGACTTATTATTATGTTGGCATGCCACTTAAAGATCTAGGTAGTTGTAGATCACATATTCTGTTAGTCGAACATTTTTGTGGTGTTACAGCTTGTTAGAGAGTTTGTTCATATGCATGCAGTTAATGTGTTCTGTGGTTGAGGCCGCGTACACACAACCGGTTTCCACGGCAGAATTCAGCAAGAAACTCGATGGGAGACGTATTCTGCCGAGAAAACCGGTCGTGTGTACACTTTTCGCCGAGAAACCTGTCAAGGAACTCGTCGAGCCAAAAAGAGAGCATGTTCTCTATTTCCTCGTAGGGCAATGGGAAAATTTGGCTCGACAAGCTTTTTGACTGCCGAACAAGGAACTCGACGGGGAAAATGATGTATTTCGCCCGACGAGTTTCTCGGTCGCGTGTACGTGGCCTAAGTCTTTATAAAAAGCATTATCCTAAAACTGCAGATCTATTACCACTACTCTGGTTAATCTACGCCTATAGAGAACCTGCCAAGCCTATAGAGAACCTGACAAGCGGAAGCTGGTGCTCAATATTTTGAGGGGGACGTGGCAATCAAATCTACCCCCTCACTTGCATATACCACCACCACCCCACACCCCCCCCCCCCCGGTGCACAGGCCAGCCTCGGTACTCACTCCTCGCTCGCTGCACCAGCTCATGAGCATCCTTGTCATTCGGGCTGCTGCAATCTCCTGCTATGGGCTCTGCTAGGCAAGTTAGCTAGTTCAAGCTCTATGGAGCTGGGAAAGGCGGCGATCAGTCTCATGTGCTTAGCCTTAGATGCTGCTCCTGCTCCAGCTTGCCAAGGGGCCGTTGCTTCTTTTCATGGCCGAACAGGTAGTGGGTCCTGCGACCCGATTGGCCGGGAGTCCTAAGGGTCTCAGGACCTGCTTTCTGATTGGCTGGGAGGAGAAGCAGGAAGACATATTAGCAAATATTAATTTGCTAATGTCACACAACTGGGTGGGCTCAGGGCAGAGTGCTCTGCTCCCAGAGCCAATCCTTTTTTGAAGCCAATTATAATCTCAGGCTTATTATGTGCTTAATTTTTTTTTTAAATCCATGCGTCCATCACCCTGCATGTAGACTGCACTCCTGCGCCCCTAATAGAGTGGCCACTACACACAAACTTTGGCTTCTTTTCTACACTATGGCCCATAGAAAATGACATACACTACTAGCTAGAATGTTCTTACTGTAGTGACAGAATTGGCCATCAGGAAAATGGCCTGCAAAGAAAACTGAGCATCTATAACCTTCCCGTCTCGGTGTGAATTACAATAGCAATCTAATGGATATTAGGCAATGCAAAGAAAATTAATGAACTTTATTTCAGTTGATGAGATTATGTACAATACAGCCTATTCATCATTTGTTATGAATGGGCTTGTATGTACACCAGCAATAATCTAGGCAAGGTCAATAGAGTTCACTTTGATGCTGAGTCACAGTAAACTCTTGACAGCTCAGTATAGTGGATTTTTATTTTATACAAGAAAATATACTGTATATTGGCCTTGTATACAATGAAATATAATGTAACCACAAATAAAGGAAGAGGAAAACAGAAAAAATATATATTTTAAATTTTGGGGAGGTTTAATGTTGTTTTTTTTTTAACACATCATAGATGATGCATAAATAGATATTCCACAAAAATAAATACACTCAAAAAGCCCCATATAATTGTATCACTATTGTGTGGTGACCAACATCAAGTAACAGTAAGATGCAGAAAAAAATACATTTTTAAAGGTTCTATTTTCACCTTTTTCTCACATATTGTCTAAAAAAGACAAGGGAGCACTCAATGATGGATTTCCATTTAGCTGACACTAGCTTGTCTAGTAGTCCACAAAAAAGGTCAAAAGTGACCAAAATAGTCCTCTATTGTTTCTAAATTTGAAACATTTGTTTCAAATCAAATTTTTGGTGAATTCACTCACTAAACATCACAAATGGACTACACACTACGTGTTCAAGCTACGAAGCAAAATAGTTACCATAAGAGCCGGTTCACACAGGGTGGCACGACTTTGGGGCCGACTCGGCAAGGCGATCTCAAGATGACTTGAGAGGCGACTTGCAAAATGACTTCTGTATTGAAGTCAATGCAAGTCACCCCGAGTCGCCCCTAAAGTCGTACAAGAACCTTTTTCTAAGTTGGAGCGACTTGCATCGCTCCTATTAGAACGGTTCTATTGAATAGAGCGGAGCGCGACTTGTCAGGCGGCTGAGTCACCAGACGAGTCGCCTCTGTGTGAACCGGCTCTAAGTCAGGAGCTAGGAGTTTATTTTTCTACAGATGGAACATATTTGTTCAAGGCTGAAGGTACCAGCAGACGAGCTTCTAGCAACAGAAAAATGCAAACTATAGGATAAGCCATCCAACCTCATGGTGCCCCACACCTCCTGACATTCGAAAATGTTCCCTCAGTGTTCCACCACTCTGTTAAAAACGTGACTGACAAGAAGGGATTGATGTTTCTTCTTTCTGTTTTCTGGAGCTGCCCCCCAGATTTAAGACTTTTGGAACTCAGCCCAAAAATGTGTTCTCATTCTCATACTCAAACTGGCCATGTTACTCTTCCACCTCACTCTCTTATCCAGAACACAATATAAGAAATCTTGCCAATACATTTAATTAATGCATACCAGTATACTTTGGATGAGTGGACCCACCCCCACTAAAGCTGTGGTTTCATTGCATCAAAACAATGGAAAACCCACCTCTTTGATCAAAAATAACAAAATGTCAGCACTTCCTACCCTACATCAGCCAAGTGTTGGGCTGTTGCTTCTTGCCCCTAGCTTTCCATCAAGACCCATGTCCCAATTCTCTCCCCCTTAAGGGTAACACAGTGTCCTGTTGTTAGGGCCGGTTCACACCAGAATGCGGTGCCAGAAAGGCGTGTTTCATGTGATCTACTGCTGGCGATAATATGTTGATAAACCCAAACGTAGATTGCAAATGCAGTGTGTATGTGAGCATAAAAATAAAATAAGTATTGCAAGAGAGTGCAGGGTTTAGGAGTGCATTACACTCAGAATGTAGGGTTCATGAGTGCGTTGTGCTCAGAATTCTGGGATCAGGAGCGAATCTATACCAGACCCTTAACCAAGCATGCAATCTGGCAGGCCGCAGGAAAAGAGGGGGTCAAGAGAGTGCCCCCCTCCTGAACCGTTCCCCCAAAACTCCTTGTTCCTCCTGAACCATTCCCCCAAAACTCCTTGTTCCCTTGTTCACAAGGTGATCCCCAGATCCTGGCCCACCATGTGAATTGGTAACAGGTACACTTTACCCCTACCAATTCACAAAAAAAGTGTCAAAAATAGTAGAAAAGACAGGAGACACCTTGGGACAAGTCCTTTATTAAAAAAAAAAAAGAAAAGAAAAAAGTCCTGTGATGTAAGTCCATCTCATGCCACCCAACGAGCTGAAAAAAAAAAATGCAACAGCTCCGCCTCCATGGGAGCCTCCAGCCAAATGACACTTCTTCTCAATGACAACTGTTATATAGCTGAGGGCTTTCTCTGACCTTAGAGTTTTATCTATATTGCGAAGACCCGACAATTCATTACAGCCACGATCAGTTTTAAATTACTTTTTTTTCTTTAGAAATATAATTTTGCTGTGGTACTGTTCCAAACATGGGAAAACGGCCAACTGCCCCAAACAGTTTTTATGACATAAATTTGCATATACGTTTTTTAACCACTTCAGTACCGGCCACTGTCATATGACGTCCACAAAGTGGCTCTCCCATCCAAAGTGGACATCATATGACATCCTGAACTTTGGGGGGGGGGGGATATCTGAATGATGCCTGCAGCGAGAGGCATCATCCAGATATCCATTTCTTCTCCCGGCGATTCTGCACAACATAAGAACGATCATAGCGGTGTTTCCGCCGCTTGATCATTCTTATAGGCAGCGAGAGGGGACATCCCCCCTCCCGCCGCCATCCGGTGCTTCTCCGGGCTCTCCCGTGGCATCGGGGGCCCGGAGAATGAATCGTCCGGTGCTAGCAGGAACCATAGTGATGACTGGTGACCAGATGGTCACCAGTCATATCTATGACCGTCGGAGGACCCGGGCGCGATGTGATGACGTCACGCCCGGGTCCCGTAAGTAAACAAAGCCGTGATTGCGGCTACTAAGCCACAGTATTCATGGGATCGGTAAAAAATTTTCAAAAATTTCAGAGAAGGGCAACCAAACTGATAAGAGGCATGGAGGAGCTCAGCTATGAGGGAAGATTAGAGGAACTGATTATTCTCTCTTGAGAATAGATTAAGAGGGGGGTATGATAAACATGTATAAATACATACATGGTGCATATAGTGAATATTGGTGTTATTCACTTAAAAGTCATCATAGAGGACAAGGGGGCACTCTTTACGTCTACGGAATGGCTTCTTCACAGTAAGAGCTGTGGAAATGTGGAATAGACTCCCTCTAAAGGTGGTTCTGTTCAGTTTAGTCGATTGCTTTAAAAAAGCCTGGATTGTTTCCTAAATCTACATAATATAAATGGAAACTAATATGTATAGGTAAAATTGATCCAGGGAATATCTGATTGCCTCTTGGAGGACAAGGGAGGATTTTTCCCCTACTCTAGCAAATTGGTTCATGTTTTGCTGGTGTATTTTGCTGTCCTATGGATCAACAGTGGGTATAGGATTGTATACCGTATATAGGATTGTAAAAAAATATATATCCCCCCCCCCCTTCTATGGTTGAACCAGATAGACTTGTGTCTTTTTTCAACCTAACTTACTATGTAACTGTGGGGTGTCACCGACAGCTCATGATCTGTTGCCACCAATCAGGTTCAGGACTGGCTCCCAATGATGTCATAACTGTGCAGCCAATCATAGTGCTGCATGACCTGGAGCCCCTCCTACCACCGCTATTGGTCACAGACCACTTAAAAGGGCTGGCTCCATTGTAAAGGGGTTAAGGCTGTAAATAAAAAAAATAGCCTTGCATTGAAGGTTCCCTTGCATAGCAAGAGTTGGAGGCCTGTTTTTGTCTAGAACAGCCCTCCTGGCGCACCAGATCGTGGGTGGGCCCTTGGCGACTTCACTTGAATGCAGATCTGTTGGTCCTGCATTGTATGTGATAACGAGAGAGAGAGAGAGAGAGAGAGAGAGAGAGAGAGAGAGATCAAACTGCATTTAAAGGTACCTTAGGGTGGTTTTGAATTTCCCCTCGAGTAAAACTTTAAACATATTTGTCCATTAATATTATTAAAAAGCACTGTTACATAAATTGTAGCCATATAATGTGTGTGTGTGTATATATATATATATATATATATCGATATATATATATATATATATATATATATATATATATATGCAGTGCCTTGCGAAAGTATTCAGCCCCCTTGAACTTTTCGACCTTTTGCCACATTTCAGGCTTCAAACATAAAGATATAAAACTGTAATTTTTTGTGAAGAATCAACAACAAGTGGGACACAATCATGAAGTGGAACGAAATTTATTGGATATTTCAAACTTTTTTAACAAATAAAAAAACTAAAAAATTGGGCGTGCAAAATTATTCAGCCCCTTTACTTTCAGTGCAGCAAACTCTCTCCAGAAGTTCAGTGAGGATCTCTGAATGATCCAATGTTGACCTAAATGACTAATGATGATAAATAGAATCCACCTGTGTGTGACAAATGTCTCTGTATAAATGCACCTGCACTATTTTGAAAAAAATGATAGCTATAATAAATATCCCCCAAAAATATAAAAAAAAAACATTTTTTTCTCAGAGGTCCGTTTAAAGCGCAGATGGCAGACACAAGCATCATGAAGAACAAGGAACACACCAGGCAGGTCACGAGATCTTCTGTTCATACTGTTGTGTAGAAGTTTAAAGCCGAACGATTGCCGGGCACGCACGCGGGACTGGATACAAAAAGATTTCCCCCAAGCTAGTTAAACATCCCAAGGAGCACTGTGCAAGCGATAATATTGAAATGGGAGTATCAGACCACTACAAATCTACGAAGACCTGGCCGTCCCTCTAAACTTTCAGCTCATACAAGGAGAAGACTGATCAGAGATGCAGCCAAGAGGCCCATGATCACTCTGGATGAACTGCAGAGATCTACAGCTGAGGTGGGAGACTCTGTCCATAGGACAACAATCAGTTGTATACTGCACACATCTGGCCTTTATGGAAGAGTGGCAAGAAGAAAGCCATTTCTTAAATATATCCATAAAAAGTGTTGTTTAAAGTTTGCCACAAGCCACCTGGGAGACACACCAAACATGTGGAAGAAGGTGCTCTGGTCAGATGAAACCAAAATCAAACTTTTTGGCAACAATGCAAAACGTTATGTTTGGCGTAAAAGCAACACAGCTCATCACCCTAAACACACCATCCCCACTGTCAAACATGGTGGTGGTAGCATCATGGTTTGGGCCTGCTTTTCTTCAGCAGGGACAGGGAAGATGGTTAAAATTGATGGGAAAATGGATGGAGCCAAATACAGGACCATTCTGGAAGAAAACCTGATGGAGTCTGCAAAAGACCTGAGACTGGGAAGGAGATTTGTCTTCCAACAAGACAATGATCCAAAACATAAAGCAAAATCTACAATGGAATGGTTCACAAATAAACATATCCAGCTGTTAGAATGGCTAAGTTAAAGTTCAAACCTGAATCCAATCGAGAATCTGTGGAAAGAACTGATAACTGCTGTTCACAAACGCTCTCCATCCAACCTCACTGAGCTCGAGCTGTTTTGCAAGGAGGAATGGGCAAAAATTTCAGTCTCTCTGTGCAAAACTGATAGAGACATACCCCAAGCGACTTACAGCTGTAATCGCAGCAAAAGGTGACGCTATAAAGTATTAACTTCAGGGGGCTGAATAATTTTGCACGCCCAATTTTTCAGTTTTTTATTTGTTAAAAAAGTTTGAAATATCCAATAAATTTCGTTCCACTTCATGATGGTGTCCCACTTGTTGTTGATTCTTCACAAAAAATTACAGTTTTATATCTTTATGTTTGAAACCTGAAATGTGGCAAAAGGTCGCAAAGTTCAAGGGGGCCGAATACTTTCGCAAGGCACTGTGTGTGTGTATATATATATATATATATATCGACCCTTAAAGAAGAATTTGGCTGGCTGGCTGGCTGGCTTGCAAACAACACATTCCTGACTCCTAGCTGCAAATCTTTTACATTTTTTCCAGTCAGGAAGCTGCATACAGACACTTAGGACAAAGGATAACAACTGGCGCAGAGCCAGAAGTCTACTATTACTTAACTGGAATCACAGAAAGTTCAGCTCGTCTTACAGCATAGGGCAGCTAAAACCCTAATGTATTCCTAACCTTCACATTGCAGGATGGTTCTGCATTCACATCACATTCACCTATTTTATCATCTTTCTAACATTACCAGCTGTGTATTTTGTTAGTTGAACCCTTCAGTCACTGTACAAATATTATTTGTGAACACGGCCAAGAACTGCACAAGCCCCAGAATTTACAAGCCTGTGTTCTCTCTGAGCCTGCATCTCAGGCCAGGGAGTAGATACCGATGCTGAATGTTGCCTAAACAAAGATGGCACCATCCTTCAGGCGAGTAGATGGATTAAGATAATGTCAGGGGGAGTCCTGCGATCCCAGTGAGAAGTAATAAATATCTACACTGGCTCATCATTTAGCATGCACCTAACAAATATATATATATATATATACAATGCTAGGTTTATTTAACCTCTTGCAGACTGCGTAACACGTATATCTGGCAGCAAAAAAGGAGAGATTTTTAACCCTAAGCTGCCACACACAGCGGGTAAAATAAGCATTGAATACTTCACCATTTTTCAAAATAAATATATTTCTAAAGGTGCTATTGACATGAAATTTTCATCACATAGGAAATATTTGATAACACAAGTGGACCTACACCAGCAGATGACATGGCTCCCCAAATCATCACGGACTGTGGAAAATGTTGCATTTCATTTGGAAATGGAGGAAGAATGGAGAGGCACGGAATCCAAGTTGCATGAAGTCCAGTGTGAATTTTTCACAGTCAGAGATGATTTGAGAAGCCATGTTATCTGCTGGTGTTGGTCCTCTGTGTGTTATCAAGTCCAAAGTCAGCGCAGCCCTCTACCATGAAATTCTAGAGCACTTCATGCTTCCCTCTGCTGGCCAGCTTTATGTAGATGCTGATTTCATTTTCCAGCAGGACTTGGCACATGCCTATACTGTCAAAAGTACCAATACCTGGTTTAATGATCATGGTATCACTGTGCTTGATTGGCCAGCAAGTTCACCTGACTTAAACCCCATAGTGAATCTGTGGGATACTGTCAAGAGGAAGATGAGAGGCACCAGACCCAACAATGCAGAAGAGCTGAAGGTCGCTAACATAACACCTCAGCAGTGCCACAGACTGATCGCCTCCATTCCACGCCGCATTGATGCAGTAATTCAAACAAAAGGAGCCCTGACCAAATATTTAGTGCATACTATACTGTACATGGACATACTTTTCAGTAAGCTAACATTTCTTTATTAAAAAAACATTTTTTTATTTATTTTTTATGGGTTTTATGTAATATTCTCATTTTCTGTGATACTGAATTTTGGGCTTTCATTAGCTGTAAGCCATAATCATCAAAATTAAAAAAAAAAATGTTTGAAATATATCACTCTGTGTGTAACACATCTATATAAAATATTAGATTTTCACTTTTTAAATTACTGAAATAAATTACCTTTTTGATGATATTCAATTATTTTTTTTGAGATGCAACTGTGTATATATTTGGATTAAACTTTTCATTGCCGTGTTTTACATCAAAGCCAAATCTGCTATTTTTCGTATGGTTGACTGTTTTGAGAAATCCTCCAACCATTTATTTTGTAAAAAGCCTATAGAATTAAGATTTGGTGCATCTTATGGTTATGCAAATGTTTATCAATGTATTTATTTGAAACAAAATGCACTAAATGTATTCTTAGTGAACAGAAATTCTGTACACCTAATATGTTCCTAAATGTGAAAGATAAGTCTGTATTACGTTGTTCCCAAATGCCTGGCACTGCACTGGCATAGGACTAAGCACGTCCTGGTTCATTAAGGGACAAAAGTAGACATGTAGTTATGAGTTATGATGTTCATTAACAACATCCTTCAAAAGTTCAAATGCTTGTGCTGAGTCCTTCTCTTTGCAAAAAAAAAAAAGAATGGTTGTTTATCTGCCCACCTCACTTTGAGGCCGCGTACACACGATCAAATCTATCTGCTGGAAACGGTCTGCCCGACCGTCCCAGCAACAGACGATACGGGCGAGCCGACGGATTTGGCCACCCGACAAAGCATGTGTCGGCTGGGAATCCGTCCGCCCGAATGTCTGCTGGTTAGTACGCTAACCAGCAGATGTCTTCTCGCACATGCGTCGAATGGATTTGACGCATGAGCGGAAGTAATTTACTTCCTGGTGCGGTGACGTGGCGGCGTCAACGTCACCGCCACGTCTGCTGGCGGGGATTTTGGTTTGATCGTGTGTACAGCGATCAAACCAAAACGGCCAGCAGACAGATTTGTTCAAATCTATTTGCTCGTGTGTAAGGGGCCTAAGAGATAGAGGAGAAACCAATTCATAAAACAATTGAAGCCATTAGCTTATTTATTTTTTGATTCATTTTTTTTTTCCAAACATTTTTTATTCTCAAAATGCCTTTGATTGACATATTACATATATTTTTGCACACATAAGAGATGGTACAGTCATGATGTTTGTGATATGTCTTTGACAAACCAATGTTTAAAGAGGAAGTAAACCCTGATGGGTTTTACTTCCTCTTTATTTCCCTGCAAAGGCAAAAGCATAATGGGCAATTATGCATCGCATAGTAGCCCATTATGTGACACTTACCTTAAACTGAAAGCCTGCAATGTCACCGCTGTCCCCTGTACAGAAAGAATCCATTTTTTACCCCTCTTTCTTTCTGGGGCCACGCACTCCGTCTCTGTGACTGGCCGGAGTCGCGTGATGCAGGAGCTGCCAGTCACGGCATGACCCCTCTAGAAATGGCACAGCGTGCCCTTTCTAAAGTGCGCATGCGCCAAAGACATTGGCGTACGGGGTAGTTGTAAATCTCTCCTAAACTGTGCAGGTCTGGGAGATATTTCCAGCACCTACAAGTAAGCCTTAATACAGGCTTACCTGTAGGTGAAAGTGGTTGTACAGGGTGTGCAACCACTTTAATTTTGCTTTGTTTTAGTTTCTGGAGTTGAACTTTAAATAGTTGTATTTGTGGAACATAAAGCAGTTGCTAAAAGGTTGACATGTCAAAGGAAGTATTTTTCTTTCAATGAGTTAGGAGGTTTCAATAGTACTATTGTATGTGTTTGCCGCCATCTAGTGTCCAGAATACAAATCGATAGAAATAAACTGAGAAAAGAGATCTCTCTAATATACAGTACATGTTGTTTGCAGACCTGTCTCAGCAAATGTGTTGTCATTTCATCTTTTGAGCTTATTTATAAGCAGTGAATGTGACATGTGTTATATATTGGTGGCACTTTCACTGGTGAATCATTTTCCCTGAAAAAAAAAAAAAATCAACAGAGATTTTTTTCCATTCATCCAGCCTTCACTTAAATTTACCAATATATGTTCTTCAGTGTGAAATGGTGACAATTTTACAGTTTACTACACATTCACTGAAACATTTTACTTGGTGTAGTTACAGTTCTGTAGTAGTATCTGCTTTATATAGGAAAAGTATCGTTGTTGTTTTTTTGTATATATTTTAATTAATTATTGTTATTATAATAATCTCCCCTTGAGAATATGGAGCTTTAATCTTCTCTTTACTGCTGGATTAATACATCTCCATTCACAATTCCATGTGTTTTTTATGTGTATAATTAATGTATAGTAACACATTTTTCACTGACATTGTTACAGAAGTAAATGACTCTTCTCAGTGACTCTTCCCTTATTGAAGTCCTCAAGTACCCCCAACGGGCCATGTTTTCAGGTTTTCCTTTACTGCTTTAAATCAGTATCAATGACATGGTATTGTCAAGAGCTAATTTATGTAAGGGAAGTTTCCAATACATGGCCCCTTGGGGGTACTTGAGGACTGAGGTTGAGAAGCGCTGCCTTATTGGATGGCTCGGTCTGAGGTTTCAGTGAGAGCCAGTCTGCCTGAAATTGGATGATGTCTTTTGAGTCTCATGCATAGTGCAAAGACATATAGTAAAAACACAGTAATCGGTAAATTATTTAAAGAGTAACTCCACTGACATTCTCCCCTCGGTGATCAATGTACATTGCAGGGATTTTAACCACTTAAGACCCGGACCAATACGCTGGTAAATGACCCAAGGTGTTTTTGCGACGCACTGGTAAATGACCCAAGGTGCGTTTTTGCGATTCAAACATTTAGGCACTGTCTAAATTTTAGTCGCTTTAACAGCGGGACAATTGCGCGCGTCGTGCGACGTGGCTCCCACCTAACACTAACTGATTAACTGCGTGACACCTTTCACTGCTTCCCACAGAAAGGGGTTAGAGCTATGTGTGTGTTTCTTTTGGTGTATGTGAGGTGTTTTTTCTCCCATCACCCTCTGATTACATCACTTCCCCCTTCCCCCGACAGGAGGAGGAAGTGGGAGCGATTTATCGCGGGGGGGGGGGTTCCGCCCGCTCGTCCCGGATCGCTGCGGAGGGGGCGTATATTTACGCCCTTGTGCCTGTACGAGCCATGTTGTGGCCGTATATGTGCGTGCGGGGGTCCTTAAGTGGTTAAGAAACTTTGTATAAGGACGTTGTACAATGGAGTTTAGCTTTACAGACTTAACCTAAAATCAGGTAAATATGATTTGTTTAATACTATTTTGCCTTTTAACCACTTGCTTACTGGGCACATATACCCCCCTCCTGCCCAGGTGAAATTTCAGCTTCCGGCACTGCGTCACTTTAACTGACAATTGCGCAGTCATGCGACGTGGTTCTTAAACAAAATTGACGTCCTTTTTTTCCCCACAAATAGAGCTTTCTTTTGGTGGTATTTGATCATCTCTGCGGTTTATATTTTTTGCGCTATAAACGAAAAAAGCAACAATTTAAAAAAAAAAAACTATATTTTTTACTTGTTGCTATTATAACTAGCCTAATTTTTTACATTTTTTTTCTCAGTTTAGGTCGATACGTATTCTTCTACATATTTTTGGTAAAAAAATTAAAAAATCGCAATAAGCGCTTACAAAATATGGGGCAGAATTATTATTATTTTTTATTAATTTTTTTACTAGTAATGGCGGCGATCTGCGATTTTTTTTTATTGAGACTGCAACATTATGGCGGACACATCGGACACTTTTGACATATTTTTGGTGCCATTCACATTTATACAGCGATCAGTGCTATAAATATGCACTAATTACTGTATAAATGTGACTGGCATTGAAGGGGTTAACACTAGGGGTGAGAAAGGGGTTAAATGTGTACCTGTATTGTGTTCTAACTGTGGGGGAGGGGGGGTGACTGGGGGAGGTGACCGATTGTGTCCCTATGTACAAGGGACACAGATCGGTCTCCTCTCTCCCCTGACAGGCGTGGAGCTCTGTGTTTACACACAGAGCTCCACGTCCCTGCTCTGTTATTGCCGATTGCAGGTACCTGGCGGACATCGCGACCGCCAGGCATGCGCATCGGCATCTCGGGCACGTGTCGGGCGCACGCCACCGCAGCGCTCGCACGCCCCCCAGTGGCCAGAGGAATCCAGGATGTCAATTGACGTCCAGTTGGATTTTCAGAGCCACCGTGAGGCCATCAATTGACAATAACCCGGGGCTCAGGTGGTTAAAAGATGTCCTAAATAAAGGCACAGGAGTTAAGGAACAGTTTCAGATTGTTCATTTAACACTACTGATGTCTTCTTCAAACCACTTAATTTCCACCTGGAATACAATAAAATGTGTCTTTGAACATTCATTTATTTTAATATTACCCATAGTTATTATTTGTACATACAATTAGCCAGATTCACTAAGACTTACGACGGCGTATCAGTAGATACGCCGTCCGAATCCGCGGCGTCGTATCTTTAAGCGTATTCTTAAACTGAGATACGCTTAACTGTTGCTAAGATACGACCGGCGTAAGTCTCCTACGCCGTCGTATCTTAGCTGCATATTTACACCTATAATATGTAAATTAGCTAGATACGCCTATTCACGAACGTACGCACGTCCGTCGCAGTAAGCTACGCCGTTTACGTAAGGCGTTTTACAGGCGTATAGATAAACCACCAAAAAGATGGCGCAGCCAATGTTAAGTATGGACGTCGGAACAGCCGTCGAATTTCACGTCGTTTGCGTAAGCCGATTTAGAATGGGGCTGTGCGTAGGTTACCTTCACGTTGAAAGCATTGACTATTTGCGACGTGATTTTGAGCATGCGCACTGGAATACGTCCACGGCCAGTGCATGCGCCGTTCGTTCGGCACGTCATTGACGTGGGGTCACGATTCATTTACATGGATCACGCCCACCTTCCACCTACTTTAAATTACGCGGGCTAACACCGGCCCATCTACGCTACCCTGCTGTAACTTAGGGAGCAAGTACTTTGTGAATACAGCACTTGCCTCTCTAACTTGCGGCGGCGTAGCGTATATTCGCTACGCTACGCCCGCTTACAAATATCCTGCCCTACCTGAATCTAGCTAAATGTTTTTCATTGCGAAGAATATCCTAAAATATTATATTTATAAATATATCAAATCTAGACTATATGCAAAAACTGTATGCAAAAATTATAAAAAGGCAATACATTTAAGCTTAAAAAGTAAATTAATATTTAGTGTGCCCAGCATTTTCCTTCAACAGGATCAATGCAGTTCTTCTGTGGATTTAGGCTGTCTCACTTACTTCTGTCTTTTAATTTCTGATAGACTCAAAGATATTTAAACAAAGTAATAAAAAAAATATGCGCTAGAAAAAAAAAAACATTGCATATGTGTGCAGCAGGCTTTAAGGTTCACATGCAAAACCTCAGATTCTCAAAGTAATGCGGTGCCCAAAATATGTATCACCATGTTATTTAAAACAGGGCTCTGGGGCATACCAGCTCTTCCAGGACTTCACTGAAGATAGTTCTTTATCACTTTGGCTATATGTTTGGGGTCAGTCTCCTGCTGCAGAATAAATTTGGGCTTCCCTGATAGTATTACATTAAAGACAAGTATCTGTGATTTTTCAGCATTTAGGAAACCATTGATTCTGTGCTTTTTAGACAGCCTATAGTTTGTGGTCTATTCAAATAGTAAGAGGCTGCATGTTTCAGTGGTGGTGGGCGATCTGACATCACAAACTGCATAACATGAACAGGATAGCTAAGTGTAATCTGAGACCTGAGTGGAGGGAATGGACACCCCTCCCCTGCCTTATAGGGAAACATGCACAGATGAGGCTGTCGGTCACCATTTTTTTCAACCTACATAGTGTTAATGTTTTCCTTTTTAAATCGTGTTAGAAAATAACTGAAAAGCATTTTACTGAAGCTTATCTAGGAATATACAATAGACATTTAGAGAAAAGAGAACATGATGTAGGATGTCAAAAGCCTCAGTGGAGGACATTTTTGTTACTCAAACTGAAAAAATGAAAAGCAACATTGTATGAACCATAAAAGTAATTGCTAACAATAGGTATTTAGCTTCCATCTTTAAGTGTTTTACATTGAAAAGTGCAATCCTGATTCATACCTTTCAGTGTGGTATTCCATCACTTTCCCCATCACTCATAACTGATTGCAGGGAGCCTCATCCTTGCTATTAACATTGACCATTTCAATATCATTTTAATAAAGAAGTATTAATAGTGACAATAAATAACAATGTGCTGTCAGCCATAATAGATTTCTGATACTACTGAAACAAGCACTGTAATTATTAGGCTACATACACACCAGCAATTTAGGGCGCACCTAGACGTTTACAGCTGCAGCAGGAATCAGAAGATCCTTATCGCTGCAATTCTCACCGGTGTGAGTGTCTAAGGCAGGGATCCTCAAACTACGGCCCTCCAGCTGTTGCGGAACTACAAATCTCATGAGGCATTGTAAAACTCTGACATTGACAGACATGACTAGGCATGATGGGAATTGTAGTTCCTGAACACCTGTAGGGCCGTAGTTTGAAGACCCCTGGTCTATGGGATGGCCTCTTTTTTCTTAATTTCTCTTTATTGTTTTTCATTTTGACAAACTTTTTGTATAGTTACATACTGTTGATATACATAATTTAGTGCACTTTTACAACTACATATAAACAACCATACATTGTGCAAATTCATTGTCTACAAATGTGTCCAAGCCCACCCCTCTCTCCCCCTCCCCCCCACCCCCCTTTGGTATTGTAAAAAAAGGTAAAAAAGGAAAGAGGAGGTATCCTAGTCTGAGGTATCTATTGGTTAGTTCAAGGGAATAGTTTAGAAATAGGAGATAAGGTCCGGATAGCGCGTTGAGGAGCCAGACTTAAGGCAAAAGGAAAGCTGATAGGGTTTGATTTCCCTCTATTATTGTTCTCTGATCGAAGAGAACTTTGGCCACACCTAGGGTCAGGGGATTTTCCGGCCCATACAGCAGTCATCTCTCCAGTGGGAATCCCATTTCTCTTAACCAGGGCCCCCATATTTTTATAAATTTGTTATAGTTTCCTTGTTTAATGAAAGCCACCCTCTCGCACCAGATCATGCCATTGATAGTTTCAACCCAGTTCTCAACAGATGGAGGAACCTGCGCTTGCCATCTCTGTGCTATCAGCTTCCGAGCTTGGAATAGGCACCTAAGTACGCTTTCCAAAGCTCCTGTCGGGACTCTATGATCTTCCATACCTCCTAGCAAGCAAGTTCTAGCTTCTGGCTCTAGAGAGGTCATGAAGATTTTATTAATCCTGTTTATCACTTCTATCCAATATCTAAAGAGCTTGGGACATCTCCAGAACATATGAATAAGATCCCCTGGGGCCTTACATCTGGGGCATTCATCGCTCTGTTTCCAACCTAGTACAAACATTTTTCTGGGAGTGTGGTAAGCCTGGTGCAGTAGAAATAGATGGGACAACCTCTGAGCTGGAGCAATTGACACCGATGTCCCCCTATATAAGATCTCGTTCCACTGTTCCGAGGTTAGCAACCCAATATCTTTTTCCCATCTTTCTCGACTCTTAGAAACCCCAGTTTGACTTATAGCTTTAGTGCCCAGTTTATCATACAGTGCAGAGATTTGGCCTTTCGTGGCATTAGTTTGAATCATTTTAAGGAGCGCAGGAGTATGAGTCCTAACTAATAGGTGGATCTTAAACTGAGTTTGGAGGGCGTGCCTAATCTGTAGATAGTTAAAAAAAGGTTTTATTTGGTATGTTGAATTCTTCTTTTGATTTCGAAAACGTTTTAATAAGGTTACCATCATACATATGTAGCAGCCGTGTTATTCCCTGATTTTCCCAAACTTTAGGGATTTCTATATCCTTAAGTTCTGTTAAATTCTTGTTGTGCCAGAGGGGGGTAAACTCAGTTATTCCGGTATATCCCAACAAAGCTTTCGTGTTCTGCCACAATTTGTTGGTTAGCTTTATAGTCGGGCATTGATGATGGAATGAGCCTGCTTTCAGTGCTTCTATTAGTGTTTTGTGTGGGGCCCTTGATAACATTAACCTAAAGCAATTATTACCTACGTTTTGATTGCCGCAGCCCACTAAGTGCTGTAGTTGAGACGCCAAAAAATATGTTCTTGGGTGTGGGACCGCCATCCCCCCTTCCCTAACCGGGAGTTGCATCGTCTGCAATCTAATTCTGGGCTGGCCTCCTTTCCACATCAAGTCCCTGAACAACGTTTCAATTCGTCTAAACCACGTTTGGTTTACCCAGACCGGAGAATTGTGCAGGACATATAATATTTGTTAAGTTTTAACAATAATGGAGCTATGTTATTACTAATGTATTCCTTGGCCTCACTAGTTATCCAAACCCCCAGGTATTTCAACTTTGTTGAAATTCTCAACTGAGGCATTTCGGCTATTGCCTGGGCACATAGCAGGTCTATTGGAAGTAAGGCAGATTTATCCCAGTTAACTGTTAATCCCGTGGCCTCTTTGATTAAGGGAAATCCATCATAAAGCAGAACACTTTTATGAAAAGGATCTGATGGATGCAGCCAATCACAGATCACTGGGAGTACACTAAGATTCTATAAACTGCTATAAGGCAAGTGTGCTGTGTGATCCAACTGAGTTCAGCACAGTGAAGAAGTGCTGAGCTTGGCAGATCGCACTGTTTCCTTTCCTTTTTTTTTTTAAACAAACTTTATTGGGATGTCTCACTCATAAAGTTAAATTTTCTTGCTGCATGGCAGTGAATTGTCTGGCACTGTGCTGCGCTTTGTCAGCGCATCGTGACTACACACCACCGCAACACAGTGGTGCAAAATTCCTTGTCTCTTATGTGCCCGGTTTACACCCCTGCATTGCGATGGTGTGAACCTGGGCACATAGGAGACAAGGCATTTTGCAGTGGGACAGCGCTGGAATAGCCACCCAGCGCAGTCCTACCGCATCATGTAGAAGAATGTCTGCTTCATTGGAGGCTTCGCAGAGAGGTGATTCTTTGTGGCAGATTCACTTTCATGTGTTAAAAATGCTTGTAAAGATACGCTGACATTTCATTTCTGGCAATTATCATCTGGGTGTACATTACACTCGCACATAATGTAACAAATTCAGGAAAACAATAAGCTATTCAGCATAATGATATCCCTGTGATTTCCTGCTGAGCCCAGTGGAGGAAGATCTTGTACTGTACATATTGTACAGCAGCTTTTTACACTTTACCCCTGGCTAGCCACAGAGATCGCTCGTTTTATGAGGAGATTTGTCACCTGCAAATATGCAGCCTCAGTAACATTTGTCCCACAGCACAATGCTTTTTATGATTAATTGCTGCAATTAGTCCTAATTCCTTCCCTATTTATATAACTGTACAACAATGGCCTCCCATCTGTGTTATGCATATTTATGACAAGGTAAAAGGGAGCAGTAGGTTATGTTACAAGGGGCAGAATGAGGCAAATCAGTCTAATGCGTAGCTGTTTCCAAGGAAAATAAAGTCCAGATCTTGGTTTACAGTGATATTTACATGTCTATCTGCATGGACATTTGTCTCTCTCTACTAAAGGACGAGAACATCCAAATAACCTTAAAGGAGTTGTAAACGAAAAACATTTTTTGCCTAAAATTAATGGCCCAGATTCACAGAGCGATTACGCCTGCGCAACAGGAGATGCGCGTGTGTAAGTCTAAATGTGCGCGTGCGTTTCGTTGCGCGGCATCCCCAGAACGAGATACGCAAAAAATCGTTTTTTTTTTGTCCCGCGTAATTTCGTTAGACTGGCGCATCCGTCCGCGCAAAAGTGCGATAGACACACCATTGATTTGCTAGTCAAATATGCTAATGAGGGACTTACGGGGATCCACAAAACAACGTTGGGGCAGCCCAGGCTACGCAGTGTGCGCAACAGCAAAATGTCTTGTCTAAAATTAGAGCTGATAAAAGCTGGTCTAAAAAAAGAAAAAAAGTCTACTTGTCAGATAAAGCAACACTGTTAGTGAGGAGCTCAGCAGTCACACATGTTGCTCAACAATCTGTATGCCAACATGCCAGGGGCATCGTCGCACATAGCTATACTACTGACTTTAGATGAACAAAGAAGGAGGAGGGCACGGAGGATGGCACTAAGGAGGGCACGGGAGATGTTTTTTTTTTTGTTTTTATTTGCTTATATAAAATTTACAATTTAATCTAATACAATATTCTTATCTGATACAAGCCCCTCACTCTTCACTTGATATATCACACACGCATAGACATCTTTGGCATGAGTGATTCTGAGGTGTCTCGCATCTTCAGATTCACCCCTCATGCCATCCTGGAATTACCACAACCTTGCAGGAGGACATCAGCAGCCCAACACATGGCACCACCCATGACACCCATGACAGCTACATATACAATCAGAGCCCCATCCCCACAGATTTCGAACAGAACATGTATGGGGACAGCTGGCTGGTTGGTGAGTGACATGGGTGGCAGGCATGACTATCCCCTCCCGTGATGCACACCTCACAAGTGGCACATGCATGACTAACATCCTCCTGTCTTTTCCCTTCAAGGTGACTCTGCATATGCACTGGTACCCCATCTCATGACCCCATCTCATGCCAGCTCACATTATGCATCTTTGCATGTTAAACACACACATTAATCATGGCACAATGAGAATGCATGCATGCACACCACTGTGGTCCCTAGCACACACACACCACATCGTCATCACATTGGATTGGCACCAGTCCACCATGCAGGACTTGTGAGCTGCAACGCCATGCCACGGCTCCAATTATGTCACTGTACATTCATACACCATTCACACGGACCTGGGGATCACTTCTCCACCACAAATGAGGGTGACACCCCTTTTCCCGCAGGAATATCACCCCCACATTCCAAAATCATACACAAACAGAACCAAAAAAATTAAATAAATGACGAGCAAAAAAAAAAAAAATGCCCAGCAAAAATATAATTTAAACAAAATAACAACAAAGAAAACACATAAAAGACAAAAATCACTCTGCAAAACAGTCCCCAAATATCTCAAAGACACGTCACAAACAAACAAAAGCACCTTGCTGTAGAGGGAGGGATACAAAGGGATGTACTTTTGCAAAGGAAGTGCATTTGTGTCTGTCTATTTATGCTGTCTGCGTAGTTCACAAAGTTGCCCTAGTCCATTTCCAATTTCACTGATTGCGCCGCTTCCGAGTTGTGAGCATGCGCACAGCGGAGCTGACATGGTCTCCTTCACGCGCGCATGCGCGAGCCGGCCGGCCCTTCATTTGCATGGGGTCACGGCTCATTTCAATATAACACGCCCACGTCCCTCCCAATTTGTATTACTCCTCCTTACGCCTCTGGAAAAAACCTTACGCTTGCGCAATTTCCTGCGCAAAAGCTACGTGAATCGGGGGATTACGCGGCTAGATGGCGCAAGTCTAACGTAAAGGCGGTGCGCTACGCCGGTCCAATAATGCGCCGATGTACATGAATCTGGGCCATTGTCTGCAAGGTAGACAGACAGAATAGTGTAATGATTCTGTTAACAAACAAGTAAATACTATTAAATTCCTTCCTCTATATCGCCTCCGGCGTTCTAGTTTCTGTTCTCTCATTCACTTCCTGGTTTGCGGCGCTCGTTCATGTAAGAACTACATTTCCCAGTATGCATTGCGTCACGCCCAGTAATTCACACCTCCTTGAAGTCTCTAACATGTAGAGAATGTCCTGCCGCACAGATGTAGTTCCCAGGAGGGGGCGAGCATGTCACTGACCACCGCAATAAAGCCTCCCTTCACGGTGGTGAGTAATGATCAGAGAAGAAATAGAGCAACTTCTGAGCAAAAACGAACAATGAGGAAGTGAAAAGAGGAATGTCTTGTTATGAAAAAAAAAAAAAAGGCCTTTACAACCCCTTTAATCACTTAAGGACCGGACCAATATGCTGCTAAATGACCCAAGGGGTTTTTACAATTCGGCACTGCGTCGCTTTAACAGACGTGGCTCCCAAACAAAATTTGCGTCCTTTTCTTCCCACAAATAGAGCTTTCTTTTGGTGGTATTTGATCGCCCCTACGATTTTTTATTTTTTGCGCTATATACAAAAATAGAGCGACATTTTTGAAAAAAAAAAACAATATTTTATACTTTTTGTTATAAGAAAAATCAAATAACCTAAATTTTAGTCAAACTAAAATTTATTTAGCCACATGTCTTTAGTAAAAAAAAAAAAAAATCGTAATAAAAAAAAAATAGCTACCTAGCGGGAACAGCAACACTAATACAGCGATCAGAAAAATGATCGCTTAGTGACACTGGCAATAGGGAGTGAAAGGGTTAACTAGGGCGGTGATCAAGAGGTTAAAACGTTATTAGGGGGGGGTGGGGGCTACCCTGAACCTAACACTAACTGCCTGTCACACTGACACTAAATGCAGTGATCAGTACATATGTAATCACTGCATTCAGTGAGGGGGTGGGGGGTGATCGGAAGGGGTTAATGTGCCTGTGTGTATTGTCAGTGTAGTGTTGTGCAGACTTACTATGTGATGTGATCTCTCCTCAGCGGTGGTTGAAAAAACCGCCGAGAGCAGAGATCACATCACTTCCCTCTTCCTGTGTTTACACAGGAGGAGAAAGTGCACTGCAGGGGGAGCACGCGCATTGGCTGAGAGCGATCCGGAGGGGGTGGACAAAAACGAACAGCTGCCACCTCAGTGCGGATCGCTCCTACAGCCAAGGGAACCGCCGCATGTACCGGGGGGGTCCCGATCGGTCCCCCGACCCACGTCAAGGCAGCCACGTACACGTACATTGATGTGCCTGTCCGTGCCAATCTGCCAACGTAAATGTACATGCGGCGGTCCTTAAGTGGCTAAATGATATCTAAAACCATACATTTTCATGATAAAAAAATAGAGAGGGTTTAGGGATTTTTTTTTTTTTTGTCATCCGTGTCCCATTGGGAATAATTCCCTTTACTTCCTGTCATGTAAACATGAAAAGCCCACTTAGGCTCTGTTCCCATTTCTGGAGATCACCACAATCCACCTTGCTTGCTAATGGACATGCATTTTAGTGCACCAGAATGCATGGTAATGAAGTGCCAAATCAATTATTTGGTATGATTTTATTCAAATGATCGTTTTTAATGGTCTAGAAAAAACAAAGGGCCAGATTCACATACAATTAGATTCGTGTAGAGTATCTGAAATACACTACGCCGCCGTATTTTACCTGGCTCTACGTGGAATCCCGGTAGATTTTGTCCAGTAAACTACAGCGGCGTAGTGTATTTCTCCCGGCGCAAGCCATCTACACGAGTAGGGGGCGTGAAGCATTTAAAATAGGCGCGTTCCCGCGGCGATCAAACTGCGCATGCTCCGTTCAGAAATTTCCCGCTGTGCATTGCGCGAAATCACGTCGTTACGTCATTTTTTTTGAGTAGCGTCGTTTACGGACATTCCTATTCCCGAACGAGTTACGTAAAACAAAAATAAAAAAATTTAAATTCGACGCGGGAACGACGGCCATACTTAACATGGGCTACGCACCGTTAGACCAGCAAAAACCTGGTCTAACAGTACGTAGAAAAAAATAGACGAAAGCGATTGCGAAGACCGCTCGTATCTTTGTGGATCGCCGTAAAAACTCATTTGCATATCCCGACGCTGAAAACGACGCGGACTCCTCCCAGCGGCCGCAAAAATATTGCAGCGTAGATCCGAAGGCTTACGAAGACGTAAGCCTCTCGGATCGAAGCCCGAAGCCGCCGTATCATGGTTTGAGGATTCAAACTAGTGATACGGTGCGCAAAATTTGAAATTACTCCTGTCTAACACCAGTTAGACAAGCGTAATTGCTCTGTGAATCTGGGCCAAAGTTTTTTCCAACCCGATTATTGTTAAGCCTGCCTTGCCTACACACGATCGTGAAAAAAAAATGCTCTAGAAAAGCGCGGTGACGTACAACACATACGACGGCACTATAAAGGGGAAGTTACATTCGGATGGCGCCACCCTTGGGGCTGCTTTTGCTGATTTCATGTTAGTAAAACTTTGGTGAGAGACGATTCGCGCTTTTCAGTCTTTTACAGCGTGACGAATGTGCTATCTCCATTACGAACACTGGTTTTACCAGAACGAGCGCTCCCGTCTCATAACTAGCTTCTAAGCATGTGCGTTATTTTCACGTCGTTAAAGCCTACACACGTCCATTTTTTACGACGTTAAAAACGACAATGTGAAAAACGGCGCAAAAAAATTTAGAGCACGTTTTTAATATTTTTAATGCACACTGTTAATTTAAGTGGAATAGAGGGCGCACGTGGCTGATGCACTGCGGGGGTGCTGATGCTCGCGATGACCGCCGGCCATGAGCGATCGCCGGCACGAGAGGCAGAACAAGGACGTGTGTGTGTAAACATGCACATCCCTGTTCTATTTTGAGAGGAGATGTAGATCGTGAGTTCTTATAAGCTGGGAACCACGATCTGTCATCTCCTATAGTGAGTCCCCTCCCCCTACAGTTAGAACACACAGTCAGGGAACACAATTAAACCCTTGACCACCCCCTAGTGTTAACCCCTTCCCTGCCAGTGACATTTACACAGTAATCAGTGCATTTTTATAGCACTAATCGCTGTATAAATGCCAATGATCCCACAAATGTGTTAATAGTGTCCCATGTGTTCGCCATAATGTCGCAGTACCGATAAAAATCGCAAACCGCCACCATTAGTAGTAAAAACAATAAAAAAATTACATAAATCTATTGCCTATTTTGTAGACGCTATAACTTTTGCGCAAACCAATCAATATACGCTTATTGCGATTTCTATTACCAAAAATATAGAGAAAAATACATATTGGCCTAAACTGAGAAAAACATTTTGAAAAAAAAAAATGGGGATATTTATTATAGCAAAAAGTACAAATATTGTGTTTTTTTCTTAATAGTCGCTCTTTTTTTTGTTTATAGCGCAAAAAATAAAAACCGCAGAGATGATGAAATATCACCAAAAGAAAGCTCTATTTGTGGGAAAAAAAGGATGTAAATTTTGTTCGGGTCCAACATCGTCCGGCCCGCGGAATTGTCAGTTAAAGCGACGTTTGAGCAGCCAAATCTTCTGGGGCTGAAGTGGTTAAAGCTGCACTGCAACCTTACCTCTAGTCTTGCACAGTTGCACAGGCTCCTCTCCTTGCTTACTCTGATTTCACTGCACCCTGTGAGCCTATCACTCTTTCACTGTCCCTGGCCCACCTGTTTCATTTATTGGATTTCAGTTTTTTTTTTAAATGGAAGCTCGTCATCACATGTGGCTAGTCAAACAAATGCAGAATGCCTTTGTGATCCCTTTCACACTGACACATTTTTCAGGCGGTTTAGCGCTAAAAATAGCGCTGCTATACCACCTGAAAAAATCGTGCCCTGCAGGCTTCAATGTGAAAGCCCGAAGGCTTTCACACTGAAGCGGTGCGCTAGCAAGACCGCTCCAAATGTCTTGCTAGCCGCATCTTTGGAACGGTAGAGGAGCAGGGTGTTTACCGCTCCTTCCCATTGAAATCAATGGGAAACCGCGGTACTACCGCCCGCAATGCCGCAAGTGGGGGTTAAACTGCACCGCTAGCGGCTGAATATCGCGGTAAATATGACAGTATATCGGCGCTAAAAATCGCGCGGCTATACCGTCACCGCACCTCCACTGCCCCATCTGAAAGGGGCCTAAGTGTCAGCAGACACATTTCCACTGACAGCTGCCGCTGCATAAAGAATAACGGCTGATTCGATCAGGTCTGCCTAAAAAACTGACAGGCGGACCTGATCATATGACACATGTGAAACCAGCTTGAAGCGGAGATCCACTCTAAAGTGGAACTCAAGCTGATTGGAACCCTCCCCCCCTCCGGTGTCACATTTGACACCTTTCAGGGGGAGGGGGGTGCAGATACCTGTCTAAAGACATCGTCACCTCCCGTAGCCCCCCGTTGTGTGCTGGGAACACTCGGCTCCCAGCGCATAGCGGGAGCCAATCGGCGGGTGCAGCGCCGCTCGCGCATGCGCCGTAGGGAACCGGGCAGTGAAGCCGGAGTGCTTCACTTCCTGGTTCCCTCACCGTGGATGGCGGGGGGGGCAGCAGAGTGATGAGCGATCGCTCGTCTTCTGCTGTGGACGGCGCTGGAATCCAGGACAGGTAAGTGTCCTAATATTAAAAGTCAGCAGCTGCAGTTTTTGTAGCTTCTGGCTTTTAATATTTTTTTTGGGGCAGACATCCACTTTAATGAGGCCATTCTTTCAATTGACCACCAGTTTAACCACTTGTCATCTGCCCACCGTCAAATGACGGCGAGCAGACGACTCCATTATCCTGACATCACGTGATGTCCCTTTAAAGCCGCGGGCGGGCGCGCGCGCGCACCCGCCGCTCTGCGGGGATCCCGTGCGAGTGCCCGGCGGCAACGATCGCCGCCGGGCACAAGCGATTGCTCAGTAACTGAGTGGGGACGTGGAGCTCTGTATGTAAACACAGAGCTGCACGTCCCTGTCAGGGAGAGAGGAGATCGATTGTGTCCCTTGTACATAGGGACACAATCGGTCACCTCCCCCAGTCACCCCCCCCTCCCTCCACAGTTAGGACACACATTTAACCCCTTCCCCGCCCCCTAGTGGTTAACCCCTTCACTGCCAGTCACATTTATACAGTAATCAATGCATATTTATAGCATTGTTCACTGTATAAATGTAAATGGTCCCAAAAATGTCAGAAAAGTGTCCGAAGTGTCCGCCATAACGTCGCAGTCCCAATAAAAAAATCGCAGATCGCCGCCATTAATAGTAAAAAAAAAAAAAAAAAAATGCCGTTAACTATCCCCTATTTTGTAAACGCTATAAATTTTGCGCAAACCAATCGATAAACGCTTATTGCATTTTTTTTTTTACCAAAAATATGTAGAAGAATACGTATCGGCCTAAACTGAGGGAAAAAATATTTTTTTTATATATTTTTTGGGTTATTTATTATAGCAAAAAGGAAAAAATATTGCATTTTTTTAAAAATTGACGCTCTATTTTTGTTTATAGCGCAAAAAATAAAAACCGCAGAGGTGATCAAATACCACCAAAAGAAAGCTCTATTTGTGGGAAAAAAGGATTTGTTTGGGAGCCACGTCGCACGACCGCGCAATTGTCAGTTAAAGCGACGCAGTGCCGGAAGCTTATATTTTGTCTGGGCAGGAAGGGGGTGTAGGTGCACAGTAGGTAAGTGGTTAAGGAGCATGCTTCTCACTGGCTACCAATGTAAGGGACACTCTTCCCACTGGCTACCAATGTAAGGGACACTATCCCACTGGCTACCAATGTAGGGGCATTCTTCCCACTGGCTACCAATGTAAGGGACACTATCCCACTGGCTACCAATGTAAGGGACACTATCCCACTGGCTACCAATGTAAGGGACACTATCCCACTGGCTACCAATGTAAGGGACATTCTTCCCACTGGCCACCAATGTAAGGGACATTCTTCCCACTGGCCACCAATGTAAGGGACATTCTTCCCACTGGCCACCAATGTAAGGGACATTCTTCCCACTGGCCACCAATGTAAGGGACATTCATCCCACTGGCCACCAATGTAAGGGACATTCTTTCCACTGGCCACCAATGTAAGGGACATTCTTCCCACTGGCCACCAATGTAAGGGACATTCTTCCCACTGGCCACCAATGTAAGGGACATTCTTCCCACTGGCCACCAATGTAGGGGACATTCTTCCCACTGGCTACCAATGTAAGGGACACTATCCCACTGGCTACCAATGTAAGGGACACTATCCCACTGGCTACCAATGTAAGGGACATTCTTCCCACTGGCCACCAATGTAAGGGACATTCTTCCCACTGGCCACCAATGTAAGGGACATTCTTCCCACTGGCCACCAATGTAAGGGGCATTCTTCCCACTGGCCACCAATGTAAGGGACATTCTTCCCACTGGCCACCAATGTAAGGGACATTCTTCCCACTGGCCACCAATGTAAGGGACATTCTTCCCACTGGCCACCAATGTAGGGGACATTCTTCCCACTGGCCACCAATGTAGGGGACATTCTTCCCACTGGCCACCAATGTAGGGGACATTCTTCCCACTGGGCACCAATGTAAGGGACATTCTTCCCACTGATCACCAATGTAAGGGACATTCTTCCCACTGATCACCAATGTAAGGGACATTCTTCTCACTGACCACCAATGAATTGACACCACTACTGCAATGATCTCCACTTGCTTCCTGTTCCCATATCGCATGACTGCCTTGCGGCATTGTGAATACAGAAGGTCACTCGCTCAGCACAGGCTCCATTTAGGGAACACTTTGCATTCTCTCCATTAAAGTGGCTGTATACTCCTTTACCAACATTTTACCTACAGGTAAGCCTATAATAAAGCTTAACTGTAGGCAAAATAATATCTCCTAAGAGTCGGTTCACACTGGGGCGACTTGGGATCCGACTTGAAGTCGTCTCAAGTCGTCCCAAGTCGCGCTGTCCAGAAAAACAATGTAAGTGAGTGGGAGCGGTGTTAATACACACTACTCATGTCGCTCCGACTTCAGAATAGGTTCCTGTACTACTTCAATCCGACTTCTAGGTGATTTGTACCCATTGATTTCAATGGAAGTCGCTTCCAAGTCTGATCACTGTTTTAATTGAAGCTACTTTCCAGCAAGATAACATACATTTCTCAGGCAAACCTCTCCCTCCCCTTCCCTCTCCCAGAGCTGATTGTTGTTTTATTGGCCACTGGAATGTCTCCTGACCTGAAAAGGACTTCAAGTCGTGTTGTAAATCTCCCCAGATCGCCCTGTGGTTCATGCTCAAGTCGTGTTGAAGTTGCTTCTGAAAGTCGTGCTGAAAGTTGTGTCGCCCCAGTGTGAACCGACTCTAAACCTGCACTCAATTTTTTACACATCTACTATCAACATGTTTCTCTTTTCATTGTTTTTTTTTTTTTTTTTTAGAACCAAGCAATTTGCTTGCACTTTTTTTGCATGTATATGTATTTTGGATTGATATTTCACTGACTGGATTATTATTATGTACTTGATTGATCTATTGATTATAATTATTGTTTTTGTTTATTATAGCACTTTATTTGCGTTAGCGCCTCATTTATTTCTATTAGGGTTGCCCTGATACCACTTTTTAAGTTGACTGATTTCCACTGACAGTGGATTATTACATTATGTACTTGATTGTAAATCTATGTGATATATGAGATATTATTGTTTTTGTCTCAGCAGCCTCATTATAGCACATTTATTTGCGTTCAGCGCCTCATTTTTATCTTCTATTATGGGTTGCCCTGGATACCCAGCATTTTTATCAGGGAGACAGCAGCACGAAGGGGGACAGCACGGAGGGAGCAGCACGGAGGGACAGAGGGAGACCACAGCATGGAGGGGGCACACGGAGGGAGGGGCAGCACAGCGCACGGATGGAGGGGACAGCGCACGGAGAGGGAGCAGCACGGAGGGAGAGAGCAGCATAGAGGGGGACACGGAGGGAGACAGCAGGACAGAGGGGGACACGGAGGGAGAGAGCAGCACGGAGGGAGAGAACCGCATGGAGGGGGGCATGGAGGGAGACAGACAGCAGCATGTAGGGGGACAGCAGCAGAATGGAGGGGGGCTGGAGGAGGATGCGGGGACAGTCAGCGTTGATCGTGTGTGGGGGAGTTACAAGCACCGATCACTGCTGATTTCACTAAAGCAGCTGAAAGCCATGCGGGGGGGGGGTCAGAGAAACGTCTGTCTGACTTCCATACAGCAGAGATCGGTGCTTGTAACTCCCCCACCGCACTGATCGCCACTGACTGTACAAGTATTCTAAATAGCTTCCTTTACCTTAGTGCAGTCCTCCTTCACTTACCTCATCCTTCCATTTTGCTTTTAAATGTCCTTATTTCTTCTGAGAAATCCTCACTTCCTATTCTTCTGTCTGTAACTCCACACAGTAATGCAAGGCTTTCTCCCTGGCGTGTCGTGCTCGTCCCCCTCCCTTGGACTACAGGAGAGTCAGGACCTCCACTAACACACAGCTCCTTTCTCTATCTGCAACGTACAGAGCGTCCTGACTCTCCTGTAGTCCAAGGGATGGGGCGAGCACGACACTCCACACCAGGGAGAAAGCCTTGCATTACTGTGTGGAATTACAGACAGAAGAACAGGAAGTGAGGATTTCTCAGAAGAAATTAGGACATTTAAAAGCAAAATCGAAGGATGAGGTAAGTGAAGGAGGACTGCACTAAGGTAAAGGAAGCTATTTAGGAAAAAAAAAATTGTACCTTTACAACCCCTTTAACTCTTCATCACAATATTTTGTTAGCTGTGTTTTTTTATTCAGAAAACGCTTTGATGTATCACTTTGTCAGCATTTGGTTAAATGCTATTAAAATAATAGTGCTTTGCTGCCCTCATCTGGGATATGTTAAAACTGCAGGTGTGTCTTAAACGTTTTTAAATATTAAATAGATAACAAAGAGTTGTAATGTTGAAATGTTGTTACTAAGGTTGATTGCAGGTCTGGAACCAGACGGCTTTGGATTTGTTATCACACAAATTGCGGAAATCGGGGTGAGATATCAGACAATCTGGTGTACATCTCCCATATCAAAACCTATTGTGTATTATACTGATATCACAGACAATCCCAGCAGCTTGGACAAGTGAGCAAGCATCAATTGTCACATTTAATATCTATGGACAAATTATAAAATCATTATATTCATTTCCACATTGTATTTAAATTATTTCTATCTATTTAACTCCCTTTATGACCAAAGCATTTTTTATTATTCAGCATTGTGCTACTTTAGCTGGCAATTGCGTGGTCATGCAACAATGTACACAAACAGAATTTATATCATTTTTTTGTCACAAAAAAAAAAAAAGAAGCTTTCTTGTGATGGTATTTGATCACCACTGGGTTTTTTATATTTTGTGATACAGTGCCTTGAAAAAGTATTCATACCACTTGAAATGTTCCACATTTTGTCATGTTACAACCAAAAACGTAAATGTATTTTTTTGGGATTTTATGTGATAGATAGACCAACACACAGTGGCACATAATTGTGAAGTGGAGGGAAAATGATAAATGGTTTTCAAAATGTATTAATATTATAACTTAAGGTTCTGTGGGCCCCTCATACACAGGAATAATAGCAAATCAGTACATTTATACATGACAGTTCATTTACTGCATGTCTATGAAACTGATAAGTTATACATAAATAGAAAGGTTAAATGCGTTAGTAGCGGAAGTAAATTCATGCCAGCAAAACTCTAAAGCCTCATACACACGATCGGATAATTCAAAGGACAAAGTGTAGGACTTTTGTCTGAAGGGCGTTGCCCAGGAACTTTTATTTCATACAAATGGCAAATAATTGTTGGCCAACAAACACCCAACTACTCGTTTTTTCAGCTCTTTAGCGCCACCCTTTGAAAACTTCTGCTAATGTGTTATGGTGAGCATTGCTTCTGAGCATGCATGTTTGTACTTTGGAGTTTTGTCTGAACGACTTGTGTACACACGATCGGATAATCCATCAACACTCGTTTGTTGACGGACAGTTTTAATGCATGTTATCCCACATTTGTCCGCGGAAAATCAGACAACAATTGTCCGATGAAGCATACAAACGGTCGGATTTTCCGACAACAGCCTGCCATCAAACAATTCCTGATCGGGTGTATGAGGCTTTAGTAGATCTACACCTACTGTCCACATAATATATAAACACAATATAGAGTTTGAGCCCAGTGGAGGTCAACTTAAAGCGTTTGTTAACCACCCCCAAAAAATAGATCCTGCTCCTTTAAAGTATGTTATATGACACAGTGCTTGTCCTGTGTCATTTGGCCCCCTGTAACACCTAAAAAAACCTGGCTGATCCTGACAGTTTCCTCTCCCCTCTGTAAACTGACCACGGTGTATCATGGCTGCCGAGGAAAGACTCAGTCAGTTTTTATGCCTCTGTCATCAGCAGCCTGCTATCTGCTCTCCATTTTGCTCCTGTGTCCCCCCCCCTCTGTCTGTGTGTGAGGCGCCCTTCCCCTCCTCCACTCTCATAACACTAACCTGTGTATACCACCAGCACTGCCTATTGCAGTGTGTGAATGATTTATAAATATAAATGCTGTAAATACCTCATTTAAGATTAAGATTGCGATCACATGACCAGCCAGCTCTCTCCTCTCCTCCTCGGCTCCTTGGCTCCTCCTCCCCTCCAGACTGACATCAGCAGGGGAATCTAAGCCCCGGCTGCTGCATCTCTCAGAGGAGGAAAGGAAAAAGCTGGCCAGTCATGTGATCGCAATCTCGGCTGTGAAATTAGGTATTTGCAGCATTTACAAATCACACATAGAGCGGGATACTACAATAGGAGGCAGTGCTAATGGTGTTCACAGGTTAGAGTGGCTTAACAACCACTTTAATTAATTAATATAGGGGGACTCAAGTGTGGCCCCTAACACATACAAAGGGCCTCACATACACAGTGGGGAAAATAATTATTTGCTCCCCTGCAGATATTGTAAGTTTGCCAACTTACAAAGTAATGAAGGGTCTAGAATTGTTATCATAGGTGTATTTAATAATGATAGAGACAGAGGGCCAGATTCACAAAGCACTTACTCCGGAGTATCACGAGTTAGGCACGTGTAAGTTTAAAAATGCACACGCTTATCTATGCACCGTATCCCCAAAACAATATACGCCTGAAATCCACATTTTTTAGACTGACGTAATTTCGATAGACCGGGGCAGCGTGCGTGCAAAGCTGCACTAGACACACCATTGATTTGCTATGCAAATGAGGGAGATACGCCGATCCACAAAAGTAAGTTTGTGCGGTGCAGTCTACACGATGTGCTTATCAGCTGCACAAAGAAAAACAAGTGTTTCTAGAGTCTTTAGTAGGAATCCCTACTAGTGTGGTTGATTACACTAGTAACCACACTAGTAGGGATTCCTACCTATTAGACTCTAGAGACACATTTTTTTCTTTGTTTTATATGGTTTAGGGTGCATCGGTCACAACTGGCATCCTTATAGCAGCATAGGATCATTTTACTTTAGCAATCTTTGGGCCTGCTGGCCTGCACAGGCTCCTGACCTAATTAATCCACCTTTACTCAATTTCACAGAAATTAGTGGAAGCTGAGGAACCAACATCTACCCTCCTATTAACACAGGGTATCTCTCCAATTGCACCCTAATTCCAGCCAAAAGGGGGGCCTATTACCATTGGGCTCACCCCACGGATATACCCGACAAAAGTATTAATTTAGCAGCGCCATTTCCCTTTCTCCTATCCATATTTATATTAGGTCCCCACATAGGGATCCTACTGGGAGGCAACAGCTACTTTATTCACCATAGCGCGGACTCCCCTGTTCTTACACGGGAGAGGATCTGCCGACCGCCACTGGGCAAGGTACTGGCAACACTCTATTTCCTTGCCAGTGGCTCTTTTCACCCTAATAGGTAAATATATATTTTATATACATTTTTTTCTGTTTAGTATATATTTTATAATAATTAATATAATAATATATATATATTTTTTTTTAACTAATATAAATGTACTAATTTTAATATTATTATAATTATCTTAATTTAACATATATACACTTGCATATATATATGGGCACTATACACACCGACACGACACAACCCTCCAAACAGCCCAACGGAATAAAAGCACCTTGCTTCAGGAAGGGAAAAAAATTGGAGTACTTCCAATGGAAGGGCATTTCTGCTCGGTCTATTTAAGCACTGACAATTGCGCGGTCTAAGTGCTGACGTGGCCTAGGCCCAAGATTCAAAATCTGCGCATTATTGGACCGGCGTAGCGCACCGCCTTTTTTCCCCACAAGTAGAGCTTTCAATTTTGGCCGGTATTTGATCGCCTGTGCGAATTCTCGTAGCTTTTGCGCAGGAAATTGCGCTATAAACGTAGACGTTTTTCCAGAGGCGTAAGGAGGAGTAATACAATATTGGGAAGGACGTGGGCGTGTTACTTGTTGCTATAATAAATGAGCCGTGACCCCAATTGCAAATGAAAAAAACACATTTTCAGCTTTTGCGCATGCTCACAGTTTAGCGGCGCAATACGTGAAATTCTGGAAATGGACTACAATTTTTGGTAAACTACGCAGACAGCAAAATCAGACACAAAGCGACTGGTTTGCGCAAAAGTACATCCCTTTGTATCCCTCCCTCTACAGCAAGGTGCTTTTGTTTGTTTGTGACGTGTCTTTGAGATATTTGGGGACTGTTTTGCAGAGTGATTTTTGTCTTTTATTTTTTCTTTGTTGTTATTTTGTTTAAATTATATTTTTGCTGGGCATTTTTTTTTTTTTGCTCGTCATTTATTTAATTGGTTCTGTTTGTGTATGATTTTGGAATGTGGGGGTGATATTCCTGCGGGAAAAGGGGTGTCATCCTCATTTGTGGTGGAGAAGTGATCCCCAGGTCTGTGTGAATGGTGTATGAATGTACAGTGACATAATTGGAGCCGTGGCATGGCGTTAGCTCACAAGTCCTGCATGGTGGACTGGTGCCAATCCAATGTGATGACGATGTGGTGTGTGTGTGCTAGGGACCACAGTGGTGTGCATGCATGCATTCTCATTGTGCCATGATTAATGTGTGTGTTTAACGTGCAAAGATGCATAATGTGAGCTGGCATGAGATGGGGTCATGAGATGGGGTACCAGTGCATATGCAGAGTCACCTTGAAGGGAAAAGACAGGAGGATGTTAGTCATGCATGTGCCACTTGTGAGGTGTGCATCACGGGAGGGGATAGTCATGCCTGCCACCCATGTCACTCACCAACCAGCCAGCTGCATACATGTTCTGTTCGAAATCTGTGGGGATGGGGCTCTGATTGTATATGTAGCTGTCATGGGTGTCATGGGTGGTGCCATGTGTTGGGCTGCTGATGTCCTCCTGCAAGGTTGTGGTAATTCCAGGATGGCATGAGGGGTGAATCTGAAGATGCGAGACACCTCAGAATCACTCATGCCAAAGATGTCTATGCGTGTGTGATATATCAAGTGAAGAGTGAGGGGCTTGTATCAGATAAGAATATTGTATTAGATTAGATTAAATTGTAAATTTTATATAAGCAAATAAAAAAAAAATAAAAAAACATCTCCCGTGCCCTCCTTAGTGCCATCCTCCGTGCCCTCCTCCTTCTTTGTTCATCTAAAGTCAGTAGTATAGCTATGTGCGACGATGCCCCTGGCGTGTTGGCATACAGATTGTTGAGCAACACGTGTGACTGCTGAACTCCTCACTAACAGTGTTGCTTTATCTGACAAGTAGACTTTTTTCTTTTTTTAGACCAGCTTTTATCAGCTCTAATTTTAGACAGGACATTTTGCTGTTGCGCACACTGCGTCGCCTGCGCTGCCCCAACGTTGTTTTGTGGATCCCCGTAAGTCCCTCATTAGCATATTTGACTAGCAAATCAATGGTGTGTCTATCGCACTTTTGCGCGGACGGATGCGCCAGTCTAACGAAATTACGCGGGACAAAAAAAAAAACGATTTTTTGCGTATCTCATTCTGGGGATGCCGCGCAACGAAACGCACGCGCACATTTAGACTTACGCACGCGCATCTCCTGTTGCGCAGGCGTAATCGCTCTGTGAATCTGGGCCCTAGTTCCTATCTAACTGATTGCGCCGTGCCGAGTTCTGAGCATGCTCAGAGAGGTGCTGACCATAGTCTGCTTCATGTGCACATGCCCAGTCTGGCCGGCCCTTCATTTGCATGGGGTCACGGCTCATTTCAATGGAACACGCCTACGTCCTTCCCACTTTGAATTACACCGCCTTACGCCTCGGAATTTACATTGCACCGGTGCAAATTTGGCCGAAAATACTACGAGGATACGGATACTTGCGCCTCGAAATTAAGCCGGTCTAACTTAAAGAAGTTGCACTAACGCCGGTCCAAAAATGCGCCGATGTACGTGAATCTGGCCCAGAATGTCAACCTCAAAATCCAGAAAAAAAAATATGATACAAATGTTATAAATTGAGTTGCAGTTTAGCAAGTACAATACGTATTTGATCCCCAAGTAAAACATGACTTAGTACTTGGTGGAGAAACACTTTTTGGCAAGCACAGAGGTAAGACTGTTCTTGTAGTTGGTGACTAGGTTTGCACACATCTCAGGAGGGATTTTGGTCCACTCTTCTTTGCAGATTTTCTCGAAATCCTTAAGGATTCTTGGCTGTCATTTGACAACTCAAAGGGCCAGATTCACAAAGCACTTACTCCGGAGTATCACGAGTAGTGTTGCTCACGAATATTCGCATTGCGAATATTCGTTACGAATATTGCATATTCGAGTATTCGCGAATAAATCGAATATTCGCTATTGCAAATATTCGCTATTGCGAATATTCATATTTTTTCTAATTTATTTTTAAAATAGATCACATCCTAGTGATCTCCATCGACGTCTAAAAGCATTGCTGGTATGATTAGAGACCCTGGGCCGAGTAGCTGAAGGCGATCCTTTTATGTTCCGAATATTCGCAATGCGAATATTCGTATTACGAATATTCGCGAATACTTTCTCTGCCCTTCTGTGTTTTGTGTATAAAAAAAATAAAAAATTAGCTTTAGTTTAGTCATATAAGTTTGTGTAAGTAGAGTTAGTGTTTAGTGCATATTAGTTTAGTAATCCAGGAAATGATCTCCGTTTTCGCGTGTTGACGAGAATTTCGCAATCAATTTCGCATTCGCATTAGAAAAATTTCGCATTCGCATTAGCGAAATTTCGCATTCGCATTAGCGAAATTTCGCAAATTTTTTTTTTTTATAAAATATCACGAATATTCGATATTAACGAATATTTCACGAATATTCTTCTATATATTCGTGAAATATTGCGAAATCGAATATGGTGTATTCCGCTCAACACTAATCACGAGTTAGGCACGCGTAAGTCTAAAAATGCACACGCTTATCTATGCACCGTATCCCCAAAACGATATACGCCTGAAATCCACATTTTTTAGACCGATGTAATTTGGATAGACCGGCGCAGAGTGCGTGCAAAATTGCACTAGACACACCATTGATTTCCTATGCAAATATGCAAATGAGGGAGATACGCCGATCCACAAAAGTAAGTTTGTGCGGTGCAGGTTACACGATGTCAGGGCCGGAGTGGGACTCATTTTCAGCCCTGGAGTTTCATGCCTTAGACCAGCCCACTTTAGTTCCCGACCAGTGGCAGTTCGTCCATAGAGGGCGCTGGAGTGCCGTCTGGCTCTCACCGCCACTGATCTAATAATATGATTCATGCACTGCACGAATCTATGTTATTATCGCCGCTGTTATTCAGATGGTCGACGCTTATGTCCGGCCATCTGAATAACGGCAGCTGGTTGGCTTACGGAAGTGTCTTTCAGAGCCAGCGGCTCTGATAGGCTTTCCCAGTACAGCCCTCGGGTCCCGGAAGCTTACGATGTATGCTCCTTGGATAAGACTGACAGGCGTCTCAGCCAAACAGGTTGGCCGGTTCTGGCGACCGGTAACCTGATTGGCTGAGACGCCTGTCAGTCATCGAGGGCGGGAGAAGACATCGTGGGACGTGGATGCCTCACTCCAGTAAAGGTAAGTGCCGGGCGGGGGAAGAGCACTTTACAGGGCACAGCGGCAACATCAATGGGCACAGTCAGTGGTGACAATAGCCACAGCGGGATGAATAGGCACAGTGGCAACAATTAAAGGGCACAGTGGGGGCAAGAGGCACAGTGGGGATAATTGGACAGTGGCGACCATTAAAGCGCACAGTGGTGACAATGATTGCAAGTGGCTGCGTTTAATGGCATGGCACAGTGGCTGCGTTGCATGGCACAGTGGCTGCGTTTAATGGCATGGCAAGTGGCTGCGTTTAATGGCATGGCACAGTGACTGCGTTTAATGGCATGGCACAGTGGTGACAATTGATGGCACAGTAGCTGCGTTTGGCATGGCACAGTGGTGACAATTGATGGCACAGTGGCTGCATTTGATGGCATGGCACAGTGGTGACAATTGATGGCACAGTGGCTGCATTTAATGGCATGGCACAGTGACTGCATTTAATGGCATGGCACAGTGGGGCGAATTGATGGCACAGTGGCTGCGTTTGATGGCATGGCACAGTGGCTGCGTTTGATGGCATGGCACAGTGGCTGCGTTTGATGGCACAGTATTCTCCCAACTACCTACCTACTTGCTAAAAGTGTGAAAGAACCCCAACTCACTCCTCACTCTTTCCATCTCTCTGTCAACATCCCTCCCCCATCACTCCACTGTCTTTCCATTATAAACAAATAAAAATACTCCAATGCGCTTCCACACCAAATTTGCTCACTACTTACAGAAAAATATGAACACCTTAAGACCATCAAGCGTAATAATCAAATATGGAATTATCATACATTTTATAAAAACACACACTATACAACACCAGCACTTTATCTACAAAACCAGCCTGATCTGTGATATTACTGCTGCTGCTGCTGCCTCCCCTCTCCTGGCATGCTGGGATTTGTAGTGCCACAGCCTGACACATGAGGTGGTCATACAGGAGTGGAGGCTATGCCTGGTGAGCAGATAATGGGTAGGGACAGGGAGATCTGAGAAAACATGCTGCATTTAGAAGCAGAGCAGTTCACAGCCACACACAAAAACGACAGAAGCCTGCTACAAGAGCCCATCCTCCTCTCCCCTCTCTCTCTCCCCCTCTTCCTGCACTAGAAACACCTTACCTTGATTCCGTCCTCCACTGCAATGGCTCCACTCCTCCCCCTCTCAGCATCTCCTGTGAGGAACTTGAATAAGGCGCGCTGAGAGACAGGGGGAGGGTACAAGAAACTTCACAGACTGTCGGTCTCTGTCGGCTCCAGCCGGCAACAGCACATGCGCAGTATGTACTGACGGATTGTGCTGAAACCAGCAGCCAATCTGATCCCGCGGCGCCGAATGATGTCATCGGTCCGCGCCTGGAACGCAAGAGGCATATTTCACCGGTATTTTACCGGCCCATAACTCGACCAGCCCACCGGGAATTCTCCCGGTTCTCCCGATTGGCCACTCCGGGCCTGCACGATGTGCTTATCAGCTGCACGGCCAGTCTAAAATTAGACCAAATAAAAGCAGGTTTAAAATTAGACAATCCGTCTACATGTCAGCAAAAGCAACACCATTAGGGACGAGCAGAGCAGTCACACTTGCAGGACATTAATCTGTATGCCAACATGCCAGGGGCATCCTTGCTCATAGCTATACTACTGACTTTAGATGAGCGCAGAAGGAGGAGGGCACGGGAGAGGATCTTTGTCAGGTATATCTGTGGGGTGAGCCCAATGGTAATAGGCCCCCCTTTTGGCTGGAATTAGGGATCAATTGGAGAGATACCCTGTGTTAATAGGAGGGTAGATGTTGGTTCCTTAGCTTCCACTAATTTCAGTGAAATTGACTAAAGGTGGTAATAATAACACTAGGTCAGGGATTCCTACCTATTGCAGGCCCCATAAACGATTGACATATCCGAAGTAAAACGGTCCGCGGATCCATTTCATCGGATATAAGTCCGATCGGGCCAGTTTGATCCGATGGCGTGTACACACCCGGATCAAATTCCCCGCCGCCGGACGGCGCGGTGACGTGGCGGTACGCGGCGGTGACGTTGACGCCGCCGCGTCACCGCCACGTCACCGCACCAGGAAGTAAAAACTTCCGCGCATGTGCCGAATCCATTCGGCAGCGGCGCGGCGGCGGTGGGGGACGACAGTCTGCTGGTAAGTAGGTACTAACCAGCAGACATGTCGGGCGGACAGATCCCCACGGATAGATTTCAAAGCTTGCTTTGAAATCTGTCGGGTGGACAATCTGTCCGTAGCCCATCAACGAGCGGAGATGTCTGCTGAAACGGTCCATCGGACCGTTTTCAGCGGACATATCCCCTCGTGTGTACGTGGCCTTAGACTCTAGAGACACATTTTTTTCTTTGTTTTATATGGTTTAGGGTGCATCGGTCACAACTGGCATCCTTATAGCAGCATAGGATCATTTTACTTTAGCAATCTTTGGGCCTGCTGGCCTGCACAGGCCTCCTGACCTAATTAATCCACCTTTAACAATTTTACTGAAATTAGTGGAAGCTGAGGAACCAACATCTACCCTCCTATTAACACAGGGTATCTCTCCAAATTGCACCCTAATTCCAGCCAAAAGGGGGGCCTATTACCATTGGGCTCACCCCACGGATATACCCGACAAAGGTATTAATTTAGCAGTGCCATTTCCCTTTCTCCTATCCATATTTATATTAGATCCTCCCCTACATAAGGATCCTACTGGGAGGCAGCAGCTACTTTATTCACCATAGTGCGGACTCCCCTGTTCTTACACGGGAGAGGATCTGTTCACTCCACCACAACGACATCATCCCCACTGGCTGCAAGGTACTGGCAACACTCCATTTCCTTGCCAGTGGCTCTTTTCACCACAATTTGACAAAGCATGGGTAAATATGACATATTTTATATACATTTTTTTCATGTTTAGTATATATTTTATAATACTTAATATAATAAATATATATTTTTATTTTTTTAACTAATATAAATTTACTACCCTGCTATTTTATTATCATATAATTATCTTATTTAATAATAATAATTATATATATATATATATATATCATATATATATATGTCCACCTATCCATATATATATGCATATATATATATATATATATATATACATGGCCACACCAAAGACACGTACACAAACTCCAAACAGCAACAGACAACGGAATAAAAGCACCTTGGGGCTTCAGGAAGGGAAAAAAATTGGGATGTACTGTTGTAATACACACGTCATGGAAGGGCATTTCTCCCTCGGTCTATTTAAGCACTGTGCATAGCTCACTAAGAACACCATCCCTCTGACGGGTCTAGTTTCTATCTAACTGATTGCGCCGTGCCGAGTTCTGAGCATGCTCAGAGAGGTGCTGACCATAGTCTGCTTCATGTGCACATGCCCAGTCTGGCCAGCCCTTCATTTGCATGGGGTCACGGCTCATTTTAATGGAACACACCCACGTCCTTTCCACTTTGAATTACACCGCCTTACGCCTCGGAATTTACATTGCACCGGTGCAAATTTGGCCGAAAATACTACGAGGATACGGTACTTGCGCCTCGAAATTAAGCCGGTCTAACTTAAAGGAGTTGCACTACGCCGGTCCAAAAATGCCCCGATGTACGTGAATCTGGCCCAAAGTTTCAGCTCCCTCTATAAATTATCTATAGGATTAAGATCTGGAGACTGCCTAGGTCAGTGATGGTGAACCTTGGCACCCCAGATGTTTTGGAACTACATTTCCCATGGTGCTCCAGCACTCTGCAGTGTAGATGAGCATCATGGGAAATGTAGTTCCAAAACATCTGGGGTGTCAAGGTTCACCATCACTGGCCTAGGTCACTCCATGACCTTAATGTGCTTCTTCTTGAGCCACTCCTATGCTGCCTTGGCTTTGCAGCAAGCATTGTATTGTGTGCTGCAGAACACTTCTATGGAACGCTATAAAGTCAAGAACTGATTGTCTAAGCTCTTTAGTGATGGCCCTGGCTGCCATTTCAAAATAGGCAAATATTTTTGGGTGTTATTGATTTAGTTCAAGCTATGCAGCATGCATGAACATGTTTTTTTTTTTTTTTTTTTACAAAATGTAATGGTTATATTCAATAACATTTTTAAATAAAATCATTTTTACTTTAGGACATCCGTGTTCTAAATTGTATTCTATTTTACAATATTGTACTCAATGTCACCCATATGTCTGTTGGAAAGTACCCATATGTGTGGCCTTTATTGCCAGCATGCCTTACATATGCATCCAAGGACAGCAGAGCTGTCTGTGCTGAGAACCCGCTCACTGCACAGTAACCAAGCTATCAAAGACAGCTCTCGACCTGTACTAATGATTGGGAGATGGCGGGACAGGCTCACAATCATATGACCACTGTGGCAGCCAATCACAGTGGTCACGTGGTGGGTTACTCCTTTCCATCGGCCATGGGCATGCAGATCCTATTGATGGGATGCTGTGATTGTGGAAGAATAGATGTAACCCTGATATAAATGACATGTACAATAAACAATTAGGCCCGGATTCACAGACAGCAGGCGCACATTACGCCGCCGTAGCGTATCCCCTGTACGCTACGCCAACGCAGCACAGAGAGGCAAGCATGGAATTCATAAAGCCAGTGCTCCCAACATTGCACCAGCGTGGCGTGGGTTGCAAATGAGGCGTGACCCAATGCAAGTGATGGACCGAGCGCCAGACAAGTACGTTTAACGAACTGCGCATGCGCCGTGACGTGAACGCATCTCCCTGCACATGCTCACAACCACTTCAGAACAACTGCCTAAGATACGCCGGATCACTGTGTACGCCGGTAAAGTAACCTACGCCCAGCCAGACACACGTCCAACGTAAAATATGCCGGCTTGTGTTCCCTGGTGCAGACCTGAGCATGTCTGTTGCTGAGTTACACCTCCTTTATGGGGAATAACTTTACGCCGGACGTACAACTTACGCGCACCGCACATAGCTCTTTTTTAACCACTTGACCACCAGGCACGTAAACCCACTTAATGACCAGACAAATTTCCAGCTTTCGGTGCTCTCACATTTTGAATGACAATAAATCAGTCATACAACACTGTAGCCAAATGAAATTTTTGTACTTTTTTTCCCACAAATAGAGCTTTCTTTTGGTGGTATTTGATCACCTCTGTGGTTTTAATTTTTTTCGCTATAAATGAAAAAAACGAACATTTTGTAAAAAAAAATTTAATTTCTTCATTTCTATTATAAAATTTTGCAAAAAAGTTATTTTTCTTCATAAATTTGGCCTAAAATGTATACTACTACATATCTTTGTTAAAAAAAAAATGGATATTATTTAGTCTGGGTGAAAGTTATAAGGTCTACAAGGTACCAATTACTGAAAATGTATCAATTTGATCACATCTGATGTACTGACAGCCTCTCTCGTTTCTTGAGACCCTAACATGCCAGAAAAGTACAAATACCCCCCAGATGACCCCTTTTTGAAAAGAAGACATTCCAAGGTATTTAGAAAGAGGCATTGGGAGTTTTTTGAAGTTGTCATTTTTTCCCACAATTCTTTGCAAAAATCAAGATTTTTTTTTTTCACAAAATGTTCATATTAGCAGGTTATTTCTCACACACAGCATATGCATACCACAAATTGCACCCCAAAACACATTCTGCTATTCCTCCCGAGTATGGTGATACCACATGTGTGAGACTTTTACACAGCATGGCCACATACAGAGGCCCAACATGCAGGGAGCACCATCAGGCGTTCTGGAACACCCAGACCAATTCTGACATTCCTCTCCTACATGGAAAAATCATCATTTATTTTTAGAAAATTACATAGAATACCAAAACATTATATATGCTTTTTTAGCAAAGACCCTAGAGAATACAATGGCGGTCCTTGCAACTTTTTATCGCGCACAGTATTTTCGCAGCAATTTTTCGAACGCGTTTTTTTTTGGAAATAAAACAGTATTGTGCTTTAAAAAAAAATTTGGTGGGGGTAATGGCGCTGTCACTAGTATGTTGTTTGCTGAGCCAGTAACCGAACCCAATTGGGTAAGTGTGGGCTTTATTGGGACAACATTCCCTAAAAAATATACATGTATGTAGTACAACGTGCAAAATTAATAATAATAATAATAATGGATGTGTGTAAACACAGGTGGTAGTACCTCTATATGCCACCGGAGGTGTGGTTGCAGAGATATAATGGTATAATTCACTACTGTGACAGGTCTGACTGTCCGTGCTTCAACATAATACAATAAAAACTTATATGAGGATCTTAGTAAATGCACATGGCCTTGAGTTCATATACACATCATACTCGATAGTACTGAGACAGTAATTAAAAATTAGAAGTCCATATAATATATGACAGGTGAAATAGGTGGTCAAGGTGCTCCTATTTGGATGGGTAGTAGACAGTATAACCAGTGACTTTCGCAGTGGGTCCGGTGTTCCCCCTTATGGGTCCCCACTCACCAGAAGCACTCACCCCTGCTGGGGTAAAATGCGTGTTAGTCAGCGTGTTGCTCCAAACTGCCGTGAGTCCTTTCCTTGGATTGCACCGATTCCTGATAGATCACCTGGGCTCCTACAGTATGTCCTTGGTATGTATGGTTAGTAATATGGGATTCAGTGGGTATTCTGGTTTCCTCCAAAGCAAAAAAGAAGAAGAGCTTCCATAGCGTGATACGTTTTAAAAAGAAAAGATTTTATTGGCACTGTCAACCAATAGCATAGGTACAAGTGCAAAAGTACAAAAAATATAAAAAAGATACCATAAAAATATATAAATAAAAATGACACCAGGCTGGGACAGAGATCTGGCACAGCTGACAGTCACAGTGTCAAAGACAAAAATGTACAGTCAAATTGGTTGCAGCCTATGCCCAGATGGGTTGTAGGCTCTAGAGATACACTGCACTAGAGATGTCCAATTGCTAATAGCACCAGCATGGAAACGGCGTGCGTTCCAAAATCAAACAGCTGGTTAGGACCGGAAGTGCTTGTAGGTGTGCGTGTGGCCGCTTTACGTACGTTTCGTGCGCTTACGTCTTTGGAAGTTGACCCGCTTCCGAAGACGTAAGCGCACGAAACGTACGTAAAGCGGCCACACGCACACCTACACGCACTTCCGATCCTAACCAGCTGTTTGATTTTGGAACGCACGCCGTTTCCATGCTGGTGCTATTAGCAATTGGACATCTCTAGTGCAGTGTATCTCTAGAGCCTACAACCCATCTGGGCATAGGCTGCAACCAATTTGACTGTACATTTTTTGTCTTTGACACTGTGACTGTCAGCTGTGCCAGATCTCTGTCCCAGCCTGGTGTCATTTTTATTTATATATTTTTATGGTATCTTTTTTATATTTTTTGTACTTTTGCACTTGTACCTATGCTATTGGTTGACAGTGCCAATAAAATCTTTTCTTTTTAAAACGTATCACGCTATGGAAGCTCTTCTTCTTTTTTGCTTTGGAGGAAACCAGAATACCCACTGAATCCCATATTACTAACCATACATACCAAGGACATACTGTAGGAGCCCAGGTGATCTATCAGGAATCGGTGCAATCCAAGGAAAGGACTCACGGCAGTTTGGAGCAACACGCTGACTAACACACATTTTACCCCAGCAGGGGTGAGTGCTTCTGGTGAGTGGGGACCCATAAGGAGGAACACCGGACCCACTGCGAAAGTCACTGGTTATACTGTCTACTACCCCTCCAAATAGGAGCACCTTGACCACCTATTTCACCTGTCATATATTATATGGACTTCTAATTTTTAATTACTGTCTCAGTACTATCGAGTATGATGTGTATATGAACTTAAGGCCATGTGCATTTACTAAGATCCTCATATAAGTTTTTATTGTATTATGTTGAAGCACGGACAGTCAGACCTGTCACAGTAGTGAATTATACCATTATATCTCTGCAACCACACCTCCGGTGGCATATAGAGGTACTACCACCTGTGTTTACACACATCCATTATTATTATTATTATTAATTTTGCACGTTGTACTACATACATGTATATTTTTTAGGGAATGTTGTCCCAATAAAGCCCACACTTACCCAATTGGGTTCGGTTACTGGCTCAGCAAACAACATACTAGTGACAGCGCCATTACCCCCACCACCTCTTCTGTCTTCTCCATATACCCTCTTTGGGGAGTTATATTTAGGGGGGGCTGCAGTCACACACTTTTATTAGTCCTATCAACCTCTATTAGATTATCCTAAGCGCAGCTATTCCTCTCTACATATTAAAAAACATTTTAGCCCAATGTTTTTGCATAATATGAAAGATTAAGTTAAGCAGAGTCAATAGATACCCAACATGTCACCCTTCAAAAATGCACACGCTTGTGGAATGGCGCCAAACTTTGCTACTTAAAAATCACCATAGGTGAGGCTTTAAATATTTTTACTGGTTACATCTTTTTAGTTGGAGAAGAGCCAAAAGTATTGCTCTCGCTCTAACGTTCGCAGCGATACCTCACATGTGTGGTTTGAACACCGTTTTCATATATGAGCGGGACTTACATGTGCGGTCCCTTCTGTATACGAGCACACGGGAACAGGGGCACTTTAAAATTTTTTTTTTTTTTTTTTTTTACTGTTCATTTTACTTTATTTGTTTGACACGTTTTTTCCCAAAAATAAATGTTTTGATCACTTTTATTCCTATTACAAGGAATGTAAACATCCCTTGTAATAGGTATATAGCATGACAGGTCCTCTTTACAGTGAGATATGGGGTCAATAAGACCCCACATCTCACCTCTAGGCTGGGAAGCCTAAAAAAAAAAACGATCCTGGCTTCGATCGTAGCGGGGAGTCGGAAGAAGCACCGGAGGGAGAAAGGAGGGGGGACGTCCACTTTCGCCTGACGTAAGAACAATCAAGAGGCAGAACAGCCGACATGATTGTCCTTATGGTGTAGAGAATCACCATCTGAAAAAGATGATATCTGAATGATGCCTGTAGCTGCAGGCATCATTTAGATATCCCTGCACAAAGTCAAGGACGTCATTTGATGGCCGACGAGCAGGAAGTGGTTAAAACACATTTTTTTTCCCAGAGTATTTTACGGGTATTGCAGAGTATTGTGCGGGGGGTATTGCAGAGTATTGTGCGGTGGGTATTGCAGAGTATTGTGTGGTGGGTATTGCAGAGTATTGTGCGGTGGGTATTGCAGAGTATTGTGCGGTGGGTATTGCAGAGTATTGTGCGGGGGGTATTGCAGAGTACTGGCGCGGGGGTATTGCAGAGTACTGGCGCGGGGGTATTGCAGAGTACTGGCGCGGGGGTATTGCAGAGTATTGGCGCGGGGGTATTGCAGAGTACTGGCGCGGGGGTATTGCAGAGTACTGGCGCGGGGGTATTGCAGAGTATTGGTGCGGGGGTATTGCAGAGTATTGGCGCGGGGGTATTGCAGATTACTGGCGCAGGGGGTATTGCAGATTACTGGCGCAAGGGGGTATTGCAGGGGGTATTGCAGAGTGTATTGCAGAGTATTGGGGTGGGGGTTGCAGGGATGGCTGAGCAGGGATGGTATGGATCTGTGACTGCAATAGACACAGATCCAGCCACAGCGCTGCTGACACCCGCGCTCCCCCCTCTCACACTGTACCGATCGGTACAGAGAGAGGAGGGAGGAACCGGTGTCATCAAATGATGCCGGTTTGTTTACATGTGATCGCTCCATCATTGGACGGAGCGATCACGTGGTAAACGGCCGCTATCACCGGCAATTTACCGCGATCTGTGATGCGTCGGGTCCAGAGCCTGCGCTGGACCCGGCGGTCACGGACACTCCCGTGTGCGCGCCCCAAGGGGCGTGCAGGAGTGTGATTCTGGGGGAACGTCCATGGACGTCCTCCCAGAGTTAAGGAACCGCCTTATAGCCGTATTTCGGATATAAGGCGGTGGATAAGTGATTAAGGTCAGGGAACAAGGGGGCACTCTTTACATCTGGAGAAAAAGAAATGTAATCTCCAAATACGGTTTCTTCACAGTAAGAGCTGTGAAAATGTGTAATAGACGCCTTCAAGACCTTATTCTGTCCAGATTAGTAGCTTGCTTTCACAAAGCCCTGGATTATTTCCTAAATATACATAATATAACTGAGTACTAACATTTATAGGTAAAGTTGATCCAGGGAAAATCTGATTGCCTCTCGGGGGATCAGGAAGGAACTTTTTTCTACCGGTGGCAGGGCCGCCATCAGGGGGGTACAGGCAGTACACCTGTAAGGGGCCCGGGGGTCCCCAGGGGCCCGGATGGGAACCTAAAAAAAAAAAAAAAAATCTGGAGTTTTCCTTTATTTTTTATATATTTTTATATTTTTTATATATATTATTTAAGGGCCCAGAGGTCCCCAGGGCCCCCGGATGACAACCCTCCTTTTTTATATAAAAATGTTTTACATTTTTTTCATATTATTTTTTTTTTATATATATAGATATATTTTTATTAAGGGGCTCAGAGTTCCCCAGGGCCCCATGTGTCAAACCCCCTTTTTTTGATAAATGTTTTTTTTTATTTTTGTTTATATATTTTTTTTTCTTATTAAAGGGCCCTGGATGGATACCCCCTTTTTTTTTATATATTTTTCTTTATTTCTTCTTTTTGTAAAGGGCCCCCCCGCTTCTCAATTCGCAGCAGACCCCCCCCCCCCCGCTTTTCTCAATTTTAGGCGGCAGCACCCCCCCCCCCCCTGGTTCACTGCTCCAGGGGGCCCATGCCTGAAGCTGCCCCAAAATTCCTGCCTGCTGGAGCAAATTGGATCATGCTCTGCTGGGGTTATTGGCTTATTCTGGATCAACTGTGGGTATAGGGTTCTGTATATAGGATTGTATTTTTTTAGTTTTATTGGTTGAACTACACTTCATAAGCAGTTACAGCAACAATTTTTTTTTCCTTTTGTCATAAAGGTGTACCGTAAATAAATAAAAGCCAATCATTGTATGCACCCCTGCCAGGGGTAAATGGTTTGTTTCAATTAACTGCTAACTCTGCAAGACAGCTTGTTCTTTTGAAAAAGAAGAGACTTAGGGTCCTTTCACACGTGCGGACCGTTTTTTAGGTTGATCAGTTGATCAGTTTTTTCGTCTGTTTTTTATCAGTTTTTCGTCCGTTTTTCATCCGTTTTCATCAGTTTTTCATCCGTTTTTCATCAGTTTTTCCATCCGTTTTTTCATCCGTTTTTTTTTTTTTTTTTTTTTAGAACTTTTTTTTTATTACATATTTTGATGAAAAACAGATGTTAGCGGATCGGATGTTAAACGGATCGTCCGCTAACATCCGTTTTTCGTCCGTTCCGTTTTTTTGACGGAAGAAAAATAGGGTTTTCTTCCGTTCAAAAAAACGGAGCTTAACGGAGATGGATGCAAACGGACGTTAGCGGATGCTCATCTGCTAACGTCCGCTATCCCATAGGGATGCATTGCAGTCCGTTTTTCATCTGTAAAAAAACAGACGTACGGTCCGCACGTGTGAAAGGGCCCTTAGGCCACGTACACACGGAGGGACATGTCCGCTGAAACATGTCCGACGGACCGTTTCCAGCGGACATGTCTCCTCCGGATTTTCGTCCGACGGTGTGTACACACCATCGGATGAAAATCCCCTCGGCCAGGCAACGCGGTGACGTGGCGGTGACGTTGACGCTACCACGTCACCACTCCAGGAAGTAAAATACTTCCACGCATGCGTCGAATCCATTTGACGCATGCGCAGAGATTTCTGTCCGCTGGTTAGTGTACTAACCAGCGGACATATCCGACGGACATGTCTCCAGCGGACAAATTTCAAAGCATGCTTTGAAATTTGTCCACTGGGAAAACATGTCCACTAGCCTGTACACACGATCGGAGATGTCTGCTGAAACGGTCCGTCCGACCAGTTTCAACAGATAAATTCGATCGTGTGTACGCGGCCTCACTGGTAGGTGAAAATAAAGGCAGAGAGATTAAAGTGAAAGAAAATGAATGTAGCAATCACAGCAAAAGCTTGTTTGACTGTACTTCTCCTGTGTATCACAGGAGTGCAGTTCGTTCAGTACTCCTGTGACCCGTTGTCAGCAAACAGCAGGCTGAAATCCACTGTCGGCTGATGTTACAGAGTCAGTCCAGGCTGGGGCAAGATTGCAACAATAAAGTCGGGGTCTGCCCACATACATGCCTGACAGCCCAGCGCTCCAGTGAGCACACGCTAGGGGTGGGGGGGTGGGGACACAGAGCAGAGAGCTTAGTCACTGGCTTTCTGCTCATGGAGCTCTGAGGACCGAGTGATCAGGGGTCTTTGATCGCTCGGTTCTCAATCTAAGACCGCGTACACACGACCAAATCTGTGTGCTGGAAACGGTTGCCAGACCGTCCCAGCAGACAGATTCGATCGTGTGTACGGGCGAGCCGACGGAATCGGTCTGTCCGACCGATTTGAACAAATCTGTCTGCTCGTCTGTATGGGGCCTTAGAGCTGGGGGGGGGGGGGGGCAGATGCAACAGCAGAACAATGCTGCATCCACCTAGGTAAGTATGCTTAAAAAAAATCTCTTTTCATTTGGTAGGTAATGCCAGATATTCCTGTTTGCTATGGCTCATGACAAATTATTTGCACTTTTGTTTTAGTGAATTCAGCCCAAATACTAGAAGTACTGATACTAATATGGGATAATGCTAGGGCAGGTGCCACTGTGAGTACGTAGGGAGATTTGTTTACAAAGATATTTTTGCTAAAAATGTATATTATTCCAAATCTGATGTAATCTTTTCTTATGAATGTAGGGTTTGTTGTGTACTGATTGTGTCTGCAGGTTTCTCTGCATTCAGTCTTTTTTTGTGTTTGGGTTTCTTGTTAATTGGATGGCTTCCTGTCTGCCTGCAGCCTTTTACTGTAGGACACAAGTTAAAAATAAGTTGTGACTTTCACAGTAAATTAAGTACCTGTGAGATAAGAGATTATTTTCCTCTCCTTCATAGTATAGAAGTACATGTATCTATTTTTGAAATGGCTCTGAAGGCAGTCTGGCGTGTTTAAACTTGTTCATCAGTCTTCTGCACTTCACACAGATTATTTCACCAGAGCCTTAACACACTCTATAATTTACTGAGGTAAATCAAGGGTGATAGTAGACACCTAAGCCCTTTTCAGCAGTTTATACAAATATCTTAACCATGCCTGGTTTGGTGTCTTTTTTTAAATTAATCTTTTTGTAATAAATAATTAACTTAAATAATAAAAAAAAAAATGTATAATATTTTTTTAATAAATTAGTAAAATCAGCTAAGGCTTGCTTATGAAAATTAAAAAAAAAAATCATCAATTTATTAAAATATTACAAGCAGCAATGAAAAAAGCACCATATTTTGTCCAGTTTTTATAAATCATACTTTATTTTTTATTTTTTCAGTGAGAATATATAAAAAAAAAAAGTAATAATAATATAAGGGTATGTATCACTTACTTTAGACTGAAACAACAACTTTGTCTCCTCATGGGTTGGCCAATAAATACAGAATATAATTTCTTTGTTGACATATATAGTTTAGAAATGGAAATTTTCTGCTGATACATTCTGAAACTCAGACCAATATCTGATAAATCTGAAACTTGGGTAACCTGTTTTCCACCATTCAATGTACTATTATGTGGATACTATGGGCCAGATTCAGGTAGAGTTAGGCTGGCGGATCAATGGATAAGCCAGCCTAACTGTAGAACCTAAGAAACGCCGGGTTGGAGTTCCGATGCGATCGGCGCAATTGAATTTCGCCATCGCATCGTTACTTCAACTTAAAAATGGCGCCGGGGGCGTTCCCGCCGATTTACGCTCAAAAAATATGTTAATGAGCGGGAATCGGCAATTCACAATCTTTTTCGGGCGCGACGCAGTGACTTTACGACGTTTCCGGAAGCGATATGCGGCGTATAGATAAAGCAGCCCCCTAGTGGAGTATCCTATGTTAAGTATAGGCGTCGTCATCGCGTCGGAAAAAAACCAAATCGCGTCGCTTGCGTAAAACATTCATGAATGGGGATGTGACGTCATTGACGTTCACTGACAGAATTTGGAGCATGCGCACTGGGATGCATTGACACTCGACGCATGCGCAGTACGTTCGCCGCGGGATCGCGCTTAGTTTGAATACTACACGCCCGTACCCACCCAATTTGAATTCCGCCGGCTCATTTGCGATGCGCTGCCGCAACTTGCTCCTAAAATTTCGGCAGAGTAACGTAAATGAGAAGCGTTACTCCAGAGCAAAGATGCTCTGATCTACCTGAATCTGGCCCTATGTCTACCATTCGGTTTCTGGTGACTCTATCTGACAACTGACTTATCTCTCATCTATCTGTTGTCACAAAATTATAACTAAGGGCAAAACTTTTTTTTTTTTTTTTTTTTAGTTTTGGATAGAGTGGAGAGGTATTAGAACACCTGTCAGTTTTTATTGTTATCTGTGCCCCCATTAGGGAGATTAAACTTCTCCATTTGTCCTGTTTACCATTATCATTTAAAAAGAAAGTCCCACATTTTTGGTTGTCCCCAGAAAAATTATAAGGGGGAAATCTTCAAATGGGGATACTAGTTCTGGTGACCTAGGGGTTCCCAAGGGATTCCCTTAATTTGCAGGATTTCTTCTCACTTCCTGTTTGGCTACGAGACAGGAAGTGAAGGAAAATCTCCACAATGGGACACAGATGGTGAAAAAAATACATAACAGGGGTTATAAGCCTCCCTCACTCTATCCAAAATAAAAAAATACATTTTGCCTTTATTTCTACTTTAAAGTAGGGTTCCACCAATACCGGTATCAGTGCTGATACTAAGCATTTGCATGAGTATCGGTACTTGTGCAAATGCACCGCTACCTGAAAACAATACTTTCAGGCTCTGTTCTTTTAGCTGTCAGACGGATTCCCCTCAAATGTAAAAAAAAAAAAAAAAAAAAAACGGCAATTATCGGTTGTTTTGATTCTAGGCTGCCGCGTCCTTAACATCTGATTACTCATCCAGTTATCAGTGAGGTTCCCCTGTTGACAGCTGAAGTGTAAAAGAAATCCTGCAATTTGAGCTGTCAAAAAAAAAAAGCAGCCAGGCATAGTTTATGTTTTTGTATTTTCTCTGTTTCTTCATCTACAGATCAAAGGGATGAACTTCAATCTGCAGATGAAGTTAGTTTAAAACAACCTCATCCATTTAATTATTATTTTCTGCTGATTTTTTTCACTTCTATTTTATAAACTATTAATAATTAAAACTTTGTCCGTTAATATTTTTACACCTTTAACATATATTTACACTTTTCTCATTGAAAAAAGTGCAAAAGGTAAAAAATAAATAAATAATAATTTGTAAATAACTTTTCAATGCTTTGTACCCTTGCTGACAGCTGAAGTGTAAACAAAACATTTGTGGTAGGTAACATTAATTGGTATCGGCGAGTACTAAAAAAAAAAAAGTATTGGTACTAATTGTGCAAAGTAATCCAATCCCCTAACTGACCTGAAATAACAACTCTTGTCTAGCTCATGCCACATATACACATATCTCATCTCTATTAAGCATTAGTGTCTTCATCTGAGTGGCTAACTGTTGTAGTAGTGCATTGACATATCAATAAAATTACTATGTAAGTCTCAGGAGGAGAAATGTAATGCAGTTGTCTCAGAGAGCAAGTGTGGAGGGAAGAAAATTGAAGAGAAATATGTAAACCTATCTGCATAGATTGTAGCCCAAAGAAAACAAACAATGCTTAGGGTAGAGAGGGGAAAACTTGAGTTTTTTTCATTATTATTATTATTAGCCACCAGAAAGCTAGTTATTAGGACAAAAAAAACATGCAATATTTGAATTTTCATATTTTTTTGCACATTTTTAAGGCGCTTCCACTGAAATCTGCACCGCAAAACCGGTCGAGGTCTTGGCCCTCTCCACCTTAACAAACACATGACGGTTCTCTGTTAATATTATGCTGTTTTCTACGGTTGGGGTTGGCTCATATGTTTTTAATATTGTATAGTTTTTTATGTTAATAAATATTTTTTATGTTAATTCTTGGTTCTGTCATCAGTGCCCAGAAAAGTCCTAGTCAACTCCTTTTGACTGGTGTTCATTTACGGGTTAGATGGTATTAGCAGCCCTCACCCTATGTTCATCTGGTCCCATTTTTGCATCATTTATTCTGGATGATGGCACTAGTTGTATTTTATAATCTACTTGGTTCAACTGAGGCTATACTCAAAAAAAAATTCCACTGAAATCTGTTGGGGCCAAAACATTTGAAACTTGAAGCTCAAAAGATGCTTGTGTACCTTTTCCAGCTTCAAGTTTCCACAACACTATGCTCAGGTGTATACGAGCATAATTGAAAAACTGCAGAATTTTGGATCTTGAGTGTTTATGAGCTTCAAGCTTCCAAACACTCAACTGTAAAGGTGGCTTTAAAACTATATGAAAAAAAAAAAAAAGACAAAAGTAGACCTCTCTCTGTTGCTGAAAAAAGCCAGTTAGGTTCCACCTGTAATTTTTGTTATTCACTGTAGAAATAGACCAACATAAGGAACCTGAATGGTTACCGATTGATAAGACGCACAGTTCCTCTTTTAAGTACTTTGATAAATGATACCTGATATTGTCAGATGTCCTGTAACATAACCATAAGCCACATTATATGCCTTTTGTCCATCTGAAGTCAAACACCTGTTTACGTTCCAGCTATTCCCACAATGCAGTGAAAAAACACACAGCTAAATGTCAGAAGAATGCCCCAAAGACCTGGCTGTCTTTAGAGCAAGGCACAGCAGAGGCTCTGAGCACTCTTCCTACCAGGAGATTTTCCCTCAGTGCAATCTTCTCATCTGTTATTTCTCCCTAATAGGCAGATTCAGAGCTTTCATCATTTTTAAGATCAAAGTAACAAAGAAAAACAAAGACAAATGACTACTGCAGTTACATATAAGCACTGGCACATGTACTGTAATTATACTCTATACAGTAGCTAATCTCTCTTAACTGCCTTATAATCTCTAGTAATACGTGTTGGGTAAAGCAGATAAAGCATGTTAGATCCTCAGTTTTAATTAGACATAGCTTGTTAACAAAGAGATAAGAGTCAGGATTTTTAGTCTAAAGCTGGCCATACAGCGGTAGATTTTTGACTGAACGTTCATGCAGGAAAAACTCATCCGTACATTTAATGGTGCCAACAGACACTTTACTCATGTTATTCAAAATTACTTCAAGCTTTCATCTGATGTTTTTTAATGAATGGAATTTCCTGAATCAAAACTGCAAACATTGTTAGAAATTCGTTCATTCAAGAAAAAATTTCCATCCTGATCTTTCAAAATTTTTGGCCATTAAAGTCGAAAACAGTCATCGATTTGACCCCACTAACTATTATCTAACAAACATTCTGAAAGCTAAAATTTTCAAAAATGCTACTAGTGTGTGGCCCGCTTTAGGCAAACAATAGACATTGAGCCAACAGTTGCCAAGGAAGCAATGTCTTACTGTAGTCTCGCTTGGGAGGAATAATCAATTTATTAGATTATACAGCCTGTCCAAAATTATTTTATTTTTCTCTGGCAGTCCATCTACCCACTGCCTACTCCTACCATACCCTCACTACTTGTAATCTCAGCCATAGTGATCATACATGTTAATAGAGTGCTTTACAATATTCTGGTAATGGCTTGCTGTGAAGGTGGTCAGATCCCACTTGTAAGATTCAATGTCCTCCAATATCTATGGTAGACTTAAGCCTCGTACACACGATCAGTCCATCCGATGAGAATGGTCCGAAGGACCGTTCTCATTGGTTAACCGATGAAGCTGACTGATAGTCTGATGTGCCTACACACCATCGGTTAAATAACCAATCGTGTCAGAACGTGGTGATGTAAAACTCATCCCGTTCCAGTTATAACGAATACATCTGCACTGAGGAAAAAGTTCAGGATGCTTCCAAGGGCATGCGTAGACTTGATTCTGAGCATGTACACACGTAGGATTTTTAACTGAGGAAAACGGTCGTGTGTACTAACGTTTTCATCGGTTTTGACCTATCGGTGTAGGCGTCCATCGGTTACTTAACCTTGGTTAAAAGAAAAGCAAGTTGTCTTTTCTTTTAACCATAGGTTAAGTAACCGATGGGGCCTACACACGATCGGTTTTGACCGATGAAAACGGTCCATCAGACCGTTTTCCTCTGGTTAACCTATCGTGTGTACGCGGCCTTAGTCAAGTTAGGATGTCCCTTTTAAAGCAATCCTGCCTTTTCCTCAGTGCAGATGTATTCGTCATAACTGGAACGGGATGAGTTTTTGCTATACTAGTATCAAACAGTGTTTAGGTATTTTGCAATATATACTTGAAGGCAAATATCACAAAATTAAGATATTTAAGGTGAGACTGATTAAGAAATGGGAAGGTACTTGGCTCTTTGTGCATCTCTAAAGCTGGGCACATATGTACCGGAAGTTGGGCAGTTCAGCAGGAATCCTCTGACTTTAATACTCTTCTCTGTTCACTATTCAATAGAACCTGATTCAATGACTAGCTTCTGTCAAACAGTCATCCTGAAAAAATAGCATTTGATCAGTGCTTGCAGCCCAATGGCTGCAAGCACTGATCATTGAATTTGGTGGGTGGGAGTCTTCCCTGTCACATCCGTTGTGTTGATAAAGGGATCTGTCAGTTTTTTGTTTTCGTTCAAATGGCTCATTGAATGAAAAAAAAAAGGAAAAAACAATGTAAATACCCAGCTTTAGAGAGTGTCCACTATTCTTGAACACACTTTATTTTTTCTTTCTCTTCAAGCACGGTATTTTGGAATACTGAGATCTGTAATCTGTGGATTACAGTTTTCTACTGAGATAAATAGGCAAGTGAGTCATCAAATGAGAGTTGATGTACTGACCGGAACTCCTATAGACTGGAAGGCACTTTGTCGTCAGAATGGTATAATTGTGTGCATTTTTTTTGTCTGTAATAGCTCAGGCCAGAAGAGTTTCTTTAACTGCAAGTAAACCATTTTCTCATTAAAAAAAAGTCTTAGGCAATGATCTGCTCACCATATGAACCATCTTGTTAACAGAATAACTCATCTTGATCTGTGCTGTAACTGTACTATCTCCCTTCATATTGTATGTTGTAAAGCACTGCAAAACTGTTAGTGCTATATACGGTAAATCCTGTATTGTATTATTAGTACTGTAATATTAATAATATATATATACGGGTTCAGGCGAGTAAAACGCAGGGCAGGGGGTGAGGGGGAAATGGGGGCTGGTCAGTGTCAGAAGTATTTCACCTAGTAAATCAACCCCAATCAACCCCATTGTCTGTTAATATTACACTATTATGTTGTTCGTCAGCATAATCTGTTCATCTTTGTACATCTTTTGCTCATATGAATGCAATTTGTGCAATCTTAGTTGTCTTCAAACACAGTTCACTTGTTCCATCGCCCTGAATAACCAGAACTCATTTCTCCTAACCGTCTGACAAATATGTAGTGATGTGCTAGGAGGTAAAATGGTCATCAACAACACACTAAATAGATATGAAATGGTGTTCAATCTTTAGCCCAAAACCTTCAGGCAAAGAACAAAACTATAAGAAACCCAATAACATAGTCGTTACTAGAAATTACATTTACACAGAATTGTCCTCACAAACCTGAAGCCAACCCAGTTTAAAGATATAAGATATATGCAAACAATGCATATAAAACGCTTACAGAAAATCACTGTGGCAGACAAAAAATGCAAGCATGGTACTAGCTGGTTTTCCAAGCACTGTGTAGGAAATTTTATTTTGCAACAGTGTGTCCTCTGGAGTTAACATATATGTGAACACTCACCTTGTAAAACCTACTCACTTTAGAAATGCAAGGTAAAGTGTGTGTGTGTGTGTGTGTGTTTATGTAGCGCCACTCCTGAAGGAGCTGCTTGGATATATTAGGTTCCAGGGCCTTTTCAGGTCTTGGATATGTGATACATTGTCTTACAATTCTTGCTTGGTTTTGCAGTCCATCTAGCCAGTCTTGACATTGCATCTTGGGAAAAGATAGTACTTTCTTTTGATATTATACTTTAACTACCTCCTGCCTGTCGTATAGACAAATGATGGCAGGTGGGATGCTCGTTTGTTCTGGATACTTCTCTGATGATTCTAGTTTGGGGAAGTTATGCCGCGTACACATGATCAGAATTTTCGAAAACAAATGTTCGATGTCAGGTTTTGGTTGGAAATTCTGACCTTGTGTAGGCTGCAGGCCCGTCGATACAGGACAGGCAAAGCAAACAATTGCTTGGGGCCCCGAGCTGGCCTGGGGCCCCCAACTAGGGTGCCCACGTACATTGTCCCGGAATGAAAAGAATACCGACCAGCTTGAAGGTGGAGGAGGATTTCACTTCCTCCTCCTCTGCGCTAGTGCTTAGGGTTTTGAATTTGCCTGAGACCCGATCAAATCAGTGTCAGCCCTGTAGCACCAATCCTCCTCTCCCTTACTATATGCTTTCACAGCTTTGACCAATAAGGGAAGGGGGCACTTCAACTCCATGCACATTTCTCCCTGCCTCCACCCTCCCCCTTGTGCAGAGCCCGGGATTGTCTGTCCACACATGGTGAAGGGAGAGACGTTTACAGCAGCATGGAGATCACAGACAGAGGCAGCAGTGACAGCCCAGAGCTGCAGATATCGGAGCTGTGCAGGAATTCTTCCTCCTTATCTTGCTGTGAGTGCCCCCCCCCTCCTCCCCCTCTGGGGCTGCTGTGTGTATAATGACTTTCTGCATCTGTTCCGTCACTAGTAACCACACACTATTCACCTTCTGGGGGGGGGGGGTCTGCAGTCTTCCTGGCCAAGTGGCCAGTGCTCTTTTTTTTCTATTAGAGGGGGTGAGCAGGGTCCTCCCATCACCCCCCTGCAGTTCTCTAAGCTGGGGGTCTTTTTTAACTGGTGGGGGAGGGAGGGGAGTTCCTATTTTCCTGAATGCAATCCTCATAACTGGAAGGGGGAAAAGAGGGGGATTCCTTTATTGGGGACCCTTCTTATCCCCCCCCACACACACACACACACAGTCCTCCTAGCTGGGGGTCTTGTTTATCTAGAGGCAGTGTGTCCATAAGGGCGCCACCCCCTCTCTCCAGCCACCCCCTCTATCAGATGGGGGGGGGGGGCACAGTGGGAGCATTTGATGGAACAGTGGCAGCGTTTGATTGTCAATGTAGGGATCTGGGTAGATCAGTGTAGGGATCAGGTAGATCAGTGTAATGGTCAGTGTAGGGATCAGGTAGGTTAGTGTAGTGGTCAGTGTAGTGGTCAGTGTAGGGATCAGGCAGGTCAGTGTAATGGTCAGTTTAGAGATCAGGTAGGTCATGCTGGCATCTTTATGCTTCCCAAATTGCTTTTTTTCATATTTTACCATTTTGTGATAACTTTTATTGGCTATATTTACACTGATTTGTAAGATATTGTTATAAATAAAATTAATTGGTTGATCTATACCATATGGAGCCCTCTTTTATATTTAATGCTATGCTGGGGCACTAGTGATTCATCTTGCTCCACCATCACCCCTTCCATCCACCCGGCTGTTGGTTTTCTGCTTGCTGTGGTCCTGCGCTGTGCGTGCGGGGGGGGGCCTCCATGTCCATTTTGCTTGTGGCCCCCTAATTCCTCCAAACGGCCCTGGTAGGCTGCATCGGAACAAAAATTTGAGATTCTCAGAATCATTGGACTTTTTTCTCATCTCGACGTAATGTTGTACGTCACCGCGCTCTTGACGTTCGGAATTTTCGACAACATTTGAGTGACCGTGTGTATGCAAGACAAATTTGAGCCAAAATTCTGATGGAAAAAAATCCACAGTTTTGTTCCCGATCGTGTGTACGCGGCATTAGAGTTAAAATGTATGTTGATCCCCAGTAGTGAGTGTACAATCATATTATATTATATAATTATATAGTGGAGCTGCACGATTCTGGCTAAAATGAGACTCATGATTTTTTTTGCTTAGAATAAAGATCACAATTCTCTCATGATTATAGCTGGGTAACATCATCTGTCACATTACACAAAAAAAAATAAAAAAATCGGGCTAACTTTACTGTTGACTGCTGTGCAAATACTGTGTGACATAAAATATTGCAACAGCCATTATTTTATTCTCTAGGGTCACTGCTAAAAATATATATATATATAATGTTTGGGGGTTCCAAGTAATTTTCTAGCAAAAACTACTGATTCTAACTTTGTAAAAAACAAGTGTCAGAAATAGGTTTAGACTTTTACGCCTCGTACACATGGCCGGGTTTCCCGATGGGAAAACTGCGAGGCCTTGTGTATGCTCCTCGCAGTTTTTACGATGGGAAAACTGCCCAAAAACCGCCGGACAAAAAAAGAGAACCTGCTTCGTTTTTTTTTCGCCGGGCTTCCCGGTGGACTTTTTCCCGGCAGTTTTCCTATGGGGAAAAACTGTGATGAAGCATACGCACAGTCGGGATTCTCAACCAAAGCTCTCATCTGAGTTTCCCCGACGAACTCTTGTGTGTACGAGGGAAAGGTTATCGAGCAGGTTCTGCCCCCCCCCCCGGGATTTCCAGCGGATCTTTTCCCGTTGGGAATCCTGGTTGTGTGTACAAGGCATCAGTGGTTAATCTTCCCTCATGTCAGACCAAAAGTCATTCCTTTGATCTAAGAACGAAAGTTACAATGTTTATAGTTCTCTACCAGGGTGGACAATGTTGTGAAAAACTTGGCAGACTGCCTGTTTTTTTTCTTTTGACAGCTGAGAGCACAGAGAACTCTCTACACTTACATAAATGAATCAGGAAATTCTGCATAGAGATCGTGAGGGAGGTTGAATCGAGATCACAATTATTTAACGACAGAGGGAGCTGTGGTGGCTCAACGTGATTGGCACTGCGCTGACAAGCCGTTCACCTCTGCAGCCAAGGGTTCGGATCCCGGTCTCGGCTACATGTGAATTGAGTTTGGTGGTCTCAGCCCGGCTCCCAGTGGGTGTGCTATGCAAGGTACGCCTGTGCTTAGTACGCCCACCCCCCCCCCCCACAAAAAACACCACACTTGCACGCACACAAAATTGGTTTAACACACACGCACTTTGGCCATGCGGTCTCCTAAAATAAAGAGAGGTGAAGGACCTACGGGGCTGGCTGGGTGGGCTAGGCCCCCTCACTCCCTCATAGGGGGAGTCCCTCTGCCCCGTTGGGGTCCCGTTGGGCCCCAGTTGGGCTCCCAAGTGGAGCAGGTAGGGTGGGGTGAGTGGAAGGCCCCCCCTCACACCCGCCATTGCCACCGGGGGCATGGAGAAGGATGGCGATTGCCTCCGGGGGAAGGGTCTGCCTACTCCCAACTTCGGCAGTCCGGCTCCTCTCTCTCGAGTTCACGCACAAAAAATACACTTTGAAAAAAAAAAAATTATTTAACGATTAATCGTGCAGCTCTATTATATAGTGTAAAAGCCTACCTGATTGGATAAAATGTAATCCATTGTTTTGATAAGAATTCCTGCAATATTTGTGTTGGTAAAAGAGACCTTACATGAAGCACATTGTAATACGTGAAGACAGCTTTCCTGTATATTGAATACGATTTGCTAACTTTCAGTCAATGCCTGGAAAGTCCTTTATCAGCTTATCACAGGAGATGTGGGTTTGGATGAACATTTCTATACATTTTGTATGTGTGCTAGCTTGAGGGTGACAGAGTAACATATGCGTTTTATTTACAATCGAACAACCTTTTTCACAAAATAATCAATGCAGAGTAGTTTTCTGATTATTTCTATAGAATAGGGCCCTATAGCCATTAATGAATAAATCTTGTCAATATTTGAATTTCTTTAATTTGAAATAAAACATTATGCAGCTGTTTCACAGATAACAGAGTTGTGTCAATAATTCATGCATTCAAACGCTGCTGTTATCACTGATTAAAATTGTCAGGACTGTAACAATCAGTGGTGATCATTTCCTGTTATGTGGCATTTGTTATAGTCTATAGCTGTAAAGAAAGAACTGTTTAGGATTTGAAGTTATACATTACATACAAAAACTGTAACTACCGAATATACTCAAGTATAAGCTGACCCGAATATAAGCCGAGGCACCTCATTTTACCACAAAAAACTGGGGAAACTTATTGACTCAAATATAAGCCATGGGTGTCCATCTGCATGCCTCACTGTGCCTCATTTTGCCTCACTGCGTCGATGTGCATGCCTCACTGTGTCCATGCCTCACTGTGTCCATGCCTCACTGTGTCCATGCCTCACTGTGTCCATGCCTTACTGTGTCCATGCCTCACTGTGTCCATGCCTCACTGTGTCCATGCCTCACTGTGTCCATGCCTCACTGTGTCCATGACTAGACTGACGTTTAACATGGGAGTCTATGGAAGGGGTGCCTGGATTTGAAAAATCGGTGCTCCCCAGCCGTAGGTCTCCCAGACAACAGACTTTGCACAATTGTAGTGGAAAAATAGGACTACATTTGTGCCAAGGTCCGGGTCCAGGGAACCTACTACCGGCCAGTCCCGGGTCCCCAAATTTACCAGATAAATTACTGTTTAACATGGGAGTCTATGGAAGGGGTGCCCGGCTTTGAAAAATCGGTGCTTCCTGGCCGTAGGTCCCCCGGACAACAAACTTTGCACACTTGTAAGAAGAGTGGGGCTACATATGTGCCAAGTTTGCACTATGACGCACATGCTTGGCCAATCACAGCGTGTAAAAAACGCAGGCAGGCTAGTCAGTTTAGTTAAATTTACAGTGTGTAGAGGATATACAGTATATACATCCCAGGAGTTGTACATATATTTATACACTGTATAGCTTAGCTAGATCAGTTCTTCCTAATTTACTGGCAGGCAGGTGATTGTGCTATTTAAAGACATTATCACAGGTATAGACACCCAGCAGGTACAATATTTAAAGGAATTTTTCATTTTTTTTTTATTTAAGCATCATTAAAATCACTGCTCCTGGAGCAGTGATTTTAATGATGCTTAAATAAAAAAAAAAGAAATAGAAAAATTCCTTTAAATATTGTACCTGCTGGGTGTCTATAGTTTGCGTGGGAAAACGTCTTTGAGAACCCGGGTCTTGCCCGAGGGAACATGTATCAATGGAAATTTTTTTTTAAAAACTGTACTTTTTTCAGGATTCCTGCTCCTGAAAAATCAACAGTTTTTAAAACTTTTTTCCATTGATACATGTTCCCTGGGGCAAGACCCGGGTTCTCAAAGACGTTTTACGACAATGACTGGCATATTAGGCTTTAAAATTAGCACTTTTGAATTCGAACGTTTGAGTCCCATAGACTTCAATGGGGTTCTAAATTTTTGCGCGAATGTTTGGTCCGTTCGACGGTTCTGGTGCAAACCGAACGCCGGGGTGTTCGACTCATCCCTACTGGTCAGGGCTGTTCACGCACAAGGTATGCAAGGTAAATCTCCATGTGCCCTGGCAGCATACATTTCTAACTGAACCGTGCTTACCAAGGGTTTGAGAAAGGAGCTTGATGCTCCGAAATGTGTAACCATGCCCCCTGGTGTAGGCATGCTCTGGTGTGATGTTATCTTCCATGCATCTGGTTTCGGTCCCCAGTGCTTTCTCATTGGCTGGCGGCTACCGGAGCAGTCCCCAGCAATAGGACAATCTATAGAGCCTACAAGTAGAAGATTCTGCGACTAAACACATGATAAGCGACATCAATTTTAACCCACAGTGAGTTGCCAATTGTCTGATTGTATAGATTGTATAGAGTGAGATAATTTTTCTCTGGGAAGATAAAACGTAAAAAAAGTCCAGTAAAGAGAAACTGTCAAATTTGTATTCAGCAGCAAGTGTTCGCTAAGTGTAAACACAATTTTATATAAACCCCCCCCCCCCCCAAAAAATTTTTTTTTTTAAAGGTAAGTTTACGTTTTTGTGTTGGGTTCGAATTTATAGCGATCTTGGGCCACAGATTGGTCACCCCTGATGTACGTGAATCTTGCTGCATTGGCTCTGTTCACAAATGTGTGATATAGATCAATCGCATGCTGCAGCCACCTTGTGTTTTGCTACAAAGTTATAATATTGCAATCTGATCACTGACAGCGGGAAGACTTTCCCTTGCGTGCAGCAGACTAAAAACATAATCTTAGCCCAGAAAAGTCACCTGCCTATAGCTCAGGGATGGATTTTTTTTTAATGGTCCGTTCTCTCTTTTTTATCTATAATAGTGTTTATTATATTATGACATGTCAGAAAATGTTCATGCAAACCTAAAAAGTTACAGTTTTCACTTTTCGCTATGATATAGACAAGCACTTGAATAATTGTGTCATACCACTTCTGGACCGGTTTACGCCGATATACGTTGGCGATTTGAAGAGGGATATTGTTGTTATGACAGCAGCTGGCTACCATAACCCCAGTATCCTCTTCTTTAGTGAGCGGTCCGGTTTCAGATAAAAGTGGTCTCTGCGGCAGATTCATCGCAAGATCACTTTTATTGGTGACTGGAGAGGGCCCTCCCCCCGTCGCTCTCCGGAGCCGTCCTAGCGGCAGAGGCGATTGGGTCCTCTCACTTGCTTGGTATGGAGACGAGTGAGGGGAAGATGGCCCCCACCCATCTTTATACCATTGCAGGGCGGAAGCGTCGTCAAAACTTCACATATGAAAACAGTGTTCAAACCACACTTGTGAGGTGTCACCACGATTGTTAAAACAAGAGTAATAATTCTAGCCCTAGACCTCCTCTGTAACTCAAAACATGCAACCTGTAGAATTTTTTTTAAGCGTCACCTATAGAGATTTATAAGGGTAAAAGTTTGGCGAGCACAATTTTGAAGTGTGACATGTTGGGCATCAGTTTATTTGGCGTAACATCATCTTTCACAATATAAGAAAGAATTAGGGCTAACTTTACTTCCCCAAAAAGACCACTGCGCAAATACGGTGTCACAGAAAGTATTGCAACGACCGCCATTTTATTCTCTAGGGTGTTAGAAAAAAAAAATATATATATATATAAAATTATGTAGAACCCCCCAAACTATATATATATATATATATATATATATAGTTTGGGGGGTTCTAAGTAATTTTCTATAAAAAAAAAAAAAAAATTGTAAACACCAAATCTCAGAAAGAGGCTCGGTCCTTAAAGGCGTTGTAAAGGTTTTTTTGTTTTTTTTTTAAATAGGTTCCTTTAAGCTAGTACATTGTTGGTTCACTTAACTTTTCCTTTGATTTCCCTTCTAAATGTTTTTTTTTCTTTGTTTGAATTTCTCACATCCTGTTTCTCCTCGGTAAGCTTTCCACCATCATCCGAGTGGTGGAAAGTCATTTCGAACAGCTTACTGAACACCTTACTGAGGAGGAACAGGAAGTGAGAAATTCAGACAAAGAAAACAAAAACAAAAAAACATTTAGAAGGGAAATGGAAGGAAAAGGGAAGTGAACCAACAATGCACTAGCTTAACCACTTCAGACCCGCGCTACCGTCAAATGACGGCACCAGCGCGGGTCTGAATATCCAACATGCCGTCTTTTGACCCTTAGACGCGGCCAATCACAGATCGCGACGAACGGCCAGTCAGAGTGGCCGTTTGCGATGCGATCTGTGGGCGAATGAGAGATGATCTCATAGATCATCTCTCATTGCCGTTTTACACAGAGACAGCGTCCTGTCTCTGGAGAGGAGGAGACCGACCTGTGTTCCTTGTACATAGGGACACAGATCGGTCACCCCCCCAGTCACCCCCCCCCCCCACAGTTAGAACACACCTAGGATACACATTTAACCCCTTCCTCACCCCCTAGTGTTAACCCCTTCAATGCCAGTCACATTTATACTGTAATTAGTGCATATTCATAGCACTGATCGCAGTATAAATGTGAATGGCGGCAAAAATGTGTCAAAAGTGTCCGATGTGTCCGCCATAACGTCGCAGTACCAATAAAAATCGCAGATTGCCGCCATTTCTAGTAAAAAAAAATAATAAAAAAAATAATTCTGTCCCCTATTTTGTAAGCGCTATAACTTTTGCGCAAACCAGTCGATTATTGCGATTTTTTTTTTTTTTTTTTTTTTTTTACCAAAAATATGTAGAAGAATACGTATCGGCCTAGACTGAGAAAAAAAATGTGTTTTTTTTTTAATTGGGATATTTATTATAGCAACAAGTAAAAAATATTGTATTTTTCTTCAAAATTGTCGCTCATTTTTGTTTATAGCGCAAAAAATAAAACCGTACAGGTGATCAAATACCACCAAAAGAAAGCTCTACTTGTGGGGAAAAAAGGACGTCAATTTTGTTTGGGAGCCACGTCGCACGACCGCGCAATTGTCAGTTAAAGTGACGCAGTGCCGGAAGCTGAAATTTCACCTGGGCAGGAGGGGGGTGTATGTGCCCAGTAAGCAAGTGGTTAAAAGAAACTATTTAGAAAATAAAAAGCAAACCTTTAACAACCACTTTTAGTCACAAAAGGATGTATAAAAAAGCATCCACACCTACTATTTGTGACATTTGACTCCTATATTTTTGATGTGTAATCTGTTGTTCTGTTAGCAACGTTCATGGACAACTTGTTTGGTCGGGACAGTAGGAGGACAAGATGCGGGGGAGGGGGGGGGGGTAACTGTGTATTGGTCAATATTTTCTAGTAAACAATATAAAAATGTTACTAAATGCATACAATTTATGCTGCGTGGTTTTACCTCTCTGATTTTCCATGGCCTCCACCTGTGTATCTTCTCATATGGGACATATAGATATAGAGATTGTGTCTTTGGCAAATCTCAGGAGCATGGGAATTCCCTTATTGAGATTCAACATCTGTCATTTCCGTTTTACTTTCCACAACCCATAGCAAAGACCATTGTACGTTTGACTCCTGTCCTTTTCCCTAGGGCAAGCAGACGAAACAGCTGTTACCATGGTGGCTAATACTTTAATTATGACTGTATGCAGCCACTAGGACATGCAGGCTCTTATTTTATGAGTCCACTGCTCCTGTCTCGAAATCCGCAATTATGCATGATTTCTTCATTTATATTCAAGTTAGTGATATTTATATTTAAGTCCTATTTCTCCAAGTATTTCATCCTTGTATCGATGCTTACGTATCATTATACATAACATTTTATATAAAACTGGAATGGAAAATATATTTTTTTAGCATACGAATCCCATGGGAGGCAATTAGAATTTGCACTGATGTATAGATAATTCTCCTCAAAGCTGCCTTATTTAAGAACTGGGTGTTAGTAATGTGCTAAGTGCTTAAGACTTGACTATGTCACTAATTTTACACATATCCTGCTAAGTAAAAATAGAAAAACAGTCAATTTTTACACTAACCAATTTGAATTTACGTAGGATTCTTTGCGTTTGCCTATGTTGGTTGTTTTGTGGGTGTTCTCACTTGTCAGAAACATTTGCATTTCTGTCCAATCATTCTTGTGATCCAGGTACCCCTAATTCAAGCTACAATAGCACTTAGACCAAGCTAAAATTAACTTCTAAAGTAATATTATCACAGGATAATATTTCTCTAGAGGTTATTTCAGTATGCCTTATGCAAAATTTCAGCCTGAATAAATCAGACTCATAAACTTGGCTGCTGATCCACCTCCATTTGAGAAGGCAGGGGAGGCCTGGGGGGCAAGTCCAGTCAAGTGACCCATAGAGCATGGAAAAGTAATGGATCGAGGAAAACAGTCTACGATTTTTCATGATCACAAGAGACCGCACAGAGGCCCCCCTTACCTCAGAGTCTGCACAGAGGCCCCCTTACCTCAGAGTCCACACAGAGGCCCCCCTTACCTCAGAATCCGCACAGAGGCCCCCCTTACATCAGAGTCCGCACAGACCCCATATACATCAGATCTGATGTAAGGGGTGTTCTGGGAAACTTGATTTATGGGTGCATGCTGCGGACTATTGTGTAAAGAGGGTCTCTGCTCAACAAAGCATGCCCCCCTTCCCTTTAACAAAGTCCACAGAGCACCCCTTTTTATACACTGGGAGGCAGGAGAGACTAGAGAGGGTGAGCCTACCAGGATGGATGCTTTTTTGGGTTCAAACTTCCTGTCCAGTGCCCACACATGCCCGGGGAGTGTGGGCAGGGCCAACTCAGGAGGAGGAGCAGATAAGCTCTATCTCTCCTCGTGTCTGTGCAGAGAGAGAAGGGGATGTCAGCGCTAGTGTGCGCTGAGGCTGAGCTATGTGTGAGACGAGACATAGCTCAGCTCTGCAGCCATCTACCTTGCAGCTGACATAGGCACGGCTGCACAGTGGGAGGTGAGCAGTGGCCGTTACCTGTGTTAACAGAGCTCCAGCAGGCATATTCCTGCTCTGCAAACACAGCATTTGGTAGTGGTGGCCGGTGGCTGTGCATAATGTCACCACCCCGGGGGGAGATTTCTACCCTGCCCCCCTGCCAGCCCTTCCCTGCGAGAAGGATCACTACAATAACAAGGTTGTGGGTTCATGCACACAGCTGATTAGAGCCACGCATCACCCAGATCAGCCTATTTCTGTAGTGAGCATAGCCAGGTGTTTGTGGTTAGCTGCGGATAGGAAGTCTGTATGTGCTATTCCCATGTAATCACACAAGAAATGATTACCTGCAGTTAGGGACAGATGTGCACTCCTGTGTGTGGTTTCGGTGTGGTGGTTTGGTTTTTTGAACAGGTGGTGAGGAGGCGACATAACGCTTCCCAGTTCCCTGTCAACAATCCTCTGTAAAGTGATCCGCTGCACATCTGAATGAGCCCTAAGGGCCAGTTCACACCTTAGAAATGCAGTCTGGATGCGTTCTAGATGCTTTTCTGCATGCACATTGCTGATGTGTTTTTGGTGTGTTTTTGATGCAGTCCAGTGCATTTTTCCCTCTTTTTTCTTAACTTCAAATAAGGACATGTGTGTTCCGGTGCACTTTTGGTGCATTTAGGTGCATTGCAGGGCCTTTTTAGATGCATTTTACAATGTTCCAATACAGGAAAAATGCAGCATTGATTGATTTGGAAAACTTCATGCATAATTAATTATATCTTAGATCACACAAGTATCTTGAAATTAAGTTTTGAATTTTGGGATAGGATATGAATATTGATCAATCAATTCGCCAAACTTTTTTGAGATAACAGATCAGGCATTTAGCTTAACTGGATTTGATTCCAATCGATTTAGGTAATATAAATAATGATCAATCCCATTTGTGTGATTTTGCAGGTCTGACTGTAGGGCAATTGTTCTTCCCTCATTTTTTGTGGCACAGAGATCCCCCATTGGACCTCTTGGTGGGTCTTGGGGATTATTTGGAACCATGATCATTTGGAAAGGGTGAGAGAGTATCCATTAGATTATCTACATGTGATGTTGATTATGTAAATGATGTTTAAGTTAATAGGGACGCCTTGGGGTCCTTACATAGATGTACTTTTGTTTACTAAAATTCAAAATAGATTTTAGACCCCTTTCACACTGAGGGCATATTGCAGGCGCTATAGTGTTAAAAATAGTGCCTGCAATCCGCCCTCAAACAGCTGCTCCATTGTTTCCAGTGTGAAAGTCCGAGGGAGCGTTTCGCTAGCAGGACGGTAAAAAAAGTCCTGCTAGCCTTTGGAGCGGTGAAGGAGCGGTGTGTTTACCACTCCTCCACCGCTGCTGCCCATTGAAATCAAGTGCATTGCGGGCAGTTTTAACCCTTTCTCGGCCGCTAGCTGGGCGCTTTTAACCCCCGCTAGCGGGCGAGAAAGGGTTAAAACTGCCCGCAATGCACTTGATTTCAATGGGCGCCGCAAATCCACCCATAGCGCCGGCAGTAAAAATAGTGACGCTAATAGACCGCCTCAGTGTGAAAGGGGTCTTATTGTTTTTTTCTTTTTTTAGTGGTAATGTATTAAAACAGGTCCTACAGAAGGTCGAGAAGAAGCCACGTTTGTGGTGAAACATGTAGAGGCAACCATTCTTTTGTATCGTGACAGGGCTTTCTTGCCCTAATTTTTTAAGGGCAAGTAGTTTTATACTATCTATGTAATTTTTTATTTTTTTTGTTAAATTTTCATTGACTTCCTTGCACCTCAAAACTCCACTTCTTGCTCTTTGGGCATTTCTTGTTATATTTAAAGGAGGTGGTGCGTTTATTAAAATCTCCAAGCTCCAATACTAATATATTGTTGAAAAATGCATCATGTTCTACTTTTTCTCTGGAACAGGAAAGCACTGGAACTGCAAGCACTGTTGTTAAATCGGAGTTCCTACTAAAAAAAATAGCCAGCAACTACAAATACTGCAGCTGCTGACTTTTAATAACCAGACACTTACCTGTCCCAGGGTCCAGCGATTCGGGGGAACAAAGTCTCCCCCTCCTCTCCACGGCGCCAGTATTGTCACTGTGGGCACCCGGCCGTGGCTTCACAGCCAGGCACACATTGTGCATGCGCGAACCGCTTTGTGCACTGTGACTGGCCCGAGCAATCATCTGGGTCCTGGGACGTGTCCCAGATGATTGCAGAGAGGGAGGGGGAGAGGTGAACTTCCTTCTAGTGCTGTAGAGCCCCGGGAGGAAGTGGGAGCTGAAACCCTCTAAAAAGAGGGTTTCCGCTCCCCCCTCCAAAAAAATGACGTGTAAAATGTGACATGTCAGGGGGTCACCTTCCCTTAAAGCAGAAGTTACATTTTTGGGTGGAACTCCGCTTTAACAATGCCATTGTAAATCATATAATCTACTTTTAATGCATTCTTGATGCAGGAAAAAAATGCACTGGACTGCATGTGGTGTGAACTGGTCCTAAATGGATGTAATCATTCCATGTGCAATTACACGAGGACAGCTGTGGACAATATCAGCCTGTCATTGATTGTACAGGCTTCCTGTCTGAGCCTGGCCACACTTGCCCCAAAAATACACGTATTTATTTATTTATTTTTTATTGCAGGAAATTACTGTATATAGTGCTGTCAATTTACACAGCCCTTTACACATTCATAGTACATTCACATCAGCCCCTGCCCTCAAAGAGCTTACAATCTAAGGTATGGGTGTTATTAGGTAATACTAGGTTGTGTGAGTTAGGAACTCTCACTATGTTTAATTTTTCTATCAGTAATAGATCCCTCTTCTTATCAGTGTTAAGCCCTGTACACACAATCGGTTTGTCTGATGAAAACGGACCGATGGACCGTTTTCATCGGACAAACCGATCGTGTGTGGGCCCCATCGGTTTGTTTTCTTTCGGTGAAAAAAATAGAACATGTTTTAATATCTCCTATGGATAAAAAAACGATAGAAAAAAATGATCGTCTGTGTGGAAGTCCATCGTTCAAAAATCCACGCATGCTCAGAATCAAGTCGACGCATGCTTGGGAAGACTCAGTTTCCGAGTCTTTCCAAGGTTTGCTGAGGTCAGTCGAGCTGTCCTCGGGCCTTTCCGTGCATTTCCGAACTGCGCCGATCACAGTCCGTCTCCGGCACCCCCCACCTCAGGCCAAACGCAGTACTACACACCGCTATGGCCTGAATCCTGTGAGACAAGACTCGCAAACCGAGTTAGGATATTTTAAAATACAGTGCTTATATTGCGAAACGGTCGTTAACCACGTTACTCGCAATCTGAGGTTCCACTGTACATTTGCCATGATGCTCAACCACACTGCAGAGCGCATCAAATGTAGCTCCAAAACATCTGGGGTGTCAAGGTTTGCCATAATTGTTTTAGAGTGTTCCCTTTTTCTTGGTCCAAGCAGATTGCTTGGACCAAGAGGAAGGGGACATTCCAAAAGCTTGTCCTGAAAATGTGACCGTTAATGCAAAAGTATCAGACAGTACTAATAAATGGCATACACACAGGGGCGGACTGACCATTGAGTCACTCGGGCACTGCCCGAGGGCCCCATGCCACTAGTGGGCCCCATCAGGGTTGCCAGGCTCAGTAAAACCAGGGACAGTATGTAAAAATCTGTGTTTTTTTTACATCTATCCCTGATATGTCCGAAAGTGACATGCTTTTGATGTGAAAATCCCGAGATTTTAGCTGCCCCGCCTCTGCACTGCCTCCTGGCGTGGTGGCCATCAGTAAGCCCTGGGGCCCCATAATTTTCTATTGCTCGGGGGCCCCATGAGTTGTCAGTCCGCCCCTGCATACACATTTTAGTAAGCTATTTCTTTATAAACATGCCCTGTCAAATCTAAAAGTCTCATGTTTGAAGAGCTGAAATTGAATTTTTTGGCATGCACTGAGACTGAATGCACATTTCAGAATGTTGGTTACATACAGTGGCGAACACTAATAGAACACTTATCTCGCTCTTGTCCTGGTAAGGTATGCAACACCCTATAATGTAAACTGAGTTACGCTGTGAAAAGTCTGCTGCAGATGTGCTCTGACATATCCAGGTCATTTAGGTATTACATAGAGTTTCAAAAGACAATCCTATTGTAACAAATTCTCATCTGTGAATAACAAATATTTCGTATAATATTAGTAGTGATCTTTTTACAGCCATAAAGTAATAATAATAAGAATTGTATGTGTTGTTCAACTATTTTTGTTTAAGGTTTTTCAAAACAAATTAATGAAGGTGGAGAAACCTCAGCAAGGTACATCCTGAGATTATTACAGATTTCAGTTACAGCATCATTAGTGTCAGCATCATGTTTGTTACAATTACAGAGGTTGTTATATACCATTAAGCTATACAGCCATGCATAAAGATCTTTGAAAGAGGTCATACTGAGAGTAAGACAGTAGTTGGGGATTAGATCTAACACTGGTTGATGGAGTATCTGACATCATTAGGGGATAATTGAGCTATGAGTGTAAGAAAGAAATACAGAAAGGAAAAAAAGAAAGAGAATATAAAAGATAAAAAGAATGGCAATGGGGAAGGAAAAGGGGAGTATTTAAAAGGGAAAAAGAAGGGCAATGGGGAAGGAAAAGGGGAGTATATAAAAGGGAAAAAGAAGGGCAATGGGGAAGGAAAAGGGGAGTATATAAAAGGGAGAAAGAAGGGCAATGGGGAAGGAAAAGGGGAGTATATAAAAGGGAAAAGGTAGGGCAATGGGGAAGGAAAAGGGGAGTATATAAAAGGGAAAAAGGGCAATGGGAAGGAAAAAGGAGAGTATAAAAAAGGGAAAAAGAATTGCAATGGGGAAGGAAAAAGTGGAGCATATTAAAGGGAAAAATAAGTGCAATGGGAAGAAAAAGGGGAAGTATATAAAAGGGAAAAAGAAGGGCAATGGGGAAGGAAAAGGGGAGTATATAAAAGGGAAACAGAAGGGCAATTGGAAAGGAAAAGTGGAGTATATAAAAGGGAAAAAGAAGGGCAATGGGGAAGGAAAAAAGGGGAGTATATGAAAGGGAAAAAGAAGGGCAATGGAAAAGCAAAAGGAGAGTATATAAAAGGGAAAAAGTAGGGCAATGGGGAAGAAAAAGGGGAGCATATTAAAGGGAAAAAGGGCAATGGGAAGGAAAAAGGAGAGTATAAAAAAGGGAAAAAGAATTGCAATGGGGAAGGAAAAAGGGGAGTGTATAAAGGGGAAAAAATAAGGGCAATGGGGGAGGAAAAGGGGGAGTATATAAAAGGGAAAAAGAAGGGCAATGGGGAAGGAAAAGGGGAATATATAAAAAGAAAAAGGAGTGCAATGGGGAAGGAAAAAAGGGGAGTATATAGAAGGGAAAAAGAAGGGCATTGCCAATGAGAGAGAACAAAGTGGGTGTTAAGTAAGAATGAATAAGGGGAAGGTTGGAAAAAGAGGACATAGGTAAGTCCCCCTCCCCCACAGACCACTATGCACTTCACACATCTCAGAAATGTAATGCCCATTGATCTGGTTGGCAGTAGGAGATCCACAGGGAACAAATCTTGTAAAGGTAAAAAAATGTTTTCCTAAATAGCTTCCTTTACCTTAGTGCCGTCCTCCTTCACTTACCTCATCCTTCCATTTTGCTTTTAAATGTCCTTATTTCTTCTGAGAAATCCTCATTTCCTGTTCTTCTGTCTGTAACTCCACATAGTAATGCAAGGCTTTCTCCCTGGTGTGTAGTGCCATGCTCGACCCCTCCCCTGGAATACAGGAGAGTCAGGATGCCCACTAACACACAGCTCCTTTCTCTATCTGCAACGTAGAGAGCGTCCTGACTCTCCTGTAGTCCAAGGGAGGGGGCGAGCACGAAATTCCACACCAGGAAGAAAGCCTTGCATTACTGTGTGGAGTTACAGACAGAACAGGAAGTGAGGATTTCTCAGAAGAAATAAGGACATTTAAAAGCAAAATGGAAGGATGAGGTAACTGAAGGAGGACTGCACTAAGGTAAAGGAAGCTATTTAGGAAAAACATTTTTTTTACCTTTACAACCCCTTTAAGGAATTCTTATGGGTTTCAGAAGAAATGGCTAATTATTTTTCATTATCCATAGTCCTATTGGAGTGTTTTATTTCAAATTAAGTGCTGCCTTAATATTTGTCTTATCATGCACACAGGTACAAAGTATGCTGCTTTCAGGTCCGTAATGCATCTGTGTCCTATTGGAGAAAATGTTCTTCACTTACTGTGACAGAGACATTTAGGTAATTATGCTAAAATTCGGGATTGCCCCTCAGTGTGAATCTCACAAGTTGGGACACAGCGTTAAAAATTGAACAGAGGTTGGAACCCTTCCCATACGCTTAACTAAAAGTAAAAGTGTTGTCTTTGCATGCACTTAAGAACGAATGCAGAATGAGATGCTCTCATTTATTTATTTTATATATGACTAAAGGCAAACCCTGTATTGAGAGTTGCCTGCTCAAATTCATATGGCCATTTGCATCTTGCTAGACACAGTGACAGTAGTAGAGGAGTTACGGTACTGAATGAGGAATTTCATGCGAGCTTTTTATTTCCACAATTGTCCAGGTCTAATTGTTTTTATTTATTTTTTGTTTGGATAATCTGCATTAACACATTGATGATTAATACTGTATGGTACAATGTGCAGGCAGACATAACAGTGACTAAATTATTTAATTCATTAAGGAGGTCTGAAAAAAGTACTGTAACTGCTGACTTTTTACAAAACAGATACTTACCAGCCCAAAAAAAGTCTAGTGCTGTCTTCCTACAGCCTGAGTTTTTCAATGCTGTATTCAGCCCCTCAACACTATCTTGGATTCATGTGATCAGTCACGGATGGCCTCCTACTGCACATGCGCAAAATATGCTAGATTATCCCCAAACCTGAGATGTTTCATGTAATCCGAGGAGTAGCTGATAGGGGGGTGAGTTGTACCCTGCAAATTCATCCTCACCTAGGTGAGGAATAAAGGGAGCAAGTACCCCCCCCCCCAAAAAAAAAAAATGTTAAAAAGGGAGGGGAGGGATAATAGGGATAATAGGGCCACAACTACCGTACTAATTTCTTTCACAACCAATTAGATGATTATTGTCTTGATTAGTTGGATAAAAAACTATGTGTAATTTTTATTTTTATTTTTAATAATTTAAGGAGCCAGTGGAGTGTTACACACATAAATTGCAGAATAAAAAACTTTGGGCCAGATTCAGAGAGCCTGCATATCGATGCGCCGCATCCCCAAAACGATATACGCATGAAATCTAAATTTTTTCGACCGGCGTAATTTCGATAGACCGGCGCATCCGTGCACGCAAAACTGCGCTAGACACACCATTGATTTGCTAGTCAAATATGCAAACGAGGGAGTTACGGCGATCCACAAAAGTAAGTTCGTGCAGCGCAGGCTACGCGCTGTGCGCAACAGCTGCACGTCCTCTCTAAAATTAGTCCATATAAAAGCTGGTTTAAAATTAGACAATCAGTCTACATGTCAGGTAAAGCAACACTGTTAGGGACGAGCTGAGCAGCCACACTTGCAGGACAACAAACCGTATGCCAACATGCCAGGGGCATCCATGGTCATAGCTATACTACTGACTTTAGATGAGCAAAGAAGGAGGAGGGCACGGAGGAGGGCACGGAGGAGGGCACGGGAGAGGATATACCGCACACGCATAGACATCTTTGGCATGAGTGATTCTGAGGTGTATCGCATCTTCAGATTCACCCCTGTTGCCATCATGAAATTAACCACAACCCTGCAGGAGGACATCACCAGCCTAACACCCTGCCCACATGCAGTGCAGCCACTGGTCAAGGTCCTGGCAACACTCCATTTCCTTGCCAGTGGCTCTTTTCAAAGAACAAGTGGAGTGGTGGCTGGGATGTCACAATTAGACATGTGCACAACAAAAAATTTTGTATTTTTTTGTTCCGTTTCGTCTCGTTCCGTAGATTCGTAAAGATTCGTAATTTCGTAAGATTCAAGTTTTCCTATTCGGATCCGTTCATATTTTCGTAACAGTTTTATTTTCGTTTATACTGAATGATTCGTAATTCTGTCTAATTTATGTTCGTTGATTCGAAATTGGTAATTTTGTTACATAATAATTTTCGTTTAATGGATTCGTAATTTTGTACTTTCGTAAATACATAGCAACACGCGGCTAATCCATATTAAGATATGCTTTCTCTTAAGCCCCGTACACACGGTCGGACTTTTTGCCAACAAGGTGACTCAGCACAAAAGAGATAAGCTGATTGGCTAAGATATTAAGTAAGATACATCACTTACTAACTACACTGCCCATTCGAAAGAACGTTACAACTTACAAGTACACAAATTTACGAACAGACAAAGAAACAGATTTACAAAACACACAAATGAAAATACGAACATACGAATGAAAATACTAACAGACAAAGGATTTAAAATGCGGAATGCAAATCGTTCGTTATAGATGTAATTTTCGTTCTTTTGCTTTTTCGGTGTTTCTTATTTTAGTAAGATTGTCCATTCGTACGTTCGTATTTTCGTTTGTTCGTTATTTTGCTTATTCGTAATTCCGTAATTTTCGTATTTTGGGTCTTTCAGCTGTTCGGATGTTCGAATTGATACGAATGTACGAATACTAACAAATTTGTACGAAAATCGATTCGTTACGAATGGGAACGCACATATTTAGTCACAATCCTCCATGAGCAGATGTGTGCACCAGGTTATACAAATTGGATTGGCACAAGCCCACCATGCAGGATTGTGAGCAGCAACGCCACGCCACGGCTCCAATTATGTCACTGTACATTCATACACCATTCACACGGACCTGGGGATCACTTCTCCCTGGTCCTGGGGAACTCTTCTCCACCACAAATGAGGGTGATGCCCCTTTTCCGGCAGGAATGTAACCCCCACATTCAAAAATCAGGCAAAACCAAAAAAAAAATGTCCAGCAAAAAAAAAAAAATGTCCAGCAAAAAAAAAAAAAATGTCCAGCAAAAAATAAAAATGTCCAGCAAAAACCAAAAAAAAATTAATGCCGCTGGCGTGACCCACGCCCGATCTTCTTGGCGATCCCCTCGCATGTCCGGGTCTCCCCCCCCCCCAATAAATTTACCTGGTCGGTGATGTTCTGCAATATCTCCTTCTTCCTGGCCGGGGTGGTGTTGGCACTCTCCGGGTCGTGCAGGAAACGCCCATATTGGGTAAGGGCCCGGGCAATAATTTGTTTCTCCCCCAAAGAACAATTGGTCTTGCGCTTCCTTTCAGTCATATTTATACAAAAACTCTCTCCCAAACAATCAACAAAAATCACTCACAAAAACAAGCAGGAAAAATCAAGCAACAAAACAATCAAACAAAATCTATCAACAAAAAAGTCTCAAAAACAGTCACCAAAAAACACTATCAAATATATTATACAAAACACTAGCCCAAACAGTCAACAAATATATCAAACACAAGTCACAAACCAACAAACGCGAACAAACAACAGAACAAAAGCACCTTGCTGTATAGGAAGGGATACAAAGGGATGTACTTTTGCAAATGAAGGACGTTTGTGTCTGTCTATTTAAGCTCTCTGCGTAGCTCACTAAGTTGACCGGGTCCACTTCCAATTTCACTGATTGCGCCGTGCCGAGTTGTGAGCATTAGTGTTGAGCAGAATATGCCATATTCGAATTCGCGATATATCTCGAATATATAGTCGAATATTCGACATATATTCGCTAAATACGAATATTCGTGATATTTTTTGGAAATTAAATGATTGCGAATTTTCGCGAATTTTCGCGAACTTTTGCGAATTGCGAATTGCGAATTGCGAATGCGAATATTCAAGAAATGCGGAATGGAGCACTCTGATTGGCTCAGAATATTCGTGATATATTACAATATAAAATAATTGCGAATATTCGAGAAATGCGGAATGGAGCACTCTGATTGGCTCAGAATATTCGTGATATATTACAATACAAAATAATTGCGAATATTCGAGAAATGCGGAAGGAGCACTCTGATTGGCTCAGAATATTCGTGATATATTACAATACACAATAATTGCGAATATTCGAGAAATGCGGAAGGAGCACTCTGATTGGCTCAGAATATTCGTGATATATTACAATACACAAAAATTGCGAATATTCGGCAAATGCGGAAGGAGCACTCTGATTGGCTCAGAATATTCGTGATATATTACAATACACAATAATTGCGAATATTCGAGAAATGCGGAAGGAGCACTCTGATTGGCTCAGAATATTCGTGATATATTACAATATAAAATAATTGCGAATATTCGAGAAATGCGGAATGGAGCACTCTGATTGGCTCAGAATATTCGTGATATATTACAATACAAAATAATTGCGAATATTCGAGAAATGCGGAAGGAGCACTCTGATTGGCTCAGAATATTCGTGATATATTACAATACACAATAATTGCGAATATTCGAGAAATGCGGAAGGAGCACTCTGATTGGCTCAGAATATTCGTGATATATTACAATACACAAAAATTGCGAATATTCGGCAAATGCGGAAGGAGCACTCTGATTGGCTCAGAATATTCGTGATATATTACAATACACAATAATTGCGAATATTCGAGAAATGCGGAAGGAGCACTCTGATTGGCTCAGAATATTCGTGATATATTACAATATAAAATAATCGCGCGATATCGCTATTACCGAATAATCGCATTGCGATTTTTCGGCAATATAAAATGAGCGCTGCAGCTACTCGGCCCAAGGTCTCTAATCATACCAGCAATGCTTTTAGACGTCGATGGGGATCTCTAGGATGTGATCTGTTCTAAAAAAAAATTTAAAACATTCGAATATTCGAAATAGCGAATATTCGCCGCGATATTCGCGTTATTCGCGAATACTCGAATATGCAATATTCGTAGCGAATATTCGCAATGCGAATATTCGTGAGCAACACTAGTGAGCATGCGCAGAGAGGTGCTGACCATGATCTGCTTCATGCGCGCATGTGCAATCCGGCCGTCCCTTCATTTGCATGGGGTCATGGCTCAATTTAATGTAACACGCCCACGTCCTTCCCAATTTGAATTACTCCGCCTAACGCCTCGAAATTACGTTGCACCGGCGCAAATTTCTGCGCAAATACTACGAGGATACGGTACTTGCGCCTCTACATTGTGCCGGTCTTACGTAAAGGAGGTGCGCTACTCCGGTCAATATATGCGCCAATGTACCTGAATCTGGCCCTATGGGTCAACATTACACAACTGTAAAAAATAAATAAAAGCAGTAACCCCCCCCCCCCCCCAATTTCTGAAAAGAGATTGCTGTTACTAACATTTAGTAGCAGCAGCATGCTTTTTGTATCACCTGTCACGATGGGGTTAAAAAACTAAACTTAGTCCTTTATAGTACAAAAACAAATATCTGCAGCTGATAATCACTAAAATAGTGGTTCATTTATGCTGTAAAGTGTAAGTAATATTATATAAAACCATATCATATATACTGTATAATAACAAATATACTCAGACATAGAGGACCAGATTCTCAAAGACTTATGCCGGCGTATCTCCACGTACGCCGTCGTAAGTCCGAATCTGTGCCGTCGTATATGCGCTCCTGATTCTCAGAATCAGTTACGCATAAATTCGGCCAAGATACAGTACGAGCGGTGTAAGTCTCCTACGCCATTGTATCCTGGGTGCATATTTACGCTGGCCGCTTGGTGGCGCTTCCGTTGATTTCCGCATCGAATATGCAAATGAGCTAGATACGCCAATTCTCGAACGTACGTGCGCCCATCGCAATTAGTTACGCCGTTTATGCAAGACATACGCCAGCGTAAAGATAAAGCTGCTCTCTAGGTGGCGCAGCCCATGCAAGGTATGGACGTCAGAACAAGCATATCTTTTTACGTTGTTTGCGTAAGTCGTACGTGAATAGGGCTGTGCGTAAGTTACGTTCACATCGTAGGCAGTGTGCGACGTATCTTAGGCATTCTATCCGACGCATGCGCACTGGTATAAGTCCACGGACGGCGCATGCGCCGTTCGTTAAAAGCGTCAATTACATGGGGTCACGATTATTTTGCATAAAACACGCCCACCTCTTCCCCATTTGAATTAGGCGCGCTTACGCCAGCACATTTACGCTACGCCGCCGTAACTTAGGACGCAAGTGCTTTGAGAATACTGCACTTGCGTTCTAAGTTGAGGTGGCATATCGTAAATATGATACGCTACGCCCGCTCATAGTTACGCCGCCCTACGTGAATCTAGACCAGAATATATAGGGTATTTTAACTGGGATTCAGACATGAAGCTACAAGAAAAGGAGAGTATATCTTATATTAACTGTTTCAAACCTGAGGACTTTCACAACCTTCCTGCCCAGGCCAATTTTCAGGTTTCAGCACTGTTGCACTTTGAATGACAATTGCGCGGCCATGCAATGCTGTACCCTAACAAAATTGTTATATATTTTTTTAGACAGGTAGAGCTTTTTTGGGGGGTATTTAATCTAAAGAAAAAAATGAAAATGATGAAAAAATATATTTTTCTTAGTTTCTGTTATAAAATGTAGTGAATAAGTAATTTTTCTCCGCTCCTGATGTGCACTCATGAGGCTGCACTAATTGGCATTGATGAGGCCACACTGATGAGGGGGCGCTAATATGCAGCACTGATGGGCACTGATAGGTGTCACTAATGGACTCCGATAAGTGGCACTGATGGGCACTGAAAGGCAGCACTTTTGGACACTGACAGGCAGCGCAGATAGGCTGCACTGAAAGGCATCACTAACGGCACTGATTGGCATCACTGATGGACATTGATTGGGCGCTGACTGCTGGAGCTGCACTGATCATCAGGGTACTGATGATCAGTGCCCTGATTATCTGTACAGATCGTCCCTGTGAGGAAATGCCGCTGATTAGGGATGAGCCGAACACCCCACGTTTGGTTCGCACAAGAAACGTCGAAAGGACCGAACATCACGCAAACTTTTAGAACCCCATTGAAGTCTATGGAACTCGAAAGTTTGAATTCAAAGGTGCTCAATTTAAAGTCTAATATGCAAGTTATTGTCAGAAAACGGGTTTGAGAACCCGGGTCTTGCCCCAGGGAACATGTATCAATGTCGTTTTTTCTGGAGCAGTGATTTTAATGATGCTTAAAGTGAACTATATGGGTGTTACTATAAGAAAAAAGTAATTTAAAACTGTTTGCGGCTTTAATGATGCTTAAAGAAAATCATTTAGAAAGAATGGGTTTCCCCGCCCCCCTAGGTATACCAGCCCCTTTGGCCATATATACTTTGAACAGCAGTTACTGCAAATAAGACAGGGGGGTAGATTCAAAAGCGGATCTTTTGATCCGCGTAATCTTTTTTAATCCGCCTGCGCCAGTTTTTGAGGCAAGTGATGTATTCAGAAAGCACTTGCGTAATTAGCTGGCGGATTAATCCCCCGGCGGAATAATTCCGCGGCTAGGGGGAGTTTACTATTTAAATCACGCGCTCCCCGCGCCGGTCCCTGCGCCGCCGGCATTTCCCGACGTATGCTTTAAATGATGAACGTCATTGTTTTCGATGTTAACGCATTTATGGCCGATTCCCGGAAATAAACGAGTAAAAAATTCAAAATCGACGCGGGAACGACGGCCATACTTAACATAGGTCCGCCGCACTTCCCATATAGCAGGGGTAATGATCCGCCGGAAAAAGACGAACCCCTAAAAAAAAAGCGACGGCCCCGGTTCATCGGCGGTTCTCCTCATTACCGTAGAAAAAAAGAAGCGCCCCTAGCGGACGGCGGGAGAATGCAGCCTAAGAACCGACAGGTAACTCACTTACACCAGTCGGCTCTAAGGGAGATCTATGCGGAACTTTCGAGGAAGCCGCAGCAGTATACAGATCCGCGGTGCAGTAGATAACCGTCGGATCTGTACATGAATCTACACCAGGGATTGTAGGTTTGTGGGGAAGTAGAATCTGTTTGTCATTTTGAACTGGTACTTTTTTAAAGTGTAGCTCCAGCCAAAAAAATCTAGCTTTTAAGCTTTTTGGAAAACATAGAGAAGGGTTATCACTCCTGTAACATTTGTTTTCCTGTCTGTGTGCATCTGTTCAGAAGATTGCACCTCACTCTATGTCCCAATAACAAATGATTTTTTATTTTTTTTGTGAAACAAGGATTGGTGATAAAGCATCAGTGGACAGGAGACACCTCCGAAGAGAATTTCCCTTCGTAGGGGTAGATTTCCTCTCACTTCCTGTTGTCTCCCTCTGTTTGCAAGTAGGAGTCGTTTGTAAGTTGGATGTTTGAAAGTAGGAGCCTGCCGTATATAAATTTGGGCCCTAGGGGTTGGTGTTGCCACAACACTGTAAGCCCTCATAGTTACTCTTGGTGGGCGCTGGAATGGGCGCAGTGAAAATACTTGCTGATTAGCCACTGCCTGTGATATTAATTTGACAACAACAGCAATTGTATTCACGTGGCTTTAGGTGCACACTGTGGAGGACACAGCACACCACGTGAAAATACTTTCAGAATGATCCCCTGCCTGTGGTATTAATATGAGAAGAGCCCTGTCTTTTAGAGCTGCACGATTAATCGCGAGAATATCGCGATCTCGATTCACCCCCCCCCCTCCCGCAATCTCCACAGGGGATGACTGGCGATCTTAATATGTAGCTGCCGGTTCCACGTAACTAGCGTGGAACGCAAATGGCGGATATCGGAACTGACGTCAGCAACTGGAACTGACGTCAGTTCAATGCGTGGGCATGGGCGGTGCAGACACAGACAGTGTCTCACGCTTGTCTTGGGAAACGAGGAGCACAGCAGTGAGTGCGCAGTGAGGTAGGGTAGTACTGTAGTAAAGTTGTGCAAAACAGCAATGCTATTATCAGCTATCACTGCTGTGGTTTTTGGCGCCCTTCCTGACTGTGTTTTAAAGGTTCAACTTCACATCTATGCGATGCATCAGATGTGCCTTGCTGCAGAACAGCCTATTAATTTGAGAATGATTGAGAATGAACTGCCTGCCACCCATAGGTGTGCGCAGCCTTTGGCATTAGGGTGTGCACCCCAAAGCTCAAACACACTCTAAGATTACTATGCTGTTCATTCAGAAAGGGAAGGGGCCTAAATGCATATTTACTGTCTCCTTCCCCCATTCATCCTAAAACATCCACAGCAACAACAGTGGGAGAGGAGGGAAGCCTATTCAGCGGGGGAATCTGTTTTGATTAGGGTGTGCTGGGAATGAACTGCGCACGCTATGCTGCCACCCCTCAATAGCACCAAAGTGCATGGGCCTTTTTTTAATTTTATTTTTTAATGCCGCTGCACCAAAATGCATGGTGCTTTTGTTGGCATGCATTTTTATTTTTCAGATTTTTTTTTTTTATTTACACATATTTTATATATATTTATATATCTTATATATATCTTAGAATGAAGATCACGATTCTCAAAAAAATGCATGGTGCTTTTGTTAGCATGCATTTTTGTGATTTTTATTTTTATTTTATTTACACACACATTATATATATATATATATATATATATATATATATATATATATATATATATATATATATATATATATATATATATATATATATATATATATATATATATATATATATATATATATATGTGTGTGTGTAAATAAAATGAAAATAAAAATCCCAAAAATGCATGCTAACAAAAGCACCATGCATTTTTTTGAGAATCGTGAGAGAATTGTGATCTTCATTCTAAGCAAAAGAATTGTGATTCTCATTTTTCCCAGAATTGTGCAGCTCTACTGCCTTTAGGAATTATTATGAGAAACACCAGCAAATCTATTAACGTAGCTTTAAGTGCACACTGTACAGAGGACACAGACAGTATACCACGTGAGAATACTGCAGCTAGCACAATCACCTGCCTGCCTGTCAGTATATTAGGAAGAGCGGATCTATCTAAACTCAATACAGTGTATAAATATATATACAACAACTGGGATGCATATATATCCTCTACACACTGTAACTCTAACTGACTACCCTGCCTGCCTGCCTGCCTGTTCTAACTCCAAAAAATGAAACTCTCTCTCTCTCTGTCTCTCTCTCTGTAAACAACCAACACACTACACAAGGCCGACTTCCAGGCAGCATTATATAGTGTGGGGCATGTACTAAACCCTCTGAGCCATAATTGGCCAAAGCCACCTTGGTTTTGGCCAATTATGGCTTTCCGTTTTTTTTACGCGCTGTGAATGGCCAAGCATGCGGGTCATAGTGCATGCTTGGCCAATCATCAGCCAGCAATACACTGCTATACCGCAGTGAATTATGGGCCGAGACACGGCACTCGAATTTGGCGCGAACGGCCCAAAATGTTCGTAATTCGACGAACGATCGAACATACAATGTTTGAGTCGAACGTGAGTTCGACTTGAATATGAAGCTCATTCCTACCGCTGATCAGTTCTCCTCTCCATAAATGTCAGTGTGAAGAGAGCCAATAACTGGTATTTCCTTGTTTACATGTGATCAGCTGTGATTGGACACAGCTAATCACATGGGTAAAGAGCCTCGACATCGGACTATTTAGCAAGATCGATGAAGCGCCTGTCCCAGGGACACAGCGCACGCCCAATTGCTGCACTGCACACGTCCTATGATGTTGTCCAAGGATTAGAGAGCCACCTTTCTCCATTAGAGAAAATTACAGACAGGAGGTGGTTAAAGTAGTACTAAAGGTAGAAACTTTTTTTGCATAGATTATTTTTAACCACTTCAATACCCGCCCATTGTCATTTGACATCCACAGATGGGATCTCCCATCCTGGGTGGACGTCAAATGACGTCCTGGGCTTTGCGGGTGGATATCTGAATGATGCCTGCAGCTAGAGGCATCATCCAGATATCCTTTTCTTCTGCCGGCGATTCTGCGCAACATAAGAATGATCATAACGGCGGTTCCGCCGCTTGATCGTTCTTACAAGGCGGCGGGAGGGGACATCCCCCCCCCCTGCAATCCAGTGCTTCTCTGGGCTCTCCCCTGCCATCGGGGCCCGGAGAAAGAATCGTCCGGCGTAGGCAGGAAGCATAGAGATGAGTGGTGACCAGATGGTCACCACTCATCTCTATGACCGTCAGAGGCCCGGGCGCGATGTGAAGCCGCGATTGCGGATAGTAAGCAACAGTATTCATGAGATCGGTGAATTTTTTTTTCACCGATCTCATGGTTTCCAGCCTGGAGGAGAGATGCGGGGTCTTATTGGCCCCGCATCTCTCTATAAAGAGGACCTGTCACACACATTTCCTATTACAAGGGATGTTTACATTCCTTGTAATAGGAATAAAAGTGAATTTTTTTTTTTTTTTTAAAGTGTAAAAAAATAAATAAAAATAAGTAAAACAAAAAAACCCAAAAATGTTTTTAAATTAAAACGCCCCGGTCCCTGGTAGCTCGCGTGCAGAAGCAAACGCACACGTAAGTCCCGCCGACATATGTAAACGATGTTTAAACCACATATGTGAGGTATCGCCGCATGCGTTAGAGTGCCAGCAACAAATCTAGCATTAGATCTCCTCTGTAAATCTAAACTGGTAACCTGTAAAAAAAAATTAAAGCGTTGCCTATGGAGATTTTTAAGTCCCGAAGTTTGGTGCCATTCCATGAGTGTGCGCAATTTTAAAACGTGACATGTTAGGTATCTATTTACTCTGTGTAACATATTCTTTTAACATTATACAAAAAATGGGGCTAACTTTACTGTTTTGCTATTTTTTAATTCATGAAACAATTTTTTTCCAAAAAAAAAAAGGCGTTGAATGATGATTTTTACTTGTAGAAGAGAAGTGCCAGAATAGGCCCGGTATTGAGGTGTGTATAAAAGCCCGGTATTGAAGTGGTTAAATATAATGGACAATACTAGTAAACTTTTACTTTAATTGTAATGCCATAAAGTGGCTGTAAAGGCAGAAGGTTTCACAGCCAATCACAATCAATCACAGCCAGTGAGGAGGGAGTGGGGACAAGGCCGAGCCGCGCCCTGTGTATTTTATGACAGAGCCAGCTTGGGAGCGAGCCCACATGAGAGCCCCCATAGCAAGCGGTTTGTTGTGGGGGCACTCTGTGGGGGGAGGAGAGGGGAGTCAGGAGTACTGGGGAACCCGAGAAGAGGAGGTTCAGGGCTGCTCTGTGCAAAACTATTGCACTGAGCAGAAAATTATAACATGTTTGTAATTAAAAGAAAAAAACAAAATGGCTTTAATTTGCCTCCAGTTTATCAGCCACCAGCTTCTTTGGGTTCAGATACTTCCCTGCACAGAGCTCTTACATCCCTTCATTCTCCTGCCCAGGACTATGTGTCTCATGATGAATTGCTCCTCACACATTCACAAGTTCTCAGGCACTCACTGACATGTATGGAAGTATACTGAGCTGTATGTGTGCTGCTCTGTGTACACTGACATGTATGGTCATGTACTGAGCAGTTTGTGTGCTGCATTGTGTATACTGACATGTATGAACCATGTACTGAGATGTATGTGTGTTACATTGTGTATACTGACATGTATGAACCATGTACTGAGCTGTATGTGTGCTGCTCTGTGTATACTGACATGTATGGTCATGTACTGAGCAGTTTGTATGCTGCTCTGTGTATACTGACATGCATGGTCATGCACTGAGTGGTTTGTGTGCTGCATTGTGTATACTGACATGTATGGGCATGTACTGAGATGTATGTGTGCTACACTGTGTATACTGACATGTATGAACCATGTACTGAGCAATATGTGTGCTGCACGATATATATACTGACTTGTATGAATCATGTACTGATCTGTTTGTGTGCTGCACTGTGTATACTGACATGTATAAACCATGTACTGAGCTGTATGCGTGCTGCACTGTGTATACTGACATGTATAAACCATGCACTGAGCTCTATGTGTGCTGCACTGTGTATATTCACATGCATGAACCATGTTCTGAGCTGTATGTGTGCTGTATTGTGTTTACTGACATGTATGAACCATGTACTGAGCTGTATGTATGCTGCACTGTGTATACTGACATGTATGAACAATGTACTGAGCTGTATGTATGCTGCACTGTGTATACTGACATGTATGAACCATGTACTGAGCTGTATGTATGCTGCACTGTGTATACTGACATGTATGAACCATGTACTGAGCTGTATGTATGCTGCACTGTGTATACTGACTAGTGTTGCTCACGAATATTCGCATTGCGAATATTCGCTACGAATATTGCATATTCGAGTATTCGCGAATAACGCGAATATCGCGGCGAATATTCGCTATTTCGAATATTCGAATGTTTTAAATTTTTTTTTAGAACAGATCACATCCTAGAGATCCCCATCGACGTCTAAAAGCATTGCTGGTATGATTAGAGACCTTGGGCCGAGTAGCTGCAGCGCTTATTTTATATTGCCGAAAAATCGCAATGCGATTATTCGGCAAATAGCGATATCGCGCGATTATTTTATATTGTAATATATCACGAATATTCTGAGCCAATCAGAGTACTCCATTCCGCATTTCTCGAAATTTCGAAATTATTTTGTATTGTAATATATCACGAATATTCTGAGCCAATCAGAGTGCTCCATTCCGCATTTCTCGAATATTCGCAATTATTGTGTATTGTAATATATCACGAATATTCTGAGCCAATCAGAGTGCTCCTTGCGCATTTCTCGAATATTCGCAATTATTGTGTATTGTAATATATCACGAATATTCTGAGCCAATCAGAGTGCTCCTTCCGCATTTGCCGAATATTCGCAATTATTTTATATTGTAATATATCACGAATATTCTGTGCCAATCAGAGTGCTCCATTCCGCATTTCTTGAATATTCGCAATTATTTTATATTGTAATATATCACGAATATTCTGTGCCAATCAGAGTGCTCCATTCCGCATTTCTCGAATATTCGCAATCGCAATTCGCAATCGCATTCGCAATTCGCAATCGCATTCGCATTCGCGATAGCGAAAATTCGCAATCATTTCATTTCGAAAATATATCACGAATATTCGTATTTAGCGAATATCTGTCGAATATTCGACTATATATTCGAGATATATCGCAAATTCGAATATGGCATATTCTGCTCAACACTAATACTGACATGTATGAACCATGTACTGAGCTGTATGTGTGCTGTATTGTGTTTACTGACATGTATGAACCATGTAGTGAGCTGTATGTATGCTGCACTGTTTTTACTGACACATATGATCCATGTACTGATCTCTATGTGTGCATACTGACATGTATGAACCATGTACATGGGGGCAGCACAGTGGTGTAGAGATTAGCACCCTCACCTAGCAGCAAAAGGGTCGCTGGTTCATATCCCGACCACGACACCACCTGCCTGAAGTTTGCATGTCCTCTTTTTGCTGTATGGGTTTGCTCCTACACAGGGAGGGCTGGCAGCCTTGGGCCTGGGGGGAAAGTCCAGTCAAGTGGCCCATAGAGCGTGGAAAAGTGATGGATCGAGGAAAACAGTCTAAGATTTTTCATTATCACAAGCGTCCGCACAGAGGCCCCCCTTACATCAGAGTCCTCATAGAGGCCCCCCTTACATCAGAGTCTGCACAGAGCCTCCCTTACATCAGAGTCTGCACAGAGCCTCCGTGTTACATCAGAGTCCGCACTGAGCCTCCCCTTACATCAGAGTCCGCACAGAGCCTCCCCTTACATCAGAGTCCGCACAGAGCCCCCCCTTACATCAGAGTCCGCACAGAGCCTCCCCTTACATCAGAGTCCGCACAGAGCCTCCCCTTACATCAGAGTCCGCACAGAGCCTCCGCGTTACATCAGAGTCCGCACAGAGCCTCCGCGTTACATCAGAGTCCGCACAGAGCCTCCCCTTACATCAGAGTCTGCACAGAGCCTCCCCTTACATCAGAGTCCGCACAGAGTCTCCCCTTACATCAGAGTCCGCACAGAGCCTCCCCTTACATCAGAGTCCGCACAGAGCCTCCCCTTACATCAGAGTCCGCACAGAGCCTCCCCTTACATTAGAGTCCGCACAGAGCCTCCCCTTACATCAGAGTCCGCACAGAGCCTCCCCTTACATCAGAGTCCGCACAGAGCCTCCCCTTACATCAGAGTCCGCACAGAGCCTCCCCTTACATCAGAGTCCGCACAGAGCCTCCTCTTACATCAGAGTCTGCACAGACCCCATATACATCAGAGTCCGCACAGACTCCATATACATCAGATCTGATGTAAGGGGTGTTCTGGGAAACTTGATTTAAGGGTGCATGCTGTGGACTATTGTGTAAAGAGGGTCTCTGCTCACCAAAGCCTGCCCCCCTTCCCATTTAACAAAGTCCACAGAGCACCCCTTTTTATACACTGGGAGGCAGGAGAGACTAGAGAGGGTGAGGCTTGCCAGGATGGAGGCTGAGGCACAGTCAGGCTGTCGAATGTTTTTTTGGGTTCAAACTTCCTGTCCTGTGCCCACACATGCCCGGGGAGTGTGGGCAGGGCAGACTCAGAAGGAGGAGGAGCAGATGAGCTCTATCTCTCCTTGTGTCTGTGCAGAGAGAGAGGGGGATGTCAGTGCTGGTGTGCGCTGAGGCTGAGCTATGTGTGAGACATAGCTCAGCTCTGCAGCCATCTACCTCGGAGCTGACACAGGCACGGCTGCACAGTGGGAGGTGAGCAGCGGTCGTGACCTGTGTTAACAGAGCTCCAGCAGGCATATTCCTGCTCTGCAAAAACAGCATTTGGTAGTGGCGGCCGGTGGCTGTGCAGAGTGTCACCAGCCCGGGGGGAGATTTCCACCCTGCCCCCCCTGCCAGCCCTCCCCTGCTCCTACACTGCAAAGAAATGCTGGTAGATTAACAGGATCTTGTCCTAATTGACCCTAGTACATGTATGTATGAATGTGAGTTGGGGACCTTTCCTTGAGGGCAGGGACTGATGTGAATGTACAATGTATATGTAAAGCGCTGTGTAAATTGACAGCACTATCTAAGTACCATAAATAAATAAAGTAAACATGTACCGATCTGTATGTGTGGGGCACTGTGTATACAGACATGTAATCAAATAATGCATTCTGTATGCAGGCCAACTAATCAGCTGACCAACTAATTGATAATGAAAATCATTGACGACTATTTTTATCATTGATTATGTCAATTAGTGGTTTTAGTTTAAGCACTGAGATTATGTAATGTGTAAAAGGAGTGTGCTGCATTAACATTACTTTTTTTGCACCTGTAAAAGAAAGAGGACAGTGCAATAGATCTTTCTTTTTTATTATTCCACAAACAATTTATAACCTAACACAAACCAGAACGAGACCCATCTTTATCCAGGAAACACTTTACAATCACTTTCTACAAAGCAGACACTTTACAATCAATGTTTGTATGAAATGACATGCAGTGAAATATAAAAAGAAATGTGATGGCATAAAAAAAAAAATCAATGGAATAGATTATGTACACGAAGAAGAGATGTAATTTCAAACATTTAACTTGTGTGGCCAACTACCGGTAGCTTGTCTCACTACGTTCATTTGCCTGTGCTCGGGTTCCTCCTCCTATCAGCTCCAGCCTGGTCTGTGTGTGTTCAGTGGCTGCTGTTGCTGAAAGCCTCATCCTTTGTTGAAGGAGGCAGGGCTAGGAAGAGCCTCAATGTTTTCTATCTGACGTCCTCACAAAGATCTCCCAGGCTCTGCCCCTTTTGGCAAACTGCCTTCATTGAAAAGTCCCAACATGTCACGTTTGAACAGTTTTCTAATCCTCTGATCGCGAATGCTACTTGTCAACCAAAGCCCAGTCAATGCCTCGACTGCAAAATCCAAGCACTGGATGATGAGCTGCTGACTCTTTCACGTTGTGAACCTGTCGAGGAATCAGAAAAAAGTCAATCAATGAAGATTCTTGGGCATTTCCTGAAGAAAGGAGTGCATATGCTGCAGTGTCTATGTGGAAAGCGTCTGAAACAGAGCAAGAATTCAAGTGGTGAGTTGAAATGCTAAAGTCTGTCTCACTCACTCGTATTGCATCTCTCCCCCTCTTCCTCTCTTAACGCAGGCTTCTCACTGACTGAATGATCAGCCCTTGAGAGAATGCATTGCGGTTCGCTTCTTCTTCAGTGGTTTTTTCATCCATTAGTGAAAGGCCTGCTGGTACTGCCTCATCTACACTTACATAGTTACTAAGCATGGATACAGTGGGTGTGGGTTTTTTCCTTCCAGTCCAGTCAATGCTAATTAATCTTCCTTGTAGGTGAGGTCCTAGTGAAGTCATCACATTAAACCTCATTGTTACATTTTTACCATGAAATTTAGTTTTTCTGTAATACGTAAGAAACTTTTTGGGAAGTGAGAGATGCTGTATTGATGCTAAAGGAAGTTTCAGCACCATGGACAGATCAACTGATCTACTTTAGTCCCTTTCAGCTTCCACCGATGTGCCTAAAGTTAGCGTAGACTTTATATTCATGTTCTGTTCGATGACTATCCTATATGAGTCAAAAATAAAGGTGATGATACACTAAAGGTTAGCCAAGACTTTATATTGATCTTCGATATAATGACTATCCCAGTGTTTTTCAACTCCAGTCCTCAAGGCACACCAACAAGTTTTCAGGATTTCCCTCAGATGAAATGGCTGTTGGTGATTACTAAGGCAGTGAAACTGATCAAATCACCTGTGCAAAATAATGGAAAGCCTGAAAACATGACCTGTTGGTGTGCCTTAAGGACTGGAGTTGAAAAACACTGGACTATCCTATATGAGCCTTTGTCAAAAATAAAGGTGATGATACATTAAAGGTTAGCCAAGACTTTATATTGATCTTCGGTGTAATGACTATCCTATATGAACTTTTGCAAAAATGAAGGTGATCATATAATAAAAGTTAGCTTGGACTTTATATTCATATTCTGTGCAATGACTATATATTATATGATTTTTTGGGTCTAAAATCAAGATGATGATACACATAGGTGTGCGCACAGGGTGTGCTGGGTGTGCCTGGGCACACCCTAATCATTTCATATGCATAGCATTATCCAGAAATGGCACCAGGTGGGTGGTTTGGGGTGCCAGTGGCCATTGTAAATGTCCTCATTATATTAAAGGCTAGGTTCAACTATAGCAGTGATAGCAAACCTTGGCACCTCAGATGTTTTGCAACTACATTTCCCATGATGCTCATGCACTCTGCAGTGTAGGTGAGCATCATGGGAAATGTAGTTCCAAAACATCTGGGGGGGGCAAGGTTTCGCCATCACTGAACCATAGGAACACACTACACTCGTATTTTCAGTGTAGTGTAATATGCTCCCAATCAACTGTCCCCCACCATTAGAGCTTTCTCCATGTGACAGCAGGTGGCGTTCATGTGTGTTTGAGCTTTGGGATGCACACCCTAATGCAATAGGCTGCGCACACCTATGATGATACACTAAAGAGTTAGCCTAGACTTTATGTTCTTCTTCTGTGCTGTGACTATCCCATATAAATTTGTGTCAGATATAAATGTGATGATACACTAAAGGTTAGCCTAGCCTTCATATTCATCTTCAGTGCTATGATTATCCCATATGAGCTTTTGTCCAAAATCAAGGTGATGATACACTAAAGCAGGGATATGCAATTAGCGGACCTCCAGCTGTTGCAAAACTACAAGTCCCATGAGGCATAGCAAGACTCTCACAACCACAAGCATGACACCCAGAGGCAGAGGCATGATGGGACTTGTAGTTTTGCAACAGCTGGAGGTCGGCTAATTGCATATCCCTGCACTAAAGGGTTAGCCAAGACTTGTTATTCATCTTCTTTGCTGTGACTGTCACATATGAACTTTTGTCAGCTATAAATGTGATGATACACTAAAGGTTAGCTTAGACTTTATGTTCTTCTTCGGTGCAATGACTATCCTATATGAGCTTTTTCATAAATTAAGGTGATGCAACACTAGAAGTTAGCTTAGACTTTATATTCATCTTATGTGCAATGACTATCCTATAAGAGGTTTGGCAAAAATCAAGGTGATGATACACTTAAGGTTAGGCTAGACTTTATATTCATCTTCAGTGCAATGACTATTATAGCTTTTGTTAAAAATGAAGGCAATGATACACTTAAAGTTAGTGCAGACTTTATATTCATCTTTTGCGCAGTGAATATCCTATATGAGCTATTGTTAAAATCAAGGTGATTATAAACTAAAGAGTTAGCCTAGACTTTATATTTTACTTCTGTGCTTGTGACTATCCCAAATGAACTTTTGTCAGATATAAATGTGATGATATTCTAAAGGTTAGCCTAGGCTTTAAATTCATCTTTGCTACAATTAAGATACTACATGAGTTTTTGACAAAAATGAAGGCTGTTTGGGCTTTTGTCAAAACTAAATGTAATGATGTAATAAAAGTTAGCTTAGACTTTATATTCCCTGTGTAGTGACTATCCCTTGACTGCTTTTGTCAAAAATAAATGTGATTTTTACACTTGTACATTAACTAGAGAGCTTGAAAAGCCTTGCAACTTGGCATATTCAAATGACTTATCATTTTGTATCACACCATACTGTTATAGTTGTCCTTTTTTTTGGCTTGAATCTGTTAGAAGTGATATCGATATTATCTACTTAAGTTGTGTTGCTTATTTTTGTTACTTTTTGGGAACATGGCAGTGTTCGTTTCACATCTTAGCTGGAGTGCCAAGGTATATACTGTGTGTGTGTGTATATATAGTTTTCCTTTTTATTGTGGGTTAAGTGGCCATGTGCTTGGTAAGCCTGTGTAAATGTCAAGATCAGTGACTGAGGAGTATAGCTAGCTAGGAAAACTTTTGAACCTCTTCTCTACTCTTGAAATTCAGACACGTGATTTGGTTCCCAGACATCCTGGCTGAATCCCAGTTCATCAGATTTGAGATTGTGTCTGCCTTTTAGAACTTGTTGGTGGGGAGGAGTGACTCATGAGCATTCTGACCAGGTGATCTAGTTTGAACAGTGGTCTGATTCAGTTTAGTTACCCTAGCTTCAAGGGAATCACTAGGAAAGCTAAAATAATGGTACAAGCTATGGACTTGATTGAGTTTAACCGTTTCAATACAGGGCACTTTTACCCCCTTCTTACCCAGGCTAATTTTCAGCTTTCAGAGCTGTCACACTTTGAATGACCATTGCGTGGCAATGTAACACTGTACCCAAACAAAATGTTTATAATTTTTTTCAGACAGATATAGCTTTCTTTTGGTGGTATTTAATCACCACTGGGTTTTTATTTTTGTTAAACAAGTGAAAATACACAGAAAATTTTGAAATTTTGAAAATAAGTTTTTCTTAGTTTGTTTTAAAACTTTGTAAATAAGTAATTTTTCTTCCTTACTGATATGCACTGCTGAGGAGGCACTAATATGCAGCACTTATAGGTGGCACTGCTATGCAGCACTGATGGGCACTGATAGGCACTAACATACATCACTGGTGGGCATCACTGATGGGGCTGCACTAATAATCAGAGCACTAGTTATCAGTGCAGATGCACCCACTGAGAAAATCTGCTTATTGGCTCTCCAATCCTCCAATCCTCACATGCTGTCAACATGAAGAGAGGAATGCTGATATGCATTTATTATTTACACTGTGATCAGCTGGGATTGAACGATGCTGATCACATGGTAAAAAGCCCACATCATAGGCTCTTTACCGAGATCTGAGATGTGATGTGTTTGACTGACACACCGCACCACCGAGGGAATGCACGATTGGCCCATTCTAAAGGACGTCATATGTCAGAATGGTAAAGCCACTGCCCAGCCATCAATCCGCTATAGGCCGGTTGGGGAAGGATGTTAACAACAAACTTTGCTGTCTTATACCTGTAGCTATCACACAATGCAGTAATATGTCTACTGTTTTCATTGGGTTGTTCTTTTTTTTTTTTTCTAGTAAAAATAATTTTAAAAATATATTAACATTAATTGTCTGTCTAGTTCAACAAAAGCATTATGGGTAAGCACGTGCAGGTACTGGCTTTTACAGTCAATGGGGCTGTCTAGAGTAATGCATGAAAATGGTAATGGCAGCACCAATGCCAATAGATGCTGCCATATGCCTTCATTTTAAGGCAGTGCTAGTGTTTTTGTGCCATTTAGCTTAGTATATATGTTTTGCCTACAGCATAAAGGAACTATTAGACAAGGTAAAGAAAGTATTACTGGTGCCTTTCTTTTATTTCTTCTGCTTGCATGTAAAGGGCCTGTTCTGTGTTAACTGTGAGAAATTCCAGAACAATAACTTCCCTTCACTGCTGACAAAATAAAAGTATGATTGGCCTTGAGCAGTGAACTGCTGTTGTGTCACATTAGTGTCAAGCTCTAAAATGTACAAAAGACTTCTACTTATAGGTTTTCACTACTTGACATTGCTTTTATTATCTTTACTGCTGCTGATAGACTCAACATAGTAAAAAAAAATAATAATATAAAGCCAAGGAAAATTGATAAACCTTCTAAAATAAATACAGACCCCCCCAATAAAGCTAAGTTTAGTCCTGTTTTATAGGAAGTGAGTTATTCTTCATTCTAGCTGAAACTTCTAGCAAAGCAATGTCTGAAATAAATCTCCCTGTGGCCATGCTTTGACTTTAGCTTCAGTTTTGCCTTAATTGCATTAGCTTGGCTGTCCTAAAAAGTCAGAAAAAAGCTCTTATAAGGATACTAAATATAGAGAATGCAAACCCTTTCTTGATAATAGATTTGGCTGTGACCTGTTGAAGATACTGAAGTCCACTTCCCGATGAATTCAGTGAAAAGCATACAGGAGCATTAGATAAACATCTGTAGAAGCTAATGGCTCATTCACAATTGAATCAGGAGAGGAAATAATGTGCTTGTGCTTTCCAGAGGGATGATAGGAAATTTCAGAAGGGGAAATATCCAGTACAAATTTGATAACCATATTTTATAAAGAATTTAGCAGATGTTCTGCTTCATATTGCTTGTGTTCTGTTACCGGTTTCTGTTATCAGACATGCTCTGTGTTTTGAGATGGTGATTAAAGCGACAGTACTGATCATTACATTGTTTTGTGTAAGAATGGCGTTGATTTGATGCTCTTTTGTTTTCTGCTTAAGTCAAATCACAAATCTACATACAGCCAGGTGTACAGAAGAAAAGCTGTCATCTTATCAAGCATTTTTTAACATATTTCTACACATACTGTATAGAGAATGGCATGCAGAAAGCAAATGCATACAGAATATATTATGAATAACCTAAACATGTAGCTGTTTCACTGCAGATGCCCACTTCAGTTTGGGTAGTCTTCTATGTCTCTTTTTGGTTGGATGTAATCCTATGGTACTTCTAGAGGTACCCAAGATGAAACTCCACAGGACTATTTTATTACTATTTTATTATTATTAGGTGGAGCTCCTACAATAGTAATGGCAACAATCAGCGACTCTCTGCACGTCGCCGCCTGCCTCACAGCCTCTCAAGTCTTACTCTTTGGGCCCCGGCTACTACTGGATGGGGAGCAGAGGAGGATCACTCCGCCAGGGAAGGCAAGGAGATAAGCAGGTGGCTGGCCAGCATTTAAGCCAAGGCAGAAGAAAATGCGAGCAAAGCTTAAGAAATATTCCCTCCGCTCCGACCAGCATATGATCATCAGAAAGGGGCACAAATAATGGGGAAAAATACAACCCCCCTCTGTTAGTAGGCACAGCGGAGCGGGGGGGGGGGTGTAATTCTATTTTTTTTGATTGTCTTTGAAATTGTCCCTTCCCCCTATTAAATCTAATCTGGAGACAAAACCAGGGACAGACTTGGTCCAGGGACAGTGTCCTCAATCAGGGCACTGTCCCCTGAAACTGGGGATGTCTGGTCACCCTATCCTACAATCAAATGATTGCTTGTTTTATTTGAAAGAAGAAATCAAATTTATTTTTATGAGCAACACATCTACCCATAGGCTGCTTTCACACTGAGGGGCATTGCAGGCGCTATTGCTCTAAAAATAGCGCTTGCAATGCACCCTCAAAGAGGCGCTCCTTTCTATCCAATGTGAAAGCCTGAGGGCTTTCACACTGGAGCGTTGCGCTGGCGGGACGTTAAAAAAAGTCCTGCCAGCCGCATCTTCGAGGCGTGGTAGGAGCGGTAAAAATACTGCTCCTATAGCGCCCCTGCCCATTGAAATCAATGGAGTAGCGTTTAACCCTTTTTCGGCTGCTAGTGGGGGTTAAAATTTCCCCGCTAGTGCCCAAAAATCGATGTTGAGAAGAGTTAGAAGGTCCTTTGTAGTTTAGGAGACATGTACCAATCTCTTCTTTCTCTTATTTAGTAGTCTGTAAAGGTAAAAAAACTCACATATAAGGGGTAGCAGACAGCATTCTCTCACCAGCAGTTCATTTAACAGAGAAATATAGGTTTTAAATGTATATTCACCTAGGTGGATGGAACATCTGTCTGATACTATCTATCCTCTGCCGGCTGTAAGCCTGCAAATTGAGTGATCAAACACTGCTGATCACTCAGTTCTCAGGCCGCGTACACACGAGGGGATATGTCCGCTGAAAACGGTCCGATGGACCGTTTCAGCAGACATCTCCGCTCGTGTGTATGGGCTAGCGGACAGATTTCTCCACCCGACAGATTTCAAAGCATGCTTTGAAATCTATCCGGTGGGAATCTGTCCGCCCGACATGTCTGCTGGTTAGTACACTTACCAGCCGACATGTCGGCTCCCACCACCGCCGCGCCGCGGCCGAATGGATTCGGCGCATGCGCGGAAGTGTTTTACTTCCTGGTGCGGTGACGTGGCGGTGACGCGGCGGCGTCAACGTCACCGCCGCGTCACCACTACGTCACCGCGCCGTCCGGCGGCGGGGAATTTGATCCGATGGTGTGTACACGCCATCGGATCAAACTCCCGATCGGACATATCCGATGGAAATGGTCCGCGGACCGTTTTCATCGGATATATCCGATCGTGTGTACGCCGCCTCAGTCTTTAGGCTGCTGAGAGCTAGTGACTGACAGTCGCCAACTCTCTGCTCTGCTCCGCCAGCGCTCACTGAAGTCCTGAGCTGTGGAAGTGGTGGGAGCGGCTGGCTAAGGCTCTCAGCCGATCACAGAGAGACTGGGCCAGCTGCCGGTCTAGCCATCTGAGTAGATCCTGATCTTATAGACTGGTTAACGTCAGCCTGCTATCAGCTGAAAACAGGTTACAGGAGAACAGAACAAACTGCACTCCTGTGATTCATAGGATGGCCAAAAAAGCATATACTTCTTTAAGTATTATTTTTTTATTACAATAAGCACAACACAAGTGGTCAAGCCTTAAAAAAGGATGTCGTCACTGAGGGCAGTATAGTTCATCCTGCGCAGATATAAGGTCTCTTATGGTAAAAGACCATTGAAATGACCATCACCACTGAAGGCCCATTGCTAGCAGTAGAATATGTTTCCGAATGTTAGGCCCACAACTTATGCTCAGTGGTATGCATTAGGGAAAGTTATATTACTGCATGCTAACATAGGAGCAGGTGCTGTTGCTGTACCCTAATCCTACTCACTGGTCTAATTTTAAGCTGGACAAGCTTCACATAGTAATCCTGAGCTGTGTCTCCTGACCACAATGTTGGATACAATGCCTTGGCAATAGCATATATGTAGATACTAGATTGTCAGTTCCATATGGAGTAGCTAGAACATTTACATTCACTCTAACAAGGTATATGCCATCTCTTTTATTTGCCAATTAAATATTTACTGAGCCCTGGAAGTACAGTTATCTATATACTCCTGGCGCTCTGACCGGAGAAATGCAGCTATTGTGTGACTGCCTGACCTCCTTCTCCTCTTCCCATTCCAAGAAGGCTTGTATACCACAAGGTGGTATACAACTTGTTGGACATAGCAGCAAATTTTCTTGTTCAAATTGTTTATTAATATAAATGAGTCAAAATGACAACAGGCGGGTTATTAAACCATTGCGAGACATGAAAAAGTAACATAAAAATGCACGGGATGGGATAAACAGCCACAATGCAAACAGAATAAAACTAGGGGTGTAATACATCTCCCACAAAGTGGTGGATATCAAACAAGTGAAAACGTGACCAGCCTGGTGTTAAGGAATCAGTTGCTTAGGTCTCTATGGAACTTCCCGGAGGACACCTAGTAGTACTAGTGGGAGGAGCCAAGAGATCCAGGAACTGAGCAGTTGCACATGCCATGGTGCCCCTCTTATTGGTGATGTAGGTGTGGCTTACATTTTTTCACATTTTTAAATTGTGCCTAAATTCCCGGAGTTCTTCTTTAATGCTGGGAATTCAGTTAATGCTTTTCTAAAACTGGTCGAGTAAAAAAAACAGTTTTGAAACTGAATGGCTATGTGAACTCTCACTATATACATACAGAAAAACTCAATTTGAGAAAGCAAGGGTGCTGTCATTACAGAAATTAGAATTAGAATTTGTGCCATGTTTGATGATTGAGTGGTGCATAATCACTGGTTTTAGATATGTTGCTGGAAGGGCAGGTAACTAGCGATGCAATTTAGAGAGCAGATTCAAAAAGACCAGCTTACAGCAGGAGCCTGGCTGTCACAGTAATACACAATTTGGGAGGGGACCTCAGCACCATGCTACTGCCAACTGTGTAGAATATGCGGTAAACTCGGACACTCTGATACATTTCAGTTTTGGATAGATGTTAGCAGGTTATAGTACTCACTGGAATTCTTATTTTAGCTAAGAACGCTAAATGAGTTTTCTGCACCAACGTAGTCCACCTTGCTTGAAGCTATTGTTGTGAAGGGCTTTCATTTATCAATTTAGCCTATTGATTGTACCTCATAGAGTGCCGCAGGATCATTTAGTCTTTTCTTAGGTCCGGTTCACATCTATGCATTTTTAGTGCGTTTGCTGAAGCTCAGAAACACACTACAGTCCATTTAATATTATTGAGTCCCGTTCACACTTTTTTACACGCATGACAGTTCATTTTTGATTCCATGGACTTCAATGGAAGTGCATAAAAAATGCGTAAAAACCATGTACATGTTTTTTTGAAGCTTTTTTGGTGGGGTTTTGTGTTTCCTCCTATAAAAATAAAAAAAAGCATGAAAATGCAACAACACATGCAAAAATGTATCAAAAATGGCATGCATAGATGTGAACCTAACCATACAGCACATGGAGTAATACCTGGATCACAGAATGGTAGAGCAGAGCAGCCCAGTGGAAAACAATCACCAAAGGGGCCCTGAGATACATAAAATAATAAATCTGTTCCTGGGGTATTGCTAGGATCATAAAATATTTGGGGCATCATTGGGCACTCTGAGAATCTCTGGGAGTACTAAGGTGCTGGGAGCAGAAGAACGCAGAAGTGATTGTCTCATGGAGCATTGGGATGCTGATATCACAAAAACGCAAAAGATAGTCTTTGTAAGCACTGGAGGCACAGGGGTGCAGGGATTGCTGGAAACACTGGGTTCATAAGAATGCTCAGGAGTAATAGAGTCACTGAAGAGATCACTGGAACCAGGGAAAGGAGGAACGGGGGCTTGGAATACTAGCAACAAATCACCTTGTCTGCTGGTCCATGGGACTACAATTAACAGATCTGGGACAATTAGTCAACCAAACGGTGTTCAGAGAAGTTGTAAAAATGCTCCTAGGTATATAATCCTAAAATTGTAGGCATGACATTTTTTCTTTATATAACTTTAATCGGTTGGCCCAGATGATGATCTTTAGTTACCCTAAATTATTCAGTTAAAATGGATTTTATTATATATTATATGTGAGCATTAAGCACAATATGGCAATTTGATAACTATAAGGCCCCGTACACACGAGCAAATGAATCTGTTCAAATCGGTCTGAAAGACCGATTTGAACAGATTTGTCTGCTGGCTGTTTTGGTTTGATCGCTGTACACACGATCAAACCAAAATCCCCCCCCGGCAGACAGCGCAGTGACGTGGCGGTGACGTTGACACCGCCACGTCACCGCACCAGGAAGTAAAACACTTCCGCGCATGCATCTAATCCATTCGACGCATGTGTGGGCAGATATGTCTGCTGGTTAGCGTACTAACCAGCAGACATATCGGTCCGACGGGTTCCCAGCAGACAGATTTTAAAGCATGCTTTAAAATCTGTCTGCTGGACAAATCCGTCTGCTCGCCCGTACACACGATCGAATCTGTCTGCTGGGACGGTCTGTCAGACCGTTTTCAGCAGATAGATTTGATCGTGTGTACGCGGCCTGAGAAAACAAACATGATAAAACGATGTATATGTGTCTGCCAATATTTCCCAGAGTATGCAATCCTAATTTTGTACTTGGCTGAAATAATAAAAACTAACCATGTCACTTTTTTGTGTGCTTTTGTGGCTTGTATTTGGAGCAGCACCATTCATTTTGAATGGGTCTCCCTCCACTCAAAACATGCAAAAGAAGCTCATGTAACAGTTTTGGCACTGGCACCAAATCTTGTTGTACGATAATCATGGGGGAAAATCGCACCATTAGGAAATATTAGTACCGCAAGCATATTGCATGTTTTGCTGAAATCACAGGTAGAATTGCGTGATTTCTGCCCATGATACCAATATGCTAAGTGTGAATAAGGCCTCACCATACTCCCAAAAGTTTTAGCCCAAGCAATTTGCACATATAGGTTGAAGCATAGAGTATTAAAGAAATTAAACTGTAGTTGGCTTATGTAGCATACCAGGTCTGTAGTTGGTGCACCGCACTATATATAGTTCCAAACTTCATAAAATAATATAGATCTTCATAACACCATCAGGTATATAACGAAATCCAACACCTGTTAAGTGACTCAATAAAAATGCACAGGAATGCAGTATTTTTTTTTTTTTTTCAATCAGCTGTGCAGAGAGTTGCTTTATGTACAGTTCCACATACTTTAATCTCATGTTTTTTTTTTTTTATATGCACTTCGTGAAAGCATTGGTCATCTACAATAATTAGTTTGTGAAGTTAACGATCCTATTCCCCCCTGGATAGTAATTTTTTTTTGTTTTTGATAGGAAAATAAACTTTTCAATATCATATTATTACTGAACAGAATATTACTACTACTAATATTATTATTGTTTGTGTATTTATTTATTATTATTATTATTATTTTTTATTATTATTATTATTATTATTATTGTTTTTTTTTATTATTATTATATTATTATTATTATTATGTGTGTTGTCGTTATGTGTTGTTGTTATTTAGTGTTTTTTATTGATAAATATAATATAATTATACATGTCCTTGTATTTGTTTATTGCTTAGAGGTTGCAGGAATAGGGCTTAACTATACAGTAAAACCTTGGGCCCAGATTCAGAGAGAATTGGATTCTCGTAGCGTATCAGAAATACACTACGCCGCCGTTTTTTACCTGGCTCTACGTGGAATCCAGGTAGATTTTGTCCAGTAAACGACGGCGGCGTAGTGTGTTTCTCCCGTCACAATCCATCTACGCGAGTAGGGGGCGTGAAGGATTTAAAATAGGCGCGTTCCCGCGGCGATCGAACTGCGCATGCTCCGTTCGCAAATTTCCCGCCGTGCATTGCGCGAAATCACGTCGTTACGTCATTCGTTGTTTGAGTAGCGTCGTTTACGGACATTTCTATTCCCGAACGAGTTACGTAAAAAAAAAAAAAATTAAAATCGACGCGGGAACGACGGCCATATTTAACATGGGTTACGCACCGTTAGACCAGCAAAAAGCTGGTCTAACAGTACGTAAAAAAAAACAGACGTAAGCGATTGCGAAGACCGCTCGTATCTTCGTGGATCGCCGTAAAAATACATTTGCATATCCCGACGCATCAAAACGACGCAAACTCCTCCCAGCGGCCGCAAATATATCGCAGCGTAGATCCGAAGGCTTACGAAGACGTAAGCCTCTCGGATCGAAGCCCGAAGCCGCCGTATCATGGTTTGAGGATTCAAACTAGTGATACGGCGCGCGAAATTTGAAATTACTCCTGTCTAACACCAGTTAGACAGGCGTAATTGCTTTATGAATCTGGGCCTTGGTTTGTGAGCATAATTCGTTCCAGAAACATGCTTGTAATCGAAAGCACTTGTATATCAAAGCATTTTTTTTTACAGGGTATAAAAGAGAAGAGAGGCACCTCTTATGCCCTGTACACATGATCGGTCCATCTGATGAGAACGGTTTGATGGATTTTTCCATCAGTTAACCGCTCAAGCTGACTGATGGTCAGTCGTGCCTACACACCATCGGTTAAAAAAACGATTGTGTCAGAACGCGGTGATGTAAAACACATGGACGTGCTGAAAAAAATGAAGTTCAATGCTTCCAAGCATGCGTCGACTTGATTCTGAGCATGCGTGGATGCGATTAGTTATTCATCGGTTAATTTTAAAACAAGTTTCACACTTTTTAACCGATGGATAAATAACCGATGGGGCCCACACATAATCGGTTTGGTCTGATGAAAACGGTCCATCAGACCGTTCTCATCGGATTGACCGATCGTGTGTACATGGCATAAGTGTAGCAATAAGTTGCTAAATGTTGTACCTTCATTAAATGTAACCATATTGCTACACTTGGAGGCCCCTCTCTTCTTTTTTATACTCAGTTGTGACATGACGCTACTCTTATATCAAGACATTGCTTGTATATCAAGGCAATATTTATTGAAACATTTTGCTTGTCTTGTAAAACGCTCTCAAACCAAGTTACTCTCAAACCAAGGTTTTACTGTATTGATATTTCTCCCAATGTACAGCAAGGGAAAGTTTGAACAACTGTTCAGGAGGTAGTGCAGAATTATAACTGAATATTAGAACTAAATGTGACAGGGTTGTTATCTAGTTCTAGGATAACCACATTTGAATACCCAGGAATGGGTCTTTTATATATGGCTGCTCATGTTAGTGTGGAAAATTTCTGTACATACAGTTGGCACTCGGGATCCAAGCAGTCTTGTTACACATTTTTATTTAAAGGGATTTTCCAACTTCATAAAAAAAGACTTCTATTTACTGGCTGAAGCAAACCAGCCTGTGTCAGGGGTCTTCCAGTTTTGGATTGTCTTAAGCCCTTGTACGAATGCTCATAAAGCAGACTTCTTGTGTTCTGGGCATCTGTCCCTGGGTGCATATTGTGTAAGTGTTGATACCACTCAGTGCACTGTCCAGTTCAGCCGCAGCATCTTTTTTACATGCTGCCAGCAGCAGGGCTGGACAGTGCACCTGTGCCTTACACCCATTTGAAAACATTGGAAACTGCGCAGGAGACTCACAGTAAAGGGGTTGTAAAGGTTCGTCTTTTATTTTCTAAATAGGTTCCTTTAAGCTAGTACATTGTTGGTTCACTTACCTTTTCCTTCCATTTCCCTTCTAAATGTTTTTTTCTTTGTCTGAATTTCTCACTTCCTGTTTCTCCTCATTAAGCTTTCCACCATCATCTGAGTGGTGGAAAGTCATTTAGAACAGCTTACTGAACAGCTTACTGAGGAGGAACAGGAAGTGAGAAGTTCGGCCAAAGGAAACAAAGAAAAAAAACATTTAGAAGAGAAATCGAAGGAAAAGGTAAGTAAACCAACAATGCACTAGCTTAAAGGAACCTATTTAGAAAATAAAAAAACAAACCTTTACAACCCCTTTAAGGCCCATACACACAACTGGATTTTGACAACAAATGTCCGACGGACCTGTTTGATCGGACAATCCGTTCCGCGTGTACGCTTTATCAGACAAATGTTTTGTGTTTTTCACCGGACAAATGTTTGCTGTGAAAACAGACAAACTTTCCGGCAACAAATGTCCTACATCGGCTAATCCGATCATGTGTACACAAGTCCATCGGACTTAAGTCCAAAGTACAAGCATGCATGCTCAGAACCAATGCTAAAGATCAGCTAACAATAGCAGAAGTTGCCCAAAGGGTGGCGGTGAAGAGCTAAAAAAACATGTGATTTGGTGAAAGTTGGCTGAAAAAGTCCTGCCGTGTGTATGCATACCAAGTTTACCGACAACGCCCTTCGGACAGAAATCCACGGAAAAGTCAGATGGAAGTCCAATCGTGTTTATGAGGCTTAAGGAAGGGAATTCTCAATAAACAGATTACATCTCAAAAAATAAATAAAAGTTCTGGCTTTAGATACCCTTTAACAACTTCCTGCAAAATCACGTACCTGTAAGTCATTTGGAGGAAGTGGTTGTACCGAGCTGATGCCTGCAGCTAGAGACATCACCCTGGTACTGTTTTTTAGAGGGGCTTTCATGTGATTAATACCGATGGGGCTAAGCAGCTGCTCAGCCGTTATCACAAGCAGCGGGAGGGGATGTCCCCCTCACCCCCCTTCCACTACTTCACCCAGGTCTCCCACCCTACCGGAGACCCAAGTGACCAGCTGGCATGACCGCCGGCTGAACGGAGAACAGAACAAAGTTGGAATGGGCAACATCACTTCCTGTGTCAAGTGCAGAGGAGGGGTCTGGGGTCTTTCAGATCTAGCAGAAGGTGCACCAAAGGGTGGCGCTAAAAAGCTGAAAAACCATGTAGTACGTCTAGTACGTCACTAACTACGTTTGTGTTTGTTGGCCAACAATTGTGTGCCGTTTGTATGCAAGACAAAATCCAGGCACACACCCTTTGGACAAAAGTCTGACACTTTGTCTGCAGGAAAATCCAATCGTATAAGGCTTTAGCCTGCCATCCAACATTTGTCGGCGTAAAGTTGGACAGCAATTGTCTGATGGAACGTACAAACGGTCGGATTTTAGGCCAACAGCCTGTCATCACACAATTCCCGTCGGAAAATCCGATCGTGTGTATGAGGCATGTATCCTTTTTGAGATAAATATTTTACATGAATTAATAAAAATGTGTACATGCTCCTGCGAATGATGTCTTAACACACTTTGGGCCCTTTCCTCTTAATGCTTCAGCCTGATGCTGAATGGCCTGAAGGCTGGCACATCCAAATACTTACAGTTCTCTTGCTATTGGATTCCAACAAACATGCACAAGGTTCTGGACATACACTGATCAGCCATACCTTTATTACCACTGACAGGTTAAGTAAATAACATTACAGTGGCATTTGAAAGTGGGTGGGATATGTTGGGCAGAAAATAAACATAGTATGCCTGAAGTTGAAGTATTAAAAGAAGAAAAAATGGGCATTGCAGTTTGTTGCGTATGGGGCTCTGTAGCCGCAGGGCAAACAGGGTGCCCATGGTGACCCATGGCCAAAATCACTAATAATGGGCATCTAAGCATTAGAATTGGACCATGGAGCAATTGAAGAAGGTTGCCTGGTCTGATGACTCACATTTTCTATCACATCATGTGGATGGCAGGGTGAGTGTACGTTGCTTACCTGGCCCTGTAGAAGAGATGGCACAGATGGGCATCAGATAGGCACAGAGATGGGGAGAAGGTAATCTGGTGGCAGCATTGTGATGCTTTGGATAATGTTCTGCTGAGAAAACCTTGGGTTCTGCCATTCATATGGATGTCACTTTGACACGTACCACCTATCTAAACATTGTTAGTGACCAAGTACACCCCTTCATGGAAACATTATTCCCTAATGGCAGTGGCTGGATAATGTGTCCTGCCAAACTCCAAAAATGGTTCAAGAATAGTTTGAGGAACACAATGAGTTCCAGGTGTCGACCTGGCCTCCAAATTTTCCAGATCTCAAACCAAATGGAAGATAAAAGCTGAATAGTGTGCAGCACAATTATCTTCAGTACATCACCACTGTGGACCAACCACCAGATCACTACTTCTGGCCATATAGGGGTCTAAAAGATTAAGGGAGAAATTCCAGAACCGTATGGATGGATGGTGGATCCTCACTCTTAGGCCGCGTACACACGATCGAACATGTCCGCTGAAACCGGTCCGCAGACCAGTTTCAGTGGACATGTTCGATCGTGTGTACGGCCTAGTGGACAGTTTTCCAGCGGACAAAAGTTTCTAAACATGCTTAGAAACTTGTCCGCTGGAAACCTGTCCGTCGGACATGTTTGATGGTTAGTACGCCCAACTATTTGACCAAAATCCCGCACATGCGTCGAATTGATTCGACGCATGCGTGGAAGCATTGAACTTCCCTTTTCCAGCACGTCGGTGTGTTCTACGTCACCGCGTTCTGGTCCGAGGGGATTTTGGTCCGATGGTGTGTACGCACATCAGACCAAAAGATCCCTTCAGACATGTCCGATGAAAACGGTCCGTCTGACCTGTTTCATCGGACATGTCTGATCGTGTGTACATGGCCTTAAGGATCAGCTTTTCATCTCTGTGTTCGGCTCCAATTGGATCACATCACAAGCACCCAGGTAGCCAGGCAGTAAATCTTATCATAAAAAGAGGAAGGGAAATTTCCCACAGTGCAATGCCTTATTAAAACATTTATTCAAAATAGGCAGGTAAATCAAAGTCAAACAATATACAGCATGTAAGAAACCTTAGTCAGCCACCCTGGTGGGCATGATGTCTTCATTGCAATAATGTGACCTTACATGTGTCTTATCCAAAAGGACATTTTCACAGAGACTCATATGCCGCGTACACACAGTCGTTTTTTGCGATGAAAAAAAACGACGTTTTTTAAAACGTCATTTAAATTGATTGTGTGTGGGCAAAACGTTGTTTTTTGTCTTCAAAAAAACGACCAAAAAAAAATTCCAACATGCTTGAATTTTTTGTGTCGTTTTTCAAAACGTCGTTTTTTGTTTCACAAAAAGTCACCGTGTGTAGCAAAAACGTCGTTTAAAATGACGTTTTTCAACCCGCGCATGCCCAGAAGCTAGTTATGAAGCGAGCTTCAATGGAAAAGAGTGGTGAACGTAACCTCGCTTTTTGTGAAAAAACCGATGGTGTGTATGCAACATCGTCTTTGAAAAGTGACGTTTCAAAAACGTCGTTTTTTACTTCACAGAAAACGTTGTTTTTTTTCATCACAAAAAATGATCGTGTGTACGCGGCATTAGAGATAACATGTAACATACTCCAGACCTGGCCCCTGCACCCCCAAACTCGTCCCTCACTGTGACAAGAGGCACTGTCATGTTTTGAAAACAGGAATTTGTGAATGAATAAACCACAAGTCCCATCTTCCACCGCAACAGACAGACTATTAGTATCAATTATCAGCACGCTCCTAGTTCATTCACACTACTGACAAATCAGGAACGGTCTGCCCATATAGAGGAATGGTCAGAGAGCTCTAGGCAGTATCTGCAGGTGCCTGACATTGCACCCATGATACACTCATCATGGGTGCAATGCTATGAAGGTTCCTGTGGAAAAAAAAAAACATGCTCATTTTTTTGTGGAAAGGTGAACTTATTCTCCCATCTTGCCACCTGTAAATACAATCAAGCTGCTATGATTGTTTTTACATGTAGGGAAATTGCCGGAAAAAAAACAATGTCTGAATGATGCCTGCCATGATTACCACTTAAAGTCTAGGATGTCATATGAGGTCCACCTAGGGTTAAGTGGTTAAAGAGGAGGTCCAACTCCCCCACCGAAAAATGTTAAGTTTAATATATGGACACTTACCTGTCCAGGGAGCCTGCGTTGTCGGCACCCCAGCTGATTTTCAGGTCGGCTGTCGGAGTGCAGCAGCCGCCACCATTCCTGGTAAGGGAACACAGCAGACAGTCAGTTCCCTACTGCGCATGAGCAAATCGCGCTGCACTTTCTAATTGGTGCGGTGGAGGAAGGAGGAGGGGGCTAAACCTTCGAGAGACAGGGGCCACGGCCCTATCTCCCTGAAGTGGCGAACGGGGGCCTGTCAAAAACAGATACCCCCCCTGAAAGATGCTAAATGTGGCACTGTAGTTGGGGGGACGGATAACCGGAAGTTTAACTTTTGAGTGGAATGCTTTAAGGCTGCATTCACACCTAGGCGTTTTGTCGCCCTACGCCCGTCGCTACAATACGCCGGACCGTCAGATTTACATTATTCTCTATGGAGATCGTTCACATCTCCTAACGCCGAACGCCGTACATTGAAAGAACGCTGAACGCCGAAATTCAAACAAGTCTCGGACCCTTTTCCGACGTGCGTATCGGGCGGCTTCGGCGTTCCGCATAGCCGACAATACAATGTAAAATCACGGGACAAAGTGCCTATTTTTTGTCGCCGCAAATCGCCGCAAAGCGCCTAAGCGAAGGTGTGAATGCAGCCTAAAGGATCTTTGCTACTCATGGTTTGTGCCAGATTCCACAGCATACCTTCAGAGGTCTAATGGCACCCATGCCTCGATAGGTCAGGGCTGTTTTGGCTGCAAAAAAGGGGGACCTCCTCAATCATAGGTGGGTGATCATAAAGTTATGGCTGATCAGTGTGAATTCTTAGGGGATCAGTTTTTCGTGGATGGTTTCATTATCTGCTGTCTATAGCATCTGCCAAAGCCGGGCAGACTGACCTTTCAATGCAATGATTTGTTTGCTTTACAATACAAATACAGCCTCAAAAGAAAAAAGGAATGCTATTCATGGAAAACAGTGCCTTTTTTTAAGATTCCTCAATATACTCTCCAGAATTGTCACTAACTAATGCGTTAGAGATCATCAGCAAAAAAAAAAGGTCTCAATTCCTTAATCATGATTTCTGCAATTTAAAATAGTTAATGGTTTGTAAGAAGATCCAAATGCAATGCTCATTGTATTGCATCCCAAATGACTGCCCTACCGTGAGACCTTTCATAGATTCTGAATATACCGTACAGTACCATTCATGTAACATTTTCATAATGATCCCATATGGTGTAAGACGCAGACTAGGTGGGCCAGGTTATTCTTATCAGCTGTCAGATTTTATGTTTCTATTAAAACATCTTGGCAGTGCTGCAGAGCTGTGCTATCATAGCCCTGTGAATAAGCGGATTCCGTTCTACTATGTCAGCTGTGTGAGTCATACCTTAGTAAAGAGGGAACCTCAGGGATACTGTAGATACAACAGGTTGTCATGGTAACACTTGTTTTCTTACTTCAGCCTGGTCTCCAGAGAAATAAATTATTCACAAGCCGTCCACAGAAGGTCTTTCCTTTCCAATTAAAAGGGGCCGAGCATGGGACGTATTTCATTATTCTCCTTCTTGTATACAAATACAGGGGTCGGGCCCTCCTTTTATGTGAAACATGACAGTTTGTCTAATACGGTTCAGGGGTCTGAAGCACAATACTGTTGTGTATGATAAATACAATGGGTATGGAAAATAATTGCCCCCCTTTAAAATAATCACATTTTGTTGCTTTGCAGCCTGAAATGAAAACAGACACTGTTTTTGTTTTATACCGCTGTATTTTAACATCCAAGTGAAAGATATAACACCAAAATGTCAGAATTTTTAGAAAAAAATTATCAAAAAAAGAATCACTGAGTTGGAAAAAGGATCACCCCCTTGTGTCAGTATTTTGTTAAACCACCTTTTGCTTTCATCAGTCTTTATTCTGTTGGGATATGTCTCTACTAACTTTTCTGCATATTCAGACCATATTGGCCCACTTTTCTTTGCAGAACTGCTCACGTTCAGTTAAATTTGATGGTGACCATTTGTGGACTGCAGTCCTTGAGTCATTCCACAGATTTTTAACGGAGTTTAAGTCTGGACTCTGACTAGGCCATGCATTCAACTCTTTCTCCTTCAACCACTGTGTGGTCATTTTTGCTGTGTGCTTTGGCGCATTGTCATGTTGGAAGGTAAACCTTTTTCTCTGGGCAGCAGGTTTTCCTAAAGAATGTGAGGGTATTTTGCCCCATCCATTTTTCCTTCCACTACTGAAGAGACTAAAGCCTTGTACACACAATCCGATTGTTGGCAAGGGATTGTCTGATGACAGACTGTTGGCCTAAAATCCGACCGTTAGTACGCTCCTTCAGACAATTGTTGTCCAACCTTCGGCCAACAAATATTGGATGGCAGGCTAGAAAATTTTCGGCGGGCAATGGTCTGTTGTCAGATTTTTGTATTGTCTGTACACAAGTCCGTCACACAAAAGTCCAAAGAAAAACACGCATGCTCGGAATCATTGCTCACCAAACATGAAATTAGCAGAAAGTGCCAAAGGGTGGCACTCAAGAGCTGAAATTCCTCATATTACGTCATTATGTTTGTGTTTGTTGGCCGACATTTGTGTGCCGTTAGTACACAAGACAAGATCCAGGAACACGCCCTTTTGACAAAAGTCTGATGCTCAGTTGGCCAACAATCTGATCATGTGTACCAGGCTTCAGAGTAACAGTATGAAAAAAATATTATAGACAGTGGGGCAGATTCATATAGAGATACGACAGCGTATCTACTTATACGCCGTCGTATCTCTGAGTTCTGTTGGTCGGATCTATGCGGCTGATTCATAGAATCAGGTTATGCATAGATCTCTCTAAGATCCGACAGGTGTAAGTGACTTACACTGTCGGATCTTAGGCTGCAATTTCCCGCTGGCCGCTAGGTGGCGCTTCCGTTTATATATGCGACGAATATGCAAATGAGGAGATCAGTCGATTCAGAAACGAACGCCCGCCTGTCACTTTTTTTTTACGTCGTTTGCGTTCGGCTTTTTCCGGCGGATAGTTACCCCTGCTATATGAGGGGTAAGTGCGGCGTCGTTTGCGTAAGTCGTTCGCGAATACGGCCATACGTAATTTGCGTTAACATCGAAACCAATGACGTCCTTGCAACGTCATTTGGAGCAATGCAAGCTGGGAAATTTAGCCAGCTGATCTATGTGAATCTACCCCAGGATATTGAAGTGCCACATCAATAATTTGTGGTAATGGTGAATTTGATGATTGATTACATGACTAAATATTATTTGCAGGGCTGTATTTCAGAGAATCAGGTTGTGCATTCGGGATTATTTACTAAATTTAATAGAGACGGTACACTGCGGAAAGTATACTGTATAGTTACTTGAAAAGTGAATGTTCACTTAGCTTAGGAAATAGGGCGAAGCTGTATTCACTTCAATCATCTAATCATGTGGAAACAACTAATGCCTAAACACATGATTCGTTATTCAAAATGAGCATAGCTTCATCTTATTTACTAAGCTAGGTCAGCATTCACTTTGAAAAGTATACAATACATATACTTTCCAAAGTGGTCATTCACTTAGATAATTAAACAGTCTCTATTTAGAAAACCAACCTCGTTATGTAGCTGATTGTCACTGATGCATTGCTGGGTATAATATAAGGTTCCGGATTGTCAACCTGTCAGTGCAGTTTGGCTAGTTCCTTTATTCAAAGTTTCAAAGTTTATCCACTCAAGAGATCCACTCTTTAAATTTAAAAACAAACTTCTTACCTATAATTGGTGTTAATTCACTAAAACCTCATACACGTGATCGGATATCTGATGAAATCTAATCCGATGGATTCTTTCGTCGGATATCCGATGAAGCTGGCTTCCATCAGTCTTGTCTACACACCATTAGTCAAAAATCTGATCGTGTCCAAACGCGGTGATGTAAACCACTACGATGTGCTGAGAAAAATTAAGTTCAATGCTTTCAAGCATGCATCGACTTGATTCTGAGCATGCATGTATTTTTGACCAATGGAGTTCCATACAGACAATTGGATTTTTCTATCGGTTTTTTATACATAGGAAAAATTTAAAACATGTTCTATTTTTTTCACCAATGGAAATCAAACCGTTGGGGCCCACACACGATCGCTTTGTCTGGTGAAAACAGTCCATCGGTCTGTTTTCATCGGACAAACCGATCGTGTGTACAGGGTTAAATACCGGCTAATAAAATGTGGTAAAATATCGATTGCGGTAAATCAGTTTTGGAAATGCAATTCACTAAGAATTTTGTGTTAAATAATAAATGCAGTATTTTATCGTTTGAGCAGTAATTTCCAAATTTTTTCATTAGGTGATTTATTTGCATTGAGCTGGTAGCTAAGAAATGGACCGTCGTATCCTTAACAACGGATGACTCATCAGCTATCAGCGGGTTGGCAGCAATTAAAAATTATGAAAAAAAAAAACAGTGTGGGGTTCCCCCCAAAATCCATACCAGACCCTTATCCAAGCATGCAAGAAAGTGAGGGGGAAAGCGCATTACCCCTCTTCCCCCTCCTGAACCATACCAGGCTGTATGCCCTCAACAAGGGCCTTTTCCCCACAACCCTGTGCTGTGGTTGTGGGCATCTGCAAGTAAGGGGCTTATTGAAATCTGGAACCTCCCTTTAACAAGGGTGCCCCCACAGCAAAAACATACACGGTTCGAATTTTGAAAGAATTTTCTTTTGAAAATCGTATCAAAGAATTTTCGTACGAATTTCGCACCGTTAGTGGGCTGCAGCAACAGCCGATTTTCATGCGGCAATGAAATTTGAGGAATTTTTTGAAAACAAACGATTTGCTGATCAATGATGGGAGAATCGTGCGAGAAATGCAGGGCTTTTTTTCAGGGGGAACTTGGGGGAACTCAGTTCCACCACCTCTGGCTCAGACCCTTTGGTGTCTGCTCACCACAATCACTTGTAAACACAGAAGTCCGGTTTCTGTGTTTACAAGTGACAGCTCTGCACTCTGTGTGTAACCCCTCTGACCTCTGCACTCCGTATGTAATGCAATCCTGGTATTTCATGCCCCTTTAAGACCCTCCTACTGTTTGTGAAATCCGGGTCGTGGTTGAGTTCCTGCACCTATTTTCTGAGAAAAAAAGCTCTGGAGAAATGTAATAGAAAAAAAATGTGCATGTGCAAGAAAAGAATATTCCCGGAGAGATACGAATATTCCCAGAGAGAAAAGAATATTTAACATGAACATGAAGAATTTCGAATAGTGGCATCATCGGATCACAAAAAAAAAAAAAACGTTCTGATTTTAAAAAGAAAATTAGTTAGAAATTTGACCGTGTATGGCCTGCTTTAGGCTCCATGCACACTGAATGCTAAAATAATGTTATAAAACGCCATTAGCTTTGCAGAGAGTCTTGTAACGTTTTTTTGCAATAGTGTTTATTAGCGTTTTTAGCGTTTTTTAGCATTCTTATTTTTTCATGGATCAAAAACTGCAAAAAGGCTGGTGAGCCATGTTTTTTTAGCATTCATTGGCATTTGGCGTTTTTTTTAACCTTTTTTTTAGGTAAAAAAAACAGCACTTTGAACGCGATTTTTGGGCGTTCAGAAAAAAGCCCATAAACTCCACTGCTCATTAAAGCTGAAAAACTTCCATGTGTGGATGGGCATATAGACTAACATAGAGTGGAGATTATGGGCTTTTAAAAAAAAAAATGCCCAAACTCCAATAAACTGCAGTTTATCAGCTCCAGTGTGCATGGAGCCTAAGATCTTCTGTGGATGTAAAGTATGGCCTAAAGGGGCCTCAATGTTAGGCTCATATGTGCATGTCGCTGTTGCATTCTTAGCACTTAACCGTAGCCTTGTAGTCTCTGGCAAAGTACTCTGCAGATGCACAACTTTTGAAACTGGGGTGCCAATTAAATGGAATGCAATGTACTGTGCTTGGTGTGTTATTGTACATTGCAGTGACATGCAGTACAAATGTGTGTTTAACATGCATTAACATTAATGTGAACAGCTGAATGGTTGTCAACTTTAATAGGCACTGCTAGTGCTAGTGTCACATTCTGTAGCAGATGATCAACAGATGAATTGCTGTTATTTTTCCTATGGGGAAAAGGGAACTAATTTTCCAAAATTATTAAAATACTTTCGTTGCATGCTAAACGTGCTTAAAGCGGAGCTCCACCCTATTTTATAACATTACATTAATCATACTGCAGCAATGAACACAGTTAGAAGTGGAAGTTTATTTATTTTTTCTACGGTACCTTTGTTATGTTGATTTTGCTCTCTGTTTCCTGACTGTCTTTACTGTGGATATAGGCGGGTATGCTGCAGCTATTTTGTCATCTCCTTTTCCCGCACTGTCTCCTGGGAGCTTGTGTCATTTATCCGAGGAGTCATTGTGGCGGCCTGCTGCGAGATATCGTGGGATTTAGAACCTGGGTGGGCACACAATGAGTTGGGCACTTCCTACAATGCCGTCGTTGTCATAGCAACCCCAGAGGTAGTCGGCGCTGTGGTGAGGTGCGGAAAGCGCATGCATGAGAATGGATACATTCTCACCCTATACAGGAACTAAGTGCTTGTGGGCTTCAAATGCCCACAAGCAAAATGAGACCCGCCGAGAAGAGTTTTAAAAGGTGTCTTTCTAAGATTACTCAGGGGATTGGCGGCGGATTTAAAGACAGTAGGTGAACTTACATATACAAATGTGATTGCCACATGAGATATATTTATGGTTAAAATTGTTAAATGTAGCGGGAGCTCTGCTTTAGTCTGTGGTCACCCTAACAAAGTAGCTTATTTGGGGAATTTTCGTAGGGTAACCATGTCCAGATAAATATGTTTGTAGACAGTACATGTCTGCTGGCTTATGTAACTAAAACACGTCCCATAGGGAAAAAGGATACAATAAATAAACCTGTTTCTGAATTTTCATGTGACGCGCCTGTTATTGACATTCGGCATCTATTCCTGTGATAAACTGCACTTATAAAAGGCCTGTAAAAACAACACTGAGTCTCTCTCTGCTGGGAATATGGAAGCTGTTGCTAAAACTGTATGGAACCACCCACAGGCCGTAGTCATGACTCATGCCTGTTGTGTATTCATACTTCTATTGCTTCTCAGAAAAGCATGCTGAGTTAAACCTATTGAACACCACTTCATCTATTCAGACAGCATTGAATGAATGCCAACATTTAAATTGATCTTTTATTTTTTATCAAGAGGTCCCTTTTTTTAATCTTCAGAGCTTTATTGTGTGTGTGTGTTTATATATATATTTATATATATATATATATGTGTGTGTGTGTGTGTGTGTGTGTGTATATATATATATATATATATATATATATATATATATATATATATATATATATATATATATATGTATACAGAGCTTTTTTTCTCAGAAAATAGGTGCAGGAACTCAACCACGACCCGTTCAGATTTCACAAACAGTAGAAGGGTCTTAAGGGGCATTAAATACCAGGATTGCATTACATACAGAGTAAAGAGTTCAGGGGGGTTACACACAGAGTTCAGAGCTGTCACTTGTAAACACAGAAACCAGACTTCTGTGTTTACAAGTGATTGTGGTGAGCAGGCACCAAAGGGTCTGAGCCAGAGGTGGTGGAACTGAGTTCCCCCAAGTTCCCCCTAAAAAAAAGCCCTGTATGTATATATATGTGTGTGTGTATATGTGTATATATATATATATATATATATATATATATATATATATATATTCCCACTCTTTACCATTTGTGCCATTATTTAATTATCTTTTTATTTTAGACACATAAGCAGGTTCTGACCATAGTCTAGGAGGCCTATTGTCAAATCACTTAGGCCGCGTACACATGATCGGACCAACCCGATTAGAATGGTCCGACGAACCGTTTTCATTGGGCCACCGCTGAAGTGGTCTGATGGTCTGATGTGCGGGCCAGAACGCGGTGACGAAGAACACAACGACGTGCTGAAAAAACGAAGTTCAATGCTTCCAAGCATGCGTCGACTTGATTCTGAGCATGCGCGGGTTTTTGGTCCAATGCTTTTGCGTACTAACCATCGTTTTGGTCCGATGGTCAGGCGTCCATCGGACCGATTTTAAAGCAAGTTTTAAAACTTTGGTCCGATGGACAACGGTCCGATGGGCCGTACACACGATCGATTTGGTCCGATGAAACTGGCCTTAAGGCCAGTTTCATCGGACCGGTCTGATCGTGTGTACGCGGCCTTACATTTACAGACATAGCATTTGCAGTTGATTGCTCACATTTGTGAGCACACTCCAGTCAAGTATGAACATTTTGCATTTGAACCAACCCACCTCTTTAGTGTCTGTAGTTTGCTTGCTGACTACACTATCTTTTTCAGGTAACGCGATCCGTTTCTGCTGATTTATCCATTGTATGTATGTATGCTTCTATTTACCTTATAGTGGTAAATAATTTAGGCCTGCGAAAACAAAAATGGAATTGTTAAGCTATACCCCCCCTCTCACACTGTAATGGGTGTGGGCAAGGCAGTAGTGGGGTTAGAATAGTAGATACTGGAACCAGCAAAAAATATTGGCTTGTCAAACTGAACAGGCTTTTTAAGTTTATCATAGTAGCAATTAGACATGTGCACAACAAAAAATTTCGTTTATTTCTGTTTCGTTTCTGTTCGTTTATCGTGATTCGTAAAGAGTCGTAATTTCGTAAGACGTTAGTTCTCTATTCGTACTCTTTAGTATTTTCGTAACACTTTTTTTTTCCGTTTCCGTTTTTTTATGTTAGTTTATTTTTCGTTGATTCGAGATTAGTATTTTCGTTAAATGTTGTATTCTGCCTCGTTCGTATTTTTACAATGAATTTATTCGTTCATTCGTTTTTACGTTGGTTTATTTTTCGTTGTTTTGATATTCGTATTTACATTATATTTTCCATCATGCCCTGTTCGTATTTTCGTAAGAAATAAATCTTCCTTGCTTTATGATCATTCGTATTTTCGTGTCTAATTTCATTTGATTGTAACAACATTCTTTTGTAGATTTTTTTGCATTCGTAATTCTGTTAAAATACATTTTACGTTTATTCGACATACTACTCGTCGTAATTTTGTAAAACATCGTAATTTACTGCGATTGACTTGACAGATCCACAAAACCGGTGCAACCTACCCAAACACACCCTGGACTCTGGATGAAATGCACTGCAGTCTAACACAGATAAAGACACAAGGTCAAGGAGCCACTAGGTAATAAGAAAGAAGCTCATTGGGGGAAGGAACAAACCTCTTCAGGGGAAGGGAAAGCGCTGAGTGGCTATTGGTCACAGTACCAATGAAAGTGAATTTACGTTATTTCGTATATTCGTTGTTTTAATTTCCGTTTTCCGAAGATTCGTAATTTATTTTTCATTAGTTTTGCTTTTCGTTTTTTATTCTTTGTTCGGCATTTCGGTTGTTTTCTTTTCGTTCTTCGAATATTAGTAAGTTTTTGCATTTTTGTTTATTTTTCGTAATTATGTTGTTTTTTTTTGTGTTCGGTATTTTCGTTATTTCTATGTTTTCGTTTATTTTTTCTTTCGTTGTGTTGTTCTTTTACATTTAGTAGTTTCGTATCTTCGTAGTTTTCCATATTCGTTGATTTTGGAAATATCGTTATTCGTTATTATTTGCGCTAAACCGTTCGTTTATTCGTAGGTTAACGAAAATTACTAATAAAGACGGAAAAGTATTCGTAACAAAAAAAATTGCACATGTCTAGTAGCAATGGATGGAAACCATAGATGAGTTTCTCTCATGTAAACTAAGGAGTACATGCTGTGATGGTGCAAATTGCACAACCCTATAAGCCTTGGAATGACACAAAGTCAAATAACAAGAAAGGAAGAAGCTGGCATGTGGGGGCTTACATGAAATTACACCAGTACACTGCCATTTCCACTTCACATCTAGGAGGTTGTTCAAATAAATCTCCAATTTTGTTTAGAAGAAAAATCCCACCTTCTGATATAATGATATAGGCCATTTAAGTGCACATGTCAAAATCTTTTGTAAAGGTGTGGTAAGTGGTCTGCACTCTATAATCTCAGAGTCAGTCCCGGTGTTGTAATAGGAAATACTGACATTTAGCACATCATGTAGCCTTGTAGCACAAGCTCAACCTTTACTCCAAAAATAGTACCTACTAAAAAGGTTGTATGCTTAACATAGGTGCTAAAATATACTCAGGCAAACTTTGTAAAGGTTTGTTCTGCAAAGGAGTAGACAGTATTTTAGGAAAATGCAGATCACCGCTCTGTCCCAGAGCCAGCATCCTCTTCAGCTATTGCATGTACATTTTTAAAGTAAAAATTTCTTAAAGCAGAACTTCATTGGTGAGTGATGGAAAGCTGTGCTGCTCTTTCATTTTCTTCCCCTCATCTCCCGACTCCAAATTTTCTATTGAAGGGCATTGCAGCAGGCACACTTCCCGCCTGCAAAAGCCCAGCCTCACACATGACCCACTAACTGTCTTAGACACACCCCCTAAACTATCAATTGCTGCTGCTGTGTCCTATGTGGTGCATACATTCATGTACCATGTGATTGCTGTGACCAATCACAGCAATTACAAATGTAAGGCAAAGGGTGCATGTTAAGTCAGCACTCTGTTTCCTCTCACACTGATAGGCTGTTAGAGGAAGCAGAGTGTTTCCAGCAGTGATCCTTTTTTTGCACAGTGTCTTTTTTCACACAATACAATGTCACCAGAGCAGCCAGCCAGTGTTTCTGGTCACTAGTCACACCAGTACAGTGTCACCATACCAGTGCAGCCATCTAATGTCCCTGATTGCCACCACACCAGTACAATGTCACCAGACCAGTGCAGCGAACAATAGTGTCCCTGATTGCCACTAAACCAGTACAATTTCACCAGATCGGTGTAGCCAGCAACGGTGTTCATGTTTCCTGCCAGCCCAGTACAGTGTCATCAGACCAGTGCAGCCAGCAATAATGTTTCTAATTGCTGCCACACCAGTACCGTGTCACCATACCAGTATAGTCAGCAACTTACCGCCACACCAGACCAGTGTAGCTTGCAACAGTTTTTTTGATCACCATGACACCAGTCCCAGTGTCACCAGACCAGTATGAGCCAGCAACAGTGTTCCTTATACCTGCTACACCGGTTCCAGTGTCACCAAACCAGTGGAAGACAGCAATAGAGTTCCTGATTGCCACCTTACCATTACAGTATAACCAGACCAATATAAGCTAGAGACTGTTCCTGATCACCGCCACAACAGTCACACGTGGCGAATGTGAGAAATATCTTATTAATTAACAGCTGTGTAAAAAATACATTTTTATTTCCTTTCTTTGTTTTCCAAAAACTTGTAGCAAAAAATGTGTACTTCCAGAGATTCACCATGCCTCTAATTAAATAAGTCTGAGTGTACTTTGCAAAATGTTATCAGGGCTTTCGTTTTTTTTTAATAGATATTCGGGAAAAATGTAATGCAAAATGTATGCCTCTTGAAAGCCTGAAGATGCTCATTAGATTTTGGGTCCTTATGTGCCTCTAGGACTTACCATGCCTTTAATTAAAAATGTTGAAGCGGATACTTTTCAAAATGTGGTAATTGTTGTGGTATTTGTACTGTCCTGGGACTTAAAGTGGTTTTAAATCCTATTTTTTTTTACCCTAATACAAACTTTTGAGCTACTGTACAGGAACCCCCAGTAACCACTACTAACCTCAGTCTACTAGTTCTGATTCAGCAATGTGCACGAAAACAGTGGCTCTTACCACTGTCTCCCTCTTTATGGGGCAGATTATTAGCATTGGCAGCTCTTGGCTCATGCTGCTGTCAATCAGATGCTGTGACAAGGGATCGGGGGGTGGGGCCGAGCCACCTGGTCTCTATCAATGGACACGGACAGGATTGGCTAGGAAGCCTGCAAGAGTGCCCTATAGAAAGTGTCTTTCTATCAGAAGATGATCCTGGAGTGCTGTTCGGGCCCAGAAAAGGAGGATTGGGCTTGCTCTGTGTAAAACCATTGCAGAAAGCAGGTAAGTATAACACATTTATTTTTTTAATTAAAAAAATAATGTTTAACCACTTCCCGACCGCCCACCGCAGGTATACGTCGGCACTTTAGAGATGGATATCTCGGTAACGGCAGCAGCTGCTGCCACAACCGAGATATCCATCTCTTCTGTGGGCGGTCGGGTAAACGATAATGGCGGTCTCCGCGGCGGAATCGCCGCGAGATCGCCGTTATCGGTAGCGGACGAGCGTCCCCCCCCCTCCCGCTGCGCTCCCGCGCTCTCCGCCGCTTACCGGAGCCGTCGGTAGCGGCGGAGGCGATCGGGTGCGCTCGTCTGGTCAGCGGGGATGCGAGTGAGGGAAAAAATTTCCCTCGTCCATCCCCGTAGCTCTGCTGGGCGGAAGTGACGTCAAACGTCAGTTCCAAACAGCGTCTTAAAGAGACATTTTTTTTTAAATGTCATTTGAAAAATGACATTTAAAATTTTTTTTTTTTTTTTGCATTTTAGCCTAAATATGAGATCTGAGGTCTTTTTGACCCCAGATCTCATATTTAAGAGGACCTGTCATGCTTTTTTCTATTACAAGGGATGTTTACATTTCTTGTAATAGGAATAAAAGTGATAATTTTTTTTTATTTTTTATTTTAGTGTTAAAAATTGGTAAAATGAATACAAATAAATACGAAAACAAAAAAAAAAAATGTTTAAATCGCCCCGTCCCGACGAGCTCGCGCGCAGAAGCGAACGCATACGCGAGTAGCGCCCGCATATGAAAACGGTGTTCAAACCACACAAGTGAGGTATCGCCGCGATCGTTAGAGCGAGAGCAATAATTCTAGCCCTAGACCTCCTCTGTATCTCAAAAAATGCAACCTGTAGAATTTTTTAAACATCGCCTATCGAGATTTTTAAGGGTAAAAGTTTGCCACGAGCGGGCGCAATTTTTAAGCGTGACATGTTGGGTATCATTTTACTCGGCGTAACATTATCTTTCACAATATGTAAAAAAATTGGGCCAAATTTATTGTTGTCTTATTTTTTAATTTAAAAAAGTGAATTTTTTCCAAAAAAAGTGCGCTTGTAAGACCGCTGCGCAAATACGGTGTAACAAAAAGTATTGCAATGACTGCCATTTTATACTCTAGAGTGTTAGAAAAAAAAATATATAATGTTTGGGGGTTTTAAGTAATTTTATAGCAAAAAAAAATGTTTTAGTCTCGTAAACACCGAATCTGAAAAACAGGCCCGGGGCTAAAGTGGTTAATGGTTTTTTTTAAGGGCCTCAAGAAATGTAATAAACAGTCAGGAAATCAGATGCAAAATGTATGCCCCTCTATGCATTTAGGCAGGAAAAAGTCTCACACTTCATACATGTGGCCAAAATATATGAAGAAAGATTATATATTTGCAAAGAAGAGACTAGGGAAACAGTTTTTTTTTTCCTTTATATAGTAAATAGTATATAGGTGGCAATGAAATACCACCAAATAATTTGGGTACAGTGGTGCATGAACGAATAATTGTCAGTCAAACTATGACAGTGCTGAAAACTGAAAAATGGCCTGGACAGAGTTTAAATGCTGGTCTTCAAGCAGTCGAGTCAGCTAAAGAAAAGCATGCATGATAGGTCTGGAAGTTTTGCCTTTGCTTACTAATAACTGAAACTACATTCTGCAATCATATATTGGCTTGTTTTAATAAAAAAGTATTATAGCAAGTGATTTTTGTAGACTGAATGGTTATGATGTATTCCAGCCAAACAGATTACCGTAATCCAAAACCTTCTAGGTGGCATTAGCTGATGTTTTTTTTTTTGGAAAAGTATAACCTATAACCCCTTTTCCTTTGTATTAGTCTTTGGCACAAGGCACAGTAAATAAGGCCAAATAAACTGTGATGAAAGTTTTGCTTTTAGTAACAGTATGATGAAAATCTGCACGATAAATTTAACATCTTTGGAATAGATACGTCCGCCAGCTTTCCTGCCTAAAAATAGAATTTTTAAAATGAAATCTGCCTGGAGAGAACAGACATGCAGAAGGAGACATGATTAGGGGTGGAATAAATTCAGGTTAATTAACTTTTCATTCTGGCCTTTTCTGTCTTCATATTTGTCTATTACGAATTGCTTGGTTACATGATAAAATAAACAACAACTGCGTCAGATGCTTGTTTTTGGAAAGGCAGCCAACAATGACACAAGCAGATAAGCTAGTATCTTTAATAAACAAAAAAGACAGTGATATAAAGGTTTATGGCATGATAAACTAGGGGAGTAACGACCCAAGTCAGAGGCTCAACATTTGTACCAAAGTTTCTTATCCTTTTATTTAATTTCTGAAGCAAGGTGTCTATCTCCAAAAGCTTACTGTATTTTTTTCTGAATCACTGTTACATTTGGACTTTCCCAAGAGTTGAACTGCCGAAGCCTTTTTTTGTTATTCCATTACAATGATTGAGGATATTATTAGCTACGGTATTTTTTTTGTTATTTTCCTATAATTTTTGTGGCTTTCTTCCACTTGGTATAACTAACTGTTGCAAAGACCCCTAAAGGAGGTTTACTGCTTTCCAATAATCTATCAAGTCATCTTCTGCCAGCAATACAAAAATTCTTGGTGGCTCCAATTTCTCTAGTAACAGTCTCCCAGTCAAATGAACGCTTGGGACCATTATAATGATCAGTGCTCAGGACAAAAATATCAAAAGATTTCAAAATGTGTACTGAAATAACCAGTTACATGTCTGCAGAGACACAATCAGTATCGAACTGCCACTAAAACACATTTGCAGAGACCTATGCTATAAATTAGCACTAACAGGATAAAAATATGCTTTATTTTTGCATTTTCATATACCAATTTTGATTAATTTTAAAGTGACCATGTCATGTTAATGAAAAAAAAATACAATGTAAGAAGCCCATAAAAGAAGCAGATTAGACGTGTGGCAAGTCAAATCTTAATTTTTATTAAAGAGTTGGGTGCATATCTACTATTTGACACCTCAAGATTTGTCAGACGGAGTGTTCCTCAATACATACCACCAGCCACTACATCTCTACAGTGCAGAGCAGTGACTTAGGGGTCTGAGGGAAGAACTGTAGTCCAGCAGCAGCAGCCATAGCTCATGAAAAGAGAGAATATTTCCCTATGCCACCCACCAGAAAGTATTTCTCTTCTTCATTAACAGGGTTATTTTACTCTAAAAACTTTCAGTCAAAGTCCAGACCTAAATTGAGAATCTGTGGCAAGACTTGAAAATTGCTGTTCACAGACGCTCTCCATCCAGTCTGACAGAGCTTGAGCTATTTTTCAAAAGAAGAATGGGCAAAAATGTCACTCTCTAGATCTAAAGAGCTGGTAGAGACGTCCCCAAAAAGACTTGTAGCTGTAATTGCAGCGAAAGGTGGTTCTACAAAGTATTGACTCAGGGGGGCTGAATACAAATACACGCTACACTTTGAATTTCCCTTCCACTTCACAATTATGTGCCACTTTGTGTTGGTCTATTACATAAAATCCCAATAAAATAAGTTTTACGTTTTTGGTTGTAATATGACAAAATGTGCAAAATTTCAAGGAGTATGAATACTTTTTCAAGGCACAACAAATGTTGTTTCAACCTTGTGTCGATAATGTAGATGTTTCCTAGATCTGCGACACTTTAGGTTTAGAAATGCCCCGCGTTCACATTGTGGTGCAATTAATGCACCAAATTTAAAATAAAATACTGACAGTTTGTATCATCCAAAAGTGGAGCTAATTAGGACCAACTCTATTTTGGTGTAGAGGGAATCTTGCATGCATTCTTAAAGTGGTGCAAAATTTGCCAAAATCAAAAACAAGTTTTACACAGGTACAGGAATATGGCCATGTTACACCACTTTTACAACACGAGACACTTGCCAACATCTGTCCATGCCAGTTTTATGTGTTCTCAGTTTGAGTTTTAAACTTTTTTTTTGGAGAGAAATTTTAAGGCTGCCATTGCTGACTTCTCGCTCTCCCAAAGATAGCTGCCTCACTGTCAGGCCGAGTACACACAATCAAATCTATCTGCTGGAAACGGTCTGACAGACCGTTTCAGCAGACAGATTCGATCGTGTGTACGGGCGGACAGACAGATTTTTCCAGCAGACAGATTTTAAAGCATGCTTTAAAATCTGTCTGCTGGGAATCCGTCTGTCCGATATTTCTGCTGGTTAGTACGCTAACCAGCAGACATATCTGCCCGCATGCACGGAAGTATTTTACTTCCTGGTGCGGTGACATGGCGGCGTCAACGTCATCACCACGTCACCGCGCTGTCTGCTGGCGGGGATTTTGGTTTGATCATGTGTACAGCGATCAAACCAAAACAGCCCAGCAGACAAATCTGATCAAATCGGTCTGTCAGACCGATTTGAACAGATTTATTTGGTGGTGTGTACGCGGCCTCAAACTGAGCCCGTTGCTTCAATAATTTAAGTCGCTAACCAACAAGTTATCAGATAAGACTTGTATTTATAGTGTTTATAAACCTTATGTTTTTTTTTATTTTTTTTTTTAATAATAAACATGTTATAATCACCTGCTCTGGGCAATGATTTTGCCCAGAGCAGCCCTGATCCTCATTTTCTGGGGTGCCTCTGGCCACTCCCACCGCCAGAAGAATCGCAGAGGCTAAATGTCAGCTTCCTTGGCGGTGACCGGGAGACAGTGAGGGGCCTTCGTTCTAAGGTAAGTATTTCATAATGAGCCAGTATGCGGTGCCTTTGCCTTATAGGTGTTTTTTTTTTCTTCTTGACCAACTCCGATCTTTAGCTCACTAACTTTGACCTAGAATGCAGCTAAGGGCCTTCCTCTGATGTTCCTGATCTCTATACTTCTAAAATCTTTGAAGCCAGTGAGTCAACTGAACAGTCAAGAACTATCAGAAGAAAGCCAACAATGACATTCTTCCTATTTCTCTTAAGAAATAGGAATGAGCAGAACACCCCCTCAGATCGCACCAGAACTTGCGAACAGGTAAACAATTTGTGCGAACACTGTTAGGCCCTGTACACACGATCAGACATGTCTGATGAAACTGGTCTGCAGACCAGTTTCATCAGACCAGTTTGATGGTGTGTACGGCCCATCAGACCGTTGTCCGTCAGACCAAAGTTTTAAAACATGCTTTAAAACCTGTCTGATGGACACCTGTCCGTCGGACAGGTTCGATGGTTAGTACACAAAAGCATCGGACCAAAAACCCGCGCATGCTCAGAATCAAGTCGACGCATGCTTGGAAGCATTAAACTTCATTTTTTCATCACGTCGTTGTGTTCTACATCACCGCATTCTGTTCTGATCAGATTTTGGTCTGATGGTGTGTACGCACATCAGACCATCAGACAAGTTCAGAGTTGTCTGATGAAAACGGTCCATCGGACAAGTCTCATCAGACATGTCTGATCGTGTGTACAGGGCCTTAAAGTCTATGGGACACGAACATGAAAAATCAAAAGTGCTAATTTTAAAGGCTCATATGCACGTCATTGCCATACAAAGTCTTTGGGGATCTAAATCCTGGCCCAGGGGTCATGTATCAATGCAAAAAATGTTTTTAAAACAATTTTTTTTCAGGAGAAGTGATTTTAATAATGCTTTAAGTGAAACAATAAAAATGACATTTTGGTGGTGGCGGACTGCGGGTGTGGGCTTATCGAAATCTGGAATGCCCCTTTTAACAAGGGGACCCCCAGACCTCGCCCCCCCATGTGAATAGGTAGCGCCTACACATTCATCGAAAATGTGTCAAAATGGTAAAAATTACAGTAGACAGTTTGGGACAAGTCTTTTAATTTTTTTTTTTTAAAGTGGCCTGCGATGTAACTCCATCTTCGATGATAGTGCTGACAACTTGAGAAAAAAACTGCTTTGATGGGAGGCGTCCCGCAACTGCAGGCTCTTTGCAATGACAGCTAGTATATAGCTGAGGGCGGGGCCATCCGGTCAATCAGCAGTCATTAATGCACTGTGATCTTGCAGTGCATTGACGGTCTGGCCGTTCATTATGGGGCAGTCTGTGGGCGCTCGAATTTCCCGCAAACGCCCCATAATGTTTGGTATTTGGTAAATGGGCAAATACCCAATGTTTGAGTCGAATTTATGTTCGACTCGAACATCAGCTCATCCTTATTAAGAAAGGGTTATTTAAAGGTTAGAAGTTAGGGCCGGTTTGAAGGTTATGCTTAAGGATTACGTTAAGGGAACTTTAGTACCAAAAGTCAGACATCTTCCACACATGAGAATATAATAACTACAATATATATTTTAGTTTATTTTTGCTTTCATTCATTCATTTTGCTTTCATTCTGCTACTTATAGTATGGGGAAAACATTGTTAAAAGGCAGCAAGGGTTCCTGGATCTTTTCCTGCCAAAAGTGTCACGGCAGCTCTGACATTTAGCCTAAACCAGTAGTGAAATCATCTTTTTTGGTTGTGTTTTTTTTTTTTTTAGGTAGGGGCCTATAAATGGAAATGGATGGGAATTTTGTCTGTTGCTGATCACTCCATAATGGACATCATATCGTCCCTATAGGTTAGCTATTGTCGGTTATACAAGTTATATAATGTTGACAAACTTGTGCACCCGCTGTAAAAGCATTTCTGGGAACTGAGCAAAAAATGAGTGGTTTTTAATTATTCCAGCATTATTGGTTGTTACATTACTGTTTTTTTCTGTACTAAGTTAATCATTAGTATTTTTGCATCTATATTTCCAAATTCAGCCACAAATTAAACCTTATCTAAAACCCCCCAAAATGTATATAGTTACATAGTTACACAGTAGGTGAGGTTGGAAAAAGACACAAGCCCATCAAGTCCAACCTATGTGTGTGTTTTTTTGCCAGTATTACATTGTATATCCCTGTATGTTGTAGTCGTTCAGATGCCTATCTAATAGTTGTTTTAATCTAACGATGCCCCCCAGCTGAAACTACCCCCCGTGGAAGGGAATTCCACATTCTTGCCACTCCTTCAGTAAAAAACCCTCTATATAGTTTAAGGTTAAACCTCTTTTCCTCTAATTTTATTAAGTGGCCACGTGTCTTATTAAACTACCTTCCGCGGAAGAGTTTTATTTCCATTGTGGGGTCACCAATATGGTATTTGTAAATTTAAATGAAATCCCTCTCAAGCATCTCTTCTCCAGAGAGAATAAGTTCAGTGCTTGTAACCTTTCTTCATAACTATTATCCTCCAGACCCTTTATTAGCTTTATTGCCCTTCTTTGCACTCGCTCCATTTCCAGTACATCCTTCCTGAGGACTGGTGCCCAGAACTGGACAGTATACTCCAGGTGCGGCCAGGTCAGTCTTGTAGAGCGGGAAAATTATCGCTTTATCTCTGGAGTTAAAGTGGTTGTAAGCCCTTGAAAAAAAAAAACACCTGCAAGACAAGGCCATAATGAGCTAGTATGACTAGCATACTAGCTCATTATGCATTTCTTACCTTAGAATCGAAATGCATTATTTTAAATTTTTCCACATTAAACCTCATTTGCCATGTAGTTGCCCACCCCATTAATTTGCTCAGATTTTCTTACAAGGTTTCCACATCCTGCAGAGAAGTTTTTGCCCTGCGTAGATTAGTATCATCCGCAAATATAGAGATTGAACTGTTTACCCCATCCTCCAGGTCGTTTATGAACAAATTAAATAGGATTGGTCCCAGCACAGAAAACTGGGGTCCCCACTTTACACCCCTGACCATTTTGAGTACTCCACATTTATTTGTACAGTAAATTTTTATGGGGAACTGTGTCAAATGCTTTTGCAAAATCCAGATACACCACATCCATGGGCCTTATTTTATCTAGATGGCAGCTCACCTCCTCATAGAAGGTTAATAGATTGGTTTGGCAAGAACGAGTCTTCATGAATCCATGCTGATTACTGCTAATGATACAGTTTTCATTACTAAAATCTTGTATATAGTCCCTTATCCTCCCCTCCAAGAGCTTGCATACTATTGATGTTAGGCTAACTGTTCTGTAATTCCCAGGGATGTATTTGGGTACTTTTTTAAATATTGGTGCTACATTGGCTTTTCTCCAATCAGCTGGTGCTATTCCAGTCAGTAGACTGTCAGTAAAAATTACAGTAGGAACAATGGTCTTGCAATTACCTGACTAAGTTCCCTAAGTACCCTCCGTTGCAAGCCATCTGGTCCCGGTGATTTATTAATGTTAGGTTTTCCAAGTCTATTTCTAATTATATCCTCTGTTAGCCATGAGGGTGCTTCCCGAGATTTGTCATGAGGATAAACACTGCAGTTTTGGTTACTGAAGCCCCCGATTCCCTCGTGAAGACTGAGGAGAAGAATAAATTCAATACCTTCGCCATGTCCCCATCCTTTGTAACCAAATTTCCTTCCTCATTCTTTATGGGCCAATGTTCTCCATTTTTTACTGTTTATATACTTAAAGAATATATTTAATAGGGTGGATAGGCAGGGTCCAAAAAAGCCTAGGAGCGGAGGTGCAGAATATTAACCCCTTCTCCAGCATGGGCCAGCCAACTACCTAACTAACATACTGTAAGAAACCTGCTGACAAGTGTCTTTAATTTTTGGAGTTGGGGGTTCACTTCTTGCTAAGCATACCAAACATATGTGTGAGGTTTGGGATTTCTCCCTCAATACAAAAACATACTAGTAGGTCATTGAGCGGTTTTGATAGGGACATTAGCCTGTAGACCCCTATGTTTTCCTATGTAAATTATTTAAATAAAGATAAATAACAGCACACCTAAATAAACCACTAAGAGCAAAAGCCCAAAGCAACAGTTTTAAATCCGCAATGGGTTTACCACCCGTCACCATATCTTAAATAAAAATTGGCAAATTGCCCATGTAGTGCTACATTCACACCGGTTAATAGGGCCTGTGCAAAAAGTAGTGTCAGAAATCGGAGATTCCTGCTGCAGCTCTCAACATGTAGGTGCAGCCGGCAACCCTGTTCATTATAATGACAGGTCGCCAGTGGCTGCAGCTTTTTGCAGCTCACTGCATAACTGGAAATTAACTGCTGTAATCACTGCTGGACACATAAAGTGCATCCAGCAGTGATCACCCCAGCTAATTGCTGGCTGTGCAGAGAGTAGCTGTAGCTGCCAGTGACCTGTCGTCAACATGCTCAGAGCTGCTGAGAGCCACAGCAGGAACTACCGCTACAATTTGAACTGGCCTTAAAGGGTCACTAAAGGAAAAAAATGTTTTTGCTGAAATGACTGTTTACAGGGTATAGAGACATAAAAGTTAACTGATTCCTTTTCAAAATGATTAAAAATAGATAAAAATCAATCATATAATGTGCCTGCAGGTTAGTTTCACTTTTGAACTGGCTTCATGCTTCTGCAAAGTAGAAATAAACACACAGAACAAAAACAAACAAATCCAGGGCAGTGTTTTGTTTTTAAAATGAATCTGATTGGTTCTGGGAAGTTTTAGACACACAGTAATGACAGCTTAAACCATCGTGAGAAAGCTCCCAGTATGGTGGTTATAAGGAAACAGACAAGCAGGAAGTGTGGAGAACAGAGCAGGATTACAACAACTTCAAAGCAAAAACGAACAATAAGGACATGAAACCAGTACTGCAGTAAGATAAAGGAAGCTATTTAGCTAAAAAAAAATTCCTTTAGTGATCCTTTAAGTCTTGCAGTCAGATCAATAAAACTTAAAGGGTAATGTAAAAGGTTAATGGAGGGGCAGAGTAGCTAGGCCAACACAGACAGTAGTTAGACAGGAAAAAAGGTATGACATGTAGGGAGAGATTGAGCTGCGCTAGAGAGGTAAGTAATCACATTTTGGTAATCACATTTTCTAGCATGTTCAAAGGCACATTTCAAGTGAATAAAAATATTTTATGTGAATAAGAGATGCATTTTAAATACTTGTTTTTTCTTTAAAATGCAGTTCTGACAGCTTTCATTGCACAAAATTAATTAGCGATTTTAAATGGCTCTGCAATGTTTACCTTAGGGCTTATGATTAGTCTGAAAAGCTTCCTAAATATGTTTCTGTATGTAAATTATTAACTTATAGGTTTATTCAGTCAGACAGTGCACAGTGCATTGATGATGTGCAGAGTACAGTAACCAATTCAACTTCAGAACTGTCCATGGGGAGTGATATATGTGTCTTGTCTGTCACACTTAGCATGTTATGTTTAGAAATGTTAGAAATGCAGCATATGACAGCGGGTCCCTTTAAATTATTACAGTAGAGTAATAAGTGGAGCAGCAGTGTCTACTTTTTCTGTTCGCATTTTAGTTATATTTAGAAACCAGGTCACATTATAAGAGCTTCTGGTAAAAATAAATAAAAAAACAGGCTGTGTTGAAATGGCTCCAAACTACTTTTTAAATGTAGTTCACAGTTTATCGCTTCTCTTATCAATGTTTCATATTTTAATGATGACCCCAAGCTTAGTCCATATTTGTTTCAGGGAGCTAAGCTCACGTTAACATGTTTCTAGAAATGTGTTTAAAATAGTAACCTTGAAAATATTGAACAGCTTTTTGATTTATTAGGGCTGAACTCAAAGGAGAAAAAACTTTTTTTTGTGTGCATCAAGTGCCTTTGCAAACCCTGATGTTGCCCTGTTAAACTAGGAGTGATGTCATCAACGTACTGCACATAGCTCATGCAGAGAGCAGAGCTGCTGGGGGGACCCTGCAGACCCAGGGCCGTTTGAAGGAATTTGGGGGCCCCAAGCAAAATGGGGGCCCCCAAGCACCCCCCCACACGCAAAGCATATGTTGGCGCTACACTCATTTTTTACACCAATGTTATTACTCCTCCCCCCCTAGTCCCTATGTTTTTCTATTCTCACCTCCCCTTCTTCCCTGTAGGCTGCCGCTGTAGCGTGGCCGAGCTCCTCTTCCTACTGTCAGTCCGGCGTTCTATCATTATGGGTCCCCAGTCCCCTATCAGATCGTACCCGGGCTGGGTACCGTGCGGTACAGGAGATTCAGTTTCCTGTGTTCCCGCCCCGACTGACAGGAAGTGAGCACTCAGTGTGCACTTCCTGTCAGTCTGGCGGGAACAGGAAACCGAATCTCCTGTACCACGCGCGGTACCTGGCCGAACTGACAGGACTCCAGGAGGAAAGAAGAGGAGTTCGGCCACGCTACAGGCTGGAAAGTTGAAGTTGGGGGCCCCAGGCCAGCTCGGGGCCCCAAGCAATTGTTTGTTTTGCCTGTCCTGTAGCGACGGGCCTGCGCAGACCCATCCACTACAGGCTGCTTGTAGAAAACCTTAAGGGTCAGGTATGATACCAGCAATCTGTTTGAGAAGAGAGAGCAGCAGTGAGTGGCCTATATTGCAGGAAATGACTGTACACATGTAGGCATGGTGCAGGAGCTGTTTCATTCTGCATTTCTGCACATATGTGGAAGAAAAAATAGGAATTCAAATTGCTCTTGTCAGGTGGATTCTGAAAAAAAAATCTATATCCATAATACTGAAACTCGGTGGTCATCAACCCTGTCCTCAGGTCCCTCTTACAGGCCAGATCGTATGTATTACCTTGGGGAGATGCAGACTAGAATACTACAATCACTGAGCAGCAAATGACATCACCTGTGATGTATTTCAGTTATCTTGCAAACCTGGCCTGTTAGTGGGCCACGAGTTCAGGGTTGATGACCACTGCTGAAGCTCATTTAGATTTAGCTTTTCATGGTCTAGCCATTTCCATGGCAGTGTTATCTGAAGTGCCATGAAGTATTACAGTTTGTGAGATGATTTTTTCCACTTTTATAAGTAATGAGACATATAGTGATGGAGTATAGACATGGATTTTTCCAGCTGTTGGGGAACTAAAAATTTCACCAAGCTCAACCTGCTTTGCTGCCTGGCATGGTATATCTACTGTAGTCTTACTGACCATTGACCAACTATTGGCATCTAAATACTTGCTATGCAGGTCCTCAAGCCATTGACATACATTCCACTTGATGATTCAAGCAGGCAAAGCATTCCTTTCAGTGTTGTACAATAAGCCCAAATCCCCAGGAACAATGCTGCATGATTAGAAGCTACTCCAGAAATATCCATTCTTGTTCTCCTCTGGCAACTCCGAAAGTGATTACTTTGCAGAGTCAGACACTTTGAAGCTTTGCTCCATTCAAGATTCTCAGCACACAGCCTGAATCCAGGCAGCCTTTGCAGCTGGAAACTCTTCAATCAGCTCATTTTATGAAGTCCACAGATCAAATAGTTTTGCTGAATGTTTTCTTACCATCTGGATAACAAAAACTGCCTTTTAGGAGGCTGTGCTCTGATAACAGCATTATGTTCATTCAGGACCGATCCCACTGCAGGGGCCTGCATGGAAAGTTGACTATTGCTGATTATGTGGTCAGTTCACTAGAACATATTACATGTTTTAAGACCGTGGATTCTTTACTAGTATTTTTTTGTTTTTAACAGTGAATAATGGTGAGTTTGGTTCTCTAAGGCCCCGTACACACGACCAAATACATCTGTTCAAATCGGTCTGGCAGACCGATTTGAACAGATTTGTCTGCTGGGATGTATTGGTTTGATCGTGTACACACGATCAAACCAAAATCCCCGCCGGCAGACAGCGCGTTGACGTGGCGGTGACGTAGCGGTGACGTTGACGCCGCCACGTCACCACACCAGGAAGTAAAACACTTCCGCGCATGCGTCGAATCCATTCGACGCATGTGCGAGCAGATATATCTGCTGGTTAGCGTACTAACCAGCAGACATGTCGGACGGACAGATTCCCAGCCGACAGATTTTAAAGCATGCTTTAAAATCTGTCGGCTGGCCAAATCTGTCTGTCCGCCCGTACACACGATCGAATCTGTCTGTTGAAACGGTCTGGCAGACCGTTTCCAGCAGACAGATTTGATCGTGTGTACGTGGCCTAACAGTTGTGATATTTGACAGGTTTCGCTAAAGGTGCGGTTGCTTCCATTGAGTTCAAACCAAGCAGGAAATACTATTTCAGGGCTTGATTGCCCAGTTTTATCTAAAGTAAAAGTTACATCGTAAATCTAAAGGTTACCATTGCAGAGGATTCCAATACGACTTAAAAACACCAAAGCAAAATGACGTTAAACCTCCCAATATTACTGTTCTGGTCTCAAGATTAGGCCTTTTGTCTTTTGTTCCTTCAAACCATCTTATAACGCCCCGTGCTCACCTACAAACACTGTACCTCTCTTTTGCAGCTCCCTCCTGCTCTGGCCTACACCCTGGCCTCTGGGCAGGGGACCTCCTGTCTCCTAACCGGAGACCTGAATCACTGTTGGGCCCTTTACTATGAAGGTTGTACACACCTGCACACACAGCCTGCTGGTCCCCAGAGTTAGAGGCCTTTTCCCTCCCAGAACTCTTAAAACAATATCAATGCAGGTACTATAATAATATTGCAAAGTACTACAAATTATATTGGCAATATTATCATTGTAAAATCATAGAGGCCAAATCAAAATAGACTTCCAGTTAAACAACTAAAAATACAAAGATAGACTGGTCAAAGGTTTGAGATTTCCCCTTCTCCCACTTAGTTGCAGCTAGAGACAAAACGATCCAATTTAACGTCTTAAATTTCAGAAGATCTAGTCTTGCTGCAAATTAGAGACACAGATGTATATTGACCACACCATTCAGAGTTACAATGGTTTGATTTTCATTGTTACATTTTGTGATTGCTGCTGGAGTCTTGTATTCTCTCACAATACTCCCTTCCCTCCTGGGGTTTTGGATTTGGTTTTGTTGCTAGTTGTATCAAGATGTGTGTATTTCTTTACGAAACTCAATAAAAATGTAATCAGGGCTGATCCTAGGGTCACAGACGCCTGGGTGCAGAAATATTTCTGGCGCCCCCACATGGGCATGGTCATCTTACCAACCCCTCCCCTTTACACATGTTTCTATGGCTATGACTCAAACACAGAGATGCTTCCCTAAGAAGTCTTCATTAGTGTCCCCCTTCAGAGCCTCCCAGCAGGTGTCCCCCATCAGAGGCTCCCAGCAGGTGTCCCCAATCAGAGCCTCCCAGCAGGTGTCCCCAATCAGTCTCCCAGCAGTTGCCCCCATAAGCGCCCCCACAGCAGGTGTCCCCCATCAGAGCCCCCCACAACAGGTGTCCCCATAGATCAGTACTTGTCCAATAGATCCCTGTAGATCCCTGTAGCTCCAGCGCGCTGGGAGCAGAAGCACATTACAGGGGGAAGGGCATACGTGGCATCTTTGGTTACTTGGAGGGTGGCACTCGGAGAGCATTTCTGGGAGTGCATGGGATGATTGGCAGCAGCTCCGGCCAACCCAGAAGCCTCTCATCACACCACCTATGAGGGAAGAGCAGACACACGCAGAGGGGGCGAAGCAGACAGGAGACTGCTCCATGCACATCGGACAGAATTAATCAGTGGAGCCTAGTGCCGGAACGTGTTCCCGTAATAGGCTCCGCTGTGGTACCCAGCCCGGAGTCCAGGGACAGCGGGAGGTATGCACACAGAGCTTGTCCCTATTTACCACTCTCCTTTTTTGCTAAGCAAAGTGAATATTCCCTATTCTAAGTGAACACATTCACACTTCGTGGACATCTCTCTTTGATTTGCAGTTAACATTTTCATGGAGCTCCAGGAGTGTAGCTATTGCTATACTTTTGCTACTTTGATGCTGAAGCTTCTGGTCTCAGCTCCAGCAGCTGCAGAGTCTGCCCCCCCCCCCCCCCCCTCCTGCCAAATCACAGAGCACTTTGTTGTACAATGCCTTGAAAAAGTATTTATACCTCTTGAAATGTTCCCAATTTTTTACCCCTTGAAAATACATTCACGACCATTGGGTTCTAGCTCTGAAACTCCTACACAGGAGCTATTTAACCCATTTGAGGTCATCACAAATATTCAAGGACACACCTAACCTTTGTTGGAGGAATTGTGGCTCCAAAGGTACATTAATACATTTAATATGGGAATGCAAATGCCTGAGAAGTTTCTTGAAATCTGTGTTTTCTCTGATAGCATCTGTCAGTGGAGTGATTGCATGCCTTGAACCATCACTAGCTCCTTTAAACCTAAATATTGAAACTATTCCTATACAATAGCAGCTCGCTTGACCATCACTTCAAAGTGGAAGACCTCAAATGCACCCAATGTTTCAGATGTGATAGCTAGTGTTAAAAGTCAATATATCTACAAAATTTTTTTTGCGCATTCCTCTAAGGCCTCGTACACACGAGGGGATATGTCCGCTGAAAACGGTCCGATGGACCGTTTCAGCAGACATCTCCGCTCGTGTGTATGGGCTAGCGGACAGATTTCTCCACCCGACAGATTTCAAAGCATGCTTTGAAATCTATCCGGTGGGAATCTGTCCGCCCGACATGTCTGCTGGTTAGTACACTTACCAGCAGACATGTCGTCCCCCACCGCCGCCGCGCCGCCGCCGAATGGATTCGGCGCATGCGCGGAAGTGTTTAACTTCCTGGTGCGGTGACGTGGCGGTGACGTGGCGGCGTCAACGTCACCGCCGCATCACCGCGCCGTCCGGCGGCGGGGAATTTGATCCGATGGTGTGTACACGCCATCGGATCAAACTCCCGATCGGACATATCCGATGGAAATGGTCCGCGGACCGTTTTCATCGGATATGTCCGATCGTGTGTACGAGGCCTAACTCCATTTCCCAATTCTTAGACAGATGCCAAACATGAGTATCCAAATTTCCAGAAATCTCTCCATAAATACTGACTTTTATTTAGTTCAGTATACAGATTAATGATGACTTATAACAAATAAGGTGGTAATGTTAATTCGATTTTCTCTTTTACTTCTTTATTTCTTTAATTCCTTTTTTTCTTTTGTTCTAGTTTCTAGATTAAAGCCTTTCGTTTGTATTTCTCTATCTATGGAAGGTTCACCCTTTTTGAGACTTTAACCAAATGAAAATTATTACTCTTTTGCTAAAATGTATTATGTAAGCATTTTCAAGCTATAAAAGCTTTTTAGTATTTTAGATGTAATGTGAAAGATTGCTTTCCTGTTGTCAAATCCTGAACGATGGCAATGTTTTTTTTTGTGCCTTATCAACTGTTAGTTCTTTTTTTTTTATTTAACAAATATTTTATTGGGTTTTACAGAAAATACAGAGAATACAGTGTACAATTGAGTATTGTACGTCGAGTAACAACGTTGGTCATTAGAACATGAAATAAGTAGCATGGTCACTAGCAAAAAGTATCATAGTATAATAACGGTAACAACAATAAGCAAGGTCGGAGAACATCAGTAGTAGTTCAGAGCCTAATCCGGTCTTCCCACCGAAGCGGCACCCCCGCGGGGAACTTTAGTGTTGCCAGGGCGGGAGGACCTCGTCTGTGATGTCCAGCCATCAGCGGATTCTACAAGGAAACTAAGAGTATAGGTTCAAAACAGAAAACATTGTACAATGTACAATCTAACGTATTGCTCAGTCAAGAATAAAGCCGTTACGGTCTATAGAACAATTAAGCATTGCTAGACGCAGCTGTAAGCCAATCGGACCATAGTTGCCAACCAGTGTGGTGTTTTACAGTCTGCTGCCTACTGGAGGCAGTAATTGTCTCGTAACTGTAATGCAAGGCTACCAGTTCCTTAGTCTGAGTCAAGGTTGGGATGTCGGTGGATTTCCAAAGTCTTGTTATGGAGAGTCTGGCTGCAAGCAATATATGGGTGGTAACATGTCTAATAGGGAGGGATATATCGTCAATGGTCAGGTTTAGAAGTGCAAGTGCAGGTGATGGGGGATCGGGGTTTTAGTGATTTGTGATATGAATCTAAAGATGTCGCTCCAGTATTTTTGAATGGCGGAGCAGGACCAGAAGATATGCAACATATCTCCCAGTGCAGTTCCACACCTCTAGCATGTGTTGGAGGCATGAGTGCCAAAGGATGCTATCCTGGATGGAGTCATATACGATCTAAGGGAGATCTTCTGTGTGAGTTCCCATAGGGTCGAGCACTTGGTGGATTTGTAGACTGCTTTAAGCGCACGTTGCCATTGGGCAACATCAAAGGTGAGAGCTAAGTCAGCTTCCCACCTCTGATGCTGGCGTGATTTCGTGAAGGTGCATTTGTAGAGCAAGGAGTTATAGAAATAGGAAATACCCCTGATCCCAGACGTGGGCTCAGTGAGATATCTCCATGTTTTCGGATGAATACTATATAGGGGAGTTTCAAGAGATTCCAGACAGTGACGTATGCAAAGGAAAGTAAAGTAGTCAGTGGCGGGCAGTTGGAATTCGGATTGTAGGACAGAGAAGGGTTTAAGGTGGGCATCAACTGTTAGTTCTTAATAAAAGGCAATTGAAAGAAAATATATTTACGTTTTTGGTTGTAACATGACAAAATGTGGAAAATTTGAAGGGGTATGAATACTTTTTCAAGACATGTATATGAAGGGAGGGACAGGAAGAGATGCTGTGTGTGAGATGGCAAGGTCTCTCCTGTCAAAACTCTGGACACATAGTGATAGCTGTACTCTCAGAGCTCCATAAAATATAGTTGTAAATTAAAGAGATAAATTCAGGAGGTGCTCACTGGACAAATAGGCTGTGCAGGGGGGAGGAAGCAGCTGGCTCAGAATCTTAGAGGCTCGCTGAGAGGCTGAGCCAGCTGCTGGTCCAGGCTTCTTGGCAGATCCCAACCATATGGTCAGAATCTTTTCAGAGCCTGGATCGGGTTTGTGACTGATGGCTGAAAATGGGACACAGGAGTGCAGAACTAACTGCATACCAAAAAACGCTTTGGCTATACTCCTTTAACCTTATTGTAGTCACAGGGGCCAGTAGTATAGTGAGACTGTTCTAATAGAAACGCTAAGGACCAGCTCAGTACAGACAGGGTTGATTATGGAAAACACAGCTCTCTAGCCCCCTCATAATAAAGAGAATTAAATAGAAATGTACTGTCCTGTAGTTATCAAAAACAAGCATCTAAATTGGTAAAAAGCAATGTTTAATTATTTCTCTTTTAAATCTGCTATGGGAATAAGATCATGTAACAAATATAAAATAGGCACTATCCTAATTTGACTGCACTTCAACCTAACACTTAAAGGGACTTTATTAATTTAAAAAAAATCAGCCAGCAGGTATACCATGCAGGCACCTACACCCGTCTGCTCATATCTGCAGCAGCCTTTGTTGCCCACTACAGCTGCTGCAGGTTTGCTAATGCTGGCCATACACATGTCGAATTCCAAACAATTTTATCTTCTAAAACTGCACCTTTGAATAGTTGTTCGATTTTAAACCATCAGTGGGGCTGCAGGAAAGGCCGATTTTCGTGCGACCATCGATTTGAACAGATCCTCAGAAAATAGGTGCAGGAACTCAACCACGACCCCGTTCAGATTTCACAAACAGTAGAAGAGTCTTAAAGGGACATTAAATATCAGGATTGCAATACATACAGAGTGCAGAGTTCAGGGGGTTACACACAGAGTGCAGGGCTGTCACTTGTAAACACAGAAACCAGATATCTGTGTTTACAAGTGATTGTGGTGAGTGAGCACCAAAGGGTCTGAGCCAGAGGTGGTGGAACGGAGTTCCCCCAAGTTCCCCCTGAAAAAAAGCCCTGCATTTAAGTGGTCGGGCATATTGGGAATTTTTTTTGAAGAATAAACAAATTTCTTATTAATGATGCGAAAATTGTGCGAGGCACGCAAAATAAATATTCTTTATGTGAAAGTTAATGCTTCAAGCTTAACCATGTTCTTTAAATTTAACCTGTCACTTAACCCCTAAAATTCAAGCCCTAACTTTTAACCAAAGTCCTAGAACCCTTAACTTATCTAAACTGCACCAAAAGTATGTGCCAAATGGTACCAGTTCGATGTCAAACACCAGCTGTCCTAGAGGTCCAACACCAAAAGTAACCATTCTAAGGTGAAAACTTTAGGATTTTGCAAGTGTGATAGAAGTTTTAAATTAATGTGAGAACATTTATACTAAACATTAATCTAAAATGCATGCATTTGAACCAGGTGCTTCACACTGATCTCAAGTTATCGAAACTTAAAATTAATTGTTAAAGTTGTTTAAAGGGGTTGTAAACCCTCCTGTTTTTTCACCTTAATGCATCCTATGCATTAAGGTGAAAAAACATCTGACTATTACCTGCCACCCAGCCCCCCATTTTACTTACCTGATTCCTGGAAAGTCCTGTGTTGAGAACACGCTGAATCTTTGCCTGGGGTTCTCTGCTCTTCATTGGATAGATTGATAGCAGTGCAGCCATTGGCTCCCACTGCTGGCAATCATATCCAATGACACGGGTGACGGGGGGGCGAGTCCTGCAATCGGAAGCTATGGATGCCGAACGCAGAACTCCGTAGCACGCCTGCAAGGTATCCCCTTGGGAGAGCGCTTCCCAGAATGGGTTATCTGATGTGGAGGGGAGCCTAAAGAGCCGCCGGGGGACCCCAGAAAATGGCGTTTGGGGCCACACTGTGCAAAACGAGCTGCCCAGTGGAGGTAAGTATGACATGTTTGTTATTTTTAAAAATGAAAACAGAACCTATAGTGTCAATTTAAGTTGTAAAGTTGTTAAGTTGTTAAAGTGATTCAAACTATTTTAGTTGCAAAGCATATTTCTTTGTGTGCTGTGCCTACAGTATTTTAAATAGTCCCATGATGTCGATTTTAGACGTCAGTGAACAGTTTGGCTGAACAGGGATAAGAGGATATGAGTAATTACCAATCTGTTGGGGACTGACACCGGTGCAGGCGCTTGGGGATCTACATGCAAGGAATCAGTGGAGGACTCATTGCTATGGAGCTAAAGAGTATAAAAATGATCCTTGTAATTATAATAATCATTTGCTAAGGGAAGATGTGTGCAAGTGAGCCTCCCAAATGTTATTTGAGAATGGTCGCTACAAACTAAGATGCTGCAAGTTTCACGTTTTGAGATTGATAGATAGATAGATAGATGATAGATAGATAGATAGATAGATAGATAGATAGATAGATAGATAGATAGATAGATAGATAGATAGATAGATAGATAGATAGATAGATAGATAGATAGATAGATAACAAAGAAATAACACAGATGTACAGGTCTAGTTTTTGATGGCCTAGCAATTCAGTCCAGTGGTTTTTTTTTCTCTCTTTTATTTTTTTTTGCTCCTTTACTAAGCCCATTTTTAAGCAGTGATCACATTTCAGGGTTAGATTTATGCATCAGTGTAAAATAAAGATTTAGGGGAAAAAAAGAATCATACTGGAGAATCAGAAATACAGGCCCTTGAACAAAATAGGCTGAGCGCTGAATATATGATGAGTCCTAATGGACATGATAGGCTATGAGATAGCCCCAATTTTCTTGTCATAGCAGTCATACCCATGCAGAAGCCATACAATGAGCTCTGTCTGTCATACACCGGCATTATGGGTCTTTCCCGCAATACACCTCTCATAGCAATCACACATACAGCATTCATATAATGAGCTCTGATCACGTTACACTGTTCTCTGTAACAGTAAAATTATTGCATCACAGCACAATGCAAAAATGCCAAACACACCACCTTTTACCCAGCCTGTAATTTTGGATGAATAAAGGAGTGACATCTCAGCATGGAATCCTGTTCGATTTGTATTTGAAGGAGTTGACAGTTTACTTAAATTCTATGTTCACTGCAAGGTGTTTACAATATTAAAGTTTTAATGCTATTTTCTGGTCTTGGACCATTGTCCATAATGTACCTCCCCATACACAAAACAAAGAAGAACTTGCTATGCACCTTGAAAGGTGCCAATCACAAAATTACTGTATGTGGTTATTTCCTGTAATGACAGTATTCGTTATTTCAGTTCCTTTCTTTTTTTTCACAAGCTTTTATTTATTTTTCTCCACATTTCAATGCAGAGCAATCTGTCCAGCAAAAGCAATAGGGGATCAGAGAAACTTTTAAAACTTCTGAGGGTGCTTGAGCTGTTTTTAAGATTTTGAAATGTGCACCCCTTTCTCCACCGCCACCACTCCCGCTAATAATGGATCTTTTGCTTTTACTTTTTTTTTCTAAGAGATAATTGAGCATTCAAGCAATTGTATTAATTGTTTAAACGCTAACAATTAAGTTCTCTTTATTTGCTAAATTTTGGACCCATATATACCATTAAAAATATTTTGCTAAGTCTATTCAATTTGTGCAAAAAAAAAAAACCTTGATCCTGACAGAAATCCAGTGAAATAATCATACACACTCAGCTGCACTGAAATCTCAAATCATCCCTGCTCAGTTCACAACTAAAGCAGGCCATACACGGTCAAATTTTGAACAAATTTTCTTTTCAAAATCAGAAAGTTTTTTTTTTGTGAGACTAGTCAGTGCGGCCAGAGACTAGTCAGTGCGGCCAGAGACTAGTCAGTGTGGCCAGAAACTAGTCAGTGTGGCCAGTGACTATTCAGTGCGGCCAGAGACTATTCAGTGCGGCCAGAGACTAGTCAGTGCACGCCAGAGACTATTCAGTGCGGCCAGAGATGATCTTCAATTTGCCAACATCAATGATTAGAAAACTGAACAAACTTTCTCAATTTTTTTTTTAAAACGAAAGTCTACTTGTATATGGCTACCTTTAAGCCGCAGGTACACATGGGCTAAATTTCAGGAGGCAAAGGCCGGTTAAAAAAAAAAGTCTGAAATTCGGCCCGTGTGAATGTCGGTCTGTCCAGTCTGTCCAACAGGGAAAACCAGCATCCAGCCGTCTCCCAATCAGCACTCTTAGCAAATGGCAGACAGCGCTGATCAGAGTGTTCTTTTTGGTGGGGGGGGGGGGGCAAGGGGTTGAGCACTGAACTAACCTTGCATGGTTAGTACAGCCACTCTGACTGGAGCTGACAGTTTTTTTTCCGATGAACCCCGAAAAAACGAATAGTGTGTACCCAGCTTTAGGCTGAAGAGATAGGGGTCAGTTAGGGATCAGTTATGAAGTGTATAAAGGGTCAAAGATAAGAAGTCCAGGCACAATGCCTCATTGGAGAGTAGTCGCTGTTTTCACCAAGGCCAGTTCTTCACAGGTCTTCATATCCCCAGTGCCACCACCTTGGATGTGGGAGCCGGCTGTAACTGCCTGCTCTGTCTCATCGCTGGCTCCCCACTATGCATGCTCTGACGTAACTTTCACCTAGGTGACACCTAGGTGACAATTGCAGAAGTGGGTGTTGGTACTGGTCAGAAAAAGGTACCTGCTCCCAGTAATAAAAAAAAAACCAACCATTTTGTTTTTGTTTTTGCTGGTTGGAGGGTGAGCAGCACTTTTACTTTTACAGACCTGACATACGGGGGTGGGGGGGGGGGGGGGGGGGGGATTGTGGTGTTACACACACTCTCAATATTGTGTGTATATCAGACAAGCCAACTCTGGCTGTCAGATGGAAGCAGTCTGCCTGGATTGCTTCCACACTCCCCCAGTAATGGGCACACACACCCCCTCCTACATGCAAGCCGGTATACTGGGGGCCATGTATTTTATTTCCACTTGCCCATCTGCCCAGGACCGATATATAACAGGTGTTGCCAGGTAGAGGGGAGGAAGCTGAATGGACATGTTGCTAACCCAGAAGTGATGTGTAAAACGTCATTTCTGGGTCCCTGTCAGTTTCCCTGGACAGTGTGGCCGAGAAAAAATGCAGTGCATTACATTCATTGGAGTACAGGTGAGCTATCCTGTCACCAAAAAATCATCACATAAGGTACTTTTAAAACATTTTTTTTTTTTTATTGTAAAAAAATGTAAATTTCATCCAAGCACATAAAATTTCACCCCTCACAAAAAAAAATGTTTAGTCCAACATCCACATATATGCATATACGAACAAAATGCATGGATCGGGGGCAGCTAGGCAAAAAAACGTTGATTGCGATACACCGGATCTCCTCCATAACACTGCATCCCTGTTTTTTGTTTCAGGGACAAATCAGTTAGGACCTGAAACAGAGCCAAAGACGCACAGTACTCCTGTGTAATCCGCCCTGCAGCCACTCAAGAGATGTCTCTCCATTGAGAGCTGGTCACAAACTCCTTTCATGCAAATTGGATCTACATCCAATTCGTAATATCGTGAACCCAGCCTAAATCAGTGCAACCTCATCTTTTATATCTTACCAAAAAAATTGGTAATTTATTGTGTTTGTGTATCCTAAAATTTACTTTAGTGTCATTTTTTTTTCCTGAAATTTTGCATTTCCTAAACCTTCGTGTTAATATTGTGTGACATAAAAAAAAAAATGGAACTACCACTATTTAATTCTCAAAGGTGCCTGCTGTCCGAAAATATATAAGGTTTATGCACTCTCCAGGCCTAAAATGTTTTTTTTTTAAAAACATGGATGCAAAAATGTAAAAATAGGCTCTGGCAGCAGAATAAAACAAATACCAGAAATGTACATTCCCTCTCTGGATCAGTTTTTTCATGCGTGATGTGATGGTATTTCTTGGCAGAAGAAGTTTGCAGAAGGCAGAGGACATCATTGTCCAGATATGACAATGTCACATACATAGGAAATGGCCTGCACACTGCCTGCTGTTTTATAGACATTTATTAGAAACAGCAATTGCCTGATTTGATTACAACCTATATTGATATCTGTTTGTGATCCTGGCTGGCAGAGACGGTAATGACTTTGATCTGCTGGGCTAGAATAAAGGGGACTGAAATTACATAAACTCTCTAAACTTCATTGTGTTCTTGCAGAAGATTTGCCTCCGAGCATTAGAGCTTCCATTTATTAAAATGAAACATTTTCACTGCATTACCAAATCTGTACTCACACAGCCAAGTCCTCTATCCACGTAGCTGTGATGTACAGATTAAAAGGCCACTTCAAATAGACTCTTTTATTTGTATTACTTCTGCCATACACGTACATTAATGGCAACATAATAAAAACATTTAACAAGATAAAAAGGCACATTTCTTTTAAGGGGGTTTAAAACCTTTTTTAGTTACCATTGAAGGAGATCAGAACCCAATAACTGAAATCTCATATAAATTCAAACACGTTAATCTATCTCCAAAACTTATTTTACATTTTGTCATCATTATTAGTATTATTATTACTTATTATACTGAATTTATATAGTGCAAACAGTTTGCACAGCGCTTTACAAAAAAACAACCCTGTTATGAAGCCCTTGTTAAGACGTTGTCTTTTATGGGGCGACAACTGTCTCCCAGTTGTGCCAGCAAGCATTGTAGGCCTGATCCATCATCATTATCAGGAAATGATTCAGAGCAATTATTTACAGCCAGATCTGGATTGTGCTTATTTTGGCGTTACTGTGTTAGCTCATTGGGGTGCCATTTAAAATAAGTCATAAGGGCTTGTTTACACTTGCATCGACTTTAACACACATTAAAGCACCTACCATTTTGACTTTTTTTTATGTGTTTTTGATACTTCTGTGATGCTTCGGGGATGCTTCTGTGCTTCTTTCTTAAAGCTTTAATGAAGCTTGGCAAATGCACTGTGTGTATTAATTTTCAATTTGATTTAAAGGGGCCCCTGTAGAACTCCAGCTCATTAGTACCCCCATTTAGCAGATCCATAGCTCATTAGTACCCCTGTTCAGCAAGTCCCCGACTTATTAGTACGTTCATTTAGCAGATCCCCTGCTCAGTAGTGTCCCCCAACTCGGCTGATGCTTAGTATCCCCACTTAGTATTAACCCTCAGCTCTGCTGATCCCTCACTCAGTAGTATCCCCCACTGTTCTGCTGATCCTCTGGTTTGTTAATCCTCCTCTCCCCACTCACATCCCGCTATATTGCTCCCACGTTACTTCCCTTGTGTGACATTTGCCAGTTTCTCCTGCTGTGATTCCCCAGCTCTGCTGATCCTCTGCCGCTCAGTCCCCCCTCTCTCTGGTCCCCGCTTACCTTCTGTCGAACACCATATGTGCCATCTGCTAGTTGCTCCATTTTAGTTTAAAACCCGCTCACCTTCCTGCTGCTCCATGCTGTACATCAGATGTGACCTTTGCGCCAGACACTGGCAAAATATATACACATGAACCAGAAGTGACTGCTGATGATATCCTTCCAGTTCACTTGATGGTTTTCCAGTGCATTCTGCGATATCTCATACCTGCAATACCTACAAAACAAAATGAAGCTAACTCTGAATAAAAGTCTCTCAAGCACCAAAAACGTGCCACGTGGTAAAATTTACAAAAAAAAGAAGCAAAGCAAACACAAGGTTGTGTGAACAGGACTGTAAAGTAACCATTAGTGTTGCTCACGAATATTCGCATTGTGAATATTCGCTACGAATATTGCATATTCGAGTATTCGCGAATAACTCAAATATTGCGGTGAATATTCGCTATGGCGAATATTCGTATTTTTTCAAATTTATTTTTAAAACAGATCACATCCTAGTGATCTCCATCGACGTCTAAAAGCATTGCTGGTATGATTAGAGAGAGACCCTGGGCCGAGTAGCTGATGCGACTCTTTTATGTTGCCGAAAATTCGCATTGCGAATTGTCGGCAACATAAAAGAATCGCATCAGCTACTCGGCCCTTCTTTTGCATCAGAGCCAATCAGAATAACTTGAATATTCGGCAAAAGGAATATTGCGCGATATTCCTTTTGCCGAATATTCGAGTTATTCTGATTGGCTCTGATGCAAAAGAAGGGCGGAGAAGCTAATCGCGCAATATTCCTTTTGCCGAATATTCGAGTTATTCTGATTGGCTCTGATGCTGCATCAGAGCCAATCAGAATAACTCGAATATTCGGCAAAAGGAATATTGCGCGATTTTCTTCTCCGCCCTTCTTTTGCATCAGAGCCAATCAGAATAACTCGAATATTCGGCAAAAGGAATATTGCGCGATATTCCTTTTGCCGAATATTCGAGTTATTCTGATTGGCTCTGATGCAAAAGAAGGGCGGAGAAGATAATCGCGCAATAGGAATATTGCGCGATTATCTTCTCCGCCCTTCTTTTCCCCCTTATTCTCCTTTCTTTTAAGTAGAGTTAGTGTAGAGTTAGTGTTTAGTGCATATTAGTTTAGTAATACAGGAAATGATCTCCGTTTATGAGAATTTCGCAATCATTTTCGCATTAGCGAAATTTCGCATTAGCGAAATTTCGCAAACATTTTTTTGGATAAAATATCACGAATATTCGATATTAGCGAATATTCGCGAATATTCTTCTATATATTGGCGCAATATCGCGAAATCGAATATGGCGTATTCTGCTCAACACTAGTAACCATTTTGGGCCAGATTCTCAGAGGCGCTACGCCTGCGTAAATGTATATGCGCGGCGTAATAGTAAATGTTCGCCTGCGTATCGATACGCGGTAAACACAGAACCACATACGCGCGAAAAAAATTTCCGTCTCTGCGGCGAAAATGCATTAAGCTAGCGCGGCGTAGGCGCATAGTTACGCATGAAAAATATTCAGTTCCCATTGAATTAGCATGCAAATATGCAAATGAGGGAGATGCGCGTATTCCCGAAACTACGCGCGTCCGGCGTTGGCTACTCGTGGTGCGCGTAACTCGAAAGCCTTGAGTAAACATACCCCTCATAAAAGCACGGGTAACTTTGCTCAAGGCCGTGTGCAAGTCAGCTGGAGAGCAACTACAGCAGCACCGTAACGGACTAGCTGAGCAATCACACTTACTGGACAACACATTCGTATGCCAATGATGCCAGGGCCAGCCATGGTCTTATCACTACTAAGGTATGCAGAGGAAGAGGCACATAGAAGGAGGAGTAGGAGGAGGGGGGCACGTGAGAGGATCTACCGAGCGCGCATTAGGCTCTTTGGCATGGGTGATGAGGAGGTGTATCGCATCTTCAGATTCAGCCCTGCTGCCATCCTGGAAATAACCACAGCCCTGCAGGATGACATCACCAGCCAGACATACCGCTCACGTGCACTGCAGCCACTGGTGAAGGTACTGGCAACACTGCATTTCCTGGCCAGTGGATCATTCCAGCGTACAAGTGGAGTGGTGGCTGGGATGTCACAAACCAGCATAAGCAGATGTCTGCACCAGGTTGTCCCCGCAATCCTCAGACGCATGTCCAACCAGTTCATCAGACCCACCACTGTGCACCTGCGGCAGAAGGCAATGACAGATTTCTACAGAATTGACGGATTCCCACGCACCATCGGGGCCATTGATTGCACACATGTGGCACTCCAGCCCCCCAGTGCCACAGAGCACATATACCGCAATCGGAAGCATTGGCATTCCATCAACGTACAGGTGATAGCCGATGCCAAATACCTCATATGGCACGTCCGTGCCAAAGACCCCGGGTCCAGCCATGACAGCTACATCTACCGTCAAAGCAACATCCCAGAAGATTTTGAGCAGGACATGTATGGGGACAGCTGGCTGGTTGGTGAGTGACATGGGTGGCAGCCATGACTATCCCCTCCCATGATGCACAACAGAAGTGGCACATGCATGACTACCATCCTCCTGTCTTTTCCCTTACAGGTGACTCTGCATATACACTGGGACCCCATCTCATGACTCCTTTCCGGAACCCCCAAACCAGAGGAGAGAGAAGATACAATGAAGCACACATCAAAACCCGTGGAGTGGTGGAGCGCACATTTGGCCTCCTGAAGTCCCGTTTCCGATGCCTGGATAAGTCTGGGGGGGCCCTATTGTATTCCCCCAACTTTGTGGGTCAGATCATTGGTGCATGTTGTATTCTGCACAACTTTGCCATGCGAAAGGGCCTGCACATTGCCCTACGTGATGACCTGACCCCCCAACCACACAGCCCCCCCCCGCCAGAGGAGACCCCGTCAGCTGATGGAAGAGCAGTCAGGAGGGTCCTCGTGTTACGAATCTTTGACCGTTAAACACACACATACAGCATGGCACACAGACAATGCACGCGTGTACACCACTGATGTCCCTAGATCACACACACCACATGCACATCGCATTGGATTAGCCCAAGTCCAGCATGTAGGAGTTGGGAGCAGCAACGCCACGTCAAGGCCCCAATGATGTTGCTGTCCATTCATACACCTTTCACACATCATTCATACAGCCGTGGGGTTAACTTCACCTCCACGGCCGAGGGTGACACCCCTTACTGTCAGGAGTGCCACCCTCTCACATTCACACACCATTCACACTGCACCGTGTGCAGTATTAAAAAATAAATAAAAAAAGCTCTTATCCAGAGCAAAAAAATAAATAAAAAAAGCTCTTATCCAGAGCACAAAAATAAATAAAATAAGCTCTTATCCAGAGCATAACAAATAACCAAAAAAGCTCTTATCCAGAGCATAATAATAAAGTAAAATAAAATTAATGGGCCTGGCGGGGGCTCTGCCTGGTGCCACGGGTCCTGCCCCTCACTTGCCTGGGGGCAGCCACAGATGGGGGGGGGGCAGCAGGTTGAGGAGGAGCATCCCCACGTCCCTCCCTGGCTGCCTGCATGCCCTCCAGGGCAACCGCTATGCGGGTCTGCACAGCAGTCTGCGCCTCGACAGCAAGGCGCAGGGCACGAACCTCCCCCACAAGTTCCGAGGTGTTTTCCTGCAGCTCCCCCAAGCTGGTCAGCGTTGCTGCGCTGTTAACAGCAACATCCTGGATGGCATCAGTAATATTGTCCGAGGATGCCAGGCTGTCGGCCAGGCGCCTCATCTCCTCCACGACCTCGGCCAGGTGCTGATTCTGCTGGTCCTGCTGTCTGACCAGCTCTTCCGGCAGGACCTTATGAACACCCCTGGTCTTGCACGTCGCCTTGCGGGGAGTGGCAGGGGTCCGGGCATAAGGGGAGGATGTTGAGGGGCCGGAGATGAGGGGGGGGGAAAGAGAGGGACTGGAGAGGTTGGAGGGGGACGCTACAGGTAGAGGAATAGCCTGGGCTGGTCCGGCCAACCCACCATCCTCCTCCACAACAACATAGAGGGCCTGGTCATGGACTACCACACCCTCCTCAACCACCTCCTCCGTTGAGGTGTGCCCACTTCCCTCCAAGTCCTGTTCCAGGGGGGCAGCCAGAGGGACTGAATCTTCAGGGGATGGATCCTGATGGGCCCTGGCATCAACAGATGGCCCCGCTCCCTCCTGCACATCTGTGGATGACACAAAAGATGCCCATGTTGGTGGAGCCACACACTTGGCACATGTTCCCTTCCACCCCCATACATGTACACAACAGATAGAATATAAAACACACTTACCTGTCCTCACGGCTGGCTTCTGGGACTCATAGCCCCCAACTCCCTCTACCTGCTCCGTCTGTAGGCAGCGGGCAACCACCTTCTCCTCCTCAGTCAGGCGGACAGGGCAGGGTGGGCCCCCTCCAGTGCCCTTGGCATGCCGAGCTATGGCAGCCAGCTTGCCCTTCACATGACGCCGCAGGTCATTCATTTTCTTCTGAATGTCCTGCGGTGTCCGGACCTCATGAGAGAGGGCATTGACCTGGCACGCGACCCTCATTAAAATCTGATCCCTCCGGGACTTGCTGGTCCGGGCACTGTCAGCACCATGGAGCCGCGAATCAAACTTCTCCATGGCCCTGACGACAAGGGCCCTCTCCTCTGGGGAGAAATTCTTCTTCCTCCTCTCCTTAACCACGGTTGTCATCCTGTCCAGCACAAACTTTGGCCGTCACTATCCAAAAAATGGGAGACGTTTGCGCTGCACGGGCGCATGTGTGGGCGCATTATATACCCTGCGCCGGCGCATCGTAGGGAGGCTTTGCGCATGCGCAGAAGGCATCCACGTCACGGCGCGGGTCAACCACGTCATGGCGCGGGTCATCCATGTCACGGCGCATGCTCCGTTCGTCCCGGCCTGCATTTGCATGGGGTCACGCTTCATTATAATGCAACACGCCCACTTCCCTCCTACTTTGGAGTTGCGCCGGATTACGCCCATGATTTTACGCGACGCAGGCGCATCTTGGAGCGCATTTACTTAGGGAATACGGTACTTGCCACTCCGTGTTACGTCGGCGTAGTGCATCTGAGATGCGCAACGCCTGCATAATTAGGCGCGCATCTACGAGAATCTGGCCCTTTATTTAGTGAGAGGTGCTTTGATTGGCATTCAGAGTGCTTTAAAAAAGCATGTCCAATGCCACATTTTGAAGCAAGCGTAAGGCCTGGTACACACCTAGATGCATTTTCCGGGTGTGTTTTGCATTTTTCACAAGCGTTTATGATACATTTTAAATTTTTGGGAGGTGTCCGTTGTTTTGCGGGACAAACCAGCAAGAATTAAGTAGAAACACATCAAAAATTCAAGCCCTGCATTTTTGGTGCATTTTTTTTGCATTCCCACTGTGCTTCTATTCACGTCTATGGAACCAAAAACACAACCTGTGTCAGGAAAAAGTCCCTGACCCTTAAAAAAAAAAATGCACTGTTGGAAAGTGCACAGATTTGAATGTGACCCATAGGAAACGATGTTAAATGGACTTTAATGCATTTCTAAAAGACTGAAAATGCACTGCAAAACACATAGGTGTGAATCAGTCCTTAACAAGCCCTAAGTGTGAATGGATCGTACTGGCCTTTTTTAAACCTCTCAATTATAATGTTTTTCAAAAGTGCATGTGTTGTCGCAACACACCATTCAAATGTTAGTGAACAGCGGTGCCCTTTATTTCCAGTCAGATCAAAATAGAACAAGTCTAACCTCCCCAGGTCTTTCTCCAACGACCCTACTCAGAGGCAGTATTAGGAAAAGCAGTTTGCTTCACAAATTCCTTTACACAATTTACAGTGAGCATGTAGTGCGAAGAATGACATTGGACGCTACTTACATTCTTATAGCTCTGTAGAAATACTTTTCTAGTAGTATCGGAACTGACTTTTGGAGAAACGGGTTAATTATAGTGCCCCCCCACCCCCATGTTGTTGCTGGATGCCCCTCTAATTCAGCCTTTGTCAATCGTTTTGCCCTGGGGAACTTTTCAAATATTAGGTAGTGGGGAACCCCTGCTAAAAAAATAACTGTATTGGTGTATAACACACACTCTTTCTCCCTGAAAATCAGGTACAAATATTGTGTGCATGTAATACACTGATACCTGCATTTAGGCTGCCTTAGCGGGGACGGGAAGGGGGGCGGGATGAGTGCCATCAGATTACAAAGAGCGACAGATGTAATACGTAGTCCTGTCTCCTGGACCGACATTGGACCAGTGTTCTGTCTTTCATAGGAGCCGGTCCAGGACTTCATATTAAAGAGGCCCCAGAGTAAACAGGAGATTCTCACTCTGTAATCTGACAGTGCTCGTCCCGCCCACCTCCTCGTCCCCTCTGAGACAGCAGTAATCTGATGTGAGGCTGTAGATGGGCAATGGTGAGGCTGTAGATGGGTAATGGTGAGGCTGCAGATGGGCACTGATCAAGCTGCAGATGGGCAATGGTGAGGCTGCAGATGGGCAATGGCGAGGCTGCAGATGGACACTGATTAGGCTGCAGGTGGGCAACAATGAGGCTGCATATGGGCACTGATCAAGCTGCATTAATAGACAATGGTGAGGCTGCAGGTGGGCACTGATTAGGCTGCAGATGGGCACTGATTAGGCTGCAGATGGGCAACAGTGAGGCTGCAGATGGGCACTGAGCAGGCTGCAGATGGACAATAGTGAGGCTGCAGATGGGCACTGATCAAGCTACATTGATGGGCAATGGTGAGGCTGCAGATGGGCACTGATCAGGCTGCATTGATAGGCAATGGTGAGGCTGCAGACGAGCACTGATCAGGTTGCATTGATAGGCAATGGTGAGGCTGCAGATGGGCCTGGATGAGGATGCATTGATGGCCACTGATCCTTATTTTGCTTCAAAGTTCTTCTATTTAAAATGTACGTTTTTTTTCCTGAAACTTCTCTCTTAAAATGACAGTGTGTCTTATAAGCCTATAATTACGGTAATTGCAGATGAGTTACAGGTATATCTGTGTTGATCTTTGGGTATTTTCGGAGGTCAGTTGTGCTCTGTACTGTGCAAGTGCTGCACCTGTGCAGTACTAAGCGGGCATTATGCGCTGGGGGACAATTCTCAGCAGGACACAGGCAAAAAAAGGTAAGTGAACCAACAATGCACTAGCTTAAAGGATCACTAAAGGATTTTTTTTTTGTTTAGCTAAATAGCTTCCTTTACCTTACTGCAGTCCTGGTTTCATGTCCTCATTGTTCGTTTTTGTTTTGAAGTAGCTGTAATATTTCTCTAATCTCCACACTTCTTGCTTGTCTGGCTCCTTATGAAAAAACTCATGCTCGCTTTTCACTGTGGTCCATGATCAAAGAGGTGTAATTACTATGTGTCTAAAACTCCTCAGAACCAATCAGATTAATTTTAAAAACAAACATTGCCCTGTATTTGTTTGTTTTTGTTCTGTGTGTCTCTTTACTTCACAGAAACATGAAACCAGTATAAAAGTGAAACTAAAACTGCAGGCACATTATATGATTGATTTTTATCTATTTTTAATCATTTTTAAAAGGAATCAGTTAACTTTTATGTCTCTATACCCTGTAAACAGTAATTTCAGCAAAAACATTTTTTTCCTTTAGTGACCCTTTAAGAACCTATTTAGAAAATAAAAAAACAAACCTTTACCACCCCTTTAAGAGGGGATTTTTACTCGCTTCTTGTTGTGTCTCCAGCATGCAGACAAAAAAAAAAGCCTAAGGAGTATTAACCCTTTCTTATCTACAATGACAATTGTAACATTTCTGGTTGTAGATACTTGTACTGCAAATGTTTTAGACTCTGCTTATAAAAATGAAAAGTTCTCTGTCCATCATGGCTCTCTGATCTAGAACGAGTTTGCACATCAGTAGTTCTAATGTCTGTCTGGCTTAACAAACCGCCTGCCTGTTTGAGTTTAGTGATTTAAAGAGTTTTGAAGCCAGGGAAAGCCAGAGAACTAGCATTTTATAATAAGGTCAGCAATGGCAGTCTCTTTATCTCTCAGCATAGGGTAACTTTAAAAGAACAATTTCTACAGTGAAAAGAATGACAAGGTGAAGGGGGTCATTCAAATCTTCAAATATTGTTTTCTATAATGCTTGTATATATATAAAGAAACTGAAAATAAAATTCCCCATAATCAGTGATTATACTCAGGAAATGGGCACTCTAGTTTTGATAAACCTGCCCCACAATGTAGTAATAGCGTTTATACTTTTTACTGTTGCACAAAGTGCTATCTTATTTTTGACCACTAGATGGTGTTCTATCACTCTATTGGGAAATGCAGAACTGAAAGGTGAAAGCACTGACAATATACAGTATACTATATAGAAATCATTTTCATACTCTCCTGTGCTCCCTTAAAATGTTGTAGCAGTTTCCAGATAGTTTAATATACCAAGAGATTTCCTGTCAACCTGACCATAAGGTAAATAAACCCTCTATTTATTTTACCCCTTAATGACTAGGGATATGTCCTATCTTTGTGACCACTGGATGTGTTGCCATATTGCGATTCAGTTGCTAATTACTTGGGCAGCACAATGGTTTAGCAGCTAGCACCAGGGTTGTTGCTTCATATCCTAAACCGTGACACTACCTGCATGGAGTTTGCATGTTGCCCCAGTGCTTGCATGGGTTGGATAATCCAGTTTCCTTATACACTCCAAAGGCATGCTCAAAGGTTATATGACTCCTGTCTAAAATTGCCTTAGTATTTGTATCTATAAATGTGAGTAAGAGACCGTAGACTTTAAGCACCTTGAGGGCAGGGACTGATGAGAATGTACAATATATATTTGCAGAAATTGTCAGCGCTATATAAATGCTTAGAAAAACTAAACTGTAAAAAATAAGCCATTTTTTTCAATTTGTCCTAAAAAAAGTTGTCAACCATCATATTCTTTTAACCATAAAGAACTTCAGACATTTTCTCCCATATGTTTTGATTTCTGGGATAGCAAACATGTATTCACATTTTGCATGTATTACTCATAATACACATGCATATATACATTTCCAGAGTGTGTGTGATTAATATTCAATGAGCAGGACTGAGAATATCATTGAGCACAGCGAGCCTGGGTCTATGGGAGGAAGAACCAAAGAAGCACCTGATCCTTGTATAGTTACTGATCACCTCTTATAATTGTAATAAAGTTCTGAGTCACCAGTTAAATAAAGTAGTATTGAACGCACTGAGAACATTCTTAACAAATCTTGACAGCTTTCAGTGCTGCTGGCCCCTGCTTTCTCAGTGCTGCACCACTGAACTTCCAGTCTTCACAGGACAAAGTTAAAGCGGAGTTCCATCCAAAAGTGGAACTTCTGCTTTAAGCACTCCTCCCCTTACATGCCACATTTGGCAAGTAATTATTTTTTGGGGGGGGGCGAGTGGGTGCTTAGTTTTGAGTGGAACTTCCTGTCCCACTTCCTGCTTCTGCCTACGGGCTGCCTAGGTGATTCCTCCTCTCCCCCTAGGCGGCCCCTCCCTCTGTGCAATCTTCTGGGACCTGTCACAGGTCCCAGAAGATTGCCTGTCCACTGGGAGAGTGCAGCGTGTCTCGCGCATGCACAGTGCGCACCCGGTCGTGGAGCCGCAAGCTGCCCACAGTTTCAATGACAACGCAGAGGAGAGGAGGGGGAGATGAGGGGGAACTTTTTGTAGCTGCTGACTTTTTTTTTTTATTTACAATTTTTATTGGGTGGTATACAGCAGATACAATAAAAGGGTAACTTCGCCAAAACATATAATCAGTAGACAACATCATTAGCATTACTAATACATTGAGGTATACTGTGGAAGGGTAGAGCACATAAATGCGATAAAATAAATAAATAAACAATGCTAAGAAAAGAGTGCCACTACCCCTTCAACGGGTCTACATTAGGGGCAGACTCTCCCCTCCAAAGTAATGGAGAGATCAGCCAGATCATTGGGGGAAGTCTATAACAGTGAGCATTACTAGGTTCTGCGCACACCACTCTTTTATATTATTTTCCAGAGAGAGATAGACAGAGACAGAGGTAGAGACAGAGACAGAAAGAGATAGGTAGGGGAGGGGTTCTTTTAGGACGGGAAGTGGGGTTACAAGGAGGTGGGAGCTGCATCACTTCGCAGGAGCCAAGGTCGACAGACAGTAGGACTCACTGGCAACTGCCACGGCTGGGCATATTTGAGGAATTCATCGGAGAAGCGGAACTGGACCCAATAAAACCATCTGGTCTTGTGTTCCTCCATCTTCAAATGTGAGGTCAAGTCTTCAATTTGCTAGCTGCTGACTTTTAATAAACAAAAAAAAACCTGCAACCTGTGCTTTAACAGTGGACAGTGCAGTCTCCTGTTGGCCTGTTAGCTTGGAGAATGGAGGTAGGAGTATATCGGAGGAGCAGGGGAGTACCTTGCGATCCTAGGCTATGGGGTTGTGTGTTTCTATTGATGCATGTACAGTACCTGTCACCGAGAATGTGTCTCCAGCACAACAGCATCGCGCTGATTCTCGGCGACAGGGTGCCGACATCTCGCACTCGCTGGAATAGAAAAAGCACTTTCCAGCGAGCGCGTCATAGAAGCAACAGGGATCCGACTTGGATTCCCACCAATTCTACACACGGCGCTTGGTATGAATCATGAGGGGGAAGTCCACGCCAAAATTTTAAATAAAAATCCGGCATGGGTTCCCCCCCAGGAGGCATACCAGGCCCTTAGGTCTGCTATGGATTGTAAGGAGAACCCCCGCTACGCCGAAAAAAAAACAGCGTGGGAGTTCCCCCACAATCCATACCAGACCCGTATCCAAAGCACGACGCTCGGCCGGTCAGGAAAGGAGTGGGGACGAGCAAGCACCCCCCCTTCCTGAGCCGTACCAGGCTGCATTCCCTCAACATGGGGGGGTCAGGTGCTCTGGGGCAGCGGGGCGCACTGCGGCCCCCCCACCCCAGAGCACCCTGTCCCCATGTTGATAAGGACAGGGCCTCTTCCCGACAACCCTGGCCGTTGATTGTCGGGGGCTGCGGGCAGGGGGCTTATCGGAATCTGGGAGCCCCCTTTAATAAGAGGGCCCCCAGATACCGGCCCCCCACCCTAGGTGAATGAATATGGGGTTCATCGTACCCCTACCCATTCACCTGGAGGCAAAGTGTAAAAGTAAATAAACACAACACAGGGTTTTTAAAGTAATTTATTAGTCAGCTCCGGGCCCCCCCTCTTCTTTAGCTCTTTTACCAGGGGGGGCCTTCTTCTTCCGCTCTCCAGGGGTCTTCTCCATTCTGCGGGGGTCTTCTTCCATTATCTCCGCTCTCCTGACCGGCCGAGCGGCATACTTTGGATACGGGTCTGGTATGGATTGTGGCGAAACTCGCACGCCGTTTTTTTTCAGCATAGGGGGGGTTCTCCTTACAATCCATAGCAGACCTAAGGGCCTGGTATGCCTCCTGGGGGGGAACCCATGCCGGATTTTTATTTAAAATGTTGGCATGGACTTCCCCCTCATGATTCTTACCAAACGCTGCAGCTAGATTTGGCGGGAATCCAAGTCGAATCCTCGTTGCTTCTATGACGGCTTTGTCTCCATCGCGGCAAGCCAGCTCTGCGCTGGCTCCCGCGATGGGGCTCGTAGGTGGTCAATCTCGCTGAGAAAGGGAGCGAGATTGACACAATATCGCGGTCACCTACTGTACACTGCTGAAAAAAATTAAAGGAACACTTTGAAAACATATCATATCTCAACAGGCAAAAATCTAATGCTGGATATTTATACTGATATGGACTGGGTAATGTGTTAGGAATGAAAGGATGGCACATTATTAGATGGAAATGAAAATTATCCACCTACAGAGGGCTGAATTCAAAGAGACCCCGAAAATCAAAGTGATAACATTATGCAGCAAGCTAGTCCATTTTGCTGAAATTTCATTGCAACAACTCAAAATGGTCCTCAGTAGTATGTGTGGCCCCCAAGTGCTTGTATGCATGCCTGACAACATCAGGGCATGCGCCTAATGAGATGACGGATGGTGTCCTGGGGTATTTCCTCCCAGATCTGGACCAGAGCATCACTGAGCTCCTAAACAGACTGAGGTGCAACCTGGCTGCACCGGATGGACCGAAACATAATGTCCCAGAGGTGTTCTTTTGGATTTAGGTCAGGTGAGCGTGGGGGCCATTCAATGGTATCAATTTCTTCATCTTTCAGGAACTGGCTGTATGGTCTCGCCACATGAGGCCGGGCATTGTCGTGCACCAGGAGGAACCCAGGACCCACTGCACCAGTGTAGGGTCTGACAATGGGTCCAAGGATTTCATCCCGATACCCAATTGCAGTCAGGGTGCCATTGTGTAGCCTGTAGAGGTCTGTGCGTCCCTCCATTGATATGCCTCCCCAGACCATCACTAACCCACCACAAAACCGGTCATGCTGAATGATGTTACAGGCAGCATAAAGTTCTCTGCGGCTTCTCCAGACCCTTTCACGTATGTCACATATGCTCAGGGTGAACCTGCTCTCATCTGTAAAAAGCATGGGGCACCAATGGCGGACCTGCCAATTCTGGTGTTTGATGGAAAATGCCAATCAAGCTCCACAGTGTCTGGCAGTAAGCAGAGCACACTAGAGGACGTTGGGCCCTCAGGCCACCCCATGAAATCTGTTTCTGATTGTTTGGTCAGAGACATTCACACCAGTGGCCTGCTGGAGGTCATTTTGTAGGGCCAATTAACCTGTCTAACAATGTGCGTTAAAAACAGGGGTTTTGTCCGCACGTATTTGCAAACGCATGCGTGAGCCACAGAGCCGCGCCAAGGCACCCCATAATTCTGTGGTCCTAACACTAACAGTGAGTGTCCTCACAATGGAGGCACATGCATTTTAATGGATAGATAGGGGCAGGTGGACTGAAGGGGAGCCACCCCTCCTTAAAGGTACAGAAGCACACCAAGCACCCAGCATATAGCACAATGGCTGCAAAGGTGTTGGTGCACTGCTGGACCAAAATCACACCAGTGAAACAAAACGTATCCACCGCCCCCATCTATGGCTGGCAATCACAGTAAGTGGCAATGGAAGGCTAAAGCAGATAACAACAAGACCTGGGGAATGTCAGGGAATAACCAAGCCTACTTACCGACCAGCTAGGCAGAACAACCAATTAACCTGTCTAACAATGTGCGTTAAAAACAGGGGTTTTGTCCGCACGTATTTGCAAACGCATGCGTGAGCCACAGAGCCGCGCCAAGGCACCCCATAATTCTGTGGTCCTAACACTAACAGTGAGTGTCCTCACAATGGAGGCACATGCATTTTAATGGATAGATAGGGGCAGGTGGACTGAAGGGGAGCCACCCCTCCTTAAAGGTACAGAAGCACACCAAGCACCCAGCATATAGCACAATGGCTGCAAAGGTGTTGGTGCACTGCTGGACCAAAATAAACACCACAGGTGAAACAAAACGTATCCACCGCCCCCATCTATGGCTGGCAATCACAGTAAGTGGCAATGGAAGGCTAAAGCAGATAACAACAAGAACCTGGGGAATGCCCAGGGAATAACCAAGCCTACTTACCGACCAGCTAGCAGAACAACCAATTAACCTGTCTAACAATGTGCGTTAAAAACAGGGGTTTTGTCCGCACGTATTTGCAAACGCATGCGTGAGCCACAGAGCCGCGCCAAGGCACCCCATAATTCTGTGGTCCTAACACTAACAGTGAGTGTCCTCACAATGGAGGCACATGCATTTTAATGGATAGATAGGGGCAGGTGGACTGAAGGGGAGCCACCCCTCCTTAAAGGTACAGAAGCACACCAAGCACCCAGCATATAGCACAATGGCTGCAAAGGTGTTGGTGCACTGCTGGACCAAAATAAACACCACAGGTGAAACAAAACGTATCCACCGCCCCCATCTATGGCTGGCAATCACAGTAAGTGGCAATGGAAGGCTAAAGCAGATAACAACAAGAACCTGGGGAATGCCCAGGGAATAACCAAGCCTACTTACCGACCAGCTAGCAGAACAACCAATTAACCTGTCTAACAATGTGCGTTAAAAACAGGGGTTTTGTCCGCACGTATTTGCAAACGCATGCGTGAGCCACAGAGCCGTGCCAAGGCACCCCATAATTCTGTGGTCCTAACACTAACAGTGAGTGTCCTCACAATGGAGGCACATGCATTTTAATGGATAGATAGGGGCAGGTGGACTGAAGGGGAGCCACCCCTCCTTAAAGGTACAGAAGCACACCAAGCACCCAGCATATAGCACAATGGCTGCAAAGGTGTTGGTGCACTGCTGGACCAAAATAAACACCACATGTGAAACAAACTTTTTGTTTCACCTGTGGTGTTTATTTTGGTCCAGCAGTGCACCAACACCTTTGCAGCCATTGTGCTATATGCTGGGTGCTTGGTGTGCTTCTGTACCTTTAAGGAGGGGTGGCTCCCCTTCAGTCCACCTGCCCCTATCTATCCATTAAAATGCATGTGCCTCCATTGTGAGGACACTCACTGTTAGTGTTAGGACCACAGAATTATGGGGTGCCTTGGCGCGGCTCTGTGGCTCACGCATGCGTTTGCAAATACGTGCGGACAAAACCCCTGTTTTTAACGCACATTGTTAGACAGGTTAATTGGTTGTTCTGCTAGCTGGTCGGTAAGTAGGCTTGGTTATTCCCTGGGCATTCCCCAGGTTCTTGTTGTTATCTGCTTTAGCCTTCCATTGCCACTTACTGTGATTGCCAGCCATAGATGGGGGCGGTGGATACGTTTTGTTTCACCTGTGGTGTTTATTTTGGTCCAGCAGTGCACCAACACCTTTGCAGCCATTGTGCTATATGCTGGGTGCTTGGTGTGCTTCTGTACCTTTAAGGAGGGGTGGCTCCCCTTCAGTCCACCTGCCCCTATCTATCCATTAAAATGCATGTGCCTCCATTGTGAGGACACTCACTGTTAGTGTTAGGACCACAGAATTATGGGGTGCCTTGGCGCGGCTCTGTGGCTCACGCATGCGTTTGCAAATACGTGCGGACAAAACCCCTGTTTTTAACGCACATTGTTAGACAGGTTAATTGGTTGTTCTGCTAGCTGGTCGGTAAGTAGGCTTGGTTATTCCCTGGGCATTCCCCAGGTTCTTGTTGTTATCTGCTTTAGCCTTCCATTGCCACTTACTGTGATTGCCAGCCATAGATGGGGGCGGTGGATACGTTTTGTTTCACCTGTGGTGTTTATTTTGGTCCAGCAGTGCACCAACACCTTTGCAGCCATTGTGCTATATGCTGGGTGCTTGGTGTGCTTCTGTACCTTTAAGGAGGGGTGGCTCCCCTTCAGTCCACCTGCCCCTATCTATCCATTAAAATGCATGTGCCTCCATTGTGAGGACACTCACTGTTAGTGTTAGGACCACAGAATTATGGGGTGCCTTGGCGCGGCTCTGTGGCTCACGCATGCGTTTGCAAATACGTGCGGACAAAACCCCTGTTTTTAACGCACATTGTTAGACAGGTTAATTGGTTGTTCTGCTAGCTGGTCGGTAAGTAGGCTTGGTTATTCCCTGGGCATTCCCCAGGTTCTTGTTGTTGTCATTTTGTAGGGCTCTGGCAGTGCTCATCCTGTTCCTCCTTGCACAAAGGAGCAGATACCAGTCCTGCTGATAGGTTAAGGACCTTCTACAGCTCTATCCAGCTCTCCTAGAGTAACTGCCTGTCTCCTAGAATCTCCTCCATGCTCCTGGGACTGTGCTGGGAGACACGGCAAACCTTCTGGCAATGACACGCATTGATGTGCCATCCTGGAGGAGTTGGACTGCCTGTGCAACCTTTATAGGGTCCAAGTATCGCCTCGCACTACCAGTAGTGACACTGACCCTAGCCAAATGCAAAACTAGTGAAAAACAGTCAAAAAAGATGAGTAGGGAAAAGAAATGTCAGACACCTCCACCTGAAAAAACATTCCTGTTTTGGAGGTCGTCTCGTTGTTGCCCATCTAGTGCACCTGTTGTTAATTTCAATTAACAGCAAAGCAGCTGAAACTAATTAACAACCCTATCTGAATACACCCCTCCCCCTCTGCTACTTAACTGACCAGATCAATATCCCAGGTGTTCTGATTCAAAATTGTTCCTTTAATTTCTTTGAGCAGTGTATTAAAGATAAAGAAGCTTCATCCTCCGTAGTGGATTAAATCAGCAGTTGAAAGTGCTTAAAAGATGAGGGTTTAATAACAATTTAAAATATGAAAATGTTCTATGTAAAAATAAGTGATCCTAGCAAAAGAATGTTGCTTTGGAAGCCAAACGTTTTGTTCCCAGAGGCTAGAGTACTGAATTGCTATATGTGTTGATGGTGGTAAAAGTAAGCCACTAGAAAAACACACAAAAATTTGGCCCAAAAAACTTTTTGCCATACTATGTACACCAGTACAGACATCACTAAATCTTACTCCAAATGTCATGAGACTTAGGGTCCTTTCACACGGAGCGGACCATTTTTCGATCCGCTCCGTGTGTGTCCGTCGGCTCAGCGGGGATCCCCACTATGCAGGGACCGCCCTGTCTCTCCTCCGCTCTTCCCTATGGGGAATCGGATAAATACGGACCGTGTGTCCGTTCTCATCCGATCCGATCCTTCAGACGGAAGAAAAATAGGGTTTTCTTCCGTCTGAAAAAACGGATCTTTGCGGAGGCGGGTCATTACGGACGTTAGCGGATGCATCATCCGCTAACGGCCGTGATCACATAGGGTACCATTACAAACGGGTGGACGAACGGTCCGCCCGTGTGAAAGGACCCTTAGTCAGAGGCAACAGTGCCTTCGATCCAGGACCGATCCTAGGGTCACAGGCGCCTGGGTGCATAAATATTTCTGGCAATTATTATGGCAATGACTCAACCACAGAGATGTTCCCCCACAAAGTCTTCATTACCCTGGGATACTTACATGATCTCTTAACAATAAACAAAATACAGGAAGAAAAGCAGAGTACTTTATTGGGACCTGGAGGGGGAGCCTCTGTGATGGACACAGAGAGGGCTTCTGTTAGAGAGTCTGTTAGATGTTCGGCGCCCCCAACTCTACAGGCACAGGAGTGCCTAGGCACCTTCACACACCAGGAAGTGGACTGCTAATTTGCAGGAAAAATAAAAGGTCAATTTATACAAGGTGCTGCTTCAGTCACAGCAGGGTGAAGAATCACTAAAGAAAATAAATGTAACGGAGGAACAAAAAAATGTACAACAAATGCATCACAAAAGTTCATAATTAGGTGAAGCCTGGGCTGTAGTCCTTTCTCATTCACAGCCTGTAAATAAATGTCCCCCAGCACAATGCCTTATTCTCAGAATATGTTTACAAATGTCCCTAATTTCAAAGGCAGCAGCCAACACTTTGCTAGCTGTAATCAAGTGGTTCCTGATTTTTTCATTACTATGTCACCTAGCTGGACGCTTCAATGAAAAAAAGTTTTAACATTGCCACCTACAGACTACAGTGCCATCAGTTTTAGGCCTCATGCATACAACTGTTTGGCCTGCCAAATGTCTGCATTTTTGGTTGCCTGTGGATGAAATTTGAAGCGGCTGGGCACTGTACTGAGCAGTAATTAATTTAGAGCCTTTGCAGGTAAAGTGACAGTTTCTCTTGAAAGCGTAAGGGGGACCATGGGGGAATCTGTAAGCTTTTGTCCTTCCAGGATCCTGTACCCAGGCCTGAGCAGCCATTTGCCTGAACACTTAGGCTGTAGGTGGGACATAGATGGATCGAAATTCAGCAAGTTTAGCAGGAACCGACCAAATTGTGATCCGTCTATGGGCAGGCTGGTTGTACTAAAGTCGATTCATCGATTCAGTACAACCAGCAGTGGCGGAATTATAGGGGTCGCTGAGATTGCCATGGCGACCGGGCCCCTTTCTGCTGGGGGCCCTCGGGGGCCCTTTATGACTATCTATCTACTGAGGGGGTTAATATGTGTGTGTGTGGTGCGTGTATGTATGCATGTTTGTGTGCATATGTATGTGTGTGTGTGTGTGCATATGTATGTATGTGCGTGTGTGCGCGCATGTATGTATGCATGTGTCATGTATGCCACCCTCTCTCTGCAGCCACTCCGTCTATGACCAATGGATAGATTCATGCATAGCATGAATCTATCCGTGACCACCGCTGCCACCACCATATTTAGGTGTCCGGCCCCTTTTCGGGTGCCAGGTGCCTGCATCACAGTGGGTGGATGTTTTTGAGGCACCTGATTAGAGCCATAGGCTCTAATAGGCTTCAAAATAGGTGAACTGCCAGCGCCATGCTGGGCGCTCACAGTCCACCCAGGTGTGTTGGAAAGGGGAATTAATATTCACTTTCCTAACACTGAACCACCTCTCCGGGTCTGTTACCCATCACCTGATTGGCTGAAACGATCAGGAGGAGAGGACGGGAGATGAGAACAGCAGGAGACGCATGGAGGACCCTGCACGTGGCCGTCACCCGCTGCCCCACCGAGACAGGGTAAGTGCCGGGCGAGCAGGCGGAAGGTATTCACAGTGGTAACATTAGATTGCCATAATTGCAGCATTTGATGGCACACTGGCAGCATTTAATGGGCACACCAACATTTTATGGGCACACTGGCGGCATTTAATGGGCACAGTGGCAGCATTTGATGGGCACAGTGATGTCATTTGGGCACAGTGGCAGTGTTTAAATGGGCACAGTGGCAGCGTTTAAATGGGCACAGTGGCGGCTTTTTATGGGCACAGTGGCAGCATTTTATGGGCACAGTGGCGGCATTTCATGGGCACAGTGGTGCCGTTTGATGGGCACAGTGGTGGCGTTTCATGGGCACAGTGGTGTCATTTGATGGGCACAGTGGTGGTATTTGATGGGCACAGTGGCGGCATTTGATGGGAACAGTGGTGGTGTTTGATGGCACAATGGCAACTTTTGATGGGCACAGTGGCTGTAAATGATGGGCACAGTGGCTGTAAATGATGGGCACAGTGGCTGCAATTGATGGGCACAGTGGCTGCAATTTATGTTTTTTTTTTTTTTTTTTTAGTTTGCTTGTGCCATCCTAAAAATGTGGAGCACCATCCACCACTGGTTTATATGTGCGTGCATATGTGCATTTATATATGTGTGTGTTTTTATGTGTGTGTGTGTGTGTTTTTACATGTATATATGTGCTTTTAATCCTGACCCCCCATATGTGTACAATCAGAAACAATTGTTTTTATAGTTCATAGTACCAGCAAAAAAATGCTGTGCCTCCAAAAAGTGATCCATGCTCAGATCGTCTTTCAGAGGCATTTGACAGATGGTAAAGGGGCCGCCTGTTTTAACCTCTTAAATGCATCATCACTATGAAGCGTAGCCCCATTCACCTAGGTGTATACTTCAAGGGTGCCCTGACTGGAAAAAAGATTTGTGAAACACTGACATAGAGTAACCAACCCCCCCCCCCCCCATTTTCCTCCTGCAGCCGCTAAATGCCTGCGAGGGGGAGACTAAGAGAAGCAGGGGGAAAAGGGGCCCTGTTCCGCCACCGGGCTTGGCGAAAAGAGCTCTGTCCAGGGGTCAGGGGGGCCCTTCATGATTTCTTGCACCGGGGGCCCTAAAGGTTCTAGTTACGCCACTGACAACCAGCCTGACGTTTTTTTTTTTATCCTGTTTGTTCACTGCAGGTGGTTATTGCTGCCGGCAGTGATCATTGTATTCTGACAGCTGGGAAACATCCGATAGCACAGTCAATGTTGATGGTGGAATCGAACCTGAGGTTGAAGGAAAGAAAATTGTATAGTGTATGACTTAAACAAAGATTATATATCTGTGAAAATAGTAAATGAACATAAAATAAAAAACAGCAGCTGCACACAATGTCCAGACACCTGACATACAATAAATAAACAAAATACAGTACAATAAAGGAAAAATATGTATTTTTAAAAGCTTGCATTTTGAGTTTTGAGCTGTCCAACTATAACTGGAAAGGTTCTACTTATGTATTTATTTTTTACAGTAATGAAATGTAAGCTGGTGTCCACCAGGTGGCATTGCAACACATCTTATATTTCAAAGGATGGCAGACGCTGGAATGCCCAGCCATAAGCCTGCAGCACATACTCTAGATTTATGAAACAGACTGATGAAACACTGCCCAGAGACAGAGAGAGACCACTGTCCTGCAGAGCTGATGGGAAACAAGCTGTCTAATAACTTTCATATTAAATCAAGTCTGTACCTTTGCAGATTCAGATTTCCATATTGCCTATGGATAGGGTTGGGTAATTAATTGGCATATAAGGCTTCTCACAGATTGTAAAACCTTTCAGGACAAAATTTCACGTTGTTTGGGGACATTGCAAGCTTCCAGGGAATAGATTGTTAACATGATAAATGGTTGTATACGGTGCACATTGGATTTATTAGTTCAATGGAAAGTGCTTATGAGCATTAAACATTCTAGACTTTTATTCTACAATTTTAGGTAGAATAAAAGTGTTACGTGGCTCTTTTTAATATTTTGGCCCGCTATACAAACAAGGTCTAGTGCTTGCATAATGGCCCTCTTTCATCTTTTTGATAAATGTAGGCTGTATTGTACTAATTTATATGGGTCAGCTTTACATAATTGCATTGTCATGCATCCCTGAGCCCTGATGGTATACAGTGCAGAACTGACTCTTTATAAATGTGTTTAGCTAGTCTAAATATGATGCAGTTCACGTGTGTTACTGTTAATTTACTAGTGTTCAATTTTACTTTTGTCAACACAAACTTACACAAACTGCCATCTCTATCTGCTGTATGCTCATGTGACATTCTTGAGCTGTCTATGGGTTCTGGTAAAAGCATATAAGCACTACGGGGCAGATTCACAGAGAAATGGATTATCGTAGCGTAGCAGAAATACGCTACGCCGCCGTTTTTTACCTTGCTCTACGTGGAATTCAGGTAGATTTTCTACGGTAAACGACGGCGGCGTAGTGTATTTCTCCCGTCACAATCCATATAGACGAGTAGGGGGCGTGAAACATTTAAATTAGGCGCGTTCCCGCGGCGATCGATCTGCGCATGCTCCGTTCGCAAATTTCCCGCCGTGCATTGCGCGAAATCACGTCGTGACGTCATTCGTTGTTTATGTAGCGTACTTTACGGGCGATCCACGTCCCGACGAGTTACGTAAATAAAAAAAAAAATTAAATAAATTCGAAGCGGGAACGACGGCCATACTTAACATGGGCTACGTAAAGTTAGAGCAGCAAAAAGCTGCTCTAACTTTACGTATAAAAAAATAGACGAAAACGACTGCGCCGCTCGCTCGTTTGTTCGTGAATCCCCGTAAAAACACATTAGCATATCCCGACGCATTAAAACGACGCGAACTCCTCCCAGCCGCCGCAAATAGATGGCAGCGTAGATCCGAAGGCTTACGAAGACGTAAGCCTCTCGGATCGAAGCCCGAAGCCGGCGTATCATGGTTTGAGAATTCAAACTAGTGATACGCCGCGGGAAATTTGAAATTACTCCTGTCTAACACCAGTTAGACAGGCGTAATTGTTTTGTGAATCTGCCCCTACATTCTGGCCACCATGTCTCCCTGATCGTTGAAGTCCTTATTTGCAGTCTCACCAGACGCAATTTTATCAGTAACCACTAGGGAGCGTCTGGAAGAAAAACAGCCGTTGAGCCTGTGCCTGTGTGTGTCTGGGGGTGAGAGTATCTGTGTGTGCTAGGAGTATAAGTCTGGATCTGTTAGGCCCTGTACACACGATCAGACATGTCTGATGAAACTTGTCTGACGGTCTGATGTGCGTACACACCATCGGACCAAAATCCGATCAGACCAGAATGCGGTGACGTAGAACACAACGACGTTATGAAAAAATGAAGTTCAATGCTTCCAAGCATGCGTCGACTTGATTCTGAGCATGCGCGGGTTTTTGGTCCGATGCTTTTGTGTACTAACCATCGAACCTGTCCGACGGACAAGTTTCCATCAGACAGATTTTAAAGTATTAAAACTTTGGTCCGATGGAAAACGGTCCGATAGGCCGTATACACCATCGAATTGGTCCGATGAAACCGGTCTGCAGACCACTTTCATCGGACATGTCCGATCGTGTGTACGCGGCCTTAGTAATCTTAGTGTGTATCTGTGTAGACCAGCAGGACTAGTGTGTCTGAAATTTCTAAACACAAGGCAACTGTTACTATGGGAGTTGATTTACTAAAGGCTAATAGACTGTTCACTTTGAAAGGAAAGTTGCACCTTAGAAGGGAATGTGCCTTGGAGCTTAGTGAATGTGGTAAAGTTTCACATTTCAAAAAATGCTTAATCATGTGTAAGGAAAATGTAAAAAAAAAAATGCATTTTTGCTTACACACGAGGGACACTATGTATCAGTTACATGTGTGTGCATGTAGGGGACACTCTGCATTAAGGTGACCAGATTTTCTAAATGAAATCTGAGGACACCCTTTTGACCTTACCCACTTCTTTTTGGGGTGAGGCAAACCAGGGGATGGGCATAATAGAGGTGCTTGAAGCACGCTACACCAAATGTTGGGTGTGGTCAAAATGCGCTATTATTGGGAGACCCCGCCAGGAGTAGACAGTGATTATTGCTAGAAGCAATAGCAGCCGCTAATGATAATCACAGGTAAAATCCAGCAGGCTGGCTGTACCCAAGTTGATTGATCAATCAACTTGGTACATTCAGCCTGCCCATACAAGGTTGAAATCCCAGACGGTTCCTGCTGAACCACCCAAGATTCGAAACGTGTAGGGCCTGTGTAAGCCTACTTTGCTCAAGAGTCAGGAGTGCATATCATGCACAAGTGTGCGAACATAGAGGTAAAAGATAAGTAAAGCACAGGGTGCCTCTCAAACAAGAATTCCAGTGTCCACAACCACAGATGAAATCAGTTGACGTGTTTCACGTGTTGACTGCGAGTGGAGCCGAGCGTAGCCGAGTACACAGTATGATCGGCTCAGCTCCGTCTATGTCAGCGGCACTCAGAAACAGCGGTACGATCGGCTCAGCTCCGTCTATGTCAGCGGCACTCAGAAACAGCGGTACGATCGGCTCAGCTCCGTCTATGTCAGCGGCACTCAGAAACAGCGGTATGATCGGCTCAGCTCCGTCTATGTCAGCGGCACTCAGAAACAGCGGTACGATCGGCTCAGCTCCGTCTATGTCAGCGGCACTCAGAAACAGCGGTACGATCGGCTCAGCTCCGTCTATGTCGGCGGCGCTCAGAAAGAGCGGGGATCGGCGTATAACACTCACCTACGAACTTCCACTGGTCTTAAGGGGAAAAAAGTGCGTGTTATATGCCGATAAATATGGCACTTGCAGGGTGGGGAGGAATCTGTTTTATTAGATGGAGCATGTCACCTCTCAAGCACACCCCCCCCTGCTTCTCTCTGCACAGGCAATCACCAACACGCTCATGTGACAGGTAATGTCATTTAGAGGTAGCTGCCAGCAGAGGGCTCTCCAGTCATAGTTCAGTATTGTAATGTCACAAAGTGCCACTGGTTTCAACTGCTACTGAATTGCAAATTCCAGAAATGTTGCCAAGACAGAGTACCCTGCATCCGCATGGGCTGGGGACGCCATTATTAAAAGAGAAGTAGGGAATGGCGGCGATCTGCATTTTTTTTCGGGACTGAGACATTATAGCAGACTCATTGGACACTTTTGACACATTTGTGGGACCATTCACATTTATACAGTGAACAGTGCTATAAATATGCTTTGATTCTGTATAAATGTGACTGGCAGTGAAGAGGTTAACCACTAGGGGGCGGGGAAGGGGTTAGATGTATGTCCTATTGAGTGTTCTAACTGTAGGGGGAGGGGGGTGACTGGGGGGGGTGACCGATTGTGTCCCTATGTACAAGGGACACAGATAGGTCTCCTCTCTCCCTGACAGGACGTGGAGCTCTGTGTTTACACATAGAGCTACACATCCCTGCTCAGTTACTGGGCAATCGTGGGTGCCCGGCGGCCATCGCGGCCACCGGGCACGTGCATTGAGTTCCCAGTAACGCGATTGGTGCTCCCTAGCGGCTTTGAATGACAGGACATTATATGACGTCATGCATCCCCTGTAGCCATTCTGTGGTGAAGGGGTTAAGACATAAGCATAATAACAATATACTCTGACAAGTATTTAAAACGTCCATCAACATTTTTTACCTTCTCTGTCCATCATTTTAAAATGTGTCCTCTTCTGTAGCCATCCACCCCTTGCACGATTTAACAGTAATACAGCCGCCCCTTGCAGAGCCATCCGCCCTGTACACCATATAACAGTAATAAACCCGCCCCTTGCAGATCCGCCCCTTGCACGAGATAACAGCAATACACCAGCCCCTTGCGCGAGCATCGATAGCGTGCCGCTGCATCGTGGTCATTGCGCAGGCGTCCTGTAACAGGTGACTCACAGTTATTCATCTTTGGCTAACTTCAGAGGCTCCGTTGTGGTTCTACTGCGCAAACGCTGCGCCTGCGCAGTAAAGGGGGGTCACTATCCGCCGTGGATCTTTTTCGGCAGGACACTGGCCGGGACGACAGGATTTTTTTACCCCCTGTTGTCGCTGCGCCACGCCTACACCCACTGCCACCCTGAGACCTGGCCTCGGTGGCCTTGGTGGCCTTGTCATGTATCTGGCCCTGTGTACAGTAATCTCTAGCAAACAATCAACAAGTAGAAATCATGTGCTGTAACCTGCCGTAATGTGTGCTGTAACCTCCAGCAACCAGTCAGTAAGTGGTAATGATATGCTGCAACCTCTGGCAACCAATCGCACTCACTGCCTGATCTGATACAGTAAACTGATTTTAAGTCTAGCTGATATTTATTGTATGTCTCAGAGCACATGGAGGGTGAAATTGCAGGGGGGGGGGGGCAGGACATTTTTGCCCAGGGTCCAATCAATATTAAAGACAGCCCTGACTATAGTGTTGTGCATAGTGTCTTAAAAAATAAAAAGAACAGATTTGTTAACCTGAAGTGACACAAGTGAATTTTGGATACCACTGTGCTTCCCTCTGTATACTGTCCCCTAATGTCACTAGTGTGACATTGCTGAATGAAATCTTAATGTCTGTGTAATGTACTGTGTTTCCCCGAAAGTAAGACCTACCCCAAAAATAAGCCCTAGTTTAGGCTGGTTGTGGGCTGCTGGAGTCCGATCTATTGCTGCTAGAGTCCTCCCCTTTCCACAGCTGTCAGCGGAAGAATTCAGCCCCTCCCTCTGCAAGGCTCCATGCAGGTAGAAGAGATAAGGTGGGTCACAGAAGTGCCGAGCCGTGCTTAGCTAATCCCCACTGCTCTCCTTTTCTGCCAGCTGTCATCGAGGGATCTTGGGCTCCCCTCCCTCTGTAGTGCTTGTGCCAGGGAAGAACAATCTGGTGGGTCACGGAAGCGCCGAGCGGCACTGTGGGAAGGTATGTAACATGGTTAGAGTGCAGCGACACATACCCTTTGCATTATAGTCTGCTGTGGTGGCAAGGATTCTGGCAGTTTGTAAGCACTTTTATTCTGTGCACACTGGGGATTAAATTGCAAGCCCTACCCAGAAAATAAGCCCTAGTGTGTTTTTGGTTGCAAAAATTAATATAAGACCCGGGCTTATTTTTGGGGAAACACTGTATAACCTGCAGTGTGCTTAGACATTGCTGCATTAGTTCCATAGTTTTAGTAGTGCTAGCTATTATAAGTACAATAGGATTTTTTGCATATTGTATTTCTTGTTATATACTTTCCTAATCTTTTTTTTTTTTGTAGTTATGCGTAATTGGGACACAGTCAGCTTTACATGGAAACCCTGTGTGTAGAGATGTGAATGCTTGCAGTGGTAATACTGATGATGACGTAACTTCTGGGAAATCACAAGCACCTGACTTGCTGATCGTATCATTAGTATTCCAGAGCTTTACAGATGGGGCACCTTGTGCCCTGTGACAAAACCTGCATTAACAGATGCCTGGCCAACAATTTTGGCTGCACTTCAGCCAGTAACAGAGAGAGACAGCTGAGCAGCAAGTGTCCTCTCCTCCTGTTGCTTTGATGGATTTGTTGCTGCCGTCTCTTTGACGTGACCCTCAAAGAAAGGTCATTATCTGTCTCTGGGTACAGATTTCTGCCTTTATATACATTGCTGTGAATTTCCATCCAAACGTGTCCTGCCTTTCACAAGATAATGCCACTGAATAACCTGTACATAGATTTAAACATTGGCAGCTGTGTGACCAGAATTGCACACATGGAAGATTTTGTTTTAATCAATAAAGATATTTGAAATTATTTGCAATATTGCACCATTCTAGACATTACTCGTGTGTTGGATGTGGGCCAGGTTATATCAATATTCTTATTTACAGCTCAGGTAATCAATCAGCTGACTTTTCATTGATGCTTTAAAATACCATGGCAGTCAATTGTTCCAATAGGGCAATTATTTCCCCTGAAAGTGCCCAAAATAATTAGTTTTGGCAAACCACTAACTTAAAGAGTGACTCTACTTTTGTTGGGAAAATCCTCTCTTGGTGATCAATGTACATTGATAGGATTTTAACAAACCTTATAGCACAGCAGATTTCTATTTTTTTGTTGCGCTGAAGAAATAGCGCTTTGTTACACCAGACTGATACTCATTATGAACACGAGGGTCTTTTTCACTATTAATCACCTAATTGACTTTCTGTGTTCTAATGAGGAAAGCTGCAGTGTCTGCATTTCTTTAAAAATATTTAATCCTTGGGGAATATCGCATCCAAATGTACATTTCTGTTACAGGAGCTGCCTAAAATCTGTATCCTAAATCGGCCATAGACAGAGTGATTGATTATCTTTCCTGCAACCAGGGCTGCTAATAGAAATCATGGGGCCCTGTACAGCCTACCTGAAGGGGCCTCCTTCAGCTCCACCACTGGTTCCTCCTTCAGCCCCACCCCTGTCTTCGTCCCTGGCCCCTTTCTAGATGCCATATTGTGCTGCAGACAGTGCCACCCTCAGAAAGACGATGTTCGGTCATGGTGGCTGGAGGATTTTTTTTTTACATTAATGCCTGGGCCCCCCTGCTGGCCAGGCCCGGTACAACAGGACCAAATGTACTGGCCTATCAGCGGCCCTGCCTATAACCGCAGGTTGCATCAAAGACGATCTCTTGAAAACCAATAGTTTTAACACTGTTTTTAGAAAATGCCAAAGATTCAGTTGAAAAGCAGCTTCAGACTAAACTTTTCCTCAATAGATTGCTTTTTAGAGGGAAGTGGCTTCTAGGCATTCAAAAGGCAAGCCTGCCGACCTCCTGAATGCCTGTTTTCCTTCCGTCTTTTTTTGTAGAACAGACATTTGGGATGCGGCACAACTACAAACCAAGTGATTGATAAAAAAATAAAAATAAACACGCACTTGTACACCCCCCCCCCCCTAAAAAAAAATAAAAAAAAACCACCAAGATTTTTTTTTTTTTTATAGCTGCAAACACATATAAGAAGGCATCCTTCCCAGTGAATATAAAGATCAAAGTGTTGCGCTAAAATTTTAAAATAAAGTAACAGTAATAAGTGAAAACATAAATTCATGTATTGCATGTAGTAATAAATGACTACTTGCACTACATGAATTTATTTTGTCACTTATTACTGTTACTTTATTTATTATTTAAACCAAATGATTGACTTGAGTGTGTGAGTTTTCCACCAGTGATCTCAACAAGCCACATTACATTTTCTGTGGAAAGTGTACAGCTCCCTCTGGCTTTATGCTAGATTTTAGATTAGCGGTCAGGGGGCAGTAAAACAACAGCTTTACAACCTGTTTTTACTGTCCCCTTGATGCCTGGATGAAACAGGCCTTACATTTAAGTTATAGCTTAAAGTGGATGTAAACCCCCATTTTTTTTTTTAAGACTCATATATGTTACAGCAGAGGATGGCATTTCATCTGTGCCCAGTCTTGCCACAGAGAGTTAATCCAGCTCTTAGCTATCTTCTTATCGTTCTTCCCCCTTGCTGTAAGTGACAGGTGATTTCCTTATCTCATGCACCAGTGTGAGCGAGGCATTCTGTGTACTTCATTGGCTGCTCCACACCTCAGCATGATTGGGCATGCTGAAGTCATGTGGTGACTTTCCTGGATTTTAACTGGATGTTAGTGATCATGGAGCATAATCCACGAGACCAGCAGAAGTTCAGTGTAAGAAATATTGATGCCTGGCCAAGGGGAGTGTAGAGGTGGGCGAGGAGTCTAATGACATCAAGACTCCACCCACCGAGCACAGGACAAAAGACCTGCCCATAGAATCCAGAGTATTGCAGGGCTCCAAACAGCTAAAGGGGAGATATTTGACAGGTAAGGAGGCATGTATATCCTTATAGATATGCACTATGGAAGTAATTTAGAAACGATGAGAGTGGGTTTACATCCACTTTAATGTAACCTGGATCAAGAGAAGTATGTAGGGTGTAATTTACTACTGCCCCCTCCTGAAAAGTTAGTTGTTGCCATTGCACTACTCTAATCGCTTCAATACTTTCTGAGTTGTTGCCCTGGAACAGTATAAAGAGCGAAAGTCCTCACTTCATTCGAATTTCACTAACTGGGCACTTGTTCTTGGACAGTACACGAGTTATGCCCTGTACACACAATCGGGCTTTAGCCCGACCAAACTCACATCAGAATTCCAATGAAATTCTATCGGAGGAAAAAGAGAACATGTTCTCTATGTAATCTCTAATGTAATTCATCGGAATTTCCGATGGAATTTTTCCGATGGGGCATACACATGATCGGAATTCCCGATGGAATAAGATTGTCTGACTTTTATCATCAGAAATTCCGATCGCCTGTACGAGGCTTTAGAGGAGTAATCTGACTGCCAGACAACCTGCATTTTTAGAAGGAGGTGAATGTAGCCTTCATATTGCTATAACAACATTATTTTTTAAAACTCGTATGTAATGAGTCCACCTTTTGTATGTAAGGGTCCCACCTCCTTTGTGGTCCTATTGAATCTCGTTCACACTGCCTTCTGGCTCCTCTTTCCATCCACGGCTGATCGCCTGATTTACCACTCATTGCTGGGATTCCGTTGAAGCTTGATTCAGCTCCCGATCCACACAGAATCTGAGTTGTTTTCCTCTCCCTTACCTGCCCGTGTGGACTTCACAGGGGACACATGAGGATTCCATCACTGCAGCAAACTTTCCAACCAGCCGGTCTATTGGCCGCCTCCATAAGGTATCACTATAGTGCTGAACAAGCTGACTGTTGACCATCTATGCAAAGGAAAATTTAATTGTTTTTTAACATATTCATCTATAGCTACATTAAATCGATAAATAGTTCTGCTTATTGATTTTTGCCTGATCATTTTGTCCGCACAAGACTTGGCCCAAATATCACTTTTTTTTGTATGTCTTTTTCTGGTTGTACACCTTTCTTATGTAATGAGTCCAAATTTTTTGAAACTACATGGTACAAGTCAAACTAGTACTATGATAATTGTCCTTAACCACTTCAATACCAGGCACTTATGCCCCTTCCTGCCCATGACAATTTTCAGCTTTCAGCGCTGTCACACTTTGAATGGCAGTTGCGCAGTAATGCAACATTGTACCCAAATGTCATTTTTATCACTTTCTTCCCACAAACAGAGCTTTATTTTGGAGGCACTTGAACACCTCCAGGGTTTTTTTTTTAGTTTCTGTCATAAAATGTTGTTTTCCCCTTCACTGACGGGCACTGATGAGGTGGCACTGATGGGTGCTGATGAGGCGGCACTGATGAGTTGGCACTGATAAAGTGGCACTGATGGGCACTGATTAGAAGGCACTGATATGTATAAAATGATTGGCACTGATAGGCGGCACTGATATGCAGCACTAATGGGCACCAATGGGCGGCACTGATATGCAGCACTGATGGGCACTGATAGATGGCACTGATGGGCACTGACAGGTGGCTGTGATTGGCACTGACAGGTGGCACTGATTGTCACTGATAGGCGGTACTGATTGGCACTGACAGATGGCACTAACAGGTGGCACTGAGGGACAGCACTGATGATGAGGTACTGATAAGGTACTGATGAAGATGAGGTACTATGGACATTTTGTTTTTTCTTATGTTTACTTTTGATTTTATTTCATATTAATTTGTTTTGCGCTGCACTATCTTTTTATTAACTGATAAGTACTGACAGGTGTTGCTGGTAGGCAGTGATTGGCACTGTGGTGGGCAGTGATTGGCACAGAATTTAATGTTTTTACATTCCTAGGCACTGGTTGGCACTGGTTGACAGGGATAGCTGCCGATTCGTAAATCTCCCCCACAGTGTCCAATAAAAAGAGGTCAAATCTGGGGTGTCACAATCTGACCCACAAACACAGCTTTTATCTTAATAACCTAATAATGTAATGTTATCAACTTATGAACTGTGGAAGATGTAGGATTGATACTCACAACCAGGTTTACTTTCAAATGAAACACAGAATCTGGTGTGTTGCTATGAAGGGCATCTCCAGTTTCGGTCCAGATTTCATAACATAACCTTAGTTAGAGAGAGAGAGAGAGGGAATTGTCTACCCAGTAATGTATGCAAGCAGAAATGCACTTTGATCAGTATTTGCACAAGGAATTGGGCAGTGGGCACGTATATTTATTTTAAGTTCTAGGAACACCATGTGCTTAGTCGCAGAAAGATGGGCACTCTACAAAAGGTTTTAAAAGGATTTGCATCTGTGTATTCCTATTGTAGAGTACATTTTGGCACACAGCGCACTTTTGAGCAAACAGAGAAAGATGTTTTTTTAAACAGAATTCGTTTTAAAGATGATATTCCGGCAGATGCTAGACAGGTTGAAAGAGTATTGAATAAAACAATGCGTGAGCAATAACAGCTTTATAACAGCAATATTAGGAAACTCGAACATAAAAGAAGTGACTTGTATTAATACCATCATCCTTGGAGGACCCATTAAATGTGTGACATAAAATATTAGCAGTCTAAAGTTCCACTCTTGCACGTACTACAGTATATGAAGTAGTGGAAATATTTTTAAACAATGTGTCACGAAAAACTGTTGTGTGTGCATATACGATCATTTTGAAATAATTCCCTCTACGGTGCAGTTTGCTGTTATTGATTACAGTTCATTGACTATACTTTTTATATTCTATATGTCTTAATAGATATATACTGTATATACTGCACATTTATATATACTGTATGTGTATGTGTGTATATATATATAGACTCATAACCATTGAGAGTTGGGTGTTTTTGCTCTAAAGCTCCATGCACACTTGTGTTTTTGTATATGCTCAAAAAACGCCAAATGTTGGATGAAAATGCCAATTATAGTATTTTTGTGCTAATTTGTAGTACCATTTTAGTAGCTTTTAGCTTTTTGAGTATTCGCATTGTATTCGCTTTTTTACAGTACACAAAGAAAAAAAAAAAAACCTTGAAAAAAACTGTTAGGAGCGTTTTAGTAGCGAGAGTGGTTTGCGTTTTTTTCTACTGGGGAAAAAGCTCCCAAAAACTCTACAAAAACATATTTTATTCTGCTTTTAAATGCTGAAGCTTGAAAAATACTTCTAGCATAAAAGTGTGCATGGACGCATAGGATAACAGTATGGCCCCTTTCACAGTGATGGACAGATCGGGTCCACCTTTTCAGGCAGACCAATCGGAACATCCATAGCTCTCTATGGAGCGGTGGATGCTAGCAGATATGTGGTCGCTGACACCCACCGGCATCCGATCCAAGCCTGTCCGCCTAAAACAGACGAATGGGGATCCGTTCCCCCTCCATTCGGCATATTGGATCAAATGACAGTCGAATGGAAATGGACAGACAGGTGGTCCTTTTCCATCCGACCGCCCTGTAGAGAACAACAGGCTAAGTCTGTGTGCGCTCTGCATTGCAGACAACGACCTGTCATTTGCCTGTTCAGCAGGGATCAGTGGAGAGATCCCCTGCTAAGAAGGTGGATCTGCTTATTTTTTTAAGCTTCTAGGAGTGTCAAGAAACGCTAGTGTGCATGGAGCCTTAATACAGCCATTAGTGTTCATTGTAATTTTTTTGTGTGAAAGTTAGGACAGGCATCATTTACTAAGCATTCACAAAAGGTCTGCTGCCATGCTAAAGATGCCTGCACACCTGCAGGCTTATAACAAAAAACTGGGTGAACTATAACATGGTAAAAAAAAGCACATTCTCTTCTGGGTTTTAAAATTTGCAGATTTATTGAATAAACTCAGGTAGGTGACCCTGGTTCTATTTTGGACCTTTTTGCACCAAGACCTTCAAAGACAATGAGAATCTGCTATATCTAGTGTGCAACCAGTGCCATATGTTACAAAAAATACTTCAGTGTAATGGGTTCTTAAGGTATGACGTCACATTTTAATTGTACTCGTATATCCATAAGAAGATTTGGTATAAAACTCAAATAATTAAAAATAAAAATAAAAATTCTAGCCATTTCATTTTAAGCAAAATTAAAATATATTAGACTATTACCTTTCTGAAAAGGAAGCTTCTTTTATACCTACTTTTTCTATCATCCAGACAGCATATGCAGTGTATTTCTATGCATTTATCCTGGAATAACTCTATGAATATAGACTGGCAGAGGCTACCTTACCATTTTAAACCAATTTATTCAGCTAATGGATTTTAAAGCCTGCTATATTTCTTGTCAACTTTTTTAATTTGTTTAGAAGATCTTACAAAATTCAGGTGCCCCTTCCCCCACATGCCCAGCAGTCCAAATACCAATGAATATTTTAATGTGAGTTCATATCTAGCAAACCCTGCAGAATAAACAGCACCGAGTAGTTTACCACGACAAAAGAAATACATTTTCATAACGAATAGTGCTAAAAAACACATGCAGACAGTGTTGAATAAAATCCTTTGATCTCAGTACAGTCGTGGTTAAGATTTGGCACATGACAGTTTCAGCACCAATAAGATACATTTTTACTGTTAAGGCACTTTCACACATGAGGCAGCACTTTTTACCCTTCTGAAAAGCAATCAGCAGTAGATCGCTTTTGAGAGGGTGGTTGAAAGGCGGTGAGGAGGCAATGTGTTACCTCCAACCATGCCACAAGCATGTACCATGCACATGACTGAGGCCCTCCCCCCATTTGCTTTGATGGTGCTGCATGCTGAACGGGACAGGGGGTTACATTTTTGTCACAGTGTGTACAGCCCTAGGTGGTTGCATGTCTGTGTTTAATGTTGATAGCCCTGTAACATTTTCAATTCTTCTATAATATAAGAAAACACTGCCTACATGGGAGTGGTAACTCTGCTCTGAATTCAGGAGCAGTGCAGTATCATTGCCACACCATCACAGGAAGCTACATCAGGTGGACAACACTGACAGGATCAACAAGATGTCGTGGGATTTTGCAGGGGGACTAACAGAATGCTGTAAGCGCAGATTCATTTATTGTTAAGTGCTGCAGCATATATTTGTTATTGGGGGTTATCGTTCCTCTTTAAGAGATGAGTTGGCAAAACAGTTAATGCTAAGTTAAAGCCTAAGGTCCCTTTCACAATTATAAGACTTGTCTCACGATTTTGAACTGCAAAATCGTATGACAAGTCATTCTCCATTATTTTCAATGAACACCATTCATTCTGGCACGACTTTAAGTAGTGCCGACTTCAAAGTAGTCCTTGCACTACTTTGGTCCGATTTTGATGCCACTTACACAGGCATTGATTGAAATCACGGCCGCGAATCGTGGCAAAATCGCGGTAAGATCGCGGCCGCAAAATCGCGGCAAAATCTTGCAACTTTGAAGTCGTACAAGTGTGAAAGGGACCTAACTCCGGTTTTCCTTTTTTTTTTTTTTTTTTTATCAATACCTTAGCATTTATATAAATAACACCCTCTCCATTGCACTACCCCCACCCCTCTCTGCAATTCAGCACCTGTTCTGCAATTGGGCCTTAAAGTGTATCTGAACCCCAAAACAGACATTTTACTGTATGTATAACAGCTTATTAGGCCTTAGATGAGGTGCCTGCCCTAGCTTATTTTTACAGTCTATTTTCCCTTTATTTTCACCTGGTAATTCTACAAATTACACATTTCCCCTCTATATGTGGCTATGCATACTCCTCGACTGTATCCATGGAAGGAGACATAGCGGTACAGATTAAAAGCATTGTTTATCTCGTAGAAAGTGACAAGGATGCCACATTTTTTGGGAAGATTAACAGGTATTCTCTGTACCTGCAAAAATCATATGTGAGCTTTTCAGACATAATCAAGATGAATACGCTAAAACAAGACAGTTAACCAATAAGTATAAGATAACAGCCATCATGTGCATTGTAATATAGTTTGTGTTTAGTTGCGCATTATATAAGCACTTTGCCATTTCTGTATGTGAGAAGGTTCCAGTAACACATTTGGGATTTTTAGTATCATCAGTGACAATAGAAAACACCAGTTGCTGTTTTTTGTGTGTGGAGTAGATCAACATTATGGCATCTTTGCAGATGACAGGTTATAAGAATAAGTGGGTTCTTTGTTCATGAGCTATTTGGGCAGAGATCAATCCACACTTCAATCATAAACTGTCATCATGCATGACCTTAGCACACCACATCACAGGACATTCCTGGTGGCTCAACTCATTGTCATATGGAATGTGTCGATGACAATATGCTTTAACCACATACACCTGTCAGTACCGGCTCACATCAGGCCACACGTCTGCAATGGAAGTTCAAACCTGCTAACACCACATTATGTACCTATATGGCTTACATTTACATGGTATCTACAATTAGCCACATAAAGCCTGCACTTCCATTAGATTTGGTTTGGGAGAAAAATCCATCTTTTTAAATCTGACGACAGCTTGGGTAGAGGTGCAAGTTTTATTTTGTTATTTTGCTCATAACCCATGTACATAAAATCAAGAAGATATAAGCTTATGTGCTTGACCTTAGTATGCATTGCCCAGAGAAACAGACACAATATAATTGTCAGGGATTGTTTCCCCTTATAAATCAGTGAACACCTAGTACAAAATGCTGCCACAGTTTCAGTACAATACTCTGCCATCTCTATGTTTCCAATCCATCCATGTAATGACTATGTGATTAAATGACTCTAAAGTTCTAATAAAGGGGTTGTAAAGGTTATTTTTTTATTTTCTAAATTGGTTCCTTTAAGCTAGGTGCATTGTTGGTTCACTTACCTTTTTTTTTTTATTTCCCTTCTAAATGTTTTTTTTCTTTGTCTGGGTCTGGTAGGGATATTTGGGGGGAACCCAACGTAATTTTTTTTTTTTTGATGCAGGGTTTCCCTTAATATCCATACCAGACGCGAAGGTCCTGGTAATTGAATTTGGGGGGGCCCCATACATTTTTATTTTTTATTTTTTATGAATGACTTTTCTCTGTATTGCCAGGAGCCGACAATTCATTATAGTCACGAGTGATTTTAAAATTCTTTTTATCCTTCAGAAATGACACTTTATGCAGGGACAGTTCTAAGCACGGAAAACAAGCGCTACTTTACAGGCACACTATACACCCCCCCCCAGGTACAAAATTTAAAGGAATATTTCACTTTTATTGTTTCACTTAAAGCATTATTTAAATCACTGTTCCCGAAAAAGCTTCAGTTTTTAAAACTTTTTTTTTTCATTGATACATGTCCCCTGGGGCAGGACTCAGGTCCCCAAACACTTTTTAGGACAATAACTTGCATATTAGCATTTAAAATTAGCACATATTTCAAACGTTTGAGTCCCATAGACTTTAACAGGGTTCTAAAGTTCACACAAACTTTTGGTCTGTTCGCAGGTTCTGGTGCAAACCGAACAAGGGGGGGGGGTGTTCGGCTCATCCCTACTTGCCAATACATAAATAACTCCCCCTTCCCCGAATCAATGTATGCAATTATTTGCTTCCTAACTACGTGTGTAAGTTTAAAGAAAACTGGAATTTTTCCAGACCAGTGACTCATAAATTAATACAGCCAAAGGGTCAGCATAACAGCCAAGAGACAGCATTTTCTTGGCTGTTACAAATGTCAGCCCCATATTTCTCTTTACATCTTTACTTTACCTATGTCCCAACAGCTGATAACAGCACAGTAGACTGGGGTCACTAGAGATGCATCCATGCATGTGTACACATGGGAAGGGAACTTCATGGCCCTAGATTTCTTTCTGTCCAAATTGTCACTGACCTTTCAGCCTTCATTGACCCCTGAAAGCTGTATAAATTATAATTATTATTACAGGTACTTATATAGCGCCATCAATTTACCCAGAACGTTCCATATTTATAATACATTTGCATCAGTCCCTGCCCTCAAGGAGCTTACAATCTAAGGTCCCTAACTCACATTCATACATACACATACTAGGGTTCATTTAGGCAGGAGGCAATTTATCTACCAGCATGTCTTTGGAAACCAGAGTACACAGAGAAAACCCACACAGGCACAGGGAGAACATGCAAACTCCATGTAGGTAGTGTCGTGGTTGGGATTAGAACACTTGGCTAAAAGCTCAAAACCCAAAAAATACTCTTAACACCTAGGGGAGCCTACCCCTACCTTTAAAGGAATGATCTTCTCGTTTATTCATAAAGAACAGTGGTGGGCTTTATAAATGTGCTTTAAGCTTTGCTTGCTGCTGGACTTTGTCTTATCCCCTGCCTGTTATAAATTGACTCCCTGGTATTCAAGGTCATATTCATCATAAGACTCTAGCATTTCTACCTTGTCTGTACACTCTATGGGGTTGACTTACTAAAGGTAAATGGGCTGTTCACTTTGCAAGGAGATTTTTCCTTAGCATGGCGAAGGAGAAAAAGTGCTGCTGACTTCCATCACTCAATCATATACAAGCTAAAAAATACTGTTTTTTTTTAAAGTGTTACTTAACCCAGTAATATTAAAATAGTTCCTCCCCCCGCGGTGCCCTCAGCTTATAAATCTTCTTTTTACATTAAAATACTGCCACTATATACCTTTGGCTGATCTGTATACCATGGTCACATGATAAACGACAGGGTCTGCCTGAGTGCTGAGGTGGGAGATTTCCACTACAGCCTGTGTCCTCGTGATGAGGCGGATCATCCATGAATCAAGATGTGACATCCTACCCACTGTGTTATTTTTTTAGTTACTAGGCATACCCCATGCCCAAATGTGTGATGTTAATACCTTGTGAACTGACTAGCTCTGATCAACCAGGAAATTTTCTTTCCAGCAATAAAGACCTAACTGAGCATGTGCAGCCTTACCACTCTGACTGTGTCCTACCTGGCCTTGCAAAAGAGACCATGCAGGAGGGAAGGATCTGTCCATACAGGATCAAAGAGCCTTTTTACACAATACATAGGATTAACCCCTTAAGTTCCACAGTGAGTATAACAAGCATGTTATTCTGCATATACAGACAGATTTTACTGTAGTGGGTTTAATAACACTTTAAGCTTCCTTGTATGTTTTACAAACTCATTTTTCACCAAGTTTTTACAAACTGAAAACGAAAACGGAAACATTTTTTTATACTGTTGGCCAATCAACCAGTATATGTTTGTAGGTAAATCCAGCAGAAACTCAGTAGGGAGGGGGTATGGGTGCAGTTTTTCTACAGCTTCTGAAGGGTGCACTTTATACCCCCAAATGTAAAGCAGAGATTAAAATGACCCCAACAGCACATTCTGAATTTAATTGTCTTTGATAATAATCAAAAATCACTGGTAATGATGAATACATTGGAGCTTGTATGAAAATGTGTGATCATTCATGCCTAGGGAAGTATCATCTATTAATAAATGATATTGTGCACAGATCCCTAGTAAAATATACACATTATTTTCCCAACATATTTATAGCAACACTGCTGAGAAAGAGTTAAAATCTGTTTTCTAATGCTTAGTGAAATACGGATGGCATGTTACCCAACATGCACTCTTATCAAGGCCATGCATAATTGAGAAATGCGCTAGAGCTGCATGTCCAGTGACCCGAAGGTAGCCCATGTGTTTTCTGCCTTCCTTCAGCTGTTTTATGCCTGAGGGAGAAGCATACTTCAATAAAGTATTAGTGCATTCTAAAAATCAAGAAATCTGGATTTCTGCAGCGTTAAAGCTTAGCAATTTATAGAAGACAAACACCTATATTTTACAATAAAGAAACTCATTTGTGTTGCTTATGTAAAACTGAGAGCTGTAATCACAAATAAGAAAATGGCAATTCTTCTAAATATCATTCTACAGCATTTGTTGTTTTCCATGATCCGTGAAATCTACGTGCACAGAATTTTGAACTGACATTACTCAACATACCTGTTAAGTGATGAAAGAGACCTTCATGATGTATGGGCCATTATCACAAAGGTCATTTGTTTTTGAACAGTTAGAGGGCACCCCACTAGAATTTCAAGTAAATACAAAATACAGTATTTGAAGAATGTTCCAAATATCTTTCTGATACCAAGGTGGCGATAAATTGAAATGCATGAATTGGAGTTCTATTCCACTAATATGTATAGTAGGGAGGAGGGTGAACAAGGAGTGGAATGCTGCCTGGCTTCCTTTTTCTGTTGCTGCAAGCAGGGTCTGTACAGTAGGTGCCAACCAAAAGCTTGCTCGCAAAAGTGGCTCTATGACAGCAGTTGTTCTCAAACCTCAGTCATCAAGTACCCCCACTCTGATTTAAAGCACCTGTGCAAGATAAAGGAAAACCTGCAAACTAGGGATGAGCTGAACACCCCCTGTTTGGTTCGCACCAGAACTTGCGAACACACCAAATGTTCGTGTGAACTTTAGAACCCTGTTAAAGTCTATGGGACTAGAACGTTTGAAATCTAAAGTGCTAATTTTAAAGGCTAATATGCAAGTTATTGTCCTAAAAAGTGTTTGGGGACCTGGGTCCTGCCCCAGGGGACATGTATCAATGCAAAAAAAAAAGTTTTTAAAACGGCTGTTTTTTCGGGAGCAGTGAATTTAATAATGCTTAAAGTGAAACAATAAAAATTAAATATTCCTTTAAATTTCGTACCTGGGGGGTGTAAAGTAAGTATGTGAAATAGCACATGTTTCCCGTACTTAAAACTGTCTCTGCACAAAGTGTCATTTCTGAAGGAAAAAAAGTAATTTAAAACTGACTTGCGGCTATAATGAATTGTTGGCTCATGGCAATTCAGAGAAAAGTCATTCATAAAAAAAAGGGATCCCCCAAATTCAATTACCAGGCCCTTCAGGTCTGGTATGGATATTAAAGGGGAACCCCGCCGTCAATTTAAAAAAAAATTACGCGGGGTTCCCCCAAGTATCTATTCCAGACCCTTCAGGTCTGGTGAGGATTTTAAGGGGAACTCCACCCCAAATAAAAAAAAAAAGTCATGGAGTTCCCCCAAATATCCACACAAGACCGGCTGCCGCAGAAAAGAGGGGGGGACGAGAGAGCGCCCCCCCTCCTGAACTGTACCAGGCCACATGCCCTCAACATGGGGACAAGGCCCTCATCCCCACAACCCTTGCCCGGTGGTTGTGGGGGTCTGCGGGTGGGTGGCTTATCAGAATCTGAAAGACCCCTTTAACAAAGGGGACCCCCAGATCCTGTCCCCCTATGTGAATTGGTAATGGAGTACATTGTACCCCTACCATTTCACGAAGGAAGTATAAATAATTGTAAAAAAAACACACACACCTTGGAAAAAATGTCCTTTATTAAAAAAAATAGCCAGCGATGCTGCGCTCTGGATCCCGGATGATCTTCTCACTGCTGGGCCGGAGAGGAGATAACCCGTCGCTGGATACCAACAACATCGGAGCGGGGAGCTGGGACCGAGTATGGATTACCACCGCTGGATTTTATTTTATTTTTTAATAAAGGACTTTTTTCCACGGTGTGTGTGTGTGTTTTTACAACTATTTACACTTCCTTTGTGAAATGGTAGGGGTACAATGTACCCCACTACCAATTCACATAGGGGGTCCCCTTTGTTGTAAGGGGTCTTTCAGATTCTGATAAGCCCCCCACCCGCAGACCCCCCACAACCACCGGGCAAGGTTGTGGGGATGAGGCCCTTGTCCCCATCAACAGAGGGACATCCTCCCCATGTTGAGGGCATGCGGCCTTGTACGGTTCAGGAGGGTGGGGGCGCTCTCGTCCCCCTCTATTTTCTGCGGCCGGCCAGGTTGTGTGCTCGGATAAGGGGTCTGGTGTGGATTTTTGGGGGGACTCCCCTGGGGCAGGACCCAGGTCCCCAAACACTTTTTAGGACAATAACTTGCATATTAGCCTTTAAAATTAGCACTTTAGATTTCTCCCATAGACTTTAACAGGGTGTTCTACGGCTTTTCGAATTTGCCGCGAACACACCAAATTGTTCGTTGTTTGCCGAACAGGCGAACAAGCAATGTTTGAGTCGAACATGAGTTTGATTTGAACTCGAAGCTCATCCCTACTGCAAACATGGCCTGTTGGGGGTATTTGAGGACAGAGGTTGAGAACCACTGCTCTATCGAACCCTGCAAGGGGATGGAGCCAACCAAATAGAGGACCAATAGAGGAGGCATTTGTGAGAAGGAAATCAAAGACTTTAAAAGGAAAACCACACAGCAAAGGTGGTAAGGACTGAGGGCCTGCAGCACTAACAGCTGTTGACATTTGTGGGTTTGATAAAACTTTAAATACTCTAGGTTGTTAGATACCTGCTTTTATATTTAGTATTTTAAAATATTTTTCATCCTATGGGAAATTTTGAGGGCTGAATATGTGCTATTTTCAGGAATAAAACCCTGGCTTGGACATTGCAAGTTTTATATGGGATAAAAAAAAAATTAAATTATGACTTTTACCCCGTGGCACATTTCGTGGCTTTTTGCCCTATGGCACAGACATTTGTGTTAATATTTCATTTTATAGCCATTGTTTTTTGTTAACTTTTATAAATGGCCCATGGCTGACAAGGATTTATGTAATCTATGGGAATTGGGTGCCTACAGGATTTTAGTCACTAAATCTTTTGCAAAATCCAGTACTTTCCTCTCAGTTATTTACTGTTGCAGTCACTAATATGGGTGTTTCACCAATAAGATGTTCCATTAAAAGGATTTTTTATTGAAATTCAGGTCCGTTCAAGTAACATTTTATTTCAACAAGCTTTAAATCTCATGTTTGTGTTATGACCCAGATCCTTCACATCACAGCCTCCCCCCACCCCTCTTTACATAAATGTCCTCAGTTCCCCTTCACATCACAGCCCCCTCCTTTACATCACAGCACCCCTTACACCAGTGTCCTCAGTTCCCCCCTTCACATCACAGTCCCCCTTTTACATCAGTGTCCTCAGTCCCCCTTTTACATCAGTGTCCTCAGTCCCCAATTCACATCACAGCCCTCCATTACATCACAGCACCCCTGCTTTACACAATGGTCCATGGTCCCCCCCTTTACATCACAGTCCTCCCTTCACATCATAGCCCACATTTTTACATTACAGTCTCTCTCCCCCTTTACATCAGTGTTTGTTTTAGATAAATTAATGTTTCAAAATAAGCTATATACATCATTCATGTTCTATTCAGAGGATACTATAATTTACATGCTTAAAATTCTTTGGTTTTCAAAGACAATTCTAAAATTACTCTAATCGTTTATTTTAGGGGTTGCCAACTGTATAAAGAGGGCAATATATGTGGTACTGTTTGTGGGGGAGGTCACGTTGAGCCTAAAACCATCTTGGACAGCCTAAGATAGTGGTGTGAAAAGGAGAATATAATTTCTGCATTGTTGACCATAGGTGTGTGTAGGGGGTGTGCCTGGGCACACTGTAATCACTACGTGCAGTGCTGATTTCCCCTACTGCCCAGGCTTCCCTTGTTTCTCTATATACAAATGCAAGGGATAGAGGTAATTAACCCATTACCTCATTTAAAGTCCCAAAAAAACTCCCCCCTTTTTCATATACACTTCCATTGTGTTTCCCCCCCGCCCCTCAGTACGACTGACTTCCCTTCTCTCCTCTTCCCCTAGGTGCTGCGGGGGATGTTTCAGGATGTAGAGTGGGGGAAGGGGTTAGTAAATATGTAATTTACCAGCACCTTCCTTTTTTTAATGAACACACTCTTCATAACTGAAACATAGAAGGTATAATTGTTACTATGGTTCAGTTTGTAAATGAACAGGAAGTTGTTCAGCATAGAGCACTTGCCATTCATTTACAGTCCAGTGCAGCTGAGGTTGCAGAGAAAGGCATGTGTGTTTGTGCTTTGGGGTGCACACCCTAATGCAATAGGCTGCGCACGCCTATGTTGTTGACAATGTTTTCCATTAGTGCTTCTAATTTTGCATGTCTAGTAAAGTGCAGGTTCTCTGTCTGATCATTCAGCTGATTACCCATTCTGTTAAACTGTTATGAGGCTACAGGTACAGAAGTGTCTAGGCACACTCACATACCAGAAAGTACTAAACTGTTTTTCAGTAGGAATTTAAAGCGGAAATATAATCATTGATTTAACAGTTTCAAAAAACAATTACATTCCCAGCACATTGTGCTCTCAACTAAACTGTCAAACCATCCAATGGCTGATGTCATAACTAATCACATGTGCAGCATCATGGCAGTTGAAGATTAAACAGAGGCCAGGATGGCAGCATCCTTGGCTGAAAATGATAGACGAGTTTACTTCCACTTTAAAGCGGGGTGCCAGCATTTTTTTGTTTTCACCTAAATCTATATCCAACGGGATTAGTAGTAAATGTAGGTTTTGTAAATGCTTTTTTTTTTTTAACACTTACCTTGCTATCCCCATTGAGTGCGCTCCCATCTTCAGTGTGGGCATCTAAAGTCCATTGGTATCTCCTTCGGGGATACATCTCTTCTGGCTAGCTCACGCATGCGCATATCATACAGAGCACGGCACGGCAAGGGGAGGCTAAAAGTCGTGGATGCCCATTGACTCCTGGGATTGATGACACTCATATCCCAGTAGCCAATCGGCAGGTGGACATGATGTACCTTGCTGCGGTGAGATACTGCGGAATTGGAGGATTAAGAACCACAAAAAAAGGTATTTGCATTGCAGGAAAAAAAATTCAGACAAAGTCAAGTAGATTATATATAGTGGTTAAGAACGCGGGGGGGGTTGATAAAATGCCTGAAACTCTGTTTTAAGATGAAACCTCAATTTTTACGATAATGCTTAGGTACAATCAAAGTGTATGTAAAGGCTATTATTTTTGTTAGTTTTGGATAGTATTGAAGGGTTAGGCCATTACTGTCTCTGCTGGGGAGATTTGCCCCTTTATTTAACCTAGTGGCCATTGTAACTGAGATAGAATGTGAGTGGAAATTCCAAACATTTTCATCAGAGTAAAAAGTAAAGGACAAAAATCCCAATGGTAACACCTGTTCCTATAGCAGGTCTCAAAGATGGAAATTCTGTTAACTATGGACAGTTTTTCTTTTGTTTATGTTCTCCAGACAGCAAGTAAAGGGAAATCTTCCCAGTAGAAAACAAGCAGCAAAAACAAAAACAAAAAAAAAAACCCTTAATTATTTACTATTCTAGCTAAAACAAAAGCAAGTTTTAGTTTTACATACACTTAAAAGAACGCCTTTACACCGGCTTTTCGATCAAGTCTGCCTTCCAGTTTTTCAGACAGACCGGATTGGAAGCTCCATGCAGCCCTATGGACATGTGGATGTAAATAGACTGTGACTTTAAGGCCACCCAGGTCTGGAAAAAAAATGGAAAAGGACTGCATCCTTTTCCATTTTTCAGATGTAAACATGATGGATTGGAGGTAGCCTGTTGTAAATGGACAGCGGAGTCCACTTACATCCAGCCGCTCATAGAGCTCTGCAGGTTGGCCTGTCTCTGCTGGACAAAAACTGAATTGACATGGATATAAAAAGACTGACATGCATCCCATTCGGATCCAGTTCATCAGGGGATCTGTTCACCGACTCCCTGCTGATCAAAGCTCCACATCTGACGCTCCATGTGAAAGGAGCCTAACATTTCTAAAATTTCCCCTTTTTTTGTAAAATTATTTTTATCCAATTTTCAAAACATTGATACAACAACAGGCCACAAGACGTGACCAGCAATTACCGGGCAGAGCACATTTACCGGTTTACAGTCCTAAAAAAAAAAAAAAAAAAATGTTATACACCAAATTATAATCCAAACTAAAATCAAATCCCCCCCATCCCAACATAATGAAAACCTTTTGCCTAATCATAGTTTCAATGCTGACTCCCCCAGACTGGAGGTAGGTGCCAGATGACACAGCACCCGTGCTTTCTGGCCCCCCGGGCCGTGATACCGGATAGAGAATACAATGCAAATCATGACCCTCCTCCCCCAGAAGAAACCCAGATGCAGTGGGAAAAATAACACGTCCCCCTCCCAGAGTGAACAATTACCCTAAAATATGATGATCAATGGTCCACCAACCCCCCCAAAAGAATTCCCCGCCCTGCCTTTTATATCCTGCATATAATCAATGGCTTTACTATATCCGGCCTTAATCTGACAACGTATCCACCGAGGCCATCCAGCTTATCAAATTTGGTCAGTGCCCCCCTACTCAGGTAAGTAGCTTTGTAGAATGGGATTGCTTTGTTGACTATCACTTTCCAAGATGCCTAAAATTTCTCCTTTAACATAGCAAATCTGAACGTTTTTGCGCTCAGGTCCACTTTAAGGTTAATTTCAAAGAGGTACGTTTGTTGTATGATAACTGAATCTACAAAAACAGAATTAAATCCCTGCATTTACAAGCAAGAATATTCAGACTTGAAAGCTTTTCTTTTAAATTTCCCTGAATGCTTTTAATTTATCCTCCACGTTTCAGTATCAGTTTTCCATTTTGCCATAATATGCGTGTGTGGGAAAGAGAGGAACATATGCATTTGTAATATGTAGACAAGAAATTAGTAAGGTACCCAAAGTCAATTCCTTCATAAGGGCCCTCTGCTGACTGTGTCTGCTGACGAAAAGAAACTTTAAGCAGAAGAGATGAAAGATAGTGATTCATTGACGCTAACATAAAGAGGAAGGCAGGCATTAATATAGATGGATATCGAAATGAATTGCAATTCAGATATGCTTCATTTTGTATCACCTCCACCAGAGCTGCTGATAAAAATAAGCCTATTTGTAACTCCCCCAGTCAAGACATTCCTTTATTATCTGACTCACCAACATATCCCCTTGGCAGACAGCATTGGCTTGTTTTGCCCCAGTTTTCCTGGAATAGTTCTTTCATACTGTCCATCATTCCAATGTAAGAAAGGCTCTCCATCAACACAGGCTAGAACACAGTGCAGTCAATGATCCCAATGTGCACAATATCAGCAGCTGCTAACTATATACACCAACAAATGGTATTAAGTACATGTTAATCTAAAGATATTGTTTTCAGTGAAGTGACAGTTTTTATTGTATTCAAAATTACAGTCATGGATCTTTTTCATGCAATAAACTTGATACTGCGGTTGAACACAAAAATGAAAATATGTATTTTAAAATGCTGTATTATTATTTTGTTTTTTGGAAGAGCATTATATCTAATATCTACATAGTGACATAAACTTTTCCAATTTGATGCTAAAATAAGCATTATATGGTCTATTTCAGCAAAATATAATACCACGCTATACAACAAAAGCATTTTGATTGCTACTTTCATAAAGAATAGTGTAACGGGACATATTGAAGAACAAGAAGGAAATATATTAGCTATCCTAGCTTAGACTTCCACTAATCTGTACTTTATTTATTGCTCTGTCAGTGACTTGAGATGTATAACACTCTTTAGTACAGAAATACTGAGCTTCATGTTTTAAAAGTGCTTGAAAAGGAAAGCTGAAGTGTTGCCAATAAAAACCAGTCAAGTACAGGCCTTTGCCTTCTTAAACCTGCAACGTTTAATTGGTTGTTAAAGCAAGCTACTCCTTTTTTTTTATATCAGGTTTTTGTACATTGATTATTTTGTCACCTCTGTAAAATGTGCTTTTGGAAATTCTAATGATTTTATTCTCCGATATCACATGAAATTGTCCCGAATTTAAATACTTAAAGTGTTTAATTCAGAGGAGGTCAGTGTTCTAACCTTACCAGCATCTGGTACATCTAAGTACTGGTAATTTTCAGTTAAACTTTATAATCATCTAAAAAAGGACCTAATCTTAAAGTGAATAGCTTACCAAGTTGCTGTATGAGAAGGGAAGTCTATGAGGGCTTAATATATAAAGACAAGAAGGACATACGCATATGGCGCAAGTCCAATTTGTCTTTATATGTTTTTCAGAGTTTTGCTTCTGCCTCAGGACTGTGCTGCCACTAGTGTTGTTGGACTATACATTGTACCTTTGGGACTTTTTATTCTAACCATCTTTTGTATGATCATTTATTTGGACTATCATTATATGGTCACTTATTATTTTATTCATTTATTTTTTTCCCTTTTGATATTGACATGGACCTTTTGATTCACTAAGTGCTAATTATACTATTAATTCTTTTGATTGCATTTTTTAAGTCGTGCGCCATCTACCTATATATTTTTTATGAGGGCTTAATACAATTCTATTCATAAGTACAAAGTTACATACTTTTTAAAGTAGACGTGTACCTAAGTGTTATTATAAAACTACGTTAAAAGCTTAGGCATGCGCCAGATGTGCCTGGGCACAGCCTAATCACCCCTGCGCACTAGAATTATCACTCTGTGTGTCAGCGGGGATATTGGAACTATCTCCCTCTGACCAATTCTGCCACTAGTGAAGTGTCACAGTACTTCTCGTTCATTGTGCCGGCTATGCCATAAAAATGTGTGTGTGTATATATATATATATATATATATATATATATATATATATATACTGCATTTATTGGCATATAACACTCACCTTTTTACTCTCAAAATAGAGGGTAAACTGTGCCTGCGTGTTATACGCAGGGGGCCGTTGAAAGTTTTTTTCCTGAAACTTCCCTCTTAAAGTTAGGGTCCGATAAATACGGGTATACACACACACGCGTGTGTGTGTTTTAGCTTTGGGGTGCACACCCTAATGCAATAGGCTGTGAACACGTATGGTTGAAAGGATAAAAATACTTTTACACAACTCAACAAAAATAATTTCCCACCTCACCTTCTAGATGTTCCTGATGGAGAGGCAATCTCCCAGTAGGCTTTCACATATATGACTTCTCCATCAGGGGTCCTGTAGATAAAAGGCCAGGCATGTGGCCAGGCATGTGGCTTCTGAGGTTGTTTGGAGTGATGATTTGCCCCACATAGGAAGTGGCTCTTCGTTAAGGTTACTTGAGTAAAGGGTGTATATACAGCAGGGAGGAAGTAAGAAGTGGTGTTAAGAATAATATTTGCATGAAAGTATTGAAAGTGATTAAATAGTGCCACACTGCTCATACCTAATGATTTTCACAAAAATAAACAAAAATTATGACATACTTGATACAATAATACTGTATGATCCCAATTTGTGCAAATAGTAAATAAATATGAAAATCCATAATTGATCAAAAAAAGTTTTCTCAGCATACATCATGTAATAGTGATCCACACAGAAACGTGATATGCTAATTCTTTCATAGTCTTTTCAATGTCATATATCCTCTTGGCTGTGATCCACTGTTATAATACATAAGGTCTTCCACCACTACATAAAATTTAAACGTATATGAATATACAGCGCCTTGAGGCGATTTAGTTCGCATTTGTAGCGCTATACAAGTTACTCACTCTCACTCACTTACTCACTTACTCACTCACTCAGTCATTCACAAGTCTAAATGTCCTTGTTCCAGTAAATGTCATATCTCATCCACAGCTCCTACAAATCCTGTACCCAAAGTGGGAAAGAAACTGCGGGTCCCTTTAATCCATGATTATGCAGCTACCACTGATCATAGATGGTACTCAAAAGAGAATTAAAAAAACTCTTTTGTCAAATTATTTTATTTTAAAAACATAAGATAATTTAAATTAAAGAGTCCAGGACTCTATTACAGCATTAGATATTTAGCTAGAAACATACTTCCATTTTGGCTCTGAACTAGAAGTGACATCACCTGGCTCCACCCGATGCATTGCGTCACTTACTTGCAAGAAAATAATAGGGTGCCTGGGCATCTCAGGTATTCAAATATAATTCTTAAAATGAATATTAGTGCAGCGTGACATCCTTTCAGCATCTGTAGTAGTAACAAAATCCAAATCAAAAATAGATGCCTGAGGATACATACAGAGTGAATAGTTCAAAGTACAGAAGAGTTTTACCTTGGTTCGTAATGCATGAGTGACTTAAAAAAGAGTGAGTTCACCACGGAAACAAGACAGTGTTGTCACAGAAATAGTAGTAATGAGTGATTCATTGTAATAATTAATTAAATAATAATGAGTATGTTTTCTCCAAGCCTATGTTTGTTAGAAAACTATATTTCTCTTTATTTATTTTTTAAAGTGTATTTTGTGTGTGAACTCGAGAGAGAGGAGCCGGACTGTAGGAGTTGGGAGTAGACAGACCTCTCCCCCTAGAGGCAATCTGCCATCCTTCTCCATGCCCCCGGGTGGTAATGGCGGGTGTGAGGGAGGGACTCCCACTCTCCCCGCCCTACCTGCTCCGCTTGGGAGCCCGACGGGACCCCAACGATGCAGAGGGACTCCCCCTATGAGGAAGTGAGGGGGTCTAGCCTGCTCAGCCAGCTCGGTCCTTCGCCTCTCCTTTTTAGGAGACCGCATGGCCAAAGTGCGTGTGTATTGAACCAATTTCGTGTGCGTGCAAGTGTGGTGGTTTTTGTGGGGGGGCGTACTAAGCACAGGCGTAACTTGCACAGCACACCCACCGGGAGCCGGGCTGAGACCACCAAACTCAATTCACATGTAGCCGAGACCGGGATCCGAACCCTTGGCTGCAGAGGTGAACGGCTTGTCAGCGCAGTGCCAATCACGTTGAGCCACCACAGCTCCTAATATATTTCTCTTTATCAGTGAACCTGATATGTTCAATGAACTGGTAAAATTGTCTAAATCACGATTCACAATTAAACACAAAGCTGCACATCAGCTACCTAAAATGGATGGCTGCTCGCAAAAGCAAATTCAGTGGTCTTTTAGCACCAAAGGGAATTATGAGCAGAGGACCGCCTACCGTTGGCGTTATTGACTACCAATGTCATTCAGGGGAACCCCTTACTTACTCACTCATCTTTAGCCATGAGAAAAAATTATACTGCAGCTTGGAGGCTTTGGAGAAAGACAAACAAGTAAATGTGTTAATATCTTTAAGTGGTCATCCATTTTATTTGGTTGACCCTCGAATCAGCAAGCAAGGCATAGCATTGCGTTCCTTTTTTTTTTGATCCCTGGGTTCTGTGTGTACTTCTGGGGTGCACTGTGGTTACTTTGTAAGACGTTCTTCTCTAAAGCTATGAATATACTGTATAAATTGTCATAATTGCTGACCTGTGCTGTAACTTCATATGTCACCTGCCCACATACCTCTGTTCCCAGTATATGAAATATGATATTGTTTCAGTCCTAGATGCAATTTTGTTTTGACTATTCCTTCTCACTTGCTCTTATTACACTTTTCCATTTACAGTTGCTCCTGGTATGTCCTGAATTATTTTCAGTGGAATGTCTGCTTTTAAAAATGCATTGGTGGTAACTCCTCATACTGTGTTTTAAAGTACCTCATACATAGTTTATGTGCAGGTACAAGAACAATGAAAAGCTGTGGACTATTTATATTCGCTCCAGCAGAGCCTTGTTCTGATGTGTAAGGAAAATAAATTGTTCATCCACTGGCCCCTGTTACAAAACCATTTAACACATATGACCAATTTACCACCACCTGCTGTCATGTTTACCACAGGAATATTGTATAAATGGCAAACTAAGTAGATAGGGGAAATCTGAATAAGCAGTAACACAGAGCTCTTCCTTCCTCTTTATGATAGAATCTTTAATACATTGCTGCATATTCTCATACTTAGCAACAACTACTCCATAGGGCTTTCTTGAAACCACCATAATAGGTTGTGATAGATAGCAGATATTGCTCGAACAGCCTTTATGTCTCTAAATTTTCACCTAAAGGTGTTTAATATCTTGAAATAGTGCACGCACAGGACTGTTTTGTATTTATTACCTGTTACGGTGACTCTGCCAATAAAATTTAAGAATTAATCAATTACTGTGGTAGCTGTTCAGTACTTACTTTTTCTTTAGAATAAGGGCATGCTATTATATGAAATGGAACAACATCCAGAGTCTAGGCACAGGTGTACCCAGTGACCAGAAGCAGAAATAGGGGAAGTCGTGTTCCCCCAACCTGGTCCTGTAATATGCATGTGTCTGTGTACATGCACTCCCAAGACCTGTTTAATAGCAACCACTTCCGTTATTTATTTGTAAAATGTATGGCAGTATTTGATGTTGGCATGTTCAATTAAACTGGCTCCAAAATTAGGTGGCAGGCACATACTTTTAAACATTATCCTCAGTGCCCAGGGCACTCTAATATGAAAATGTTTGGATCTTTTTAGCGATGTTGAACACTGGCCTACCACCACACCTTATTGGTTTATAATTTTGATGGAATGTCTTGTTGCCCAATTGGAAGGCAGAAGCAGCAGTCTAGAGCTCAACATTGCTATAAAGTTGCTGATAGGTGGTGCCCACTTTTTAGTCTATTCATTTTATAGTTCTTATTGATGTAAGGTAAGAAGGAAAGGAAAATGCGCACATAAGTCCCACGCGCATATGTGAACGGCACTCCCAAGACTTGTTTAGTAGCAACCACTTCCATTATTTATTTGTAAAATGTATGGCAGTGTTTACTGTTGGCATGTTCAATTAAACTGGCTCCAAAATTAGGTGGCAGGCACATACTTTTAAACATTATCCTCAGTGCCCAGGGCACTCTAATATGAAAATGTTTGTCACATTTTTGCGATGTTGAATGCTGGCCTATCACCATGCCTTTTTGGTTTATAATTGTGATGGAAAGTCTTATTGCCCAATTGGAAGGCAGAGGCAGCGAACTAGTGCTCAACATTGTTATAAAGTTGCTGATAGGTGGTGCCCACTTTTTAGTCTATTAACTTTATACTTCTTATTGATGTTCTATAGTGTACTAACCACTTCCCTCAAATGGACATACCTGCTTGTCCTTGAGTTGAAGTGGTTATACCTGAGCCATGACTGCAGCTGCAGTCACGTCCCTGATATTAATCTTTTCAGCTGAATAAAGTAAAAGTGATCTGAGATAATTATCCACCTGATCAGTTTTACATGTGACAGAAAGGGAGCCTGGGACTGAAGCGGCAGATATTGTCAGCTTACCATAGAGATAACCAAGGATCGCAACAAGTATTTTATCACTTCAGATTTCGGTGTAATGTAAAGGGCAGAGGAGAAATCTGGGGTCTAAAGGTAAAGTAGAGAGTACTTGTCATTGCCCATGCTATCACCAGAGATGTTGTCCATCCCTTGTGATAGCAATAAAGTTGATAAAAATAAAAAAAATAAAAAGCACCTCTGCCCCCCTGTGCTCTCACGCAAAGAAAAATGCGCACATAGGTCCCACGCACATATGTGAACGGTGTCCGCACCACACATTTGAATTATTGCCACAAATGTCAGAGTGAAAGCAATAATTCTAGCACCGGACCTCCTGTGTAACTCTAAACTGGTAACCTGTAAAGGCTTTTAAAGTTTCGTCCTATGGAAATTTTTAAGTACCGTCATTTCTCACCATTGCACAGCTGAATGCAATTTTAAAGCGAGACATGTTAGGTATCTATTTACTCAACGTAACATTATCTTTCATATTTTACCAAACCATTGGGTATTGTATTGTGTTTTTGGGCATCAAAATTCATTAAAGTGGAAGTGTAATGATTGCTACATAGTTTGTTGTCCATTTCCCTAAACACGACAATGCCTGACAACAGGATTCCCATTTTATTATGTGGGGCCCAATCAATTATGAGAACTGTGCTGCTGGTAAAATTTGTGAAAAGGCTACACAATAACACAGTAAACACCTGCATAAATCCATTCCACTGGCTGTAATAAACATAATACAATATTTTAAAAAAATGTCATGTTTTAAACAGTTTTTGATATGTTTTATATATAATATTTACTGTATGTATGTATATGTATGTATATATATATGTATATATATATATATATATATATATATATATGTATATATATATATATATATATACATATATATATATATATATATATATATATATATATATATATGTATATATATGTGTATTATATTATATATTGTTAGCATTTAATGCATGAAGAAGGATTTTTAGAGAACTGCAGGTAAGCTAAAAAGAGAGCTACATTTATCGGACTGAAACCTCAGACCTAGACACAAAATAAGGGATGAGCAAACTCTTCTTACTACCTGTTTTTGTAAATTTTAGCTTGAGATTTTGAGTTTTGTAAGCAGGACTTTTTCAGCTGATAGAAGAGAAACATAAGAAATACATGTAAACACATGAAAACGAGTCTAAAGGGTACTGCATAATATTCATATGCAATACTTGTAGTCCAGAGCATAATAAAGACATAAAATGTATGCAAAATCACTCAACATTCCCTTAAGATGGTGTATCGGGATTTGCGGCCAGTGGATTGACATGTTAGGGCCATACAGGTGAGCACTGTTTATCCACTCTACTAATGGCTTTTTAGTTTTCCATCTTTTTTCTAAGTTTTAGGTTAGCCAGTATCGTACATTTTTATCCATTTCCAGTTGTAGGTTCCATGCCAACTCAGACCTAACACTAAATTATCACAACGTTATCAGTTTTTTGATGCATGTATTTCGAATATACATGCTAAATGTTTTAAAAAAATATAATTTACAAATTTGTCAGGCAAATTGACACATTTCAGAAGGCTTCCAAGTGTTGAAATTATTTCTAAGCATCTGTTTAAAGCGTGGTAGCTGTCTTAGGCAGCCATATTTTGAAAGCCTTTCGCTATCATGCAATTCATGAAAGGTTCACCACTTTGTTCCTTGTCAGCCATATTAGATCAGTGTGTAGCCGAGACCAATCATGGCAGACGTAGAGGGCTGCACCTGGTTGTTAAATTATTAAATGCATTCTGCAGTGTCATTAATAAAAGAATGTAAAAAACACTGAATTACTGATCAGAAAGCATTACCTGCAAAGGCATTAGATTCAACACACATAAACAAGGAATAATTCTTATGGCAAAATATATGTGATAAGAAAAAGAAACCCAAGGATGAAAAAGCTTCTTATATTTAGAGACTGGCAACGGACATAAGGCAGACAACCTAACTGATTAAAGTGCATCCCTTGAGGAATGGTTTTTAACCACTTAAGACCCAGACCTTTAGGCAGCTAAAGGACCTGGCCAGTTTTTGCGATTCAGCACTGCGTCGCTTTAACTGACAACGTGCGCCGTGGCTCCCAAACAAAATTGGCGTCCTTTTTTTCCCACAAATAGTGCTTTTTTTGGTGGTATTTGATCACCTCTGTGGTTTTTATTTATTTTGCGATATAAACAAAAATAGAGCGACAATTTAAAAAAAAAAAACAATATTTTTTTACTTTTAATAATAAATATCCCCCAAAAATATATATATATTTTTCTTCAGTTTAGGCCGATACGATGCTGCCACCACAGTGAAGGACGGGGAAGCCGTGGGGGACACATGGCTCTCCCCGTTCTTCAGCTCTGGGGACCGATCGCCGCACTCCAGCGGTGATCGGGTCCGCGATTCCCACGGTCCCGGAGCTTCAGACCAGGTCAAGGGAGCGCTCCGCAGGTGCGCGCCCGTGACCCACAGCTGGGTACTAGCAGAGCACGTACCTGTACGTGCATGTGCCCAGCTGTGCCATTCTGCCGACATAAATGTGCAGGAGGCGGTCCTTAAGTGGTTAAAGTGTTACTAAACCCACAACAGTAAAATCAGTCAGTATATGCAGTATGTCATACTTGTTATACTCACTGTGGAATATAAGGGGTTAATCCTCTGCAATGTATAGAAAAAGGTTGTTTGATTATCCCCTAATTCCACTGTCCCCAATCAATCTGCTGATGGTACAGAGCCATGGGAGCACTATGCACATGCTCAGTTTGGTGTGCATTGCTAGAGAGTTTTTCTTTTATTCTTGAGAGGGTGCGTGTGATCAGCACAGAGCCAATCAGCACTGTCCAGACAGAGGGTCAGGGGTCCTGCATCCTCATTGGACAATTAGGGGAGAAGTAAAATTCCTCCTACAAGCTTTAACTAGACATTGCTAGAAGTCACAAGACTGCTATATACTGCTGACGAGAAAAGGTATTTAGCAGTTTATATTTACTAAAATAATTGCATTTCCATTTTCTGTGTACTGTGGGAGACCAGATTTAGTGAATGCAGGGTCCTTGGTTTAATAACACTTTAACTGACCACAGTTTATTACAGGTATACTCCAAAGTTAAAATTAGACCTTAAGAAGAAGTACAGTAACTAAGTGGTTGGCACTTTAACCTAGCAGCACTTGGGTTTCCAGTCTGAATCCCAACCATGACATTACCTGCCTGGAATTTGCATGTTCTCCCTGTGGCGGTATGGGTTTCCTCCAGGTGAATGTATCAAATGTGAGCTAGGGACCTTAGATTGTAAGGTTTGTGTATAATGGACCACCTCAGTCCCTTTTAACGATGAACTGATTTTCTTTTGCATTCCCAAACACACTGCAGGCAGCTTGCTGTTTTTCACATATAAACAGGAACTAAAATGTTGAAAAAGCAATCCCATTGAACTCATTTATGTCACCCAGGAAGTACATTCCCAGTTATCTTCTGCTGTTTGGGCTGTGCCTGCCTGCAGCACTTTATACAAAGATCAGATAAGGTTAAATTGAAAGTTTGTTTTATGATTTTAACAGTTTTTTTTTTTTGCTTGGAGTTGTTCTTTAAGCATCCTCACTTTTTCTCTCTATCTTTAATTAAAAAAGTATAACATATTAGCAACATATTAGCAAATTAGATGGCTAAGCAGCCCTCTGCAACTAGAAGATCTGTAGTTTGACAGCTGTCAGAAACTTCTTAGAACAAGCCTTATAGCATATTAGGTAGAGTGAAGAAGAGTCACTTAACAAATCTGTCTGTTCAATACATTTTTCTGCATCTCACTGAAAATTCCCATATACAAGTTGTCTCTTGCTTTATTTTTATTTCCGTTGGCAATGATTTAATCACAAAATTGCCTCTCCGACTTTCTGCAAAGTCAGATATATTAAAATGTTAAAGCAAATGCCGGCACTAAATGGAGTAAAAACTGTAACTATGGTTTTGCCCAGAGATACAAAAGCTGTTCAGATTTCATCATATGTTTTAGGCTGTTTCTGATGTTATATAAATCTCCCACGTCATAGCTTATGGGCGAGAGACAATGCAAGAACTCTCTTTGCCCCCTACCCAATTAAGTTACAATTAATTTTTGTTAGCTGAACTTAGATAGAAAAAAAGCTATTGTGTAACTGTGCAGCAGAATTGGAAAGTTTACAATGTGATCCAAAAATGTGATTAGCATTTCTAAGAACGGGATGCCTAAACATCAAATTTCAGTTAAGGTATAAAAGTCAAGCTTCACTGCACTGAGGATTTTTTTCATATTAGTTTTACAACTCTTGGCCTGATTACTGGTAATATTTTTAGGCATATGTCTAGTTGATCACAGTGGGGTTCATTTAAAAAAGCAACTGTGAAAGTATGTCAGTGGCCCTAGCAACAAATCTGATTCTGCTTGACATCTTTTTTTAATAACCTAAGTTATAATTCCGCTTTTGTTGCTTAAAGGGAGTCTGTCTTAAAGCAAAGCATTAGTAAGGGTAGCATCAAATGGAAGCAATCATTCCCTAACTCCCGGGCCAACATACTAGTTCCAGGGCAGCAAAGCAGAACACATTCCATGTCATTGTGAATTACATTACTAAAACAGAACTAGTGTGCAGGCCATGAGTTGGATACCCTGAGGATGTCATCGAATTATTTTGTCTTGTGTTCACTTTAATACAGTCATGTTTAGAAATCTAAAGGATACTTGATTCCAGCTATAGTAAGGCAAGACATTTTCTTAAAGGGAAATTGTATTTTATTTTTTATTATACTTTATTATAATGTTCAAGACTAAACTTGAACATTTTAAAATGTTTATTTTATTTTAATTTTTTTTGCATATAGAAAATTATGAAGTAAAACATATAAATGGAGCATCCTCAGAGTTTGCTAACTGTAGGTAAATTTAGTTGGATCCTCTGTAGGCAGAGGAGCAGGGGTTAATTGTTGTTTAGACTGTGCAGTGCTTTAAAGCTGTGGCTCTGTTACCTCTCCCTGGCTTCTAGAACATACTGGATAGTTCTGGAAATTGGGTGGGAGAACAAAAGCTGCTGTCTTAAAATGTATGGACTTTCCACCAATCCCTGAGGGGGCAAGGCTCAGTAGGAGGGGAAACATATATAGTCAGAAGCCTGGCAGTTAGTGTGCAGATTCTAGGGTTCAGTTACTGTACCTGGAGGAGATCCCTGTGCTGGGGTGCACTGCCCATGGACAAAGAGAGAGCCAGAAGGAGAAAGAGAGAGCCAGAGGAAGAGAGAGAAGCAGTCGTTGGAAGCCTCACACCCTTTACCTAACTCAGCTAGGCTTAGCTGAAGACACCCTGAAATCAAGTGCAGGCATGTGCAGCAACGTGCCTCTACAGCAACCTCCTGGATTTGCTTAGAGGGACTGAATGAATAACTTTCACTTCTACCTATCTAATGCTTATCTAGAGTGTACAATAAGGCTGCAATACTTTATATATCTAGGTCTGGGGGAAGGCCTAAAGCATCCCCATTTCTCTAGCTTGGGACAGCAGTAGCCAGTGCTTTTGGCATTCCTACAAGGAGTAGCACCTGAACTTTCTGTGGAATCTTTTTGTTACTGCTATAGTTGTTGTGTCATGGCTTTCATGGGTGGACAGCACATTTTGCAGGAGTCATAAACATTAGCCGGTCCTCAAAGTTATTAAAATTATTCAGTTCTGGGCATCCCTATTCCCTATCCAAGTTATCCCTTAAACAAAACAAAACAACCTTCCCTGGACTGTTTATTGAGCCTGTAAGATTTATTTTGTCTGGATGTGTGTAAGGGAAAGGTCGAAAATACCGCAGCTCCTACAGGAGTGAGCACTAAATAAATATATCACAATTTGTAACCAGTGGGTTACGTTGCAAAAGCTTTTCAAAATCCTGTTTACAAAGCCCAATAGTCCAAGTTCAGAATATATACAAAGCTGAATAAGTCAGAAGAATATCTCATCCTGCCTCCTTCCTTGCTTAATACAAAGCAAACAAAATAAAGAAGCCAATATGCTCTTTGTTTAGAAAATGCAAAAAACATTATAAAGGCAGTGTCATCATTGTAAAATGTAATTGCCCCAAACCATGATAATTTGCCTAACTGGTATTCTGCAAGGACAAGAACAGCCTCCAAACATCATCAGGACATATCTCGTTCATCTTTCTCAGCCCATGACAAAAGTGGCAGATATTACCTTTTAAAGTTTAGGTTGAACAACAGTCTAAATTGGAATTACGATCAAACAGTCTATTTTGCTGACTTTGAATTGTATTTTGTACCTACTATAGAGCAGGGCTGAGAACTTGCACTGTGGGTAGCCATAGACATTGTAAAGGTCCAATTTGCCATCCTCAGTCATGTACCAATACTTTCTTGAACGTTAATTAAGGCACTATGTGATTACTGGATAACAGACAACTTATGGAGCAAACACCTTTGACACCAATTTATCTGAGGAAAAATAAAATACGACAATGATTCGAAAAAGGTCAGATTAACTCTCCTTCACTAAGGCCTCGTACACACGACCGTTTTCCTCTACAGAATCCATCAAGAAACTTGGTGGCAGAGCTTTTTTGCCGAGGAAAACGGTTGTGTGTATGCTTTTCATCGAGAAAACTGATGTGGAACTGGACAAAAAAAAAAAAAAAGTTCTCTTTTTTTCCTCGTCGGGAGTCTCAATTTCCTCGTCGTGTTCCTGGTTTTCGACAAGAAACACATTCGTGTGTATGCTTAGAAACCCGCACATGCTCAGAATATAGTATGAGACGGGAGCACACCTTCGGTAAAAGTAGTGTTTGTAACGGAGATAGCACATTTGTCACGCTGTAACAGACTGAAAAGTGCAAATCATCTCTTACCAAACTTTTTCTAACACGCAGTAACATGAGATTAGCAAAAGCAGCCCCAAGGGTTGTGCCAGTGGAATCGAACTTCCCCTGCTGTCGTATGTGTTGTACGTCACCGCGTTTGAGAAGGACGAGATTTGGTCTTGACTGTGTGTACGCAAAGAAAGCTTGTCAAGTTTCTCGACAAGCCTAACAAGGAACTCGTCGAGGAAAACGATGTTTCATTTAAGACGAGTTCCTCAGTCATGTGTACGAGGCCTCAGGCTCATCCAGCATTCTCTGCTGATGCCCCATAGACATTAAAATTGACTAATGATGTGGGCAAAAAACAAAGCCTCTGCAGACAGAAATCTCACCTCATGATCTGCGCCTCATGGTCCGCACTGTAGTAATTATCATACAGACTTGAAAATGGAGCAGAATAGACAGTAGAAATGGACAAATGAACATGGGAGGTTGGTAGAATGCTAAGGACCAAAATCCCAGTTATTTCAAATCCCAATGAAGACTTTACTAGTATTTGGTGTTTGAGTGCCTGCATGTTGTATCCAAAGACAGATCTATCCAAAGACAGGTTTTTAAATTTTGTGGTTTCCTATAGATAGATAATATCTGAAATGTTTGTTAGATGGTTTCTGCTATAATAAATTCATTATTTGATGTTCCTGTTTATAGTCAGTCAACAGAATTCTAATTTTTCTAAAATCTGCTGTGTCTCCTTGATAGAGATAAGCATCTTGTACAGACACAGTTGCCAGCAATCTTCAATGCTTTGACAAACTTGGATTGAAGTCCTGTTGGATAATTCACATATGGCACAATCTGCATTATTAAAAATACCCTTGTCAGCAGGAATGAATATTCTTCCTCTGAACAGTTTGATTTGTCTTTATATAGAGCAATCTACAAATATTAAAGCAACAGTCTACCTAAAACTTGCATTTGGTTCAGTGCTATAGACCCATGTCTCATATTTCTTAAGCTCCACTTTTCTTGATTTTACATGTCTGGTTGTTAGGCCATGATGATGTGTTATCATTCACCTTCGTGGATTTTTCATTTTGCATCATAAAATGTAACAGAAGGAGTGGGAACACTCCAGTGGTAGGTGGTTATACATCCATACAAATAGATTCACTAAGCAAAATGAACACCTCTCTTTGCTTATAGCATACCTCCCAACTGTCCCTGATTTCGAGGGACTGTCTCTGATTTGGAACAATGTCCCTCTGTCCCTCTTTCCTCCTCATCTGTCCCTCATTTTGGTCTGATCTATATAGTTGTATGACATGAATGTGAAAGGGTCTAAATAAGCAGAATCATCTACATTGGCCACAAATGTACAGCATTCAAGCAAATTGTGTTTGGTTTAAGTTTTAAAAGATTAAATTGTCTCTTAGTGTACTATGCACATGAATAAACAAATGAACATATGTACATATGTATGTACCCACCCCCATACACACACACACACATATATATATATATATATATATATATGGCGCAAGCACTGCATACAATATGCAGCATATGGGAGCATGACAGTTAACATGTATAGTAATATTTGTGCAGTTGATTATTTAATTCATATAACCATATAATATTAACCATATATATTATATCTCTGCCTTTCTGAACCTTTTCCAGTTTTAAGGAAGTGGTCACTGGGAAAAATTACCCCCTTACAGATAGCTAAAAAGATTAATTTTGCCAGTGGAAACCTATCTGAGAAGCAGACATTGCTTATTGCGCCTCAAACCCTCCCACTCTGCGATACCAGTGAATCTGCATTGGTGTCTGGCTTCCTGGGCAATCAGTACAGGAAGACCCAGAACCCCGGAAAGAACACTGGGCCAAGACAGAAACCGCTGGGTACCAGGGTATCAGTGACAGCTGCAGGGCCCCGTCTAAGGGTTAGTGCGGACTTGTAAGGGCCTGCCGGTGCACCCCCAAATTCCACCACTGCCCCTGGAGAAACACTCGTTGAGAAACCCTGATATCTCATAATCATATATAATAAGAAAATCTTACTGTATAATAAGTATTATTTCAGTAGAAAACAGAGACAATTAAACTAACACCACCAGAGGTATTTAGGGCATTAGTGCATTTACAGGGGATTTTATTAGAGGTCCCTCTATCATTTCATAAAGTAGAATAGTTCTATACTAAATATGGCAAAAGAACCTTCATATAAATCCAGCTATTCAGGCTTGAGAGAGAGTTTTTCAAAGACCACTTTATTGATTGCAGGGATTTCCTACAAGCAATTTTTTACTCTGCATTTGTCACGGGAAATAACATCCAAGCGGGTTCAGGTGCTTATAGAAGAGATCATAGAACACAAGCTTTCGTGTACAATGAAATTAATCAATCATATGTCTTTTGGCAATATATTATGATGACGTTCACTTTGCACAATGCTCCCAATTTGATTAGGAGAATGAAAAAAAAAAAGTATTCATTAACACTTTGTTACTCTGAGGCCTCATACACACGATCGTTTTCCTCGACAGAATCCATCAAGAAACTTGGTGGCAGAGCTTTTTTGCAGAGAAAAATGGTCGTGTGTATGTTTTTCGAGAAAACTGTTGTGGAACTCGATGAGAAAAAAAGAGAACAAGTTCCCTTTTTCCTCGTCGGGAGTCTCAGTTTCCTCGTCGGGCTGGTTTTTGACGAGAAAAGCATGCTTAGAAACCCGCACATGCTCAGAAGGGTGGCGCCAGTGGAATCAAACTTCCCCTTTATAGTGCCGTTGTACTCGTTGTACGTCACCACGTTTGAGAACGACGAGATTTGGTCTTGACAGTGTGTACGCAAAGAAAGCTTGTCATGATTCTTGACAAGCCTAATAAGGAACTCGTTGAGGAAAACGATGTTTCATTTACGATGAGTTCATCAATCGTGTGTACGAGGCATTGCCTTCATAGGTGTGCGCAGCCTATTGCATTAGGGTGTGCAGCCCAAAGTTCAAACACACATGCCTTTCTCTGCAGCCTCAGCTGTACAAGACAGTGAATGAATGGGAAGTGCTCTGTGCTGAGCAGCCCCCTGTCCATTCACCAACTGCAGCATAGTACACGGTTTACTATGCTTCAGTTATGATTTAACACAGCGAGTGAGTGTGTTCATTTAGAAAAGGAAGGGGTCGTTAACTTACATATTTATTATCCCCTTTCCCACTCTCCATGCTAAAATAACCCCCACAGCAGCCAGAGGGAGAGGAGAGGAAAGGAGGGAAGCCTGCAGTACTGCAGTGGGGAGACATAACCTAGGGGGAAGCCTGGGCAGTAGGGGAAACAGGCACCATACAGAGTGATTAGGGTGTTCCCAGGTGAACCTGGAACACACCCTGCGCACACCTATGATTGCCTTCATATTTTCATGTTTAGTGCATACGTTAGGTATTGTGTAATAGCAACACACCTAGCTATTTATTACCTTTTAGCCCCGTTCACATCACATCTGGGCGATTCGACATGTGATTTTACATGTCAAATTTCATGGCAAATCGCAGCCTATTGCTGGCAAAGGCACTGTCTGAATCGGTGCGACTTCATCATTGCGATGCTGCGCTAATTTCCAAAAGTAGTTCCTGCACTACGTTTAGTGACTTTGGAAATTATTTCAATACAGGCTTACCCCACTCACTTCTGCATAGAAACCAATGAGCTTCTAACCCCAGCTTGTTAATTAAGCTTTTGTAATAAAACCTGGAAGCTCATTGCTTTCTATGCAGAAGTGAGCCTGATTTTGCACTTTCCAGCTTTAGTAAATAAACCCCATTGTGTACTTAAAAGTGGGGTATGCCTGTAGACATCTGTGCATGAACCCACACTGATGTCTTTCAAATTGCCCCCAAACTCACAATGAAATGCAGGTTTGAAATCATGCAAGTTTGGCTGAACTTGCACAATTTCAAACCCGCCTCCAATGTAAACGCACCCTTAAAGTAGTAGTTAACCACGGCTGCTTAAAAAAAAAAAAAAACACCTGTAAGCCAATTGCATCACCTACTAGCACATTATGTAATACTTACCTTGGAATAAAGCCTTCCAGGGGCGTGCTGTCACTGCTGAGAGTGCTGATATCTTCCCCCAGTCTTTCTTCCAGGTTTGTGCGCTCCTGGCTATGTAATTGGCTGGAGCCACGGTGAAGTCACTTCTGCGCATGCGTGCGGGAGCCCTCAGTTCCGGCACAAAGCTCTGAAGGTCTGGCAAGGTATGCCAGACATTCAGAGCACATTTGTGCCGGTGATGTAACTGGCTGCATGCAGTGAATAGCCCCTAAACAAGTGCACATTTAGGAGATATTCATTTTACCTACAGGTAAGCCTATTGGGCTTACCTGTAGGTAAAAACCACCAAGCGGGTTATACTACCACTTTAAAAAGATGAGAGGCAGCTCTTTAATCAGGCAAATTAGGCGGTCGCCTAAGGCCTCACACTCACAGGGGCCTTGTGGCCGCCTAACTTACTTAATGCATTACCCTAGTTTTAAGGGACAGGGGACCTTAATGCTGATGTGCTTAGGCAGCGTTAAGACCACCAGTGTCCCTAACAACCAGTAAATATTGGTGACACCTCCCCTTGTGACGTCATTGACCCAGCATGCCCTCAGTCAATGACGTCACAAGGGGGCGGGTTCACCAGTTGACATCACCGGATGGCCCCCGCCCCTTAGTTATTAAAGAGCAAGATCTGGGGCCACCTTGTTAAAGGAGGGTTCCAGATTCCGATAAACCCCCTGCCCGCAGACCCTCACAACCACTGGCCAGGTTTTGGGGAAGAGGCTCTTGTCTTTGAATTATTTTTCCTATCAGGGGTGTGAGTTGGGCCCCATGTCAAGTTTTGCCTAAGGCCTCACAAAACCTAGAGCTGCCTCTGAAAGAGATCACAGTACTCCGACCAAGCCTTTATCTTCATTTATCTTTAGAATTGCAGTAGCATTTTTTCAGCCATTATCCAGGGTCAGCATTAACTTTCTGGACTAAGATGTTGGTTCAGAAGGGATCTGATCATATAAAACCTAGTGTCTAGTGTAGTTCTTGCCTTTGAAGGTATTTGTCTGACACAGATCAGTCTTCTGCAGCCTCTAACGTTGTAACTTGTTACAAATGTAGCAATGTAGCAGTTTGATCAGTGGGGTAGACGAGACTAAGCTTCCTCCTGCCTGCACTAGACTGATTAAATCAACTCAGCCTGGGCAATCCCATTGGACTGTATATAACCACCTCAATACTGGGCACTTTCACCCCCTTTCTGCCAATGTCAATTATCAGCACTGTCGCACTTTGAATGACAATTACGCAGTCATGCAACACTACCCATATGATTTTTTTCACACAAACAGGCCTTTCTTTTGGTGATATTTAATCACCACTGGGTTTTTTTTATTTTTGTTTTTTGCTAAATAAACAAAGACAAAACAATTATAACATTTAGCAAATAAATAATTGTCCTTCATACATTTAGGCCAAACTGTATTCTGCTACATTTCTTTGGTGAAAATAACCCAAATCGGTGTATATAATTTAGTCTGTAATAAAGTTATAGCGTCCACAAACTATGGTATATACTGTATTTGCTGGCGTATAAGACTACCTTTTACACTTAAAAAAGATGGCCAAAAATCAGGGGTCGTCTTATACATTGGGTCAGCTGCTCGGTTGCCTGCTGGATGTGCGGTAATACTGTATGTAGCATCGGCTACATACAATATATACCACTTAGCCAATCCCAGTGAGCGATATATTTAAATGAATACAGAGCCTGCTTGGATTGGGGTAAGAACCTCTGTCAATCCGGGTGCCTACATACAGTAGCATGCTCGGATTGGCTTTGAGAGTCAGAGAGGCGTGGACTGAGAGGCGTGGACTGATGATGTTACAGCCTCTGCCAATCCAAGCAGGCTTTGTATTCATTACTAGTGTTGAGCGGAATACGCCATATTAGATTTCGCGATATTTCACGAATATATAGAAGAATATTCGTGAAATATTCGCTAATATCGAATATTCGTGATATTTTATCAAAAAAACAATATTGCAAAATTTCGCTAATGCGAATGCGAAATTTCGCTAATGCGAATGCGAAATTTCGCTAATGCGAATGCGAAATTGATTGCGAAATTCTCGTCAACACGCGAAAACGGAGATCATTTCCTGGATTACTAAACTAATATGCACTAAACACTAACTCTACTTACACAAACTTATATGACTAAACTAAAGCTAATTTTTTATTTTTATTTTTTTATACACAAAACACAGAAGGGCAGAGAAAGTATTTGCGAATATTCGTAATACGAATATTCGCATTGCGAATATTCGGCAACATAAAAGGATCGCCTCAGCTACTCGGCCCAGGGTCTCTAATCATACCAGCAATGCTTTTAGACGTCGATGGAGATCACTAGGATGTGATCTGTTTTAAAAATAAATTTGAAAAAATACGAATATTCGCAATATCGAATATTCACCGCGATATTCGATTTATTCGCGAATACTCGAATATGAAATATTCGTTACGAATATTCGCAATGCGAATATTCGTGAGCAACACTATTCATCACTAGAATACATCGCTCACCAGCTCCAGCAAGAATGAAGAAGAATATGGCTCCAGAAGAAAGAAATATGAAGCATCGGAATGGGGGTCGTCTTATACGGTGAGTACAGGCAAAAAGAGTATGCCCGGTCGCCTTATACGCCGGCAAATACGGTATACGTATATATAAATCTGAAAGTCGTTCAATCCTGATGTACTGATGGCCTATCTAATTTCTTGGGGCCTGAAAACTCCAGGACAGTACAAAATGTAATCGCCACTAAAACTAGCAGTGCTTTACCGCTAACGGACCCACCACCCCAGTACAAAGGGGGTCTTACTCTGATACCCCTAATCTCTGATACCCCTAATTAAAATCTAGATGAACCAATTGCCTTCAGAAGTCACCTACATAGTAAATAGAATCCACCTGTGTGTAATTTATTCTTAGTATAAATACAACTGTTCTGTGAAGCCCTCAGAGGTTTGTTAGAGAACCTTAGTGAACAAACAGCATCGTGAAGGCCAAGGAACACACCAGAAAGGTCAGGGATACAGTTGTGCAGAAGTTTAAAGCAGGGTTGGGTTATAAACAAATATCCCAAGCTTTGAAAATCCTGGAACACTAGAACACTGTTCAATCCATCATCTGAAAATGGAAAGAGTATGGCACAACTGCAAACCTGCCAAGACATGGCTGTCCACCTAAACTGACAGGCCAGGCAAGGAGAACATTAATCAGAGAAGCAGCTAAGAGGCCCATGATAACTCTGGAGGAGCTACAGAGTTCCACAGCTCAGGTAGGAGAATCTGTCCACAGGACAACTATTAGTCGCGCACTCCACAAATCTTTCCGTTATGGAAGAGTGGCAAAAAGAAAGCCATTGTTGAAAGAAAGCCATAAGAAGTCCTGTTTGTAGTCTGTGAGAAGCCATGTGGGGGACACAGCAAATATGTGGAAGACGGTTCTCTGGTCAGATGAGACCAAAATTAAACCTTTTGGCCTAAAACACTATGTGTGATGAAAAGCTAACACTGCACATCACCCTGAACACACCATCCCCACCGTGAAACATGGTGGTGGCAGCATCAAGTTGTGGGGATGATTTTCTTCCACAGGGACTGGGAAGCTGGTTAGAGTTGATAGGAAGATGGATGGAGCCAAATACAGGGCAATCTTAGAAGAAAACCTGTTAGAGTCTGCAAAAGACTTGAGACTGAGGAGGAAGTTTACCTTCCAGCAGGACAACGACCCAAAACATACAGCCAGACCTACAATGAAATGGTTTAGAATTCGATCAAAGCATACAGTATTCATGTGTTAGAATGGCCCAGGCAAATTGCAGACATAAATCCAAGTGAGAATCTGTGGCAAGACTTGAAAATTGCTGTTCACAGACGTTCTCCATCCAATCTGACAGAGCTTAAGCTATTTTGCAAAGAAGTATGGGGAACAATGTCACTCTCTAGATGTGCAAAGCTGGTAGAGACGTCCCCAAAAAGACTTGCAGCTGTAAATGCAGTGAAAGGCGGTTCTACAAAGTATTGACTATGGGGAGCTGAATACAAATACACTCCACACCTTTTCACATATTTATTTGTAAAACATTTTGAAAACCATTTATAATTTTCCTTTCACTTCACAATTGTGTGCCACATTTTGTGTTGGTCTATCACATAAAATCCCAATAAAATACATTTACGTTTTTGGTTGACAACATTTTGAACATTTCAAGGGGTATGAATAATTTTTCAAGGCACTGTAGGTACACCATAGATGTAAGTACATGGATATTGGTACACAGATGTTGGGTACACCATGGATGTAGATACCTTGATTTGGGCAGAGGGATATAGATGTGGGTAGTAGAGGTGGATACACAGGTGAAGATAAATGGTTATTGGTACATAGCTGTAGGTGCATGGATATTAGTACACAGATGTGGGTGCATAGTTGTGGATAAATACATGTAGGTATACAGATATTGGTACATAAATGTAGGTATTTGGTACATTGCTATGGGTACATAGATGTAGTTATATGTATATTCGTACACAGATGTAGGTGTGTAGATATGGGTAAACATATGTAGGTATATAGATATTGGTTCATAGATGTAGGTATATGCATATGGGTACATACATGTAGGTATATAGATATAGGTACACAGGTGTGGATAAATAGAAGTGGGTACATAGATGTACAGTAGGTATATGGGAATGGGTACACAGATGTAGGTATATGGATATGGGTACACCGGTTTGGAAAAATAGATGTGGGTACATAGATGTACAGTAGGTATATGGATATGGGTACACAGATATGGGTACAAAGATGTAGGTATATGGACATGGGTACACACATGTGGATAAATAGATGAGGGTACATAAATGTAGGTATATAGATATTGGTACAAAAATTTAGGTACATAGATATTGGTACAGATGTAGGTATATGCATACACAGAGGTAGGTCCAAATCTATGGGTACAAAAATGTGGGTATATGGATATGGGTAAACTGGTGTAGGTATATTGGTACATATTGTTATCTGAATACAGATGTGGGTATGTTTATTAGTACATACCTATGTGTATGCTGATGGGGGTATAATGGGTACAGAGATGTGGGCATATGCGTACAGAGATGTGGGTATATGATTACAGAGATGGGTATATGGATACAGAGATGTGGGTATATGGGTACAGAGATGTGGGTATATGAGTACAGAGATGTGGGTATAGAGATGTGGGTATATGAGTACAGAGATGTGGGTATATGAGTACAGAGATGTGGGTATATGAGTACAGAGATGTGGGTACATGAGTACAGAGATGTAGGTACAGAGATGTGGGTATATGGAGATGTGGGTATATGAGTACAGAGATGTGGGTATATGAGTACAGAGATGTGGGTATATGAGTACAGAGATGTGGGTATAGAGATGTGGGTATATGAGTACAGAGATGTGGGTATATGGAGATGTGGGTATATGAGTACAGAGATGTGGGTATATGGGTACAGAGATGTGGGTACATGGAGATGTGGGCATATGGATACAGAGATGTGGGCATATGGATACAGAGATGTGGGTATATGAGTACAGAGATGTGGGTACATGAGTACAGAGATGTGGGTACAGAGATGTGGGTATATGGAGATGTGGGTACACAGCAGGTATATGATGTTAGACATGCATGTGATAAGACTGATGGAAGTGGTGATGTCGGCGGGCCCCATAGTCGGTGGCAGAGCTGGCTCTCTGATGATCACACAGGGGACAGGCTGGATATGATCTGCAGTTCCCTCGGACTGCCGGTGAGAGTTTCTCATCCAAACCTCGATCACGTAGGATTGCGTAGAGAGAGAGGCCAGATAGGGGAGACAGGAGGAATGAGAGAGACAGGGACGTGCAGTGCTCGGATGGATGAAGGCACTGATCTCCCTCCTGCTCCGTGTTCCGTGTGAGTGGACGTGGAGTGTCCCTCTTCCTCCTCCTCCTCCTCCTCCTCTTCTGTCACCAGCGCCGAGGGGGCCGCCCGCACTTTAATGTCATGCTGAGATCCCAGGACATCACAGGAGGGTTGTGCAGTGTGCATGGTGGATGATCCTTACTGCTCCCTACCTGGAACCCCCCCCCCCCCCTTCTCTTCTTCTGACATTCCCAGCGCTGACATGGATGTGGGGGGGTGTGATGTGGGTGACCCGGGATGTGTGCCCCCCCCATACACAGGGATGTAGGATGTCTGCCATACTATACATAGGAATACACTGTGACCTCTCTCCGGGATCTTCCAGGATGACTTCCAGTCTGTACTGACCTGTTGGGATCTTCCAGGAGCGGGAGTGATGGGAAAGTCCTGATCCCCCCCTCCCCTCCATCATCCTGGAGAAGAGTATGGGGAGGATTCCGCACACCTACAAGCCAGCTCTCCTCTAAGCTACTACTACTCCTCTCCATAGACATACAGCTCTTCTTCTAGGGGGTCCCTCTCGGCCCCCCACCCCCCTGCACCCACCATGGCTGCGGCTATAGCCAGCTCTCTTATCCGACAGAAGAGGCAGGCCAGGGAGTCCAACAGTGACCGGGTATGTACCTCCAAGAGACGTACCAGTCCCAGCAAGGACGGACGGTCCCTGTGTGAGAGGCATGTCCTGGGGGTCTTCAGTAAAGTCCGCTTCTGCAGTGGGAGGAAGAGGCCGGTCCGGAGAAAACAAGGTCAGTGCCTCACACCTACTCACATTCTATAGCTATACACTCATCCCTCCTTCCATCTATCTATCCATCCCTCCTTCCATCCATCCCTACATCCATTCTGACATCCATCCATCCATCCCTACATCCATGTCATACACCCCATCCCTACATCCATTCTTCCATTCATCCATCCCTCCTTCCATCACCCCTTGCATTCATCCATCTATCTATCCCTCCTTCCATTCCTCATTCCATCCATCCATCCATCCATCCCTCCCTCCTTCCAACCATTCATCCATCCCTCCTTCCATCACTCCTTGCATTCATTCATCCATCTATCTATCTATCCCTCCTTTCATTCCTCATTCCATCCATCCATCCCTCCTTCCATCCATTCATCCATACATCCTTCCTTTCATTCATCCTTCCTTTTTTCCATTCACCCCTCCTTCCTTCCATTCATCTCTCCTTCCTTCTTTCCATTCATCTCTCCTTCCTTCCTTTCAACCCTCCTTTCTTCCATCCACCTCTCCTTCCTTCTATTCATCCCTCCTTTCTTCCATCCATCTCTCCTTCCTTCCTTCTATTCATCCTCCATTCCCTCCTTTCCTTCCTTTCTTTCCTTCCTTCCTTCCTTTCCTTCCTTCCTTCCTTCCTTCCTTCCTTCCTTCCTTCCTTCCTTCTTCCTTCCTTCCTTCCTTCCTTCCTTCCTTCCGTCCATCCTTCCTTCCATCCATCCTTCCTTCCTTTGTCTCCCCATACAACTGCCCCTCTATCCATCCGTCCATTCATCCTTCTATTCATCATTCTATACATCTATCCATCCATCCTTCTATTCATCTCTCCATACATTCATACATCCATCCTTCTATTCATCTGTCCATCCATCCATCCATCCTTCTATTCATCCATCCTTCTATTCATCTCTCCATACATCCATCCATCCTTCTATTCATCCATCCATCCATCCATCCATCCATCCATCATTCTATCCTTCTATTCATCTATCCATCCATCCTTCTATTAATCTATCCATCCATCCTTCTATTCATCTATCCATCCATCCTTCTATTCATCTATCTATCTATCCATCCATCCATCCATCCATCCATCCTTCTATTCATCTATCCATCCATCCATCCTTCTATTCATCTATCCATCCTTCTATTCATCTATCCATCCATCCATCCTTCTATTCATCTATCTATCCATCCATCCATCCATCCATCCTTCTATTAATCTATCTATTCACCATTCTATACATCTATCCATCAATCCTTCTATTCATCTCTCCATCCATCCATCCATCCATCCATCCATCCATCCATCCTTCTATTCATCTACCCATCCATCCTTCTATTCATTTATCCATCCTTCTATTCATCTATCCAACCATCCTTTCCCCTTTCTTTCCTCCCTGTTATTTGTCTCTCCATCCATCCAATCCATTCCCCCCTCCCTGATTACTGTACACTATACAATCAGACTGTACGATCTCCATAAAGCTGACCCTACACATAAAAAAAACAGATCCTACAATCTCCTTTAGATTTACTAAAACCATGTAATATAAGGACATAGCTAAACATACATTCACTTTCTACCCAATCGAGCAGCCCTTGTACTACACAGTCGATGTCAGATCTAATGGGAATTGTATTGTGTGTGGCCAGTTTAAGGCTCATCTTGCATGTTACAATATGACGGTACAGATGACTTGGGTCTACCAAAAACCGATAAGAAATAAAAACAAGATATGGGACTTTCAAGGCGCTGCGCACTTTTATAGAGAATAAAAATAAACATTTTAAAAATGTGGGTCTACCAAAACTATTATTATTATTACAGGTACTTATATAGCGGGAACAATTACGCAGCGTTTACATTTATATTATACATTCACATCCGTCCCTGCCCTCATGGAGCTTACAATCTATATAAGCACTTACTGATCAATTTATATCCAATGAGGCAGGCTCTTTCGCTATATACTTGTCAAAAGATCTAAGGGCCACCATGCACATCACAATCCAGCCTACATAAAACTTTACCAAAACGATGTAATATGAGAGCCTACCTAATCTATACAATCAATCTGTAGCCAATCAGGCAGACTCTTGCACTACGTACAGTAGTAGTTGATAGCTGTAAAGGAGATTGTACAATCAGATTGATAGAAAGTTTGCATCCTCAGTCTGATTATTTAAACTGGCCCTTACAATAAGGACAGAATAGGTGGCTTGCCATTGGGTTAGGGTTACCACCTGGCCTGTCTGGTCATATTGGGCTTGTTGCCGACAATGATATTAACAGGAAAAAATCCCTAAGGCTGGTCTTTTTACCCCGAAAAAATTAGCCTAATGTTATTACTCTTTATTATTTAACCCTTGCCCATACAATCCCTGGGGCAACCTTCTCAAATTGCTCTTCTATTGTGGGATGTGGTTTGGCTTTTCAATCTTCAGACCTTCAGGTAGATTCAAATAGTATTTTTTCCTACCAGAGCCTATAGGGATACTAAAAAAAAAAAGTTCTGCATCTCGGTGCTTTTCACAGTAAGTCCTTAAAAGTGAGGAGGACAGCAATGACAGCCATGGTATTGATAAGATAATCAATCATCATTCACAATCCATATGCAATCACAGTTTTATGTACAGACTACAGGCATACCCCACTTTTAAGTACACAATGGGGTTTATTTACTAAAGCAGGAAAGCACAAAATCAGGCTCACTTCTGCATAGAAACTAGGGCAGAAACAACAAATCGATTAATCGACAACTAATCAATTGATCGGCAACTAATCGATTATGAAATTAATCGATTACCATTTTCATAATCGGCCAATAACATAATGGGGTTAAAAAAAAAAAATCAAATTGGCTAAAAAGAGCAAATCGCTATTGTAAATTTTACTTTTATTATTCAACAGTAAAAAATGAACCCCTTACAGTAGCGATTATTTGCTCTTTTTGTACTAATTTTTGTTTTTTTAACCCCATTATGTTATTAAACATCTCAGGCCTGGGGTCACACCTCTGTGTTTTTTGGTGCTTTTTGCAGAAACACACTACAGTTCATTTACATGTTTTCCTATGGGACGCGTTCACATCCATGATTTCTTTCGGCTGCTGCCTATTTGGAAAGAGCAAGACTTTTTTTTTAACGCAAAACGGCGCTATTTTTTTTTTTTTTTAGTTTAATATACTTCAATGGAGAAGCTGCAGAAAAGCATGTAATGCGGTTTTGTGTGGCAATTTATGTTTTTTAATCTGCCCAACAACAAATTGGCCAAAAAAAAAAAAATTACTATTTTTTTTTTCGTTATTAACTGATTAATCGAAACAATAATCGGCCAACTAATCGATTATAAAAATAATCGTTAGTTGCAGCCCTAATAGAAACCAATGAGCTTCCAAGTTTATTACCAAAACTTAATTGAACAAGCTGGGGTTAGAAGCTCATTGGTTTCTATGCAGAAGTGAGCCTGATTTTGCGCTTTCCAGCTTTTGTAAATAAGCCCCATTGGGTACTTAAAAGTGGGGTATGCCTGTATACTGTGTACTTACAAGTGGGGTATGCCTGTAAACTGTGTACTTAAAAGTGGGGTATGCCTGTAAACTGTGTACTTAAAAGTGGGGTATGCCTGTATACTGTGTACTTAAAAGTGGGGTATGCCTGTATACTGTGTACTTAAAAGTGGAGTATGCCTGTATACTGTGTACTTAAAAGTGGGGTATGCCTGTAAACTGTGTACTTAAAAGTGGGGTATGCCTGTACAAGAAATTCAAACTTCTAAGTGTTAAGCGAAAGACACATACTTTGTATGCTGTTTCTCATTCTGATTGCCTATGGATTATGTATGATCGTTCGATTATATTTGTTCTTAATTACATCGTTTTAATGTCATGTGTAATTTTCGAAGATCCCATTTAAAAATCAAACACTGCCTTCCAATCGTTAATACTGAAATCCTTATGTGCAGTGGCTGGGGGAGCCCATGAACTGGAAAGGGATGGGACCTAAGGTACAATTCATCAACCAATGCCTTCACCTTATTTATTTATTTTTCATTGGCAGTAAATACAGACAGAGATCAGTACATTCGCTTTCCAGCTTTAGTAAATATACCCTGTTGTGTACTTAAAAGTGGGGTAAGCCTGCAATAATACAAAGGACATGCACTTGTTCCATAATTTATATAGATATATATATATATATATATCTATATAAAACATGCTTCTAAAAATGGTTACATTGAATTGTTCTTCCATGTAGCAAGTGGGAGCCGTCATCCCAGCACCATTCATGGATGTAGCAGGCGTTTTGTGCAAGCTCCCCCCGATATTTGCATGCATCAAATCCAGTGATAAATGATTGTGTCATATGAAAAGCAGGTTCCTTCAAAGCAGAAATCACTATATTATATAAATACTGGACACCAGCTGTTCTTCCATCCTACATCTTTCCATAAACAGTAAAAGTGTGTGTTGCAGTTGTTATATTAAGCAGTTTATTTATGTTGCAGTTGTTATATTAAGTAGTTTACTAATAAATGTCTGCGTAAAAATAGAATATTTAAACAAGCAGTGAATACACATTTGACTTTATTAAAAGTTTTATCTAGTAATTTTGCTTTTAGCACTTTTTTTTTCTTTAATGAAGTAGCTGATATTGACATATGGTAGGATGTGTGTGGATTATAAAATGAAATAAACCATATGTTGCATCGCTTTAATTATTCATGGAAGTTGTTGGCATTTTGTTTAGATGTATTACCTCTTTGATGTGTATGAAGTATTTGGGCCAAGGCGATGATGTGGCTTTAAGCGATGATGTAATTGTGATTCAGACTAACGCATCCTTATTGTTTAAAGTGCAGTATACGTAAAGGGTGATTTACGATAGCAGTGATTTTTTTTCTTTACTCTTTTCTCTATGATTGAATCTGTGTTTACATCCAATAGCCAATCACGAGCAAGGGTTCGAAAAATAGAAATTTTCATGCTCGTGATTGGATGTTTAATACAGACACACATTCACTGGTCAATGGGAAAGCTGATTCCTTTAGTATATCTGCAGCCTAATGGAAAATATGTTCCAAGCTGGATCTTCAGGGGTCAGGGAAGAGTAAATGTAATGAGAACATGCTAAAATAAGGCTGTTGCCCTTAGCAAACACTCTTAAAGTGAGTTCCACCCATTTTTTAATGTTTGTCTGTGCTGCATGCCCTAATCTCATAGTGTTCAGAATGTAAATACCTTTATTTTGTAGTCCTTCATTACTTCCTCCTCCTTATTAGCCTAGGCTATTAAGTCACAAGTCTATTTGCAAGGGTTTCTGGGATAGGCATCATGTTTTCCAGTAGTCCTTGCAAACCTGACTGAATCCTGACTGAAACCTAGTGTGCAGCACTGAGCATGTGCGAGATATGCAAAGCTGAAATCCAGGAAGTCATACAGTCTGGCTTCATGATGCCCACACTTAAGATGGCCACGGTCTATTTCTAGATTATAAACTATATGCTCTAAATGCTGTAATAACCTAACAAAACAGACCTTAGTTTACAGACTAACTTTACTAGAATACATTAAGCTTGTGTATTACAGGGGTATTTATATTTAAAAAGTGAAATTGTGGGTGAAACTCCCCTTTAACCACTTCCATACTAGGCACTTATGCACCTTCCCGCCCAGACCAATTTTCAACTTTCAGAGCTCTCACACTTTGAATGACAATTATTCAGTCATGCTACACTGCATCCAAACCAAATTTGTATCCTTTTATTCTCACAAATAGAGCTTTCTTTTGGTGGTATTTAATCGCCACTGGGTTTTTTAATTTTTTGCGCTATAAGCAAAAAAACTGCGGAAATTTGAAAAAAAACACACTTTTTTTTAGTTTATATTGTGAAATTTTGCAAATAAGTGATTTTTCTTCATAAATTTGTGCCAAAATTAATACTGCTACATATCTTTTGTAAAAATAACCCAAATTAGTGTATATTATTTGGTCTTTGTGAAAGTTATAGAGTCTACAAACTATGGTGAAAATTGATCACATCTGATCACACCTAATGTACTGAAGGCCAATCTCATTTCTTGAGACAATAACAAGCCAGGAAAGTACAAATACCCCCCACATTACCCCTTTTTGGAAAGTAGACAGTCCAAGGTATTTATTAAGAGGCATGGTGAGTTTTTTGAAGTTGTATTTTTTACCCACAATTTTTAGGACAATTAAGATTTTTTTTTTTTTTTTTTTTTACATAAACTGGTCATATTAACAGGTTATTTCTCTCACACAGCATATGCATAATTGCAACTACACCCCAAAATACATTCTGCTACTCCTCCTGAGTATGGCAATACCAAATGTGTGGGACTTTTACACAGCCTGGCCACCTACAGAGGCCCAACATTGAAGTAGCTCTTTCAGGCGTTCTACAAGCAAAAATTGCACAAATCCTTTCTCAACCACCTATTACACTTTTGAAGGCCCTGGAGCATTAGGACAATGGAATTGTCCACAAAATGACCCCATTTTGGAAAGCACACACCCCAAGGTATAATCTATGAAGCATTATGAGTCTTTTGAATGGTTCATTTTTTCCCAAAAGGTTTTGGAAAATGTGGAAAAAAAATTAAAATGCTTTTTTTTTACACAAAGTTGTCCATTTATAAGATATTTCTAACACATAGCATATACATAGCAAACATGACACCCCAAAATGCATTCCGCTACTCCTCCTGAGTATGGCAATACCAAATGTGTGGGACTTTTACACAGCCTGGCCCCATACAGAGGCCCAACATTGAAGTAGCACTTTCAGGCGTTCTACAAGCATAAATTGCACAAATCCTTTCTCAACCACCTATTACACTTTTGAAGGCCCTGGAGCACCAGGACAATGGAATTGTCCACAAAATGACCCCATTTTGGAAAGCACACACCCCAACGTATAATCTATGAAGCATTATGAGTCTTTTGAGCAGTTCATTTTTTTTCCAGAAGGTTTTGGAAAATGTGGAAAAAAAATGAAAATGCTTTTTTTTTACACAAAGTTGTCCATTTATAAGATATTTCTAACACATAGCATATATATAGCAAACATGACACCCCAAAATGCATTCCGCTACTCCTCCTGAGTATGGCGATACCAAATGTGTGGGACTTTTACACAGCCTGACCACATACAGAGGCCTAACATTGAAGTAGCACTTTCAGGCGTTCTTCAAGCATAAATTGCACATATCATTTTCTAAAACCGATCACATTTTTGAAGGCCCTTCATATATCTAACACATAGCATACACATACCAAATAACAAAAGATTACCTGTTTGTTTTAGCAGTGCAGTGGTCCACAGAGGAGAGCATTGGTCCAGGCAGCAGGCAGGGATGAGGTCAGCGACAACAAAAGCAATCATTCAGGCAGCAGGCAGGAATACTGTCCATAGTTCGTACAGGCAGAGATACTGTCAGCACAGCCAGAGCACAGCCAAAGCACAGCCAAAGCACAGGTCCAGGTAGCAGGAAGGACCATCAAGCTTAGGGCCAGGGGGACAGGGGTAGAGGCTTTTCCCACCCAAATCGCTTTGAAGCCTCTGGGCAACCAGACCCTGTTCTGGGAGAACAGAAAACGAAAAACTGGTTTTCTCTACTCAGAACGCTTTTCTGAAGCCCCTCACATATGTGAGACCCCTGTGTACTAAAAGTAAATGGCCAAAAGATCAGTCCAAGTGGCAGGCAAAAACATGGTAGATTAACAGGCCAAGGTCGGTGCACATGGAAGTCAGAAATGTGGTTTAAATCGGCAGGCAGAGGCATCGTCGGTAAACAGGCTGAGGTTGGTACACATGGAGGTCAGAAACGTAGTTTGAATCGGCAAGCAAAGACATTGTCGGTAAACAGGCTGAGGTTGGTACACATGGAGGTCAGGAAGCATTCGCTCTGATTGTGTGAGTCGTCTTCACGAGCGACACTTTCCCTTTAGCATCCCCCCCTCAGAATCTGGAAGAAGACGCCAAAAAAAATGCAGTGTATGCAGCAAAGCAGGAGTAAGAAGAGACACCACCTGTTACTGTCCCGATTGTCCCTCCCAACCTGGCCTGTTCATAGGACTGTGCTTCAAAAAGTATCATACATCCATCCCACAGGCCAGGGTCAGTTAATTAACATGGTAGCAGGCAAATGGGTAAATGGCAGTCTGTTAATAAGGGGAACTAATATTGGATGGATGTATGATACTTTTTGAAGCACAGTCCTATGCACAGGCCAGGTTGGGAGGGACAATCGGGACAGTAACAGGTGGTGTCTCTTCTTACTCCTGCTTTGCTGCATACACGGCATTTTTTTTGGCGTCTTCTTCCAGATTCTGAGGGGGGGATGCTAAAGGGAAAGTGTCGCTCGTGAAGACGACTCACACAATCAGAGCGAATGCTTCCTGGGACGGGATCTTGTTGATAAATGAGGGCTTCAATGATATATTCGATATACTTGAGGTAGGAGATTTGTGGGTTTTCAGTTGGCGGATTGTCTTTTTGGTAGCATACAAACGAATTAAAAAGGGCCATGTGAAACAGATGAAACGCAACCTTCTTGTGCCAAAAATAGGATTGTCTTGTTGATAAGTAGGGATGTAGCATCTGGTCATTTAAATCCACCCCCCCCATGTACAAATTGTAATCGTTAACACATTCAGGCTTGGCAATATGTCTGCCTCTTTTTTGGATCTCCACCATGGTGTCATTGTGGATGTTAGAGAGGATGTGGACATCTTTCTTGTCCCTCCACTTCATGGCCAACACCTCCTCGTTCCTCATGAATGACGACTCTCCAGATTTCAAGTTTTTGGTCAACAAATTTTGTGGGAATCCCTTCCGTTTTTTTTGAAGGTACCGCAGGCCAGGGTTTGATGCTGTAAAGTTGACGAAAAAGGGACAGGCTGGTATAATAATTATCAACATATAAATGGTAGCCTTTTCCGAACAGGGGGTATGCCAACTCCCAGACAATTTTTCCACTGGTTCCAAGATATGTTGGGCAATCACGGGGCTGGAGCTGGGAGTCTTTGCCTTCATAGATCCTGAATGTGAACACATATCCAGTGGCTCGATCGCATAATTTATTTAATTTTAACCCATACCTGGCTCTCTTGTTTGGGATGTACTGCTTGAAGTGCAGTCGGCCAGTGAAATGTATAAGGGACTCGTCAACACAAATGTTTTGGTCTGGGATGAAAACTTCTGCAAATCGCTGGGAAAAGGCATCGATTAGGGGGCGTATTTTGTATAATTTGTCGTAGTGGGGATGATTTTGGGGAGGGCACTGTGAATTGTCATTAAAGTGGATAAAACGCATTATCATGTCGTATCTTGTCCTAGACATGACAGAGGAAAATATAGGCATGTGTTGGATGGGGCGTGTAGACCAATATGAATGGACTTCGTTCTTCTTTGTAAGCCCCATATTGAACATAAGACCCACATTTTTTTTAAATTCTTCCAATGTTAGACGCCGCCAGTGGAACATGCGGGCGTAGGAAGAATTGGGGTTGGCGGCAATATATTGGGATGCATATAGATTGGTTTGATCCACTATATTCTGCATAAAATCTTCTGGGAAAAATAAACAAAAATAATCAAATTGAGAAAAATTTGTAGTGTTGGGCTGCACACCTGGCTGTGCGGTGAAAGGGGGGATGATAGCGGATCCTGAGTTAGCAGGCAACCATAAGGGGTTTGCCAGGGCATCGGGAAGGTAGGAATGGGGCAGGATTCTTCGGGTTGGGCGTGGATTTCCATTACTAGTACTGGGCTCCTCTTCCTGGCGTATGGCGCTGCTGGTGCTGGGCAGATCTCCTGATCTTGGTCCTGATCTTGGTCCCAATCGCATTCTTTTGGGAGGGACGGTTTCCTCCGGGGACTCGGACTCTGAGCCACTATCCTCCACTGGCTCATATTCCGAATCAGAATCGCATAATGGGGGCTCCTCGCTGTGCTCATCATCCGACATGGTGGACATAATGACATATGCCTCCTCGAGTGTGAAAAGCTTTTGGGACATTATGGCAGTATGTCAGTACTTATTGGTGGGCCTGCGTAATAGTATTGCTGGTGGTAGTGGTGGCGGCCTATGTGGTGGTACCGATGAAGGTATTAGTGTCAGGAATGTGTGGTGGTGGTACGGGTGGTGGTGGTACCGATGGTGGTATGGGTGGCAGCGGTACCGATGGCGGTACAGGTGGTAGTGGTACCGGTGGCGGTACGGGTGGTGGTGGTACCGATGGCGGTACGGGTGGTGGTGGTACCGATGGCGGTACGGGTGGTGGTGGTACCGATGGCGGTACGGGTGGTGGTGGTACCGATGGCGGTACGGGTGATGGCGGTACAGGTGGTGGTGGTAGCGATTGCGGTATGGGTGGTGGTGGCGGTACGGGTGGCGGCGGTACCGATGGCGGTACAGGTGGTGGCGGTACTGATGGTGGTATGGGTGGTGGCGGTACGGGTGGCGGTGGTACCGATGGCGGTACGGGTAGCGGCGGTACCGATGGCGGTACGGGTGGCGGCGGTACCGATGGCGGTACGGGTGGGCTGATTTACAGATGGGCTGATTTACAGATGGGCTGATTTATAGGGCTGTGTGACAGGTCCTCTTTATTGGTGGGGGGGGGGGGGGTAGGGTGGCTGTGTTGTATACAGTATATATACAGACAAACTACACTGATCTCACTTACTGATCCCTGCTCTCTCCTCACAAATCGGTGTGTGAGGAGAGAGCAGGGATCAGATAGTAACTGCCTGGTTTGTTTACACTTGTGATTGGACACAGCCGGTCACGTGGTAAACAGCCAATTTCATTGGCTGTTTACCCTGATCGGGGAATCGCTGTGTCCAAGGGACACGCGCCCAAAACGATCCCCGCTCTGCAAGCCTCTGGCGGCGCGCACGGAGCGCGTCGCCGAATTTGTTTTGACATGTGATCAGCTGTGTCTTTGACACAGCTGATCACGTGGTAAACAGCCAATGAAATTGGCTGTTTACCGTGATCGGGGAAGCGCTGTGTTCGAGGGACACACGCCGTCCCTGATCGCCGCGCTGGCCAATATTCTAAAAGCCGTTCCTAAACGGCCAGTCACAAATTTGTAACCACTTCCCGGACGTAAATTTGTCATTGACCGGGCGGGAAGTGGTTAAGGGAATATCGGAATTTTAAAGCATGAGCAAAAGCTCCAGATTTTAATATAGTTTTTATGTTGGTCCTACATTTTAATTTGAGGCTTGTAACTAAAAGGTATCTGCTCTGCTAATATGACCTTAAAATGGAGCTCCACCCTAAAGTTGAACTTCTGCTCATTGGAACCCTCCCCCCTCCGGTTGTCACATTTGACACCTTTCAGGGGGAGGGGGGTGCAGATACCTGTCTAAGATATTTATTTGCACCCACTTCCGGGAGTCCTCCTGCGGGGATTCTGCGGGTAGTTCGTTACGTCCCGCCCCCGCCGTAGGGAATCGGGCAGTGAAGCCGAAACGCTTCACTTCCTGGTTCCCTCATCGAGGATGGCGGTGGGGGCAGCAGATAGATGAGCGATTGCATGTCTTCTGCTGCAGACATTGCTGGACTCCTGGACAGGTAAGTGTCCATATATTAAAAGTCAGCAGCTGCAGTATTTGTAGCTGCTGGCTTTTATTTATTTTTTTCAGCGTCGGAGCTCCGCTGGGTGTAAGGTGAGGGAACGTTCAAAAATATGTTCACAGTCTTGAGCAATGCATTGATTCTGGTCAATTCCTGACCCACTATGTACTGGTTGCTCATCTCCTTATTATAATGTATGGATTGAAATGAGGGAACATTTGAAAATCTGCATCCCCTTCCCACCCCAACTCAGTTTGTAGCTGGGCAGATTTTGCTAATCCAAGTCCAATCCCATCTCAAGTAATGCCTATGGGCCCTTTCACACCAGCGGACCATATGTCCCTTTTTCATCCATCCGTTTATGGATGAAAAAGGGACATATATTAATCCCTATGAGTTAGCGGGTGTCAGCAGATGAACATCCGCTAACGCTCAATCTCATCAGTGTCTGCTATGCTCTGATTCTGCAGATGGAGGAAAATCCTATTTTTCCATCTGTCTGCAGAGCGGATCAGGTGAACACGGACAGACGGTCCGTGTTCATCCAATCCCCCCATAGAGGAGAGCGGAGATCTGACAGGGTGGTCCCTGAACAGTCAATACTGACTATTTTTAATCCTTGCTGCCAGCATCAGTAAAGATATAGGAAGTATATCATATTTACTTGTTTTAAACTTTTTTTTTATTTCTTCAGTTACTTCCTGGTTTTCAGGCCTAGGCAAATTATGTCATACATTCCAGGAGTCTTCAGGAGGGGAGGAGGAGCTTTGCTAGCTAAGCACACCCTCCTGCCTGTATGCCTGAGCTTGGGCAGATGGATTACAGGAAGTAAATGCTACATGAATCATTTGCCCTTACTTAAGATGGCCACAGCCAAAAATGCTAGGCAGTGTTTTTCAATGTGATTTCTTAGCAAAATAAAGAATGGAAACATAGGTGAATTAGTGAGTTTGCTTTGAATATTAAAAATTAATGAAACATTTTTGGTGTGTGGCGCTCAGATGCAGTGAAATTCCACTTTAAAGTGATATTAAAGTCTTGTTTTGTTTTTAAAATAACAAACATGTTATACTTACCTGCTCTGTGTAATGGTTTTGCACAGAGCAGCCCGGATCCTCCTCTTCTGGGGTCCCTCATCGGTACTCCTGTCCCTTCCCTCCTGCCTCCACAACAAACAGCTTTGCTATAGGGACACCCAAATCAAGCCACATCTCCGTGTGTCCATTCAGACATGAAGACGTGGCTCAGCCCTGCCCCCTCCCTCCTCATTGGTTTACTGACTTTGATTGACAGCAGCAGGAGTCAATGTCACCCACTGTTGTCTCAGCCATCGAGGTCGGAGAGTTCCAGACAACTGAGGCTCTCGTGAAACATTGCTGGGTAGAGATGGGGCTCAGGTAAGTCTTAGGGGGGTTGAGAGGGGCTGCTGCACACAGAAGTTTTTTTTTTTATCTTAATGCATTATCTTGGTGCATTAAGATAAAAACAAACTTCTGCGTTTAGAACCACTCAAACTTTACTAACTTTTACTAAAGTAAAAAAAATAAAAAATAATAATAATTAACAAACATGTTATACTTACCTGCTCTGTGCAGTAGGACAGCACCGATCCTTGTCTACTCGGGCCTCCCAGCAGCTCTCCTGTCTCCTACTGTTCTTCCAGGGCTGGTGCTAAATGTTTTGACACCCTAGGCAAAACCTAATTTTGCCGCCCCCATTTGCTCCACCCCCTTTACCCTGCCCATGTGACAATAGCCACCGCTATACAGGAAGCATCAGCTCTGCTTCCTCTAGCGCTGGCACCAGCGTTGCGCTGCATCTCTAATTACACTATCGGTCGGACCGAGTTAGTTACATACTGCAGCCTGCAGAGCATGTCGACACAGAGGGAAACCAGCAGCCGGGCCCCCCTAGGCAGCAGTGTGCCCTAGGCGGCTGCCTAGTTTGCCTAGTGGTAGCACCTGTCCCTTGTGTTCTTCATTGTCCCCATAGCAAGCCATTTGCTATGGAGGCACACAGGGGAAGATTTACTAAAACTGGAGCACTCTGAATCTAATGCAGCTCTGCATGGTAGCCAATCAGCTTCTAACTTATACTTGTTCAATTAAGATTTGACAATAAAACCGGGAAACTAACTGGTTTCTGTGCAGAGCTGCACCAGATTTTGCATGCTCTAGTTTTAGTAAACCCCCCCCCCATAGGCTGGCCATACACTATACAATTTTTTTTATTCAATTGTCTTTAAGATTTACCTTCAACTATGTAGTGCAAGGGCCTGCCTGACTGCATGCACATTGAAAGTGTTTAGGTTTGACCGCATATCATATGGTTTTGGTAAATCTAAACGAAAATCAAATAAGAAAATGGTATAATGTATGGCCAGCAATAGTGTCTATAGAGCCATGCTCCCCACTTCCTCCACTACCTGCATTTAATTGACAGCAGCATTAGCCAATGGCTCCTGTTGCTTCCTAAGTGCTGTGTGAAGAGGTTGAGAGGGGAAAAGAGATACAGGCATGCACAGATCTACCCCCCCCCCCCCCTTCCCCTACACACAGAATAGAACATCTTTTTTGATGTATGTGATATTCATATGTAATCTTAAACACTGCATTTTGTTCTTTCTAGAAGTGGTATAATATCCCTGAGGAAGATTCTATTGATAGAATTATTAATCGAGAAGTGTTGGTTAACCCTCTACTTGTAACCATCGACATTCCACTGGTGGTCACAGGACAAGTAGTGGGAATGACCACTTTGTTTCTCAATATATGCAATGTTTTAACAATCTGTACATTATATGCAACATGTTGAATTTTCAATGAACTTTTTTCTATAATGTATATGTTAAATAAAACATTTTTTTATAAAAAAAGTCAAAATAATATTTTTTATTGCCTTAAAAATCCCAAATTAGAACTTTTCTTTAATGATGGCATTTCCATGTTCAATTTTCCAAATCTTTCTATTTTTCAGAAAGTCTTTTTTTACCTTAATGCAAGGAAATGCATTACGGTTTAAAAAAAAAATGTTTTCTTTAGTATCACTTTAAGGAGTGACAAAGAGAAGTTGTGTGTTTGATTGTAGAGCTTAGAACCCTTTCACACTGGGGGCGTGGCTGCGTTTGCGGTAAAGCGCCGCTCGTTAAAGCAGAACTTTACCGCTGTTTAAGCGATGCTTTTTTCTCTGCTTTTCAGTCGTTAGCGGGGTGCTTTGAACCCCAAAGAAGGAGTTTAAAACTCCTGTGTTGTGACGCTTCTGAAGCCCTTTTCAGGCGCTTTCCCGAAGCACTACCCATTCAAGGGGCATTGTGGAAGCGCTTCCAAACTGCCCCCAAAGATGCTGCTTGCAGGACTTTTTCTAAAATCACGCAAGCGCACCGCCGGGGGGTAAAAGCATCCATTGCAATCAGTGCAAGGCAGTTTTCATGCGCTGTAAAGCACTATGGTAAAACCTTGGTTTGAGAGTAACTTGGTTTGAGAGCGTTTTACAAGACAAGCAAAATGTTTTAATACATTTTGCCTTGGTATTCAAGCGATGTCTTGATATAAGAGTAGCGTCATGTCACAACTGAGTGTAAAAAAAGGAGAGAGGAGCCTATAAGTGTAGTGATATGGTTACATTTAATGGAGGTACAACGTTTAGCAACTTATTGCTACACTTAGAGGTGCCTCTCTTCTCTTTTATACCCTGTAAAAAAATACTTTGATATACAAATGCTTTGGATTACAAGCATGTTTCTGGAACAAATTATGCTTGCAAACCAAGGTTTTACTGCATTTCTAGTGCTTAAACACCTGAAAACTGCCTCACTGTGAAAGGGGTCTTAATAATGTACCAGTTGGTTGCCTGAAGCATGCAATCAGCCCAATTTCAAACTGTCCCACAAAAGCCTGATGTGTGATGAGATTCCAATGTTTTGGGGTTATTGTTGAATTTGGCTCCTTCTGTACAATCTGCATATTATTTTAGAAAAGTCAGATGTTCAATAAAACGAGGAATTATGTCTCAGCAGGAGCCCCTTTAATAGAAGCGCTTGTAATAATTAATTAGCTTTTCGAAAGCCCTATTTTTTTTTCCATTTAATTTTTATTTCAAGTTTTAGAGTATTTTTCCCTTCTTCTTTAGATATCAATAATGTGCTGTGCGCTATTAATTTTCGCTTAGTTAATAGTTAGCTATAATTAAGATGGGAGAGCAACATAAAATGAATCTCACAGGGGCTATGACATTCTACTAGGTCTGCTTGGCATTTACAAGTACGATGTATATTTATGGTAGTAGATTAATGCAGTATTTATGTAACATGACAGAGGCCACTACTGTGCCTTAGGGAGGCCATACACAGTCAGATCTCTCATCAGTAACAATATAAGATTAGAGATCAGTTTATATGCCAAACCCACAGTGACCCCTCATTCTTTCTTGGCTAGCACCAGACTGCAGTGCATGTGTGAATAAAGGATGACATTTCTAAAACTACTGACGTAAAAGTGTACATTGAATTTGTTGCATCCTTTGCAATCAGACTGAAATCTACTGACAGGACACTTAGAATTTCCTGGCACAGACACGTTTTTACTGGCGTTGCCAAAAGTTACAAAATTACAGTTTTAAGTGAAAATTTCAGTATGGCTACAAACAAGTACAATATGCAATCTAGACATGTGATTTAAGGTAGATATTAAGGCAACAAAAAATATTTATTTTTTTATTTTCGATATAGTAAGTAAGTAGCTCAGGCGCAGGACTCAGGAGTACAAGAAATTAGAATGGGTGGCACACACATACATGAAACGGACTCTCACAGTGACAGCAGTGTGCAGTAGCACAGATTTTGATGACCCCTCACTGACACAACACGTTCCCTCCTGAGTCACAGAGACAGTCTCTCCCCATGCCAGGTGGTCCCTTTAGTCCACTCCAGTCCAAACAGTACTGACAGCCCTGCTCCTGACTTGCCTTGCTCCCGTCACTCACACTCAGCTCCGACCGCCCACTCTGTTCCCCTGCACCACGACGTCACGCGACATGCTCAGACAGAGCCTTCACCAGGCCTGTCCCCTGCTGGCACCGCCCGAACACACTGTAGTAGGCACTCGCATGGTCTTGACCAGCTCCGGAACCAAACTGCAAACCAGCCATATTTTTTACTGGCAACCTTTTCCTCTTAGGCGGCGTACACACGGCCGAGAAACTCGTCGGGTGAAACACATCGTTTTCCCAGTCGAGTTCCTTGTTCGGCAGTGAAAAAAGTCGTCGAGCCAAATTTTCCCATTTCCCATCGAGGAAATAGAGAACATACTCTCTTTTTGGCTCGGCGAGTTCCTCGACGGGTTTCTCCGGGAAAAGTGTACACACGACCGGTTTCCTCGGCAGAATACGTCTCCCATCGAGTTTCTTGCTGAATTCTGCCGAGGAAACCGGTCGTGTGTACGCGGCCTCACTGACAATTACTGGCAGGAGGAACATGCCCATTTTTTACTGGCTGCCAGTAAAAATACTGACGGTTGGCAACACTGTGTGCAATACTCACACATTGTAAGGAAGAATTCATGTAAATGAAAAGATACAACTGAATCAAAGTCAAGAGACTGTAATAATGAGATTCCTTTACTAGGTATTTCATGCATGCTGACTTGTGAAGGGACATTTATTTAGGCTTAATTAAAATAAACCTGTACTTAGAAGTATTTAGAACACGTTAATGTTTGCCCGCACAGGTGTTCTGTGCATTCCCTTGTAGGCAGTGCCATTCTAACCAATTGGGACACAGTGGCTGCATGAACACAGACGGTGTCTGTTTGGGGCTGTGCACTCGCATGGCTGGCAAATTGGGAGCAGCAGCTGTGTCTGTGCAGCCACTGCATCCCAATTGACTTGAATTGGATTTTAGTACACCTGTGTGAACGAGGCCTTAGGGCAGATCATCCGTAATTCCCAGCTGAGCTGTCGGCAGACAGGGCGGTCCCCGCACACTGTGCAGAGACCGCCTTGTCTTTTCTCCGCTCTCCCCTATGGGGAATCGGATGAATACGGACCGTATTTATCCGATCCGATCCGCCAGACGGAAGAAAAATAGGATTTTCTTTCGTCCGATAAAAAGGGATCTTGACGAAGGCGGATGTTTACGGACGTTAGCGGATGCATCATCCGCTAATGTCCGCGATCCCATAGGGATGCATTGTGAGTCCGTAAACAGACTTATAAAAAGCGGACTGTTCGTCCGCTCGTGTGAAAGGGCCCTTAGGCTGGCCATACACCATACAATTTTCTTGTTCAATTTTCTTTAGATTTACCTTCAACTATGTAGTGCAGGGGCTTGCCTGATCTCATACAAATTGAAAGTGTTTAGGTGTGACCTCATATTATATGGTTTTGGTAAATCTAAAGGAAAGTTGTACAAGAAAATTATATAATGTATGGGCAGCCTTAGGCCACAACTAGTAACCCCTTCTAAAAATTCAATTTGCCTGGTTTTCATGCAGATATAGTGGTTTCAAATCCTTTTGAGTCACTTAAAGGGGTTGTAAAGGTTCATTTTTTATTTTCTAAATAGGTTCCTTTAAGCTAGTGCATTGTTGGTTCACTTACCTTTTCCTCCGACTTCCCTTCTAAATGTTTTTTTCTTTGTCTGAATTTCTCACTTCCTGTTTCTCCTCAGTAAGCTTGCCCCCATCATCCGAGCGGTGGTTATTCAGCCAGAACATCTTACTGAACAGCTTACTGAGGAGGAACAGGAAGTGAGAAATTCAGAAAAGAAAACAGAAAAAAAAAACATTTAGATGGGAAATTAAAGGAAAAGGTAAACCTACAATGCACTAGCTTAAAGGAACTTATCTAGAAAATAAAAAACCTTTTTCAACCCCTTTAAAGTGTAACTAAGCCCAGGACCCTGCATTCACTAGATCTGGTCTCCCACAGTACACAGAATATAAAAATGCAATCATTTTAATAAATATAAACTGCTAAATACCTTTTTTTCATCAGCAGTATATAGTGGTCTTTTGACTTCTATCCGTGGCCGGCTAAGGACTGGTAAAGCTTGTAGGAGGAGTTCTGACTGTCCAATGAGGCTGCAGGACCCCTAAGGCCGCGTACACACGATCAAATCTGTCTGCTGGAAACGGTCTGCCAGACCGTCCCAGCAGACAGATTCGATCGTGTGTACGGGCGAGCCGACGGATTTGGCCAGCCGACAGATTTGAAAGCATGCTTTGAAATCTGTCGGCTGGGAACCCGTCCGCCCGACATGTCTGCTGGTTAGTACGCTAACCAGCAGACATGTCTTCTCGCACGAGCGTCAAATGGTTTCGATGCATGCGCGGAAGTGTTTTACTTCCTGGTGCGGTGATGTTGCGGCGTCAACGTCACCGCCACGTCAGCGTGCTGTCTGCAGGCGGGGATTTTGGTTTGATCGTGTGTACACAATCAAACCAATACGTCCCCAGCAGACAGATTTGTTCAATTCGGTCTGTCCGACCGATTTGAACAAATCTGTCTGCTCGTGTGTATGGGGCCTAACCCTCTCTCTGGACAGTGCTGATTGGCCCTGTGCTGATCACATGCAACCACCGAAATAAAAAAAATCTCTAGCAATACACACCAAACTGAGCATACCCCCCCCCCCCTAAGGCCGCGTACACACGAGGGGATATGTCCGCTGAAAACGGTCCGATGGACCGTTTCAGCAGACATCTCCGCTCGTGTGTATGGGCTAGCGGACAGATTTCTCCACCCGACAGATTTCAAAGCAAGCTTTGAAATCTATCGGGTGGAATCTGTCCGCCCGACATGTCTGCTGGTTAGTACACTTACCAGCAGACATGTCGGGTCCCACCGCCGCCGCGCCGCTGCCGAATGGATTCGGCGCATGCGCGGAAGTGTTTTACTTCCTGGTGCGGTGACGTGGCGGTGACGCGGCGGCGTCAACGTCACCGCTGCGTCACCGCGCCGTCCGGCGGCGGGGAATTTGATCCGATGGTGTGTACACGCCATCGGATCAAACTCCCGATCGGACATATCCGATGGAAATGGTCCGCGGACCGTTTTCATCGGATATATCCGATCGTGTGTATGGGGCCTTAGGCTCTGTGTTATCAGCAGAGGGATTTTGGCAAGCAAAATAAGGGGGGGGGTCAGAGAAGACAGGCTCAAACAGCCTTTTTACACAGTGCGTGGACTAACCCCTTAGGTACCGCAGTGAGTATAACAAGCATGCTTTGCTGTATATATAGACTAAATTACTGTGGGTTTAGTGACTCTAATCAAAATCAGTATCAAATCAGTGGTTCTTACTTCACTGGTACTCAGCCAAACACAGCCTGACAATTAATATTTTCAGGAGAAGATTTCAGACACAGCTTACGTATTTCATTCAGCACAAAGTTCCTTTAACTTAGGTGCCTAGGTTTTTAGTAAAGCCCATGTTGTGTTTAAAATCCCAAGTATATAAATAATCTAAAAAAAAGGGCATCCAGTTATATTCCTTAAACTTAAAATATAAAGTCCATGGTATGTGTTTAAAGTAGAACTATAAGCAAGGGAGGGTTATAATCCCTGCCAGATATTTTTTTTTGTTTGCCATCTGTGCCCCATTGAAGTGATTTGTCTTCACTTCCTGTCCCATAACCAAAAAGGAAGTGAGAGAAAATTCCTGGAAATTAAGGGAATTCCTTGGGGACCCCCAGGTCACTAGAACTAGTGTCCCCATTTTACTTTTAATAGTAAACAGGACAAATAGGGTGAATCTCCTTAATTTGGGCACAGACAACAATAAAAACTGAAAAACTTTTTAATCCCTCTCTACTCCATCCAAAACTAAAAAAAAAGTTTTGCCTTTAGTTATACGTTAAATGTTGAATTCCAGACAGAATTTAGTTTTAAATAGTGAAGGGAAAGATTAGATTCTCTGATAAGTAGGTTTTGTTGTCTATGTCCCCACTGGGAGATTTACACTCACTTCTTGTTCTAGTGACACCCAAGGCATAGCTGTGAGTCAAGCTTTCCATTTTCTTTCTCTGTGTTCTTTATACATTATCTCGGGGAGCCAACTGAGGGCTGTTGATAGTGTCACTAGCTACTAAGTGGATTTTCTATAAGAATGTATAAGGAATGCACTCCAGAGAAGAGAGACAGAGGGGCAGATTCACATAGATGTAATCTTCCGCTGCGTAATCGAAATACGCTACGCTGGCATCACCAGACTCTACGCCGTGAGTTTTTTTGCGCGTACGCTATTGTATCGTATTTTTTTTCCGCCGCGCAATCGAAATACGTGAGTAGGGGGCGTGAAGCATTTAAATTAAGCGCGTCCCCGCGACGATCGAACTGCGCATGCTCTGTTCAGGAATTTCCCGCCGTGCATGCGCGAAACACGTCGTACGTCATTCGTTGTTTGGAGCGGCGTTTACGAAATTCCTATTCCCGGACGACTTAGTTAAAAATAATAAAAGAAATCGAAAAACGTTGAAATTCGACGCGGGAACGACGGCCATACTTAACATGGGCTGTCTAATATTAGACCAGCAAAAAGCTGGTATGTGAAACGGAAAAAAAAGATGACTAAAGGTGCTAAGAGATTGCGTTTGAAGAGCGAAATTTTGTGGATTCCAGGCAAAAGCTCATTAGCATACCATGAAGGTGAAAAACAACAGGAAGTCCGCCCAGTGGCCGCAATTTTCAGGCAGCGTAATCTGAGGCGTATAACACGTATAAGTCGAATTTAGCACGCAGGTGTCTTTTCATGGTTTGAGGATTTCGACTAGCGTAAAAACGCTCGTAAATCGAAATTACTCCTGTCTAACAACATTTACACAGGCGTAATCGCTTTGTGAATCTAGGCCAGACAGTTTAGCTACCATCAGTGCTTTGGACGGAAACGGGAAGACACCAGTAAAAAAACTGCCAGCAGATGTGCCTTTTTCTTACACAAATAAATAAAAAAGAATGTTTTGGCTAGGGTTCCACTTTAACTAAATTTTTCAACCCCCTTCAACACGTTTATGACTCCTGTCCTAACATTGACTGTGTGCAAATGCTTCCGGGCAGCAGCTTGTATTCATACATAAAGATTTGCCTCCAGGCTGTACATGGAAACAGTGCTGACCCTAGGCAAATGGCTAGTTGGCTGGTCTGGTACTACATACCGTACATTCCAGATTAATGCACAACTTGATCCAATAATCCTGTGGAATTGTTGGGGAAAAGTTTGAAATTCTGACAATGTTTTATTGATGTATGTGATGACTGTATGTCATATTGAGTATTACAGGCATGGCAAGTAAGAGAATATCTCACCAATGGGGTAATTGACAAAAATATATTCAATACACACAGCTCTTCTTCTATTATTTCTTTGTATTTCTTTGAGGTTTTTTTCTCAGAACAAAAAAAAAAACTCCCCTTAGTTAATTTAAGAAAAATCGTTTATTTTTTATTTATTTTTTTTACAATAAAAGATAAAGTTGTTTATATATTTCAGAAAAAAGAACTGGGTTAAAAGTAAGATTTTTTTTTTTTAGTCAGTTAACCACTTGAGGCCCACGCTACCGTCGGATGACGGCAACAGCGCAGGCCTGAAAATCCAACATGCCGTCATTTGACGGCATGTCATTCTGGCTTTCCCAGCGCGCGCTGTACAGCGCGCTGCGGGGAAGCCCTGTGTTGTCCGTGTCCCTTGGACAGCCAATCAAATCGCGGCAAACGGCCAATCAAGCGGCCGTTTGTGATTAGTGGCTCACGAATATTCGCATTGCGAAATTCGTACGAAATTGCATATTCGAGTTTCGCGAATAACACGAATTCGCGGCGAATTTCGCTATTTCGAATATTCAAATTTTTAAAAAATTTTTTTTAGAACAGATCACATCCTAGAGATCCCCATCGACGTCTAAAAGCATTGCTGGTATGATTAGAGACCTTGGGCGAGTAGCTGCACGCATTTTATATTGCCGAAAAATCGCAATGCGATTATTCGGATAGCGATACGGCGATTATTTTATATTGTAATAACAGAATATTCTGAGCCAATCAGAGTGCTCCATTCCGCATTTCTCGAAATTTCCAATTATTTTGTATTGTAATATATCACGAAATTCTGAGCCAATCAAGTGCTCCATGCATTTCCGAATATTCGCAATTATTTTATATTGTAATTTCACGAATATTCGGCCAATCAGTGTGCTCCATTCCGCATTCGAATATTGCAATTATTTTATATTGTAATATATCACGAATATTTGAGCCAATCAGAGTGCTCCTTCCGCATTTCTCGAATATTCGCAATTAATGTGTATTGTAATATATCACGAATACAGCCAATCAGAGTGCTCCTTCCGCATTTGCCGAATATTCGCAATTATTGGTATTGTAATATATCACAAATATTCTGAGCCAATCAGAGTGCTCCTTCCGCATTTTGAATATTCCAATTATTTTATATTGTAATATATCACGAATATTCTGAGCCTCAGAGTGCTCCTTTCCGATTTCTCGAAATTTCGCATTCGCAATTCCATTCGCATCGCATTCGCAATAGCGAAAATCGCAATAGCGAAAATTCGCAATATTTTCTTTTCCAAAAAATATCACGAATATTCGTATTTAGCGAATATATCTCGAATATTCGACTATATATTCGAGATATATCGCGAAATCGAATATGGCATATTCTGCTCAACACTATTTGTGATGCGATCTGTGGGCGAATGAGAGATGATCTCTCATAGATCATCTCTCATTGCCGGCTCACACAGAGACAATGTCCTGTCTCTGGAAGGGAGGAGCCCGATCTGTGTTCCTTCCTACATAGGGACACAGATCGGTCACCCCCCCAGTCACCCCCCCCTCCCCCTACAGTTAGAACACACCTAGCATACACATTTAACCCCTTCCTCACCCCCTAGTGTTAACCCCTTCAATGCCAGTCACATTTATACTGTAATTAGTGCATATTTATAGCACTGATCGCAGAATAAATGAGAATGGCGCCAAAAATGTGTCAAAAGTGTCCGATATGTCCGCCATAACGTCGCAGTACCAATAAAAATCGCAGATCGCCGCCATTTCTAGTAAAAAAAAAATAATAAAAAATAATAATTCTCTCCCCTATTTTGTAAGCGCTATAACTTTTGCGCAAACCAGTCGCTTATTGCGATTTTTTTTTTTTTTTTACCAAAAATATGTAGAAGAATACGTATCGCCCTAAACTGAGAAAAAAAAAAAAATTTTTTTTTTTAATTGGGATATTTATTATAGCAACAAGTAAAAAATATTGTATTTTTCTTCAAAATTGTCGCTCTTTTTTGTTTATAGCGCAAAAAATAAAAATCGCACAGGCGATCAAATACCACCAAAAGAAAGCTCTACTTGTGGGGAAAAAAGGACGTAAATTTTGTTTGAGAGCCAGGTCGCACGATTGCGCAATTGTCAGTTAAAGCGACGCAGTGCCGGAAGCTGAAATTTTACCTGGGCAGGAGGGGGGTGTAAGTGCCCAGTAAGCAAGTGGTTAAATAAGACATATTAATTATATATATTCAGGGTGGACTTGATTTAAATCAAGTTGATTTAAACCACAATTTAAATCATGATTTAAATCAATAGTAAAATCTTTTTAGTTGGTTAAAGTGGTTGTAAACCCCACTTTTTTAATTTTACCTACAGGTAAGCCTATAATAAGGCTTACCTGTAGGTATAAAGAATATCTCCTAAACCTGTACGGTTTGGGAGATATTCCCCTCGCAATGCGCCGCTGATTGCAGCGGCGCATTGCGAGGGGGGGAATCCATGGCGAAAGGACGGGCATCCGCCGGACCTTGCCGATTTGAAATCTCCCGCGTGACGTCATCGCCGCTCCAGCCAATCACAGCGCTGGAGCGGCGATACCCGGAATGCGGTGACATGGCTTTTGCCGCAGGTTTAAAAAAATATATATATGCGAGTTATTCAGGTGACATCTCGCTCGCTGTGGACCAGGTAAGTTCAGAGGTAAGTATTTCATAATTTACATAGTTAGTCAGGTTAAAAAAAGACACAAGTCCATCCAGTTCAACCATAAAAAATTAAACAAACAAAATAAAACACAGTACAATCCCATATACCCAACTCCATACCCATGCGGTGCATACTAGCTCATTATGGAATAAACTAAATTATTAATGTATCTTAAATAGAAAGCTATCTTTAGTAAGATATTTACTCCAAAAGCATTTTATTAAACTAAATTTGATAAAAATGATTTTTTCAGATAATTCAGATAATTTACCACGTGCAGCCAATTTACTGCTAGACCAAAAATAGTAGATCTAATTTTAAATATCACATCGTATCTCATCTGACATCTAAAAAAAATTAAAACATCAAAAAATTGCTGGAGCAGGGTAGAAATATGTCAGCAGAACAGAACCTGCATCCATTTGGCTGCAGCTGATGATCGGGTATTCTGACAGATATATATATATATATCCTTTTTATTTTATTTTAAAAGGAGTGGTTTCTAGTGTAGACTGGAGTTGTGTCTTACATAATTGATGGGAAATTGCGTATCAGCATATATTTCTTATTTTCTATTTTGATTTAATTTTCTGTGGGGGGATCTTTATTTGTAGTTGTAAATATCTTCTTTATTTCCTGAATCATTTTCCGCTTTTGACCCGCCCCCCCCCCCCCCCCCTCCGGTGTCTAATACAGGTATTTTTACCCATCGGGAACTTGTAACGCCACTGTCTCCTGGGAAACACACTGTTCCCAGGAGAGAGCGGGGACCAGTGAGGATGGCCCGCACCGCTCGCGCAGTAGGGAACCGGGCAGTGAAGCCACAACAATTCACTTTCTGATTCCCTCACCGAGGATGGCGGCAGGGGCAGCCGAGAGACGAGTGATTGCTCGACCTCAGCTGCCGATATTGTGGGCGCGCTGGACAGGTAAGTGTCCATTTTTTAAAAGTCAGCAGGTGCTGTATTTGTAGCTGCTGGCTTTAAAAAAAAAAATTCAAGTGGACCTCCGCTTTAACTTACCCAGCAATGGATTTTTTTTTTATAGTCATCCATTGGTTAATGAGGTTTTAGTTCAGCTTAAATAAAGATTTCTTATAAGCATTTAAACAAGGATATAGCAGCTAATAAATGTTAAAAACAAAGTATTATAATATTGATCCAAATATATTATAGAGACAGACAATATACAAGCGATGGGTTGTGTCATATTTATTACTGATGGGAAATGTGATCATGTAATATTTCTTATTTTCTATTGAACACTGTAAACGAATCATGTTCTGATGAGGAATTCCCCTGTCCGGGGAACACGACTGTTTCCTCAAGAGACAAGCCTATTATTAAGTGATGCACTTGATTTTCAGATTGCAGACTGCATGTGTGCTCTCCGTTGCCCTGCCATGAAACAGATACTGCGAGAAGCTGTGAAGGAGATATTTAGTGAGTTCTTCAGACTACAAACAAAACCTTTGCTATCACTTGCCTCTGTATTATCATCGGGTCTGTCGTTTAACTCCTAGCTGAGCCTCAATGGGGAATCTTAGAGATGCCTGTGATTTGTACAGTTGTTTCACACACCAGTTACAAAATGATGCCCTACGGGCAGTATAGATAAATTCAGGAAAGCCTGTGCAAAGAATTGCTTTTTTTTTCATGGTGGCCAAGATGTCTTAAATTACATAGCTTTTTACAGCCTCAGGTTAAGATCTGGCTGCTGGAATAAATGCCTCGTCTGCATCTCATATGCTCAGATGTTTGAGCACAAATTAATGATAATTAAATGCTCTAAACTGCTCGGTTCATGCACTCATAAAAGCTTTGCATACTCAAATACAAAAGTAAATGAATTATTACATCTTATCTATTACAATGGGTTTCAGAACAAGATTATAGTAGTTAGCTAAATTGATATCTTGCTTGGCAAAGTTTTGGGCAGTGTCTGATTGATGTATACAAGAGCCCAAACATTATCCATGTTGTTTAGGGCATGAGCAGGGCCATCTTAATAGCATTATGGGCCCCTGGGCAAAGTAATGCTATGGGGCCCCCACAAGGTTGCCCCAATTTATGCACCTACTCTCAGTGCTCACTTACTTGAATGGTCATGCACATTGAGCAGTGAGGATGGAGCAGCTCAGTGGCTCAGCGGTCATGAAAGGAGGGGTAGGAGAGGAGCAGCTGGATTGAACTATGGGTTTTCGGGAGTGTACAGCTCTACATCACTGCCGAAGACACCAGCTAACTAAGGCTCTCTACAGCACCAGAAACACAAGAAATGCACCCTACCGAGCTCCCTCACTTCTTTCCTCCTACAGAGCGGCCGGCGTACTAGTTTCTGCGCCTCTCGAGCTCACCAGCTGACACTACCCCGGCTAGTGCTATTTGTCTGGCTCTGATGGGGCCCCAGGTGAACGTGGGTCCCCCGGGCTGTGCACAGGGGTGCCCAGTAAGACGACCTTGGGTATGAGGGGGGTTCTGTAATTCTTAGCCTTGTGGTTAAAAGATCAATTATTTTAGATGAAAATGTTCAGTGATAATTTTGTTTGCATGCCATTTTTATACATAAGTACTTTTTAAAGCTGAAATGTAGTATTATTTGGGAGGTGTGTGTGTGTGTGTTGGGGGGGGGGGGGGGGTGAACAACATGTATTTGTAGTGGCGTGTATCCCATGTTCTACAGCAGAGGTATCCATACTTTCTAAACACAGGGCATGTTTACTGTCCGTCAGATTTTGGGTGGGCCAGACTGTAGCCATTTGGAGTAGAAAAGGTCCTAACTTCGGTGGGAAAAAACATATGTAATGCATTTTAGTTTTTTTTTTTAGCTGATCAGCATCAAGGTAAAATTTTAATTATCAATGCTTCTCCCTCACTTTGCATTAACAACAACCATGCATCTTAACTGTACAGAGAAACATGCATTAGCATGCAGTGAAGCACATGAAAACACATTACATATGTATAGGTGTGCATAAGAGCCCCTTAGACAGACTAATCCGATTATTTCCATAAAGCTGATCTGTTTCACGTGCCTATAAAATAACACTATACAATATACACTTCTTATAACTTGTGGATCTACAGGCAAATAAATGTCACCTTGGGGGAAATAATCATGTTTATTCAATAAATTAAAACAAAGAGCAATGATAACTTGCAATGTACATTCAATGGTATGATGGGTTTCTTATGGTGTGCACTTAGTACCAATTAAATATAGAGTACCAAGTCTAGTCATTTATTAGGGAGGCTCTTGTTACATGAGCACAGGATGCCCACTTTCTATATAAAGTGATGTTTTACAGAACATGTTCCCGCTACACTGATTGGTATGTAGCATACTGACAGACACCTACGCTGCACCTGGTTTTCCTCTGGCTCCTCACTTTTGTTGACCTTTAAAATATAGTTTTCAACCATGCTGTATTATTAACACTTGAGCAACATAAAGGGTTGATATGTCTCAAAAAATATCATAAAAATATATGTTTATAGTAAAATTAGACAACACAGACAATGTAAATTTGGCTACCTTGTAAATCATGCTGAACTTCAACCACAAAGCTAAAGCAGAGATGAAATACATACAAGGGAGCTGTTTTATTTGCCAAATGATTTGTATTTCTGTCTGTCTAGTTTTGAGATTTACACATTTCTGTCAAACAGTACAGCTATGTCTGGCAGGGCACTAGACCTGACTGTTGTCTGCTGCAGTTAAAGTGGATGTAAACCCCAAAAAAAATATTTATTTATTTTGATGTCACAATGTAGAGTATAAGATTTCCTATCATCTGTGCCCAGTCTTGCCACACAGAGTTAATCCAGTGCTGAGTAATCCTCTTTTAAAGTTCAGTGCAAATTAACAGAACTCCAGATAAAAACTTGCCAAATTATAAAGTCCGTTTCTCTGTTATTGCTTTCAGTAACAGGTTATTTACAAATCTAGCTTCGACATGTTTATCATAACAAGAGGTGATCCAAAGTTCATTGTATATTACTAGGATGTGTTATGATGTTATATCACCTCATGTTATGATAAAAAAACATAACATATGATAAACATGTCCTAGCTAGATATGTAAATAACCTCTCACTCAAAGCAAGAAGAGAGAAAACTGACTTTTTATTTAGGCAGGGTTTTATCTGGAAGGCTGTTCATTTTCACTGAACATAAAAGAGGATTTCTCAGATCTTGATTAACTCTATGTGACAAGACTGGGCACAGATGATAGGAAATACTATACTCTACATTGTGACATAAAAAAAAAAAAACATTTTTTTTGGGGGTTTACATCCACTTTAAGTAACATTTGCAGGTCAGCCTGTGACTGGACAGCGAAAGGAGAAGCAGCAGACTGATGAGCTCATCTCTCTGTTATTCCGAGATTTCCTGCTATCTGCATGTTCCCTGACACATGAGCACTGTCTCGATGTGTGCTGCTTCTCCCTCTCTCCATCTGATTTTTGCTATACAGAGACTGCAAAAATCTCATAACAAGTCAAATTCAGGTACTGACACTGCTTGCGTTAAAAAAAGAATAGATTTAATAATGTGCATTAAAAGACATACAACCACCAATTCATAACTCTATGGAAGAACATTCAAAGTATGGAAGATTAAAAACAAGCTCATGGCTGCGACAGCAGCCATAATCTTGTACTCATTTTCTTTAGCCAGCTGTCGTGTAAAGATGATATGCAAAGCTGTAAAGCAGCCCAATTGCTTTTACAGCACTGTATCCTGTCCCTACCGGACCCCCCCCCCCCCCTGGTTCCCAAGCTCTTCTGCTTTTCCCAAGGGTCGGGCCACAAAATTATGTGTCAATGAAGCAGAAAGCATTGAGCTCTAAGCATTTACAGTTTCAAAGCTGTCATTTCCTGGCTGCTGTGCCAAGAGGAAGCAGCTAAGTAATCAAGCACAATATGTTCTTGATTGGCTGTAATGGAAAGAAAGTAAGACATTGGAGACCCCTGAATTGTCTTCATAAGGACCTTTCACCTGCCCAGTTCTATTGGTCTGAACAGACCCTCCATTCTTCTAAATAGAGCGGCACATGTAAACAAACTTCTGTCCATTTACACCTACCTACCTCCAATCTGACCCAGAGGGAGGGCAGTTGGGTGTAAAAGGGCAGCCGGTCCAGTTACCTAAATACCCATAGAGCAGAGTGGGCTGTGTAAATTCTGCATAAACTGAGCAGTCATGGACCTGTCAGCCACCCACTCTGCTCAGCTCAGCAGAGGATAAGCTGACAGTCCCCATGCTGAGCAAACTGGAGTTAAGCAAAGTCTGGCCAGAATGTGAACCAATACACTTGTAGGCCTTTTATATTTGAGTAAGAACTATGACAGATGTATACACTGATTTCTTGCTTGAGAAAAACAGTATATATTGCATGGTAAATATACAATAAGCTGCCCTGCAAGGGTTAAATGCTCATGTTTGTCTGGGATGGCTGTAAAAAGCACTTTTACTTGTCAATTTTGTTTATTGAATTTCAATAGATAACAATAAAAGTGCAGTTGATATATTACATACAACGATACAAGTTATGGTAGTGGAAGTAAAGATCATATACAAGTATATAGTACCAAACTAAAGTTCCAATAATATTTTAGGATATTGTTACATAACCAATTTAGATAGAAATCTAGCATCAACCCAGAGTACATATTTATAATATAATCTCAGGTGCTAGAGAAAGATACAAAACAAAAAAGAAATCAAAGGTTTGGTTTAATTTATGGAACAATTATAACATTTATTTAATGCCATATAAGAAAATAAAGGAATAAGAAATCTGTTGCCAACTATGTATATAAAGAAAATTGAAGAAGGGAGAAAAAAGGGTAAGGAGAAAAGTTTGAAAAAGGGAAAATGAGAGAGTAAGAAAGAAAATAAAAGATAGTGGGGATCCTCGGAATATCACATGGTAATAGTCTTATACTCTTGATCGTATTAAATCGAAATATGAAGTAGAGTTACAAACGCTTTAGTAAGGAAGGTGACAAAGTTGGGAGGAAAAAGGTAAGTCACCCAAGTACTCCATATTGTTTCAAATTTGTATACTCTATTGTGGAGTATGGCTTCTGTTTTGGAATGAATCAATGCCTGGTTAGTTCTATTTTTAGTTTCAGAAATCATTAAGAGTGAGGATTTCCAAGCTTTGGCAATTGTTTGTTATGCGGCTGTGGTTATTTGTAACAGGAGTTTAAATTGACTATAAGAAATGGTGGTCGATTTTATGTTTAGAAGTGCAATTGTAGGATCGGGTTTGATAGAGATCTCAAATACTGTTGAGATCATTAGAAAAACATCCTATCATTTTTTTTTTACAAGCGGACAATCCCACCATATGTGAATATGTGATCCTAGTTCACCACAGCCAAGAAAACAAAATGGGTTATACTGGGGAGCAAATTATGCAATTCTGACAGGGACCAAGTTCCAGGGAATGGTAAAAAAAAACACTTTTATGTACTTTGGCCCAGATTCACAGAGCAATTACGCCTGTCTAACTGGTGTTAAACAGGAGTAATTTCAAATTTTGCGCGCCGTATCACCAGTTTGAATCCTCAAACCATGATACGGCGGCTTCGGGCTTCGATCCGAGAGGCTTACGTCTTCGTAAGCCTTCGTATCTACGTTGCGATATTTTTGCGGCCGCTGGGTGGAGTCCGCGTCGTTTTCACCGTCGGGGTATGCAAATGACTTTTTACGGCGATCCACGAAGGTACGAGTGTCCTTCGCAATCGCCTACGTCATTTTTTGGCAACGTAATGTTAGAGCAGCTTTTTGCTGGTCTAACAGTGCGTAACCCATGTTAAGTATGGCCGTCGTTCCCGCGTCAAATTTAATTTAATTTTTTTTTTAACGTAACTCGTTCGGGAATAGGAATGTACGTAAACGACGCTACTACGACGTAACGACGTGATTTCGCGCAATGCACGGCGGGAAATTTGGGAACGGAGCATGCGCAGTTCGATCGCCGCGGGAACGCGCCTATTTTAAATGCTTCACGCCCCCTACTCGCGTAGATGGATTGCGCCGGGAGAAATACACTACGCCGCCGTCAATTACTGGACATAATCTACCTGGATTTCACGTAGAGCCAGATAAAATACGGCGGCGTAGTGTATTTCGGAAACGCTACGATAATTTAATTCTCTGTGAATCTGGCCCTTTATCTTTAGCTCCTCATTCCATGCAGCTTGGCCCTAAAAGCCTCTTCTTCTAGCACTCCATCTGGTGGTTGCTGCTTTGCCATTATAATGTACAATGCAGGACCAGTAGTCCTACATTGTACATGGGGACATCGAGGGCCTGCTCAGCACTCCAAAAGCAGGCTGCCAAGAGAGTAAGGAATAAGGTAGGTAAAAGTGCTGTTTTTTTTTATTAGTACCCTAGGCAAAAAGAAACATAAACCCCAAGATGTTGGGCAGAGCCCTACTGCAAGGTAATTTCCTGTCAGCTTTAATATTCCTATACTTACAGATTTATATAGTGATGAATTTGAGCTTAAATAGTACAGCTAGAATAAAATATTAAATTGTAAATGTTCCACCCAGCCACCCACGCACTAAGCTTTTCCTTCCTAGCTTGGTCCTTTCTATCTGCATTTAGTTTATAGTGTTCTGCCAGTTTAATGCTGTATAAAAGCCAATTTCAGGAACCTTGCATTAATTCAATATTGGAATTAAAGGATGACGGCAACTTTCTGAAAATAAAAATACATATAGGTTTTTCATCATTTTAGGAATGCAAACTACTGGCTAGACCCAGTTTACCAATGTTCACTAGTTTGCAGCCCTGAAGTCAAACTTTTTTATATTATAGAATTCCCTAGAAACAGCTGGCAGCTAAACAATTAAATGCTAGTAATGTGGAAGGAGGGGCAGGTAGCCTTATGTTCCCAGGTTACATAACAGAAAGTGCTAAGACTTCTGTACCACGTTCTCAGGGGTTCTGTGGTATTCACTCCACTAAGTGCTGCTAAACATTCAACCTGTTAAGGAAATTCCAAAAACGTGTTCACATTCATATTTGCTTTTTGCCCCATGAGAAAATGTCTACTGCTCTATACTGCATGGTGCATTCCATGCCGTGGTATTCCAATAAGCCTAGTTGACACCGTGTGTTTAAAAAAAGTACAGCGTGCTGCATTTTTCTGCACTATAAACACACCACAAAAAATTATATATGGGATATACTGCGCTGTGCAATAAGCAAACACAGCTGGGACAAAGCAAAAACTGGTGAATATGAAAAAGTGTAGCGCTTATTTTTGTGAAAAAGTCAGGTAACAACACATATCAAATGTTGCAAGCATACATATATATGAAATATTAATTTCAGTGACACCAAGTTACTGAGTGTGATCCGTGAAAAAAAAAAAAAAGCAGTCCTCTATTGTGACCACACACAAATAACAGTCCAAATGTGTAGAAAAAACTGCAAGGTTGAAATGAACAGTGACCCTCTCTGTGAAAGGATAGTGACACCCCCACCGATGTAGTACACGTTGTTAACTGACTTTTTCACAAAAATAAGCGCTTTACTTTTTCATATAAACACACCACAAACATGCACAAATGCATTACAATTGCCTGTAAATTAGGGTTGTCCCGATACCACTTTTTTAGGACCGAGTACAAGTACCGATACTTTTTTTCATGTACTCGCCGATACCGAATACCGATACTTTTTTTAAATGTCATGTGACAGTTTTCAAACCACAATACATACTAAGGATATTTTCTTTAGAATTATGAAGAACTCTAACTCAAGACATTATAAAAGAATAAAAATGAGTAAAACTCCCCACCTTCCCACTCCTTTGTGCCATAAAAATGTTTTATGTTTTCTTGTCACGCAGTAGTAAAAAAAACTCAAAGAATTTTCACAGAACATGTTGATAAATACAAAAAAAGTATTCTATTTAGGTATCGGGAGCATTTGCGTGAGTACAAGTACTCCCTCAAATACTCGGTATCGGTGGCATCAGAGATACACTACGCCGCCGTATTTTACCTGACTCTAAGACGAATTCAGGTAGATTTCGGCCCGTAAGGTACGGCGGCGTAGTGTATTTCTCGTGGCGGAATCGAAATACGCGATTAGGGGGAGCGTGAAGCATTTAAATTAGGAGCGTCCCCGCGGCGATCGAACTGCGCATGCTCCGTTCTTAGATTTCCCGCCGTGCATTGCGCGAAATAACGTTGTTACGTAATTTTTTTTTTGAGTAGCGTCGTTTACGTACATTCCTATTCCCGGACGACTTACGCAAAAAAAAATAATGAAATTCGACGCGGGAACGACGGCCATACTTAACATGGGCCGTCTAACTATAGACCAGCTAATAGCTGGTATAACTTTACGCAGCAAAAAGATGACTACAGATGCCGTAAGAGATTGCGAAGGACGATCGTAACTTCGTGGATCGCCGGAAAAAGCTAATTTGCATACCCCGACACGAAAAGCGACCCGAACTCCACCCAGCGGCCGCAAAAAGATTGCAGCGTAGATCCGAAGATCATGGTTTGAGGATTCAAACTAATGATACGACGCGGGTAATTTGAAAGTACTCCGGTCTAACAGGTGATAGACCGGAGTAAGGGCTCTGTGAATCTGGCCCAGTATTTCTAGTTTGGTTCTATCTTATTTATTAAGTTCTGTACATGTAATGGTTGTGATTTTGTTGTACAAGTACACATATGTGAACCATGCCTGCTCTATGGAAACTGGTATCTACAGTTTAGTTTTCTGGAAAGTTATTTTTGTGTGCATTCAGCATTCTAAAAAGCTGGACCTGATGGCTGGAGTGTGATTGTATATTAGGTAAAGCTCTTTAAATTAGCATTTGGCACATGATGGAATTGTTCTCATTGTAAATCAATGTCCTGCTTGGTTCTGTTCTCTAGCTTTAAAAGACCAGTTTCCTTCGTAATGTTGTAATGAGGCAGCTCATGTGTGTGTTTTGAAAAAGTTGCCAAAAAAAGGACATTTAGTAGATCAGTGTGATTCAGATACAGGGTTAACTAGATTTGGATTATAATAATGGAGCCCTTTAAACTACAACAGCATTTAAAGCTGAAGTCAAGTACCAAATGCACAGACGAGCTGTGTTGTCTGTCAAAAGAATTGTTGTTTCTGTACAGGCAGAGTTTTAAATCAGGTACCCCTGACAAACAGCTCAGCTAGATCCCTGACCTCCTCTGCAGCAGTAGCAATGTTTTTCCAAGAACACTGGTCAAACCACACCCCCAGCCTGCTGGTTGGTCCTCGAAGGAACAATTGTGGACTGAGGGGGTTCCTTCTTTGATTTTCTTGTCAACATGTGGCTCCCAGTGTGCTCCTCCCTTTCCCATTCTGAGTGGAGATTTGTAGGGCACAAGGATCCAATATCAAAATACATCCATTTGAAAAGACTTTTGTTTTAGGCCGCGTACACACGACCAAATAAATCCGATCAAATCGGTCTGACAGACCGATTTGATCGGATTTGTCTGCTGGGCTATTTTGGTTTGATCGCTGTACACACGATCAAACCAAAATCCCCGCTGGCAGACAGTGCGGTGACGTGGCGATGACGTTGACGCCGCCACGTCACCGCACCAGGAAGTAAAATACTTCTGCGCATGTGTCGAATCCATTCGACGCATGTGCAGACAGATATGCTTTACAATCTGTCTGCTGGAAAAATCTGTCTGTCCGCCCGTACACACGATCGAATTTGTCTGCTGAAACGGTCTGTCAGACCGTCTCCAGCAGATAAATTTGATCGTGTGTACGCAGCCTTAGTTTTTTTTAGCTTGGTGTTCGGCTTCAAAAAAAGTGACAACCTATTTTTTTTTTAATACTGTAAAATGTGGTCCACTTACCTTATCAAAAAACATTTATTGGGTTCTAAGGTCTAATTTGGTTTGTATGTCTTTAGTGCACACAGCCATTATAATATTACTGATCATCTACACAGGATCTTGCTGGCAAAAAGATCCTGTGTTAAAAAAAAAAGCATGAAACACTCCAGGAATTGTGTTTACATGTGTATAGACGTGTAAATAGCCATTCTGCGTTTAAAGGTATTGCGTGCACATATGCATGCATTTTGATGCATTTTGACCTCAGAAATACAATTTTCTGTTTTGATTTTACAGATCTGAATGCTGTGCAAGTTTACTGATTTTTACACACTATGTTCATGGACCTTTAGAAAACAAGAGAACTGTATTTAGATCTGTAAAGAAAAAAACGTAAAATGCTGCTTTTTGTAGTCATGAGCCCTAATTGTATATTATAAACTGTATCCTTTAGGAGTGGCTGAAATGTTAGACAAAAACATCATCCTGCAGTTACGAGTAGACGAATGCTTGATAATGGTAACCTGATAATGAATAACGGCTGTTACTGTTGTAGTAAATTATCATTTTTTTTCTGGGGGTTTCAGCGTGGATAAGAGTCCATGCAGCTTAGCTGTGTTTGTCCTTGCTACTCCCTTACTAGTAAGAACAGCTGAGAGGAGGATTTCCCACTGCAGCAGAGCCTCTTGAAGCATGTCAGTAATAATTAAGAATACAAGCCGCTACTATTGGAAGAGGGACCTATGCGCTTCTCAATATGAAAAGCCTAATTTCATGACAGCAAGCCAAGGAAATCACTGATGCATCACTTTCTTTGCCATTTGGAAGAAGGAAATTGTAATGTTGTCAGCTATACAGTACTATATGTGCGAGTTTAAGTGTGTGCATGCATGTGAATGTGTGACACCAATATATCAATATACTTGGCAAATAGTAATTAACTTTGAAAAACAAACACAGACACCTGTAAGAGTTTTACTGGTTAACAAATTGTAATTTATGGATGGTAAAGCGTATCCAAACCCAAAACTAAAAATGTTTGCTGATATGAACTAAAAAATATAAATTTATATAAATAAATACAATTATATATCCATTATATGGGAGGCAGGGCAATTGTTGGTTTACGGAAGATAGCTAGGAAGGAGGGTAACCCTCCCTGCAGCTCACATGAACTAACACTGCTATTCTGATAAGATCAATCGGTACTTGTTGAAAATGTTCTTAGCATGGAAAAAAAAAGGAAGAAACAAATGCTACAATCGTATCTAAGGACTGTAATCTTAAAACAATTTAATTTATGTTCTTTTTTAATTATCCTTTAAATTCATATTTGAGCTAGTGGCTGGGATTGCATCATGGCAATCACTTATTCATACTTTTCCAGCCTCTAGCTCAGGTAAGCATTTAACATCTATATATTACTATTACTATATATTATACTCTTAAGCCGCGTTCACACGATCGGTTCAAACCGATGAAAGCGGACAGAAGTTCGTTTTCATCGGTCCAAACAGATCATGTGCAGGCCCCATCAGTCCGTTATCCTTCGGTCCAAAAACAGATGGCTTGCTTTAAAATCGAACCGATGGACGGCTAACCGATAGGTCAAAACCGATCGTTAGTACGCACGAGCAACGGTTAAAAATCCATGCATGCTCAGAATCAAGTCGACGCATGCTTGGAAGCATTCAACTTTGTTTTTTTCATCACGTCGTTGTGTTTTACGTCACCGCATTCTGACACGATCGGTTCATGAACCGATGGTGTGTAGGCACATCACTCCATCAGTCAGCTTCATCGGTGAACCGATAAAAACAGTCCGTCGGACCGCTCTCATCGGATGGACCGATCGTGTGTACAGGGCTTTACAGACACCTCTGCTTCTTTCTCTTTCAGCATTAAGAAATCCTATTTATGGGAATTATTCCCCTGGTGGCTGGCTAGGAGGATCTTTTTGATTTAGAGGATCGCTGATCAATGCAGAAGATTGCTTTGCTCCATATGTAATAGATGTCTTTGTTCAGGCATATCAAAAATTGGTAAATTATATGTCAGTGTTAAAATTTAGTGCAGTTGTGTGGTAGGAGTAGTGACATCTATCATGTTGTGTAAGACGCAGATTTACAGAAAGGCCAATGCCTACCTATTGTTGAAAAAATGTATGTATATATTTTTTAATATGTTTGAAGCAGTTATGTATAAGAAAGTATAGTACAGTTGGTATACACAATGAGTATAATTTTTCATATATGCAATTTACAGTAGATATATATCTACTGTAAATTGCATATATGGAAAATTATACTCATTGTGTATACCAACTGTATTGTACTTATACATAACTGTTTCAAACCTATTAAAAATAGTATATCTCAGATGTAGGCACGTGTGTTGGCATATTGTATTTCTTTTGTTGAGAGCAACAAACATTTTGCATTGGTATAATAAAAGTCACAATGTCACCCAGACTTCATATTTCAATTTTGTGTGCTTGCTTGCAAGATGTACCACACGCTGTTAAATCTCTCTGTGAGGTTGATTTAATAAAGATTGAGAGAATGTTAACTTACATTAGTAAATGGGGTGAAGCTGTGTTCACTTCAATCATCCAGTTATGTGTAAGCAAAAAAAAATGTTTATATAGTTTAAAATTTTCTTGCATATGACAAGGTATTGGAAGAGAACCTTGCCTAACCTAAGCTAAATAAACATTTTCCACTGCTTTAGAAACTCAACCTCCTCAA